>JAHRHJ020003477.1:719832-1439664 GCA_019776745.2 Taxus chinensis
GATTTATGAGTGTTGGTGCACAAGAAATCTCTTACTTGATCTTGTTTAAGCTTACCTTTCCTTATTATTTCGACTTGAAGGTTGTGTCCTTCTTGAGCATGAGGGTGATGGGCTTTACCAGTCCTGCAAATTTAGGAATGAATCTCCTAACAAAATTTATTTTTATGAGTAAAGATTGCAAGGATTTCTTGTGTGGGAAGGGAAAGTGCAAGGATGGCATGAAACATGCTCAGGATCAATACAATACCATCCTTAGAGACCACATGGCCCAAAATATTTCCCTATGCCATAGAAAAATTGCACTTCTTGGGGTTAAGAGATACCCCAAATTTCTTTGCATCTCTCAAAGAATTTCTCTAGGTGTGCCATGTGATCCACGCTCTGCTTTGAGAAGACAATTATGTCATCGAGGTAAACCAAGATGAACTCATTGATGTATCCTTTGAAGGCAATATCCATGGCATGCTGAAATGTTGTGCCTAAATTTGATAGACCAAAGGGCATCTTTTGATATGCATATGTCACCCAATTAGTTGTAAACACCATTTTGTATTAATCCTCTTCCTTGACCAGGATCTGATTGAAGCCAGAATACCCATCTAACATAGAAAATATTGTGCACCAGCCACAATCTATAGAATCTTCTCCATAGAAGGAAAAGGATAATGATCCTTTAAGGATGCCTTGTTTAAATATCTGAAATCGACACAGAGTCTGATTTCACCATTCTTCTTGTGCACTGGAACAAGATTCATAACCCATGTAGAATACTTGATTATAAAAATTATCTTTGCCTCAATGAGTTTAGACAACTCTTTCTGCATGAGGGGCTCTATCCTTAGATTGATCAGTCTTTTCTTTTGTCTGATGGGATTGATACTAGGATCAAGGTCAATGGAGTGTTGAGCAACACTTGGATCAAATCCTTTTAGGTATTCATACTCCCATGAAAATATGTTGTGATATTTCTGACAGAGAGAGATGAAGGCCTATTTTTCATCATGTATGCAAGATTTACTGAAAGTAACTCTTTACTGCACGCAATAGTGACTAGGGAGTAGTCATTTGCCACTGTGCGCATATACTTTTCTTCACCCTTGAACTTCATCATTAGGGCTAAAAATATGCTCTAAGGTGACCAGACCTTTAGGCAACTTGTTCGATTTGAGTTGTATCACCTGGTCACCATAGCTGTTATGCAAGTCAACTTGCATATTTGAGGAGAACCCAGCTTCATTCTGAATGAATTGGATGATTTTTGCATCACTTTCAAACACCTATCAGCTGGTCTCATTATATGGAACAGATGGCTAGATCACCATCTTTATGTGTTGCGTGTTGCCTTTGACAAAATCCTCCTGTAGGAGAAAACTGTGAACCAAGCGTGACCATCTGATCTGCTTCTTTGTTCATCCTCTTTGGCACCACCTGCAGATTTAGAGCTTCAAAGCTCTCAAGGAGGCCCCAAACTCTATGTTTATAAGCTCTGAGAAGCTTATTCTTTGTGACACACTTGTTTGTGACCTGGTGGATGACCAATTTATGTATCCCAAATATCTACAGTGCCTTAATTTGTCTCTTTTTAGAAATGAGAAGACCATGCACCAATGCTTCATATTCTGCTACATTGTTGGAGCATGCAAACTGCAACTATGTGCGCGAAGAATAACTTATCATCCTTTGGAGAGATGAGAACCACACATGTGCCTGTGCCATTCCTGCTTATGGAGCCGTCAAAGAACAACTTCCATAGACCAACATTTTCTTCATTCTTCTTGAGTGCGCGACAATACAACTTCTTCTTCAAGGATGCAATAGGTTCCAAGTCCAGTTTCAAAATCTTCAATCTCTTCAGCATATGGATCAAATTTGCGGTGCCTTTCCGCCCATTCATCTAGCACTAAATCAGGTACAAGAGGGGGAACAGGTTGCTCTTCAGAAACTGAAGCTTGTTCTTCTTGGATTAGGCAATTGGCTTGGAGAGGGGATGGGTCATATGACTCAACATGATAGGAAAATATTGGCTCAGCTTGTATGGTAAACTAGGTACCATACCTTGTTCTTAGTAACATATGGGACCAATCAGAAGACAAGTAACCACCCACTTTAGCAGTAAAATATCTTGATAGACACAAGGAAAACAAAGGAGGTAGGTCAATGATTGACACATCTTGAGTTATTGTGAGGCTTGAAAATGCATAGAGGGTTAAATCAAGACCCTTGATGACTCCTAAAGTGGTGACAATTGAGCCATCAAGTTGCAGGAACTCCTTTGGACAAAGGGTTGTACTTAAGACCTAGGACATCAACAATTTTCTTAGGCATGATAGAAGTACTAGTGCCTGAGTCAATCATACAATTATGCACAAGGTGTTTACCTATGATCAAGGACATATAAAAGGGTGGGGTTTTGAAAACCTTACTTACTTTCTTCTCCTCTTCTTGACAGATATTGATACAACATGCATTTTTTGGACAGTTGGATCAGTGTGGAAGTTGGGCTAGAGCTTCATGCAATAGGTTCACACTGAGATGGAATGGCCAAGGGCATCCCACATTGTGACATTTATATTTGTCTTCTTCATCTGGTCCACAATGTTGAATGGAAGGCCCATTGACTTGTGCATTTGGGGCACAACAACATCTTTTCTTGATTATTTCAGGTGCAGAGGTAGGGCCTTAGCTTGTGCAGAGGCTTGACCTACCAAAGGAGGGGTGTGTGCCACTTCAGAAGGAGCATTGTGGAACCTCACGCACATGTAGGAACTTATTGCACCATGACTGTTGGATGCCTTGGCTACATCTTTTTACTTTTAAGGATTGGCCTGTGTTGTAGGAATTGAGACTTGCATGCTAGACTCAAGCATTCTTTTCTTGTACCTTGTGTTATCAACAACCTGGGTGAGTGGTTTGTTTGTATCATATGTAGCTTGATTAATTACACAGAAGTCTTGGTGCCAAAGAATATCAGGTTTACCTTAGGAGGAGCTTCTGGCTTTTCTTGATTCTCAGGCTCACTTGTGCTTGTGGAAGGTTCACAGTTAGAAGCAGCATGAATCATGTAGGCCTATGCGTGCGCACAACATTAGCACAGTGATTCTAACTATGAGGCATGTTGCAAGGGAATCACCATTCTGACTCTTACACCATGTTGTTTTGGAGTGGGACAAGTGCTTGGCTTGTGTTGGGCACTGGAAGAGGTTGTGTAGGAGGAATAACTTACAAGGGCAAGTGCGCATTAGCATGCCATCTATCGTTTTGTTGATTATGCCCATATCTTTGATTTCCATACTGATTCCACTAGATTTGATTGTTTTGGTTGTGCTCCTAATTAGTATTATTTTTAAAGGCTTGCACCTGCTATCTCTCTAAAGATATAACTTTATTAGACAAGTTTCTAATCAGGGCTTTCATCTCTTCATCTTATTTTATGCTGCATGGGAGAATATGATGTGGATGCAGTGGGTTGAGCACTCTACTCAGGGATAGCGGCAACAGAAGGTTGGGGCATGTGAGACATTTCTGGGAATAAGGGCGTGGGAGGTCTAGGAGCTAACTTTCCCACCTGAATGAGACTATTTTCTGCCCTTATTGCAATGTTGTAAGCAGTAGGTAAGGTTCTACCTCCCATGGATTGAATCATGACTGAGATGTCACTATTCAAATCCCTTAGATAATACAATAAAACATGTTGGGTTGTAGGCCTTACCACTTGAGGAATTATGTCCCAAGTCTTCTGGAATTTGATGTTGAAATAAGTCATCCTCTCGTTGGGCACCCTCTTTATTGTAGTCAGTTGCTCCACCAGCGATAGGTGATCTGACTTGTCTTCAAAATAGTTGCATAGAGCTGTTCCAAGCTCATCCCAGGTGGCAATAGATGCAGGTCTCAAGCCTTTGTACAACTGGAATGATTTACCTTTGAATGAGGCTGCAAGTAGCCTGACTGCTACATCATCATGTGCATGATCAAGATAAATAGAGCATACATTAGCTACATCTTGGATGTGCTCAAAAGAGGTGACTTGGTTCTCATCAGTGAAGTATGGAATACTCTTGAGTGTGGGTGTTAGCATATCATGTTGTGCATTGAGATTAAGAGGACTTCCACCAGTGAAAGTTGGACAAATTTCCTTGGAGGAGGAGGTGGTTGTAGTGCCATGATAGGGCATGCAAATATTCTATTGAGAGGAGGAGTGGAATGTGTGCTGCACATGTGCTGGAGATGGAGATGCATGCATGTGGGTATTCTCTACATGTATTCTTCTTAGAGAAAGCTGGAGGTACTCAAAATATTCAGTTGCTACACTTTTTCTTGTATGCACTCTTCTCATGAAAGGTACACAAACTACTACAAATAGTAGATCTGAGTGTTGGGAGTTGTTAGATGTGTTGAAATAAGCCTCTAAAGGTTGGAAATCACTAAGTCACACACCAAACTTAGCAATGATGAAATTTAAGCTTTCAATGTTGGTCCCACTGGGTGTGCCAAAAACTGTTGGTTCTCTCAAACTTGCACCCATCTCAGATCTAGGTAGAACTGAGTTGTTGAGTCAACAATGGGACTGTCTCCAAGTTGTGGGACCTTGCACACTTGAGACAGACCTCCAGAGAAGGCCGGTTCCTCTACTTACTTCTACTGCTACTGCTACTCCTAATGTTGAAATGAAAACCTAAGCTAAACATGCCAAGGGACCAGGGATAGAAGGATATGCAAAAAGGAAAACTAAGACTAAGGGAGGCAATAACACCAGAAAGAAAGGGGATGAACATGATTAGCTTTGAGTGAAAAATAATGAGAATGTGCAGAGGAAGGCTAGACACGAGTAACACAAACTAGAATGTAATTACACAGTCATTTTTGTGAAACACAATCAGAAAAGGAGATGCAAGGGACGTGAGAAGGCACAAAAACACACACATGAAAGGAAAGGTAAGAAAGAAGAATAAAAACAGGTTAAGGTAGAGAATAGCCACAAAAAAAATTCTTTTATTACTTCTAGAAATGCACAGTCGATTACAATGGCGTCTGAGGTCGATATCCACATGCATAAGACCAGATCTAAAGGTCTGCAACTCAAAATGCAAGGGAATGCCTATACAAAGGATGAAAGAATCCAACCCTTTACAATGAGAAATGATCTTAAATGTATACATGAATGGATGAGAAAAGGGGAGGAGAAGGAGGGAAAATCTGATTTGAAAACTCAACCACCAACAACCAGCAATGAATGCCTGCAAATCTATCAAATGCACTTCTCCATGTCTGTTTGGCATGTAGGAGAAGGAAAGGGTGAGATCTGAATCAAATCAGGTGGTTGGAGAAATCAGATCATGTATTAATGGTATGAGAGATGTTTTCCAACTTCTCACCTACCCAATCCCACCAAAATTTGAACTTGAGTGATCTGGAGTGTAACCCATGTCATCAGCTATTTTTTCATTTTCTTCCATGTGTCACACTCTTAGTTAGTTGCAAGGATTCGGCACCCTTGTTGGTGTGCTTTGGTAGGTTGCATGTGAGTTCACTCAATATTCTGACAGTCCATGTGGCACATAATTGAACTGCACAGAGGAAGGTGTGACAAGGTGCACGCAGAGGAAAGAAGCACAGAAAAGAAAGCAAAAGAAGGCATGAAAAATCAATGTGCATGTAGAGGAATAGAAGGAATACCTGTAGGAGGAACATATGGAAGAGGCAAGATCATTACAAGGTAATGCAGGCAGCAAGGAAGGGGGCACACAAGAATGCCTAGGACTTAGCTAATTTTGGGAAGCAAGTCTGAGGTGTGCGCGAAGGGTGCATGAACTGCTGGGAGGAATGCAAATGCACTTTGAGAGTGGGCACGAGGGAAAATGAAATAGATAGAGGAAAAGGAAGGGAAGATGGAAGGTGCGAAACAAATGGAGAGCACAAGAGGGAACATGAGGAACTACAGCCAAGAAACTATGCCAAGGAAGCAACAATAGAGCATGCAACCTGCAATGTTGAACTTCAGAGTCAGAATATGAATGTAAGTTGTCAAAATTAATAGAAGCAAGTGACCTTGAAAATAAGAAAAGGTGTTTGTGAGAAAAGTAAAAGGACCTGAGTTATTAAATTTAGAAATCAACATATCAATCCTAAAGGGTATTTGGAGAACTTCCTAACTTGTTTTGGGTATGTTCCAATCATTCCAACCATGAGTTGTCCATGAGCATTGCTCTTGAGAATACTAAAATACATTTTTGAGGGAAATGATAACTTATCTTGTTTATAACTAATTAGATAACCATTTATGTATGAAAGTGGGCTTGTGAAGCAACATAAAACGTTTGAAGAAGTCATTAAATGTAAAACGACTATTTTTTTCCCATTTTGGAGCTAGAACACTAGGAAGCTAGAGAAGGACATATTGGGAAAAGATGGATCTTGATCAAATGTTTTGCTCTAAATGAAGATGATGGCTATCTTAACCCTGTATGGAATGTTGAAAATATGGTAATGTGGCTATTCTAGACATTTGAGAAGGAAAATGTATGTTTTTGCATGATTTGGCCATCCTAGTCTACTAGTATAAGATTTTAAAAACAAGGTAAATGGAGGAATGAAGTCATTGGTTGTTCTTAAAATTAATGAATGCATACAATTGTTTGTTTGAAGCTAACCATATCTCCTTGAATTCATATAATTTGTATATAGCTTTGCATCTGAACCACTTTGAACCAAAACACCAACGTACCAATGACCTATATAATAATACCCCTTATGTTTGGGTATTTTCCTTCATCAATTCAACTAATAGTTATACTAGTCTTTGAATGGTAATTTAGAAAGAGTTAGGTATTTGTCAACAATTGGCGTGCTGGATAGATGGTACTAATCCTTACCTTTGAATTCCTTCCCATCAACCTTATCCCTTTAGTAACTTCACTTGACCTGTGAATTGCAACTGATGTATTGTTGCACCCCAAAGATTCCTCTCTTTCATGTAAATAGCCCTTAACTAACAATTAACACTTTTCCCTTGTTCCTTGATTTTTGATTTTCCTAATCTCAAATGTGGGCCATAATGGAGAGTTCTCAAGGTATTATGCACACAGCGAGAGTGAATTTATCCTTTCTTTCGCACATGTTAAACACATAATTTACTTGGATCTTCCAAGTGTGTGGGGATTAAAGGTCTTCTAAAAGGTACGAGCACACATTGTGTGCTCAATTTTCCCCAAACCAAATATACATTCTTGTCTGTCCAAAAAGTTCTTTAAATTACAAAGGAGGGAATACTTAGCCAAAACTTATTATACCTTGACAAAATATGGGCCTAAAATTTATCCCACACTAGCTTAATCGCCCTCCCTCAAGTAAACATTTATCAATCTCTTTAAATCTAACTATGCACGCCTTAACATTCGTTGGGGGGTCTTTAGACTCTATTTACATTACACCTAGTTCCTTCCCTACCTCTGTATTCTCTTTGTTAATTACACTCTCCTCATTGCATGTCTATTGTTTGAGGTATGCAAGGTTATGCTTTATCTTATCATTCTTCATGCTTATCTCTTCCTCCAAATCTTTTATACCTTCAAACAAATTATCCCTAATAACATTGTCAATAGTATAAACTTGTAAGCTTAAGGATTTTTTTATTTTTCTTCTCAAGGAGGACATGTGCTTCTATTTTTTATGCGTGAATCCATTAAACACTTTATCAACGTAAACAACATTTTCACCTAGCTTGGACACTAATTCCTTGTATTATTTTAGATTCTTTGTTCAAAGGGATACAATGTTAACTTTTTCTATTGTGGCCAATTGTTACACACACTCTGCCATCATCTTGTCTTTTTTTAGGGTAGGTCCACCAAGACCTCAAGTTTTTGAATTCCATCTACTTGGTTGATTGTTACTGTAGCACCCTGCTCTGTGCGAGACAAAATGGAGCCTAAAACTAGAGAACCAAATTTGGGATAAATTTTGTTTTTGAAGTCAAGCTTGTAAACTAAGTGTGCAACCCAATAACAAGCACACACAATTAATACAAAAGTTACCGAAACATGGTCCCATGGTTAAATACGTCTCATCCAATACACCAAACTATATGATTTCCTGTAACCAATTCAACTTTGACATTATTTAAAATTTAATCTAAGGCTAGGCTCTAAATACGCTCGTTAGAAATTAACATGAAAGTTCTTTAATTCACTTTTAAAATTAATTCCTTGATTAATTTAATTTCACTAGATTTAATTAATCAACTTAGTTAATTTAATCACCCCATATTCAAATTAAGTTATCTCATTTAATTAATTTAATTTTCTCTAAGTTAAATTAATTTACTAGATTGTTTAATTTCCCCACATTAAATTTCCTTACTCGTTTAATTTAATTTCTAAAATTTAAATCAGTTTACTCGATAAATCATTAAATTAACGAATACTCTTGGTTAATTTAATTTCCGTAAATTAAATTAATTTTTTACAATTAACGTAACTTTTCTTGTCACCTTGAAGTTAAATTCACATGATTAAACCTATTTCCTGATTGAGTCAATTTACTAAATTAAATTAAATCTCATTTTGTTACATTAATTTACTTGTTCCAACTATCTTCTCTAAAACATATTAACTTAATAAAATCCTAGTTGGAAAGCCTAAGGTTTAATTAATCCCCTTATTACTCAGATAACATAGTAGACTATAGTCATAATTTTAATTTACTTAAGTTGGGTGGGAGATGGAGCATCCATCTCCCACCTTTGGATTCTTTTAATATAAGCCATAGATCCTAGGGCATCTCTAGAAACCATAGAGATCCTTATGGAGATAATATAACAAGACTCTCTCACAAAGCTCTCACTTTTTCCTCTTTTCATTTTTCTTGTCTACAATTTTTTGGAGCTACCAAGGGAGAAATATTATGGAGATGCATTCTCCATTTGGATCCAGACTCGAAGAAATTTTTGGTTTATTGTTTAAAGTTTAATCAAAAGCATTTTTTTCCAAGTTTTATTTTATTTTTATAGCATTTGTATCTATAAATACCAGTCTTAGATTTCATTTGCTTTGATTATTTCTCCTGATAAAATATATATGCATGTGTGTGTGTGTGTGTGTGTGTGTGTGTGTGTGTGTGTGTGTGTGTGTGTGTGTGTGTGTGTGTGTGTGTGTGTGTGTGTGTGACAAGTTGCAAGTTTATGTATGACAAATATACATGTTTTCGGGTGCTTAAGAGAAATAGCAATATAGCCAAATTCGGGTGCTACGCCCTTAATCATATATCTTATATTGGATGTATATAGCCGACTTGTGGCTATCATAACTTCTTATCATTATGTATCTCTTTCATAAATGTTATATTTTCATTAGTTGGTCGGCCTTGGTGTTGGCCATAGCATAGGAATAATATATATAGGGGTTAGTAGGTAGTAGTTGATCATTATATTCAGCATTTGAGTCTTATTGTCTGGTTTGGAGGTTGCCCCCTCGAAGTGGCTAAGCTATTCTACTTGCACATTGAGATCATTTATCTGAAATATTGTGTTTGTTGGTGTTATATTGCTGCTAATAATCAGATTTATACAAGTAATTACATTACAAGTGGTATCAGAGCTTGAACTCGGTCGGCACTGCGTCAAACCCTAATTGTGAAGGTTCATCCATATCTCAAAATCGGTAGCGATTTTTTGTGCAAATTTTTCTGTGGTGTGGCGAAATCAGTCAAGTAAGCTTCCCTCTAAATTTTAAGAATTTTTGACTCGGTTTGCAAAAGTTATAGCGGTTTTATGTTTTTTCATAATTCAGCTACCTAGGGTGCAATTTGTGGAATTTTTCAAAGTTATTTAAATTTCCAAAAAGAAGATTAAAAATTAGTTTGAGTTCGTTATTTGAGTTTTATAAAATTTGGCCGAATTCCTATTGAAATCCCAAACCCTAAATTTTGACCTTGATCCTTAAATCTTACCATTTTGGGGCATTATGGCTGGGCCTTTGACAAGAGGCAAAAAGAATCCCATCACTATGGGTAAAACCCCTAATAAGGATGAGATAATAGTTGAGTTAGAGTTAGAAGGGGCATCTATAGAGTCCTCAGGGTTAGGGTTTACTTCAATTGACCATAAGTTCAGCTATCTCGAGTTAGAGTTGCGAAACCTCGAGGGTAGAGTGGCTAGCAAAGAAGATGTAGAAAAGATTAGACAACGATTGGAGGATTTCATTCGCCAATTTAGCTACAATAGCATGGGTCATCATATCCTTCCTAATCAGCCACAACTCAATCATACTCATATTAACCAGGGTGGATCTTTAGGTCAAAGTAATAGACAAACTAGCCAGGGTGGATCTGCAAACATGACCAATCCAAATATAAACACTCTGCAATCCCGTAACATGATTCCAAAAGTGGAAATGCGTTAGTTTGATGGATAGGATCCACTCAATTGGATTAACCAGATGGAGAATTTCTTTGATCTTGATCAGATTTCATCGGGACAAAAGGTTACCATGGCATCGTTGTATCTTGAACCTGACCAATTCATTTGGTATCGATGGTTATCTGCTCAAAGGAAAAAGAGTGGCCTCAATGTTACATGTACAATTTTCACTGAATAGTTGCAATTGCACTATAGTGCTAGTGTGTCAGAGAATTATTTCAGTCAATTAGCAAAGCTCAGACAAACAAGAATAGTCAAAGATTACATCCATCAATTCCAAAAGCTTTCCTTACGGGTGGAAAATATTCTTGAAGAGAATTTGAATGACTTATTTCTTGGGGTCTTAAAGAACAAATTGAGAATGAGGTGCGTGTGTTTAATCCTCATAAGGTTTCAGACTCTATGATCATGGCACATAGGGCAGAGGAAAAATTTCTTTCCAATAGGAAACAATCTGTCAGTAATATCAGAGATCGTAGCACCCTTCCACCATCATTCCCTCGGCCAGTTAGACTGACACCTCAACAAATTGAAGAAAAGAGAGCCAAATGGTTATGTTTTAACTGTGACAACAAATTTGGACCAGGACATAGGTGTGTTGAAAAGAAGTTGTTCTACATTGAGGAACCTACTGAAGAAGAAGAAAATGAAGAAGATGAAGAGGTAGAGCCAGAGGAGGAATTAGGAGACCCCCAGCCAACAATATCATGCCATGTAATTTCCAGTATTAGCACTCCCCAAACTCTCAAAGTAGTTGGATTCTTAAAAAAAAAGAGGGTAACAGTGTTGATTGATTCGGGAAGTACTCACAATTTCATCAATCATAAGTTGGTGGTACGCTTGAACTGCTTTGTTTATCCAGCTCCAAAATGTCAAGTCATGATCGCTGATGGGAAAACTGTTAGTTGTTCAGGAAAATGCCTTAATATTAATCTCGCCATGGGAGATTACTTGCTAACTAGCAATATGTATGCCATTGCCATGGGAGGAGCAGACATTGTGTTAGGAGTTCAATGGCTTACCAGCATGGGAACCATTGAAATGAATTTCCAAGAGTTGTTCATGCAATTTCAGTCAGAAGGGAGAACTTTTAAACTAAAAGGACTAAGAGCAAAGTCCCCACAGATGGTAAGTTCTCATCAGATGCAAAAATTGCTTAGAAAAAGTGCAAAAGGGTTTGTGGCACAACTATTTTCATTGGAAGCACATCATTCCAATACATTTATACTCGTAGATATGCAAGCAGTTATAAATGAATACTCAGTGGTGTTTGGAGAAATGCCAAAAGGGTTTGTGGCACAACTATTTTCATTGGAAGCACATCATTCCAATACATTTATACTCGTAGATATGCAAGCAGTTATAAATGAATACTCAGTGGTGTTTGGAGAAATGCCAAAAGGTTTGCCTCCTAAAAGAGACCATGACCATGCCATCCAGCTAGTGCCACAGAGTCAACCACCCAACATCAAACCTTATAGGTACCCTTGTATGCAAAAGAGTGAGATTGAGAAGATATTTCAAGAGATGTTAGAAGCAGGACTTATTCGTCATAGTCAGAGTGCTTACTCTTCTACTGTAGTGATGGTAAGGAAAAAAGATGACAATTGGCGCATGTGTCCAGATTACAGGGAACTCAATAAGTACACAGTTAAAGATAAGTTTCCTATTCCTGTAATTGATGATTTGTTAGATGAGTTACATGGTGCTGTTTACTTTACAAAACTTGATCTTCGTTCTGGATATCATCAGATTAGAATCAGGGATGAAGATATTCATAAAACAGCCTTTAGGACACATGAAGGACACTATGAGTTCTTGGTAATGCCTTTTGGACTAACAAATGCACCCTCTACATTTCAAAGCTTGATGAGTTCCATCTTTAAGCCATTTCTTCGAAAGTTTGTTTTAGTGTTCTTTGATGATATATTAATCTATAGTAAAACATGGGAGGAATACCTGCATCATGTAAATAAGGTGTTGGAAACTCTTGAACAACATCAACTTTATGCAAAGCCTTTTAAGTGTTCTTTTGGTGTCAAGGAGGTTGAATGTCTGGGTCATATTGTCTCTTATGAAGGTGTTAAAGTGGATCCTAACAAGATAAAAGCCATGCTTGAATGGAAGGTTCCCAAAACCCTAAAAAATCTCCAAAGATTTTTGGGGCTTACAGGTTATTATCGTAGATTTGTAAGGAATTATGGCAGCATCGCAGCACCACTCACAACTTTATTGAAGAAGGACTCTTTCCATTGGAATGAGCAAGCTACTATGGCCTTTGAGAAGTTGAAGGAGGCCATGTGCACCACTCTAGTTCTAGCCACCCCAGATTTTTCAAAAACATTCATTGTTGAATGTGATGTTTCAGGGTATGGTATGGGGGCAATACTCATGCAAGATGGGCGACCCATTGCCTTCGAGAGCCGCCAATTCAAAGGTAAGAATATCTCTAAACCAGTTTATGAGAAAGAAATGTTAGCAATACTTCATGTAGTGAAGCAATGGAGACCATATCTAATGGGAAGACATTTCAAAGTAAAGACAAATCATGATAGTTTGAAATACTTCTTAGAGCAACATTTATCATCAGAAGAACAACAAAAATGGGTCTAAAAAATGTTGGGGTATGATTTTGAGATAATATACAAGAAAGGGAAAGAGAATGTAGTTGCTAATGCTTTATCTCGGAAGGATGAATCTACCCAGGCATTATTGTGTGCCATATTTGTATTACAGGAGGATTGAATAGAGGATGCAAGGTCTGAATGGAAAAATGACCCAGGTACACAAAATCTCATTCAGAATCTCCAACAAAATCCAAGCATGTCAAAAAAATTTGTATGGAAAGGAGATGCTGTATGGTATAAAGATAGATTATATCTATGTAAGAATTCAATCCTTAAAAATAGGGTTCTATCTGAGCTCCATGCTTTTCCAGTAGGGGTTCACTCTGGCTTCTTAAAGACTTATCATCGAATCAAGCATGATTTTTTCTGGAAAGGGCTAAATGGGGATGTCCAAAGGTTTGTGGCAGAATGCATGGTTTGTCAGCAAAATAAGGGCGAAACAATTAAATTCCCCAGGTCTTTTACAGCCTCTATCTATTCCTAGCCAGAGGTGGGAAGAGGTGTCCATGGACTTCATCACAGGATTGCCTAAATCAGAAGGTAAAAATGTAATCTTGGTGGTGGTGGACTGACTCGCCAAATATGCCCATTTTCGTGCTTTATCACATCCATTTGTTGCGAGTACAGTATCAACGGCCTTCAGGGATACAATTCAGAAGCTACATGGGACACCAAATATTATAGTAAGTGATCAAGACCCTATCTTTACTAGTAATTTTTGGACTGACTTGTTCTCATCCTTGGGCACACAACTAGCTCGTAGTTCCTCTTATCATCCCTAGTCTGATGGGCAAACAGAGGTGGTAAACAAGTGCTTGGAGGGATATCTTCATTGTTTTACATCAGATAAGCAAGCGAGATGGGTCCAATGGTTACCACTGGCAGAATGGTGGTATAACACCTCCTTTCATACTTCATCTAAAATGTCTCCTTTTTTGGCATTATATGGGTACCATCCACCATCTATCACTTCATCTTTGAGAGTCGAGCCAAAGGTTCAAGCAATTGAAGAACATAATCAACACCAACAAGAGGTGCTTTCTAGTCTCAGGGAGAATTGGGCCACGTCACAAAACCACATGAAGTAGCAGGCAGACCAACATCGCAGTGAAAAACATTTTGAAGTCGGTGATTGGGTTTTTGTGCATTTACAACCATATAAGAAAATGTCCTTAAAACAATAGAAAAAGGATAACAAACTTTCACTTATGTATTATGGCCCTTATCAAGTGTTACAAAAGATTGGCAATGTAGCATACAAACTAGAACTTCCTTCGGCTACTCGAATTCGTCCAGTCTTCCATGTATCTTGCCTAAAGAAGGTAATTGGACAGACAATATCAACCCAGACAGTGTTACCCAAGCTTGATGAAGAGGGCAGAATCATCCTGGAACCAGAATGCATCCTTCAGACACGCACTAAGCGATTGAGGACAAGGGTCATCACTGAGTATTTGATCAAGTGGAAAAATCTAGACAATGAAGACGCAACTTGGGAGGATGCAAATTTCTTGCAACAACATCTAGATCTTCTCAATATTGGGGACAACGTTACTTCAAAGGGGAGGGGCATGCTATGCCCTTAATCATATATCTTATATTGGATGTATATAGCCAACTTGTGGCTATCATAACTTCTTATCATTATGTATCTCTTTCATATATGTTATATTTTCATTAGTGGGTCGGCCTTAGTGTTGGCCATAGCATAGGAATAGTATATATAGGGGTTAGTAGGTAGTAGTTGATCATCATATTCAGCTTTTGAGTCTTATTGTCTAGTTTGGAGGTTGCCCCCTTGAAGTGGCTAAGCTATTCTACTTGCACATCGAGATCATTTGTCTGAAATATTGTGTTCATTGGTGTTATATTGCTGCTAATAATCAGATTTATACAAGTAATTACATTACATGATTATCCTAGGAAGTGGGACATTTCAACAGATTTGTCAGTTGCTATGGGCAAGAATTATTACCGTTGATAAGGGCAATACTCACTCTGAGTATAAGTTATCGGTCACAAATTATTGGACAAACCAAAATGGTGAGTAAGTGGGTGGATGGAGCTTCATCTAGTAAGTCTTTTCCTAATCATGTTAACAGGGGACCACTGGAGCCAATTGCTTCACAAAGCAGAGTATGGATTGGGAAATGGGAATTCCCAAGATTGAATTGGGATCCTAGTATTTGCAGACTAGCATTACTCGAGGGCAAGCAATTTCGGGTTGGACCTTAATGTCTCTTGCTTGGAATTAATGCTGATAGAAAACCCATAGCCTATCCACTTATTTCCCATAGGCTAAAGGGGTGAAGAAAAGGGAAATAAGGTAATGCTATAACTAAGTTAGCCAAAAAGTAATTTTTTTTTGATTAAGGGTGAATATTTGAGGGTTTTTTTGGGAATGACCCACAACCTCTTGTTACAATATGGGAACACCATCACAAGGAACATGAGTGAAGCAAATTCTGGGGTGCTGCATCTGCAACATATTTCAACAAAGACTCCAACTAACCGAGTGAAGTCAAATTTTGGAGTCCTACAACTGTAGCATATTTCAACAAGGAGTCCAACGAGTTGCATCTGCAATGGAGTGAAGCCATTTCCAAGAGTGTTGCAACTGCGTCGAAGAGCCAAGTGTTGCCATTGTAGCAAGGAACAAAGTGTTACCACTGTAGCGAGGAACAAAGTGCTGCCACTGCAATGAGGAATAGAGTGCTACCACTACAGCAAATTAGAGTTGCTGCAACTTGCGGCAAAACCACCTCCGGAGAGGATTGTGCCTTAGGGGGATTTGAAACCGGGTGGACCAACACACAACCGTGTGACTTGACTCCACCACTCCCACCCCATCGGCTAAAACTTTGGATGGTAAACACTTTTATTGCACCAGAGCTATGAATTGGAGTGGTGGAGTACTTTCTCTAAGTGGGACATGGGGCTGGTCTTGGGTCCTTAATGTCCGTTGAGCGATCCGTGTTCGAAGCGCCCCACTATGTTCCGCTTGGTCCATATGGAGAAGTTCGACCCCTACCTCAAGGTGTCCCCATGGCCACTTATTGAAAGCATCCAATGAACTCAATGTGAATGGAACTTGGGTTGATGATTACAAGCTACTTGTAAGTCACCAATATCCCAAGACCTTGAGTTCAGCGAAAATGTAATATTATAAAGGAAACTTATGTTATTTTTATTAAAAATAAAGAGGAATTCCTATTTTAAGTGACTTAACACTAAAATAGAAAATAAAAAAGTCGCTTTATTAATTAAAGTGCAAAAGTTCCACATAGAGTGCCCCACTTGGAAAATAGAGACAAAAAAGTATAAAAGGAGGTGTGGGGGTTGATTTGCAATCATCTTTTGCATACATTATATTTTGTGAATGAGATTATGGATCGCTGATCGAACTTCCATTTGCAGTTGAGGACAAAAAACCCTTGGTTGCTAGGGCTTGGAGACGAATACCCTCATTCCCTCATGGCAATTCCATTGAGGGATCACAAGTGAGCTTATTGATAGGTTTATTCATCATTTGGGGCATAATGCAGCTATCATTGTGCTGATCCTTTGTACCACATCATCAAATCAACATATTTGGTCAAGTTTCAAGTTGGCATGTTGCTGCTACAGTTTCGCTACAGTGATTTGATGAAGATTTCAGCATTTTGAGAGTTACATGTTGCTGCTACAGTGTTTGGTAACTGGATCAGCACTTTAGAGCACCTATTGCCACCTTTTGGAGGCGATCTCATCAAAGGTTAAGATCTGATTTTAATTTGGAGGGTTTTGAGACTGTGTTGTTGCTATTTCCAGCCAAATATTAGCCGTATAACCTACCATAAACTCATCCACACCTTTTTAGCAAGGGTTGTAATCTTTCGGGTTGGTTTTTGTGCGGTTTTCAGCGTGAGAAAAAATTCTTTAAATTTGTACCTAGCCGTTTCAAATTACATAAAATAAATTCTGGGTTGCTGCCATAAATTGCATTGTTTAAAGAATAAAAAACTGATGGTAATTCCAGTATTTTATCTCCAGCAATAAGGGGTTTTAGTAAAAATCCAGAATTTTCTAATTTTCCCAAATAAAGGACATTACAGTTCAGCAAGTTTCTGGTACCAAAAGGGCATAAAAACAGTGAAAGATATCAGTGCAAATGGCCGGCTATTAACCTGGGAGGTAGTTAAAAGGCAATACCAGCTCCCCAACTCGCTGTTAAGAACTTATATTATACTCAAAAAGGCTGTTGGTTCTCTCCCCAATCATCTCACTCTAGAAAATGATGAATTCTTCTAGCCCCACTTTAATTGGATAAAGGGACGACCTTTATGTGAAATCTCTACCAGCAAATTGTATTATATGATTTCAGTATCTCTTGAGGTCCCCCTGTCCCTTAATAAAAAATGGCCATTCTGTGACCCCTTATGCTCTTGGGCCTGTAGGTTTAGAATTATTTTGTTCTCTTGTATTGAACCAAGAAAATCCTGCTTTAGATGGTTGCTGATCCACCAAAAGTTTGCTGTAGGAGCTAATATGGCTAAATTTGGTCTGGGTAGCCCCTTTTGCTCCTTATGCAATGAAATTGAATATCTTGAACATCTTTTCTTCCTTTGTTCTTATGTTGTTCTGCTATGAAAATATGTGTTGAAACTATTGTCTATTTTGATTGGGAAAGAAATTTCTTGGTTTAATGTTTTATTTGGTTATTTTTACTCTGAAACTAAAATCCATGTCTTTTTCCAAAAATTGTGGCTTATAATGTCCACAAAAGTTCTATAGTACTTGTGGAAGCAAAGGAACCTTGAAGTGGTTGAAGGTAAGTTAGGACCCTTACTGACTTCTCAAGAGAAGTCATTAGTGGATTGGTTCATGTGCAAGTTGCTCTTTAGCTGAATATACCCAGAGAACAATTGGAGCAGTTCCTAAAAACTGGCCTTCTTAAAGTGACTGCACAACATATTATTGGCCCTGGGGGTTATCCCAGATTCAACCCGTCTCCTGACTGGACTACTGTCCATCCGTCTCCTGACTGGCTACTGTCCACCCGTCTGCCGCTGAGGTCACTATCACTGAACCCAGCCACATTTGTGGTAATCAATTACAGCAGTCAAACTGAGCTTGTATGTCTTCTTGAGTCGCCTGTTAAGGGCTGATTTAGCTTCATAAAATGGCTGCATAGTGATGTTGTAGCCCTAATAAAGACACTAATTTTCAGCATAATCTATTTGGGTGTGACGTTTTCTAATAATCCTAGTTGTGCTGTCTTTAGCAAAATTCAGATTTGCAGCAAGTAATCTGTCGTCTGAGTTATCTGTTATTACAGTTGCTATGACCTAGTGTTGGGTTTGCATAGAGATCCATCTTGAAAATTCTAATGAATCCCAATATTTTTTGACATTACGCCAGCTTAGCAAGAGGCTTTCATCAGTCATATAAGTTGATTTCTGATGGTTTTGAACTAAGTTGCACAGGATATGTTTTGGATCATGGAAGTATCTGATTTGCTAGATACGAAAAATCAATAAAGAATTGGCCCCCGATGTGGCCGTACAAGGGAATATATATAAATATTAAAAGAAAAATCTAGCCTAAGTAAATAGGAATTAACCACATATGTATGCATAACTGACAACTGAACAAGTCCGTGGTGAAGGCTAACCACAAAAAACAACTCAGTAATTTCTACTTGATCCTGGTGCACACTGTGATCTATCCTAGTTGCGCTGCACTTAAGAAAATTCAGATTTGGTAAGCAGCTAATTCTTTGAACTTATCTTTTATCTAAGTTGCATTCTAGTGTTGGGTTTGCATAGAATCCACTTGGGGTTTCAATGACATCCCAATAGGGGATCCCTGCTTAACATTGCTCGGGACGTCACCAAGATCTGTTCGGGACGTCACCAAAATACTAGGGGATGCGTCTCCTGCGTCAACATTGTTTTGAACATAAGTTGGCAATACCAATATGTCTTTTGGATTTGTAAGTATCATGATTTGCTGATACGATGTAGGATTCTTTAAAAATGTTGAGTATGTTTACTGCGTACATTATATAAACATGCTTCAATCAAATTTTTCACGTTGCCTATTTTATATGAATTGAACACATGTTTCAATGCACATGCAAAACAATTAACCACAAGGCATTCATTATTACTCGTAATGAGTTCATTGATCCTATCACAACTATGACTATACACAAGTCATTGAGGTTTCATTTACATTTATCTCATAGAAACTTTTCTAAGTCATAATTTTTTATGGCTTCAATCTTCCTATCGTTCCAAAAGCAATTTAATTGCTAGCAAAAAACAAATTTAATCATTGAGATAATGGTACTGATTTGCAAATTTTCCTTCTTTTCAATCAACATCCTTTCATACTTGCAACCATGGGTTAAGCAAACTCAGGGATTTCACTCCTATTTAGCAGTAATCTGCATCACATTGTACACCATCGCATTGTCTAAAGAAACGACACACATTATAAACAATGGCATGGAATAGTGCAGCTATTTCAGTCAATAGTTTCAGCAAACTTGCCAACCGTCTGTGAATTTTTTTTTACAAGCTGACTATAGAATCAATGTTATAGGGTGGCATAAGTTATTATGTAATGGAATGAACATTAGGGACAACAACTTATTTTTTTACAATTTTTTTTATATTGCAACATCATCTGCAAAACAATATATGTCCACATGGGACACTCTGATGAAAAACATCCAAAACAGACATTTGAAGATAATTGGTTTGCAAGGAGGGAAAAAACCAATTACAACATTGTTAAATAAATAGTCTTAGAGTAATCACATCAAGAAGTTACAAGAAATCTGGCAGGAGGTTATCAACCATGTAAAAGAGGCATGATTAAAACTCCAACGAATTTTACTTCTTCATTTATCATAGTAGGCTCAGTCGCCACAGGTCCCAACTAATGAGCAAAGCTTCTAGATCAAATTCTTTCCCTTTTTTAAAGGCACAAGTCCACTCTTGCCTTTCCTCACCATCCGCTTTCATTTTTGTTTCCATGTTGCCACTGTCAGTCCTTTATCTTTGTCACCCACCATTGCTTTATGTCTCATTTTTTCTTTTATTCTCATCAATTTTTTTAACAATTTCCTTTAAAGCTTCCAAAATTCCCTAGACTTTAGAGTCAATAAGGACTTCCAGCCACCTGAAGCATTTGTCACGGAGCTGTTAGGAGTAACACCACTGCTGCTATCATCTGAAGTATTCTCTTCCTCAGGCATTTTTCTAAGGAATTTTGCAGGACATTGAATAAGGTCTTATCCCTGTGCACTGTCAAAAGCTCATCTTCTGAGTTGGTTTCTTGTTCTTCAACTAACTGAGGGTCCACAAGTGTGCATTGGTCAAAGTACAAGTCTTTGATCAAACTCCACTCATACTCCGAAATTGTTACAAAGGTAGCAGTAGGAAGAAGAGTGCCAGTTTGGGGAGGGACTAAATCTTGGGTAGCCACCTGGGCCAATGATATGTTCAGCAATAAGTTTTAGCAAACCTGTTTTCAAGAACTTTTCAAGCTAATCCTTTGGAAAATTTAGCTACCTGCACATGCAAATTTATGAGATACCTGCACATGCATAATAACGAGTAGTATATACAAGTAAATGCATACTACTCATTATTTGACCACAAAAGATAAAACACTTCAGAAAAATGCTTTTTATTCATGAAAGTTCCAAAACATTCAACATGCTTAAATTTTCATATGTGCATGATTATAATTTAGGTTCTAGAATATATCATTTAGATTTTCAGCTCAAGTACTGCTGAAACAAAAGTATCTTATATTTTTTTTTTTGTGTTTAAAAAACAAAAGCACTGCTGAAACGGTACATAATGTCTCAGGTACGGCAAATGTACTCGGGATTGATTTGGAGTTTTGGAAATGTTTCAGGCAAGTACCAGGACCAGTATTAGTACCCGATATGTCAGTGCAAACGGGTACGCTACGTTGCATTGGTGTTTCCATGTATCCGAGGTCGT
Organism: Taxus chinensis; assembly: GCA_019776745.2. Taxonomy (NCBI): domain Eukaryota; kingdom Viridiplantae; phylum Streptophyta; class Pinopsida; order Cupressales; family Taxaceae; genus Taxus; species Taxus chinensis. The sequence continues at coordinate 740,874 of JAHRHJ020003477.1, forward strand.
AAGTTTAGCATATGCATGTACTAATCCGGGATGTCTGGATAGGACTCCTTGATACTCTTTCTGCTACAATGATGACAAAATGGTACAATAATCTATCTATCTCATGCCATTCCTCTCAGAAATGTGAAAAAAGAAATTGATGGATGTGGATATTCATATTTTAACTACATTTAAGGAATTCTATTTGAAAATGGCCAACAAATCCCTACCCTTACAATATCCTAAATTGAATATGGGAGATAATCCCAACATTTCTTCCTGGACTGTATATAGAGAGAGAGTGCAGGACTTTCAGATACCAAGAGGAGTTTAAATGTTATTTTCAAGACTCTATGGATAAATATTCATTAGACAAGGATAAATAATTCAAGGGAATCAACTACTTCCTCTAGTTCAAGAGAAACAACCTTATAGTAATTTTAGAAATTACAATGAAAATACATATGATCAACAATTTTCATTTAATTCAATAATGCACATTAATATAAAACATAACAAATCATGCACGTTGTTAGTTCAAAGTTGGAGTTTTCATCTCTCTTGCTGTCATCATTAACAAATCATATCTGCTATTATACTAACTGATCCTATATCTGATCTCCCCCTAGACTGTTTGGATTGCTTGGTGTTGGCTATATTTTATGCACAATGTAAAACCTAGGCAGTCATGAGATAAATCTCCTTCATTTAACGATGAAGCTCCCTTGTAAGATGTTTATCTATTTGCAGTGGTGAATCCTAATAACTACTTTCAGGGGTTTTACTTTAATGCCCTCACAGCTCGTGATCCACAGCTGGGCAAATTGGGCAGCAAGTAAGTAGTTGTGTTGGGAATATTTGTAGAAGGGAGAAAACATAAAGTAGGGAAAGAAGAAAGGAAGGATGTGTTGACTTAACCAATAGTTCTCAGAGTTGGTCTCATCCACACAAATTAAAAAAATAGATAAAAATCACAACATTCAGCAGTAAGGGAAAGAAATAACTTCTAACCTAAATCTAAGATAACACAAAGTTTATTAAAAACTTTTGAATAGAAGTAATCGGCAAAACATCGTAGACACAAAGTTCTCTAGAAATTCACCTTTTATTCACTCCTCAGCTTTCACAGAAATCACATCAAGGGTTTCAGCACAAATTCTGAAAACTCAAGAATGCTCTTGTTACAACAAATTCTGATAAACAAATTGTGATGATGATCTTTTCAATCTTGATCTTTTCGATAATTTAACCCGTAGGCTCTTCCTCTATTTATAGTGCATAGAGGACAATTACAAATAGGAAACTTCTATGAACTTTGCATGTGGAAGCCGTAAAGGAAACAATTGACAATTTCCCCTAGAATTCCTCTTTGCATGCCATGCATGATTTATAACTGAAAATAAAACCTTCTATTTTGCATGTCTACCACCTATTTCCATGTCATTGATTTCTTCCAGTAACTTGAAGTAACAGATTTTAAACCAATCACTTAAGTTTTACAATTTAATTGATTTCAAAGAGAAAATAAGGGAAAGAAGATGAGAGAAAAGAAGTTATTCCAGCTGCAACACTCTCAATTTGGTTTTTCTTTCATACTTTTGCATGTTGATCTAACCTGTATTGCACATCTGCCTCATCCACTTTGGTAATGAATGAAAGATATCTCTGTCTTGAACCTGAGAAGCTCTTTCCCCCACGTGTGGTTGACTCTTTTTCTTTGATTCTCACCAAACTGGATCTAGACATCATTGTAGATTTTTACCAATTTCTTCAACTGGATTACCCGTGAGAGGAGTAATAATTCCATCTATTTCCTCTGAGCAGCTGACTATGATTTGCTTGCGGGTGTTGCCTCTTACTTGTCTTCACCTATTGTCATTGAAGCTTTTGCAGTTCTTCTCAAGTATGTGCAAGAGTGAAATGCTTGCCGTAAACAGGTTAGACAAAACTCATCACCCTTTTATTTTTAATTGCATATGAGAAATTTTGAATTCTGAAATCACTCTGAGTGAAGGTAAATAGACTCAATGTGGGCTTCAACTGGAAGATTGGGAGCACATGCATGTGCTTTTGAAATTTTGTATGCAATTTTGCAGGCGTTGAAACTCAAGTATTTTGTTAAATGATTCTGCTTTAGCTCTTCCAACAATTGCATGCATTTTAGAAAGGGTGACTTTATTTGTATGAAGGCAACAACTTCAAAAATTTCATGGATTTTCACAAGGGAGGTAGCTTATAAATACTAAGTCCTGGAAATACCAGGTATTGGCTTTAATGACTGGTATTGAAACTCATGTGGGAACGCATTGTGGTATTGTACCCAAAGGTGCAACAGGCTTTGCAAAATAGAACATAAGACATGAAGAATCCATGATTTGGCTACCCTATCCGAAATTTTTTCGTACTTTTAAAATAATGGGTCGTTTTGTGTTTTTATTGCCAGAAAGTTCTTGTATTGTGTCAAGATATTCCCAAAGAGCCATATTAGCCATTTTCGCCAAATACCCAGATGCCCAAAATTGTTATATTCTGTCGTCGGGATTTGCCTGCGGGAAATTTGTATTTAATTATTTTGAGCCCCGTTTGAGGCAATTTGTGCTCCGGTTTAACCCTGTTGTGATCGTACATATCATTATTCCCATATACCAGTAGGGTTTTAACCAGGAATGCATTTTGGGCTTTATTTGTAACTTCTGGCAACGTTTTGTGTTTTTTGTGTTTTCCCGTTTCGTTTTCTGTGAAATTTCTCTGGATCAATTCCTTTGCCGGTTTGGCCTGATTCTTGGCCTGGAGTATCTGGAGATCACATACGCACGTTGTGCCAGAAGGAATTCACCATCGGAGGCCTGGTTCTCTGGGAAAAGACGAAGTCGTGCACCAAAAAGCCTCTTCTGGGCTGGCCGCATTTTTGGAAAAAGAGGGTTTGAAGTGGATCATGGGATTTTTGGAAGCAGCAGGCAGGTGAAAATTTTGTACCTGCCTAGCAGGGTACTTTTTCCCATGGAAGCAACGTCACTTAAGTCACAATGGGAAAATTGGAGGCAGCAGGCAGGCGGAATTTCTTACCTGCCTTGCAGGGTAAAAATTCCCATTGTGAAATAAAAGAAAAATCACTTAAGGCATTGATGGGATTTTCTTACCTGCCTTGCAGGGTAAATAATCTCATTATGAAAGTCAAACAGCTTAAGTGGATCATGGGATTTTTGGTCGCAGCAGGCAGGTGGGATTTTTGTACCTGCCTTGCAGGGTACTTTTTCCCATGAAGGCAAAGTCACTTAAGTTATGATGGGAAAATTAGAGGCAGCAGGCAAGAAATTTGTTACCTGCCTTGCAGGGTAAAAATTCCCATTGTGGAATAAAAGAAAAACAACTTAAGTGAATCATGGGATTTTATTGCCTCCCTGGCAGGGTAAATAATCCCATTATGAAAGTCAAAATGACTTAAGTGAATCATGGGATTTTCAGGGCTGCCTTGCAGGGTAAATAATCCCATTGTCATGTGACTTTTAAAAATAGAAATTCCTTATTCCAAAAAGTGCGACCCACCTTGGGTGAATAATAATGCATTAAATAAATATTTGTTAATATTTATTCACCCAATTTTGGCGCCCAGGCTTGTGGAAAAGTCAACAAAGGGAAGTGGACAAAAGGAATTTAAAAATAGAATTCCAAAATTAAATAAATTTAATTTATTTAATGCAGCCCCATTTGGGAGAGAAATAATACTTTTTAAAGTATTAAATGATTAAATTAATTCCTATTTTCAGTGGCTAAGGTCAAAGCATACTGTGAGGCTTGAGTTAACTGGAAGCAGAAGTCTAAAATTAAATAAATTTAATTTATTTAATGGCAGCCATGAGCATGCACAAAATAGGCGCCCCATTTGAAGAGTGAAGCTTATTAATTAATTAATTAATTGCCAGGAATAGGAAAGACATTAATTAATTATAGAATGGTGAAGATTATATAAGCAGGGGCTGCCATATGGATGAATTAATTAATTCACAGGCAGAGAAGTGCAGCCCAGAGGAAAAGTGCGCCCCATTTGGAGAGGATTTTTGCTCAAAAGAAGGTGAAATTAATGCTGAAAGCTTCCAATTTTGGCGCACAGGTTGAAGGAGGTTGATTTGTGTCTGAATAATTGTTTGCATAAGTGATACAGGTGCTCAGGTGAAATTGGTAAAATTCATGCTTGCTTTGCATGCAAATAAAACATCAAATTTTGGGGCAGCAGGCTTGAATTATGCAGATTTTTATGATTAAAATCCACTGTTCATGTTCCGGTTGCCATCTTTGTCTGAATTAATTGCAGGAATTCATTACAGGTGCTTTATAAGAGAAAGGGAGCTTAAATCAATGTCCAATACATTGAACATATCCTCTGAATCTGAAGAATTATCCAGATTTGCACCAGTTTTGAAGAATTTGGCCAAATAATGAGAAAAAGAATTGTTCAGACAAAGATAGATACAGCCACAAAAAAAAGAAAGCCAATGGCATCATGCATGTACTTCCAGATTTGTTGACATCGAGACACAGATCTCATAATTGCAAAAGCTTCTGGCAAAAATTCATCCTCTTGTTTCAAATGCAGATGCCCATGAAGAAGACAGTGCGTGGAAAATTTCTTCCAGGATCTTGTGCCAGTTGAAGCCTTCATTGAATTGCATTCACCCGGAGTGCTTTCCAGAATTTTAATTGCTCATATGCAATTAAAAATAAAAAATGAGTTATTTACGGCAAACATTGCACTGATGCATGTACTGGAGAAGAACTGCAAAAGCTTCAAGGATAAGAAGGAAGACAAGTGAAAGGCATGCAAAACTTCCAGCTTGCTTCCAGATTCCAGAAGCCAAGAAAAATTTGAATCAGCTGCATGCAGAATATGAAAAAGGACAAGACTGCAGCTTTCCTCTTTCTTCTTCTTTCTCTTATTTCCTCCGACAAAATAATTGAGCGATCAATTAAATTATACAACTTAAGTGATTGGTTTAAAAGCCATTACTTGAAGAAGTCAACTACTTGGAGATAGGTGGCAGACGTGCAAAATAGAAGGTTCTATCTTCAGTTGCAAATCATGCATGTCATGCAAAGAGGAATTCCAGGAGGGAGATTGCCAGTTGTTTCCTTTCCGACTTCCACATGTTTCAGTTCAACTAAAAGCTTCTGACTTGTAATTGCCCCTCTACATTCTATAAGTAGAGGAAGAACCTTCGGGTTAATGATCAGAATTTGTAAGCAGCATTCTTGTGTTCCAGACTTTGTGCTGAAACCCTTGATAGCCACTTGAAGCAAAGGAATATACAGGAGCAGATTTCCGGAGAACTTTGTGTCATGGTGTATTTTGTTTCTAGCTTTCTATCTTAGATCTTTGAATAAACTTTGTGTTATTTTAGATCTAGATCTAGAGCTACCTTTGCTTATAATTCTGTGTTGATATCTATTGGTTTCTTCTATGTGCATGCAATCAACTCTGCTATCTATTGATTGGGATGCACATCTTCCCCATTTCTTCTCTGTGTTAATATAATTCCCTTCTTCTATAAATATTTCCTTTCTTAAACAACTGCTTACTTGCTGCAGAACTGTTCAGTTATGGTTCATGAATTGAGTAGTTAAAGTAAAACCCCATTTAGATATTAGCATACTTTAATTGACAAATCTGACACGGGAGCCTCACCGGTAAATGAGGGAGATTTATCTCATGACTGCCTAGGTTTTATGCTATGCAGAAAATCTAGCCAACACAGCAGGCTGATCGTTTCACGAAGACCACTTAAAGGAAAAGTGACTTGAGAAATTAAAAGGATGGGGCAACTTTTTGACTAATGTATCTTGCAAACCCTCTGAGTGATACATTTGTCTTTGAAAACATAAAGGAAAGCTGCGTGAATTTTAGGAAGACTGGAGGGCTAGAAATTCTACGAATGGTCAAACTTTAAGTGACTTTAAAGACTTGTGTGAATTTTAGGAAGACTGGATGCTCGAAATCCACGATTTAAAAATTAGAAGACAAGAGCTTGACAATTCACGATTTCACTTAATGACTTCTGCATTGGCTCCTTAAAATAATTGCGCTGAAACTGGAGGAAGAGCTTCTTTTGACTAAAAGAGTTGACTCGGCATGGAAGAATCTACGATTTGTTTAAGTGACTTCTGCTTCCAAAAACCACGACTTGCCTTGGAAATCTTGCCTTTAACTAAAAATGGCATGGAAATTGAAGGACAGAGCTTGATTTTTGCAGAACACTTGAGTTAGTACCTGAAAAACCACGATTTGCAGTGGAAGACTTTGCTTTGATCCTAAAGCAATTTCCGGAGTGATTTAGCCGCTCGAATGACCCTCAAGAATGCAGCTTTTTCTTCCTTGGCCATGGCTGCTCTGCAAACGGAAGACAAACTTTTCCAGATCCATGATCTGCTCGATCATTTAACTTGGATTTAACCTCAGACAAGGCAAAAATCTTGAGCTCCACTTGGTCACCTTCAAAAACAAGCTTTGGCAGACAAATTAATTGGCAATTAAAAACACTGGATAGCTTTTCAAAACCCTAGGCCCGGAAAAAGGTCTGGCAGGAAGAAAGTATAGATTACGGGGATTACCAGACAGAAAATGGAGAAAGACCAAAACACAAAACACAAAAGAAATAAAATAAAAACAAATACGTGAAAGAAGTTGCGGGCAATTGCTCAAAAAAATTCTCCAATTAGCTAGTCTGCAAAAACTCTTCCCCTCGGGTGAATGTTCTGCGGTAATAATGATGGGGTGAAGTGCTTTATATAACCCAAATTTCTTAGTTTTAGCTCAACCTATTTTTAAAATAATTTTATTTATTTAATATAAAAATAAATAAAACGCTTTCAGAAAAAGATCTGGTGAAGGAATTGAGTGAGCTTTAGCATGTGGGTATTTGGCGAATTGGCTTTATGACTTCCTGGAGATACCTTTGAGCAACGCGAGCAATTGCAGGCAAAACAAAACACAAAACATGACCCGTTTTTTGAAAAGAACGAAAAATTTAAAAAGGGGTAGTCCCAGATTTCAGGATGAAATCTTGGGGACACCACTTGGCTTCATTTGGTTCCTGTTGACCATGGCCACCTCCCAAGGTGCTGAAACTAAGCCAAACGCAAATGCCTTCAGATATCTGCTATTTCCCAGTGAACTAGATGACCCAAGCAATTAGAGATTCAATTGCTATCAAGTATCATGCTAGAACACTTGATAGTTCACTTGACTCCCACAAGAAAGGAAAATGGTTTTCATTTGCATGTCACGAAAAATCTGCTTCTCAAATGAAATGAAGAATACTTGCTTTGGACTAATTCATAGAAACGGCACTAATCTCCAAGTTTACTGAAGAATCTTTTCTATGACCAAAATTTTGCAACTGTGGATTTGTGAACAAGAAGACTGGACATCATCAATGTGTGATGATTGAACTTCTTATAATGCCTGTAAGGATTATTTTATGAGAATTTTCCACAGAAAGCACAAGAAAGAGACCAACTCTTCCAAGAAGGCTCCATGAAGCATGAAGAAATTTGGATTATGACAGTAAGCACTGAATCCTCCAATTTCAACCCCAAAGATCCATCTTCTCTACACAAGCCTTGGTATATAGGTTAGGATCCCTCTTCTCCCCAGCGAACATTGGCATACGAGTAGAGTCCTTAACGAAAATGAGGAGCTGATCCATGCCTACATCCTCCCTAGGAGTTGCTCAAACGTGATGCTAAGGCACTCTTCAAATATAGAACTGGAACTAACCATTTGCCCGATAGGATATTGTTGGAGAAGAGAGGCATTGAATTTTGGCTACAACCAGAAGATTAAAAAAAGTTCAATTCAGATGCTCAAACTTGAATTAACATGGTCATCAATGGAAGGTGTTTTCCTATTGCTGAATACTCAAAATCCACAACATTGAGGAGAAATACTAACCCTCCTACACAGTCAACAAAGTTTTATCAACTATTTGAACACATGGAACTATCAAACACTTTCAAATGGTTCTATCCATTTCTGACAATCAAATATTGGCTCTAAAACCTTTGACAAATTCCAACGAGCTTATGCATGTTGTGGAAAATTTAATGCATGAGGAAACAAATCGCTTGATAATCTGATTGGATATTCTGACAAGTGTAGCTTTGGTCTATGTCAACAAGGGAGCCACTCATGATCCAGTCAAATCTTAACGACAATTTGTTCTTACAATTTTACAAGAGCAAGTTGCATTCATGGATACACAAAAGTAACAAGTACTAGACCTGAAAAAACCAGAAAAGAGGCTTGACGAACAAAGCTTAACAACATTCCCAAGATAAATTTACTTGTCTCGACAAATCTCTTAAAGTGGGAGGTAAATTAATCTCAAATAAAGAAACATAGACAGCTTTCAGGAATACACTGATGAGTCCGATACCTACAATTCCTCAACTTGGAGATCCTCGCGATAGACTAGTGCAGGTTTGGGAGCCTGGAAAGTGCATTCCCCAGGAACTGAACCTATTGAGGCATTACATTCAATCCCTACACAATCATCATAATTGATATTTCTCAGATTGGAATTCTAGAAGGGATATATACACCCAATAAGCGTCTCCTTTTGAAGAAATTACATCAAGGAAGAAAACAATTGATATGATCCTCACTTCAGGAAATACCAGAAGCACGATAATCTTTGCATAATAGAACTATTCTTCAATTTGGTTTGTCCAAAAATGCTTATTTCTGTAGTATTACAAAGGTAGGAAATTTCAATCGAGACCTTATGGTGTCATGTAGGTCATTGGACACCACATTAACATGTGGTGTTGTCCACCCTGAAGTATGTTCTCTCACGAACCACAGGAAAATTTCATATCGGATAATATTTAACATCCGTCTGTATTGAAATAATCAAATTCCTTGTTTAAACTTATATCAAATCCTGGAAAGAATAGGAGAAATTCATGCTTATGGGAGAATTTAACTCAATAAAAACCCAAATCAAAAAAGGGAGTTGATGGATTCAATCCATTAGGACAAGAACCCGTGCTCTTTAAGCACCTATAGGAGTAGTGGGTTAATCGACATGCTGACTCCTACGAGGAACCTCCACATGGAAAAACTGTAGGAAATGAACAAATTATAATGTGGAAAATATGGACTAAATACTAATCTCTCCTAACTGGATCTCATCCATTCTTCAACTGATTGTGTGGGACAATATCCACACTCTGATATGTCTTTTGGCTCACAGTGATAGATATCTTGTCAGCTCTCAACTTGAAGAAAATGTTTCAATTTGAGACTTATGTGGTTAACTCACTCAAACTTCTCCGGCAAAGTACAAGCATAGTAGGGTACAAGAACCTTATCATGGTCATGCCAAGTTCAGATTTGTTTAAACTCTCTATTGAAATGCCACAAAACTCGCCCTAATTCCATCCAAGGTGTTTCAGTGGAGATCAATGGATCAATATTGGTCCATTGCTTTGTGCAACATGATTTAGAGCGTTATGTTCTCAAATTTCATACCTCGAAGACTAAAGTGTCTGATCCCAAGGTAGTTATATGTGACAACCAATGGACTTTTGTCACATGGCATCAAAAGAATAATAGACATTTCTGTGCAAGAATTAATCCACTCTACTAAGCAAAGACAGGATAGGAATTATCCTCAAACTTGATATGTCAAAAACCTTTGATTGATGCACCTTTGTGAGCTCATCACAATGGCCACAGTGAAGCTTTTGGATTCAGTAATCAAGTGGTGAAGTGCATGCTGCTTGTTCAACGATATTCATCCATTTATGGGACATTTTGTGCACTTTTTTAAAAAGGGGATACCTTCAGTGCTACTTGTTCTTTTCACATAAAAATCTACTCCGCCCAACATGTGATGAAAGAGGAAGGCAAAACTCATGGATTGCTTGTTGTTGGAAAACACCATTCGTGTTACCAATTTTTTGATGACGCTAACCTATTCTCCACTCAAGGATAAACTATACTGAAAATATCGAAACAGCTTCACAATAGGATCAACTTGTTCAGGGAAGATGATTAATGGGAGTCACGAATCAACAGGATTTGCCAATATCCCGCAAAGAAGTTATACAGAAAATGGAATTTCTGACTGATGGGGCTCCAAGAAGTGAAGAATGTGAATGGAAATATCTTGGATTTCCAATACAGTAGGGTTGGCAATTCTGCAATGGGAGAAAATTAAAAAAAGAATGGAAATCGAATAAAGCTGAGTATGGTTCTAAAGCAAATGAGCTTACATAGATTTTGAAGAACACGGTTGATCTGAGACAATTTGCAAGCAGTAGCTTTGTGAATCTAATCACTTCTCTCAATCCTTGGTACTCTGTGGACTGTATAGGAAATAGTATCAATCCACAGAAAATTCAAGATTCTAACAACTGATCAGCTACAAAAGAGGGCATGGATTGGGTCCCGGTCAATCATTTGCCCATAACTGCTGACAAGTGGAAAGAATAGTGGACTTCTGTTCTTGAAATGTTCTTGTGCACAAAGTCTGGAATGATTTAGCAAACTACCACAGTAAAAATTGAAATGTCAGTGAATTGTCAGTATGTTGTACTTATGGAGAGCAATGAAATCCAACATGGATAAATGCGAAAGCTTTGTTTTTAGCTACAATTGAACCATTCTTGTAAACCTGCTATTAAAATTGATCTCTCCTAAATTCAGGTACCTAAGACTCCGGGACGACAATTTTTTTCTAAATTTTGGGGATGGCAGGGAGACCGCTGACTAAAAAAAATATAAATATATAAAATATAAAAATATAGTGACTAAACTATATAAATAAGCTGAAATAAAACCATTTGAGATTTAAATAAGATGAAATTTTAAATCATAAGATTATCAAATACTGAATTTAATAAATATCAATGTAGTTAGAATTATAGTTATACATAATTTAATAATACCATATTCAATTTTCAATTTGAGACTTAAAATTAAATAAGCTGAAATAAGCTTAAATAAAACCATTGTGATTGATCAATTGACAATATCTGATATTCATATCATAAATCTCAAATTCAAATAAACCAACAATTGTCAATATTACAAAAATAAGAGGAGAAGTTTTAGCCTAAAAATCAGAATCAACATCCATGAACTCCTCACTGGTACTATCATCCTTGTCCTCAAAGGAAAGCCCAATCAATCCCCGTTGCATAGTATTGTCCTCTTCTACTTGCCTCGGCTCCTTGGGATCTACATCCCACCGTAATGCTGGGGTCTTGCTTGTACTCAGTTGTCTTGTGATCCATAAGACACAAAGCACTGTGTACAACTACAAGCTTCTCCATTCTTGAGAGGTAAGCCCATTCCTATAAACAAAGTGGACCCAACCATATGTAGACCGATTCCTCTTAGAGGCGAAGGAACTAAAAACTTGGGAAAGGAGTAGAATTGCAAATGTTCGCAACGGTCTTGGACGCCCATACAACTGTCACCAGCTCACCGGCTTTGTCCTGTGCCAATGTTACCCTATCCATCTTCTCTGAAGTTTTGTACCCATCAAGTTCAATGAAGTTGAGCCTCTCCAATTTGACCTGTGAAGCCTCCTTTGGACTATACATTTTTCTAAAGGTCTTCATAAAGCCCTTCTTCACCTCATCGTCATCCAAAGGGATAACTCTACCTGGCCTCTCCACATACCATTTGGGATTAAGTGCATATGCAACCATATGAAGTAGGTGTTCAAGTTCTCCCATTTATGTTGAATGATGGGCTGAATATGTTCATGGTAGAACTCCAAAGTGGGGTCCCTCACCCGAATAACTGCCTTCATTTGCCCAAGCATGCTGTCAATGCACTCATATATCTCACCAAGATTGGGGCTGTTAGAATCCCCATATTTGATGACGCTAAAAATTGGAGTTATAATTGATGTGATGTATTTCACATCAACCCAAAATGCTTCCCTCAACACCACTTCCTTCACTCCTCTTCCCTTGCTTTGTCTTGGACTCACGCCACCTAGTCCAATCCTATATCATAATCATAATTTGGAGGGGCTCGTGCAACTCAAGCATCCTCTTCAACAAAATAAAATAGGATGCAAAACGGGTGTCAACTGGTTTTAGGAATTCCTTCTTTGATTTGAAAGAGTGCCAATGATGTGTGGTGATTACATATGAACTTCTGCACGTCCTTGGCCTCATTCACTATCTTGTTGACCCACTGAATCTTCCCTATGTCTTTTAGTGCATTGTTCATGGCATGCACGCAACACAAGGTCCAATAAATATGATTGTAGGTACTTTCCACTAGCTTGCCTGTTGCTCTGCACACATAAGTTGCATCTGTGATGACTTGTACAACATTTTAAGGTCCAACCTCCTCAATGGCATCCTTCAAAATTTGAAACTGAAACTCAGCATCTTTCCGCTTCCCAGAACAATCAATTGCTCTCAAGAAATACAGTCCATCTTTGCAAGAGACAATGATATTGATGAGAAAACATTGTCTAATATCTGTCCACCCATCCATGATAATGCTGCATCCATGTGACACCCATGTGACCTTCATCTCCTCTATCAATAGATTAACCTTGGAATAGTTTCTATCGAAGATTGTTGTCCTTAGTTTGGTGTCTCCAGGAGGCACATAACTTGTACCTACTTTTGCTAGCTTGGCCATAGCCTACTTGTAATAAGGAGAGCGAGCGACATGAAATGAGATCCTAGTAGCATAGAAAAATTTCTCGATAGCATCATTCGCTTTGTAATGTCCCCTTTTTTGATATGAGAGCCTAATTATGGAATTCTTGTCATTCCCTTTTCGTGGCAACGAAGTTGGATGAGATAGCAAAAGAATTGGGTTCTCATTGCATCTTTCTTTTCTAATTTTTGATGTTTCTTTTTTGTGTTTTCTTCATTTTAGTAGGTCGGATGGCTTTAAGGATTTTTAAGGCCAAATAAAAGATTAAATAAGCCCAAAAGGAGGTCGGCCATGGATGTTTGGTATTTGGCTTCATTTGTGAACATCTACTTTGGCAAATTTATTCTAAATTGATCTTTTGGCTGACTGCTCTTAGTTCTCTCCACTTTTGGGCGAAAATCCAATTGTGTGGTTCTTTCTAAGGACTAAAAACCCTTCTTGTGGCTGGTTGGGGGACGGAAACCCTCCATCCTTGATTGAAGTGAAGTCATCTTGCAGATTTGGGCATTGAAAAGGAAAAGAAGTCATCCACAATCATTTACATGCATTGATAAGCCTCTCCTATTTGGAGAGACTTGTATTAGGGTGTCATTTGGTGCCTTCTAAAGAATATAACATCTATTTTCTTCCATATTCAGATTTGATATCATTTATAAGGATGAAAATATCTATATTTTGTGGATTTTGGGGTTTGGAAAACCTCATTTCATAATTATCTTTGAGTTGTACTTTTGTTGTTAATAAATAAATTTCCTCCTGAGTATTAGCTTGATTTTTGTGGTGAAAATAGTTCTAAAATATTCCAAAAGGGTTTATAAAAATTGTGGATGCATTGTTGGGTGATATTTGAGTGAAATATTGAGTTTTTCATATTGTTTTAAAATTCTGATTGCTGTTTTGTATTGATTTAATTTTTAGCTTGTTGGTCCAAAAATTAGAATTAATCTTATTGGGGTTTGCGCGATTTCTTTCTTTTTCAATTGAAGTCCCACAAAAAAACATTACAATTGATCTACATTGGTATCAAAGCTCCGATGTTCCTATCCTAGGGTTTTCGTGGAAGATGGCAACAAGTTGGTTTTTATACTATCAAAGGACGACAACATGGATCCTTAAGGAGCTAAAATTGATAAGCTTACTGTAATGTGCCCCATTTCTGAAGACCCTTAGCCTATACGTTCCCCATGGACTTCAGGATGCGCCAAGGGGAACATTTTTATTAAATAATTCAATATTATTGCCTGGAGCAATAATTATAGACCCTAATTATTTTATAAAAGTCTATTTAGCTCATTTAATTCCCAAAAGATATAAAATGTAAATGGGGAATTAATTAGCCCCCAAAAGTTAGGTGGCTTTCGTTGATAAAATCACTCTTTGCAAAGGGGACGCCACACCTAGAAGAAAACAAACTACTTTTATTACAATATTTTCCCTCTCCTAGGGTTTTCGAATTTTGTGCCTCCTATGCTTATGAAAAGGAGTGTTAGGTCATTATTATTATTATGTTATGATGAACCTTACTTTGATACTCCATGCCCTTGGAGCTGGGATGCATGCCCTTTGATGTTTCTCTCTCTCTCTCTCTTACGTGGGAGGTTGTAGTGAGCTAGGTTTTCTTTTGGCATCTATTGAATAACTTGAACTTACATCAATATCTTTGGCAAATCTGCCTTTTACTGTAGCGACGTCACTGTAGCAATTGAACTTTTTGATATTAAATTGGTAATATATCTTTTTGGGGTGTGCTTGCAAATCTACTTGGTCTTCAGTTTTAGCGACTTGTTTGTGAGTATTGTTGGAATTGATTTGGAGGCCATCTTATTTAACTAGCTGGTCATGTGGGTTTATAGCTGGTTTTTCCTTGGCATCAAATACAAAAATAATTGCAAATCGACTTGGTGTATTGGTCCCCAATCCCAGCGATTCCTCTTATTATATTTGTGGGCTGTCCCTTGTAAACAGCCTCTGAGGTTGTCATACGACTTGATATACTATGCTTGATTTGGTATGGTTCACAGTCCTTATTTTGCAGCGACTTCTCCTATCACTTAGGTGGACTGAATGCTTAGTGGTTCGCACTTCCTAGGAGTTGTCATATTCTGCATTATGTTGGTACAGCCCCTCTTGGCAGCGACTGATGTAGAACAGGTTTGGTGCCTATCTCCACATAATTATTATCTGATTTTCACCCATGAAAATCTGCTGTTCCTTTTCAGACCTCTTAAAAGCTTAAACTGGGTTTTGTAGATGTTGGGAATGCTTGTTGAAGGCCTCTAAAACATCCAGAAGCGACTCTTAATCTTTCTCTTATGATTAATATATCCCAGCTGTTGTGAACTAGATTCACATATGATATTATGAGGAGATCTCAGAGTTCTGGCCTGCAGATTTTAATGTGACACATTTCTGAGTGCATCGACTGGTTTAAGCATGAGCTTAGGATGTGAATTAAGTCTCTTGTTTGGCAGCGACTTGCTTGTGGGTGTTTGGTAGAATAACATTCTGAGTGTCTTTGCAATACATTCTATGCTTAATCGAATAAGAGTTAAGGTTTGTTGCAGCAATCTGTGTTAGAAGGGTCCAGATCCATATATTTAACACATATTTTTAAGTGTTTAGACAACAGTTATTTCATCCTTCCTTGCGGTGCTTGGGAACAACATGTCTTTTGCATGTTTTAACGGTGAAGATTGGAAGGCCCTATGGCAGCGATCTGGTTTGGGTGAAGTATTAAACATTCTATGACCACGAAATCTATATTCCATTTTCTCGCTAAGTCTGCCATACTTATCTGCCCTGGCGATTCCCTCTGGTATTTATAAATGGTATGTTGTTACATGATTTTAATGCACCAATATCAGTGAGCTGTTATCAATGGTGTGACTTAAGTGCAGTCTAAGTTGGGTTGGTTGGGAATAGATTGTTGCCTTTCAGAATCAACTGAGTTTGTTCAAGCTCATTGAGTGGTTTATTGAAAGATTAAGGTACTATTGAGCTGGGTTTTATCATTTTTAATCACTGAGTGGTGTTGTTTTCTATCTGGCAATGTTGCAGTTTCCATTAATCCCATAAAGGCAGCTAGTTGGATATTACACTTGCACGGCAAGTGCATTTGATGCGGACACCTTTGGATTTCCTACACCCTATGTGGCTTTAAATAATGAATTAACCTAGGGTTCATAATAGAGGTAAGAACTGATTTGAAGCTAATAACTTTTGCACGACGACCATTTATTAGGGATCAGCCCACGGATCAACCACGTAGGACTACTTTTCTTTCAAGAGGAGAAGCTATTCCAAAGATTGGAGCTAAGGTCACATCTATGGGACGAAGCATTGCCGGAACGAAGCTATGAAGAACATATGGCCCTTCCAAGGGAGATTCTAATTTTTATGAGGTCATTCACTGTTGCCAAATTCATTGGTGTGAGCAATGAAAAATCAAGGCCCAAGCTTGGTAAGCCACAAACTAAATAAGAGGAAGAAGTAGGGCTATTGGTGAATTAATGAAGGAATCCATCATGCATGTTGGATTTTCAGTGAAGAAATCATTGATTTTAGCTTGAGCCAATAAAGGAAGAACCACCGAAGTTGTTGGGCATTTGAAAGGAAGGAACCCATGTGAGACCTAGCGACCCCCATCACCATTGCCAAAGTTGAGCCCTTGATTGATTTTCTGAACAACAACATGAAGACATTAATGTTTGATGAACAGTGGGAACAAGGATCCCAGAACATGGTTGGAAAGGGAAATACATGGAGCATGAATACCCAAGTGTAATAATTCTTTAATATTTAATGAAGTTTCATTGGTTTCTAATGGGTACATGTGGCAAATTGTTGAGAGAAAATCAGATCTGCATGTTGAAAGAGATGGAACCACAAAGGACGAAGAATTGGTTTGCTCTATCATTATGCCAAAGAGTCAACATGATGAGGTAATTATTGATCATTGTTTGGTTAATACTGATAATATTTCAGTATGTGATGAATCCAATATTGAAAAAGAAACGAAATAAATGGTGCCTAGAACCCATTTCTCAAGGATTGCCATGATAATGTGTTCAGTTTACTGGTCTGTTTAGGACAACTCTTAAGAGTGAGGATTGAGGGTGTTCATGGATTTGTTAGCAGAGCCAAAAAGAGGTACCTGTACATGTGCCAACAAAGTATGGATGAAGTCAAGGTGGAAAATGAAGATGGACAAGCTGAGGACAACCGAAGGTATGATATCGAAAATCACATTTGAGTTTGTTAGTTTCCTCCTATGTCATCATGGACAACATAGTGGGAATGATGATAAAGTGAAGAACACCCTAAGTGAAATTGATCGCTTGAATTGTAAGAAAGAGGAAGACCTTGAAATAAGCTAAGTCACTTTATATGGTTAGAAAGATCACTTTTAGTCCTACATGGAGCTACCAACTTGGAAATTATTATGTATTCTAACAAAGGTTATAAAGGGAGGTTTGAGTGTTCATTTGACAAGGATCTTTTGCCAGTCTATTTTCTATATTTGCATGGTTAAGCCACTCATAATTTCATTGCATCAGTATCTTCTAAGGACGAAAATTGGAATTGAAGGTTGAAGGAGCTTCAAGGGATTCGAAAACCTCTGAAGGTTTGCAGATGGTTGAAGGTATGCCATGAACGAAAGAAGTGTTCCTCAACTCCATGTGACATTGGATCCACTATGAGGTATGTCACTGATGTACTATTTAGTTCAACATTTTTAGTTATTAGATATCGTTGTTTGGGGTTCATATCTAGGTTGCACGTTCATTGGGAGAGCTCATTTTCAAACTATCATATCAGTTGGAAATAAGCTTCATTTCAGATCAAGGGTAAAAAGATGACATTTTGTGGGGTACTTCCGGATCAGCCAAACTCATAGTCAAGTAGTTGGTAGAGGATACTTTACAATTGGGAATTTTGTAATATCCCCCTTTAGGGATATTATGCAAATCTGCAAAAATTAATTATCTCGAATCACCCTAGGAAGATTAGATCTTCTTAGTTTGACCTCAAATAACCCAATGTTGGCAATAACACAACCCAAAGTGGGGTTGGAGTATGCCAAGGTGGTAGGTTAGATGGGAAAACTAATTAGAATGTCAATATTACCCAGATCTGATTTTTAACAGCAAATAATTAATTAAAATTAAAACCCCAAATGCTGCAATTTTCTAAAACTTAAATCTCGCTTAACCATCCAAGCAAAAATCTTCAAACTTTGGATCTTGGGCCAAAAAAACTTGGGAAGGTCTCTGCTCTTCCCTCATTGCTTGTTCTACCCTCCACCCTTTCTTCTGGCATCCGTGCTTTCTTTGTACATGGTCAGGATTATTTGTTTTTATTGTCCTCTAGTGATTGCCAACACCTCTTTGTTTCTTATGTCGATCATGTTGATGGTTGCTTGTTTTAGATAGTTAACATCCTTATGATCTCCTGGATCACACCAAGAACATGTAAGTCCAGTTGATGCTCCCATATTTGCTTTCGGCTTTTTCGGTGTTAAAAGTTCTCCTTGGGTGAGAAGAACTTGGGCACTCCAATTTTTTAAATTGAAGGGGCAACTTTTCACGTCATGGCCATTAACTTGATAGATGTGATGAAATAGTCTTCTCAGACAGTTGGCTCATTGTGTGCCCTTTTGTTTTACAATCAATACACCAAAGGTCCTTTCCATCTTCCTTTTCATCTTTCTCAATTCTCTCATCATGCAAAGCATATCCCTCTGAAGAGGTTGTATAGACCTTGGCTCATTGTCATTGGAATTATAGTCCTACATCTTCACTCCTTATGTGCAAGGATGATGTTTTGTTCTCACTCTCGATGTCCATTGCTCTGTTATAGGCATCCTTGTATGACGAAGGTGGGACCACATTTCATTTTTTCTTAAGTGAAGGGACTAACCCTTCAATGAACCATATTTTTTTCCCATTTTGGCTACCTCCTTCTCCAAGTTTTCCGAACAACTCCTTGAGTCTTTGATTGTAAGCTCGTACCATCTTGTGCTTACCTTGAAAATTGTTGTAGATCTCGCAACAATCTCATTTTCATCCTTAGAAGTTTGAATTCTTTCTCAAAGGCAGCCTTGAGACTCCTCCCTGTTGCTTTCTCAATGATGGGTGCCTCTGAGTACCAACCAATAGCCACCCCTTGCAAGGTGGCTGGAAAGCATCATAGCCATGTACATTCATTTTTCTGCCCATTGCATTTCATATAGTGAACACACGTTCTACAGTGCCATACCATAGGGTCTTCAGAGCCGTCTCCATTGAATTCGGGTAACTTTTTATGTTTTGGGTGATGGGGTACCATGGGTTGTGGGGTCTTCTAAAGTGGTGCATCAAATACGATCTTCCTCCTTGGGGAAGTCTGTGTCAGATGTTCCTTTGTACTCTCAAACACATCTATACTGACCTATCGTTTGACAATTGTCTGTATTCTGTCTTGCTCGCCTTCAGACTCTCTCTCAGTTCTACTACCCCTTTGTTCCCTCTCCTATTGTTTTAGCTGCTTTGGAGTATTTGGTGAAGGATTTTCAGTGAAGATCTTCAATCCCATGTATGTTTAACTTGTATGCAGCCCATTCTTCCTTTGTGAGGAAGTTGATTTCAATTTCTTATCCAAATGAACACTTCTCTCCAAGGGGGAGTTTGAGTTCTGTTTTCCTCATTGGATTTTGTTGGACTGCTAAGGGACTCCCCAACCATATCCCTAGAGGCCTAACAATCTCCTCTCACTACGTCATAGAGAGTGGTGTAGAATGCTCAATCTTGTGCTGGTGCTGACTGAACCCTCTCTTGGTTCCTGCTTCAGCTCTTGCTTACACTTTGGCTTGGGCTTAAGCTTTCTCATCTTTTTTATTTTTTGAAGTGGTTGCTTCTTGTAACCCTTGCTGTCTCTCTTGTTCTAAGATTCAGAATGATCTCCGAGTTTTGACTTCCTTTGTTCCACAGCTTTGTCTTCTTTGTTGCCCTTTGTTTGGTGCTAATGGCATCAATGTTTATTTGATCTCTCTTCACTCTTGGCTTTGTCTTTCCCTCGTACCATTGCAATAGTGTTTGTTGCCTTCTAATCTCTTGGTCACAATTGGCCCAAAGATTTTTAATGCTATATAATGCCTAGCAAGGAGTTGTGGAAGGTGGTCAAGTAGTCTTTCTACATCCTCAGCAACTGCGAAGTTGCCCCAATCAGAATCTGATGATACTTGGGTTCTGGTTGCTTCTTCACAAACGTGCTCTTGTTCAAAGAGATCCAACAAGTATTGGAATTCTTTTTCGAGTTCTTCTCCCTCTTGCTGGTTTGTTTTGACCGTTTCTTGGACTGGTTGGCACAGTAATTTCCCATGTCATTCTTAATGATGATGTGTGTGAAGAGGATTGACAACCAACTTCCTTTTGCATGCAAATTGATCCAAGTTATTTTTAAAGCACGATGCCAGAATGGAGTATAGAAATAGTCTATTGAGATCCTAGACTAGCAACAAAGCATACACAAAATAGCCAATGCTATTACATCCATTATAATTTATGAAACCACCAGCACCTTGTATCCATCAAGATAAGTCTCTTACAATCTTCTTAGTTCAGGGAGGACCTAATACATATGCCCTTTACCCAACATGGTTTATACTATTTAAAGGCAAGGCCCAATGTTTGACGGTTCATACAACCATTTTACAAAAAGTCTAATTAATCTTCTAATCAAAATATTGACAACACACACAATATATCGACCACATTGATTATTGATGAACCTTTTTACTGACTACTGATTGTTCTTAAAGTATTTCCATATGCAATAATAATCCAAGGTCAATCATAATACTAGATTCCACATATCTCCTTAGACGTCCCAAAGCAAAAATGGGGAGAAATGGGCCCCACTTCAAGGCCTACAAGAGCATCTTAATATGCCAAATAAAGATGGGATGTGTGGACTCACAACATTCCCATACATATTTATACCCTTTCCCTCAAGATTTTCCAACGAGCAAGGTACAAGTGCTCTACTTATTCCTCAAACCCCCCACACACACCTCTAATGCTTGGCCCCAAATGGGTGGCATGACGGCATTAAAAAGCAACTCAATAAAATCAGAAAAACAACAAATGGAATGGTTTCAACTCAAAACAGAGCATAAAAACCATAAGAAAACCAAAGGCCCGAAACCCAAACCCATCCCCCAACAAACTAGTAGAAACTAGTTACAGACAAGCACAAATAAACATGAAATATGCTCTGCAAACAAGGGAAGAAGGTAAGCATGTGTAAATAATATAAAAACATGAGCATGTGGGTCGTTCAAAGCATGAAAACCTCACCTCAAACCACCAAGGCTGCCTCTCTACTCTCTACTTTCGTCCTTCCAAGTCCAAAGCTCTATCACTCCAACAAAAAATCAAAAACTCCCAGACAAGCCCATGCTTGTGCCATTTATAGGATTGTCATTCAAATTCTATAATCAGTAGGATTGAGACAGATACCACTCTTTTCCCCAAAGTTCTAATTCACGCACAAGCCCACATCCCTTTCTTCCAAAAATATTTGATTTCTCTTACAAGTCATATGACTTTTTTACATGCATTTAAACCATCTTATACAAGTACTTGCACCTCACATAGCTCTTCTACACCTAATCACTTCTACCTACAACTCTCCTACCAAGGCCCATAAATGATGTCCTCATTTGTCCTAAAGGTCTTTTTAACTTTTACAAACTCACTTATCCTATAGATATAGGTCCAAAGCTCTAGGAAGCTCAAAGGTGATTGCTAACTTACTGTAGAAATTCGTCCAATTGTAAATCTGATTTTGCAAGCTTGAGATGAGTCCACTAGTCAACGAAACCTCTCACATGGGTAAATGAAACCATTAAGAAGCTTCTAAAGCAAGGTTAGCTGAAGATTACAAAAAGGGTTTAGGAAAAGGATTCCTATCTTTACACTAAACACTCCACTGGCTAGAAAATAAGGTGAAAGCTAGTGAAACAGTACTACAAATTTGCAAGGCTCTATCACGGTTTTGTCAAAAGTACAAGGTGGTGGTGGAATGGAAGCATGATAGGGAGACCCCATATCCTTGTCCATGGCCACCCTGCCATTTACACATTCTTTGCAACCATCAAATACGTCATGAATATAAAAACTTCCAAGGGTAGAAGGCACCAATATGAGAAGATAGTGGATGATATCGGGTGTGCCCATAGGATGTATGCGGCAGTGGACAACTACCAAGTTGAGCAACACCTATTAAATTGTAAGCCTTATTAAATAAGGACTTCATTAGTTATTTAACTAATAAGATGGTTGTAATCGCTTTGTAATTACAAAACTCATAATAAATATACAGACACACAATTTCAAATGTGTGCAATCCACCACCTCTTTATTTATTCCTTGTGCACGTCTTCCAAAATTGGTATCAAACCGAGACAAGCGAGGAAAGAGAGAAGGGAAGAAGATCAACCCCATAAGGGCACGAAGTCTGAATGAATTTAAAAATATATATATTTTCAAGGCCATTGTCGTACGAAACGAGGGTCGAAGTGAATTCAGGGCACTATCATGTAGTTGCAGTCACGAATATAAAATTTGCAAGCCGTTAATATGCAGTTGGGTTTCACAGTTCGCCATTAATATACAATCATTTCCGTCCCTTTCTGTTGAAGTTACACAGGCATTTCCGCCATTGAAATAGAGCCAAAGTCGTGGGAAGATGAAGACACGAACCTAGGCAAAATACAGTTGCGATTTTTTAGCAAAAAATAGCCACGAAACCAGTCTTAGGGAAAAATATACACAAAAACGTGACTCGCGAATTCGAAAAGGCAAAACTACAGTCACACATTAGCGAATTAAATCGAGGGCACAACAATGTTTCAGATTGTTTGTTCTATTTGCTAGGGCACGAAACTATGCACATCACAGTTGCAACAAAGAACCACTCTTCTAGCTGAAGAAAAACGAACTGCAAAAGATGCAAAAGGTCATTGTCAACAAGAAAGTGCATTTTATTCCAAAACCAAAAACTCTCGTAGAAGATTAGATAAAGATAACCGCGAGATTGAATGTCATTATTGTAAAAAAAGAGGTCACTCAACATGGGATTGTCATGTTCGAGCCAATGATGTGCTCAAGGGTAAAGGCATATCAAATACAACCAATATAGCCATGCTTGAAAACCCACCAGATGCAAAAGGTAGTGAGGAAAGTGACAAATACGTAATATAAAGATGCTCTAAAATTTGAAGGCAAGAAAGGATACAAGGTAGATGAAGCTCGATATGGATGGTTGCTCATATAGTTTGGGAGACTATGGATCTTGGGAATTATGCCCTCACGAGGGTCATGAGACAACTTGATGGAGCTTGTGGATGGCTCAATATGGATGGTTGTCCAATAATTCGGGAGATCTGTGATTCGGGAGTTCAGGGAGGTGGAATCTGGGAACTCAAGAATTCAGCTTGGGAGCTACACCTTTAGGAAGGTCACAAAGTAGCTTGATGGAGCCCTACCTAGTCATAGCATTACTTTCAAAGTGAAAGCCTCTAAAGATTGCGTAGTTCT
The DNA here is from genome assembly GCA_019776745.2 of Taxus chinensis. Taxonomy (NCBI): domain Eukaryota; kingdom Viridiplantae; phylum Streptophyta; class Pinopsida; order Cupressales; family Taxaceae; genus Taxus; species Taxus chinensis. The sequence goes on from JAHRHJ020003477.1 coordinate 764,124, forward strand.
ATTTGGTTCCAGTTTTGTTATAATGTTTGTTTTTGCTTTATGTAGGATAACCCTTACGAGGGGGTATTAGAATGTAAGCCTTATTAAATAAGGACTTCATTAGGTATTTAACTAATGAGATAGTTGTAACTGCTTTGTTACTACATCACTCATAATAAATAGGACGGACACACAATTCCAAATGTGTGCAATCTGCCTTCTCTTTATTTCTTCCTTGTGCACGTCTTCCAACACCACCCAACAATTATTGAGACTACATGTATGATTAATGGTGTTTTGGTGTCTATTTTATTTGATTTTGGGCCATCCGATTCTAGGGCAATTGTAACTTGAAAATATAGTTTTCAAGAATCATTTTGTAGAGCTCAAATAAGTAGTTTAATCAGTTGTTGTTAACACTTGATCATGCCAATTATGCCACTGTTAGGGTTCCTTACTCCACATTCCTCCCCAACAAAACAATCCTTTCTTTGCCAAATGCTTGCCTGCGAATGAGAGCAAAAGTTCAGGCTGCCCCAATAAGTATGAAGCCATGTCTTAAGCATCATGTTGGCTTTAGAATTGCGAATGTAAAAAATATGAATGTTTGTTAGGCGACCCAAATTCTGTAGGAATACAAGGCTTCTAATTTAGTGTTTCGTCCATATTAGTTGAGTATTAACTAATAAATGGTTGCAACTACTTCAACCATTTTGTAACCATCTTTCACATGATAAAATGACAGACACACAATGAACAATGTGTGTATTCCAATTTTCTCTTCGTTCTTTCTGTTCACATCTTCTAACATTGGTATCAAAGCCATTGGTGCTTGATAGGGTTTCTAATTAGGAATAGAAGGTTGCAAAGGAACATGTGAGGTCTGTTAGGAAGGTTACAAGAGCACAAAAATCCAGGAAATTCGGGCAAATGGAATTTCAAAGGGAAAAATAAAGAACAAAAAAAATTCGTGAACATAGTCGAAGACGACAAATGGTTTACAAAGGGCTTGCCAGCTCATGAATACAAGAGAAAACGTAAAAAATTCATAGATATCGAGGAGGTTTTTTTCAAAGACAAAAAGTGAGAATATTATGAATCTCTAATAGTCGCGAAGGAGAAATACACAAATTTCGAGCAAGTAAAATGTCATCTAGACACAAATAAAAATCATTTGTGATTGTAAATCAACAAAGTGCATTAAAAGGGGCCATCGAAAGCGTTGATCCACGCGGAATTCGAAGAGTTGCCATTGGTTTGCACTACTGCCATTTAAAAAACACGTACGTCATTGATTTACCAGTCATGACATAAACAAGTTTACTGGTTTTATAAACATGAATTTCAGATTGTTTCACAGGTATACATTCAGAAAAGGAAAAGTTGATCTAGTGCAAAAAGGAAGAAGATTGGAACAAAGGAAAAAAGCCAATCAAAAAGGCAGAAAACTCTACACCTGTTATTAGGACAGGCTCCAATCGAAGGTAATATATTTTGCACTATTTCTGTCACCGGAAGAAGGGCATGATTTTACTAGTATTTTATCTTGCAAAATAATTTTCTTGTAGATGACTATGATATTCCTTTATTGAACAAATTCAGAGTTTAAAATTTGTTTGCATTAATTTCTGAAAACAAAATCAAAAACAATTTATATTTCTCTCTGTTGAATTTATTTGTGTGCATGAAGCCAGACAATTGTATAGACTATCACTTTACATTTTGTTGCATTAATTTGCGGTTTGAAAATTAAAATTTGTAAAAATGGATGATGAAGTCACTATATCTAGCCATAAACAATCTTAAGTCTCTCATCAGACAACTAGCAAGAAAAAATCAATACTACAGTAGATGACGAAGATGCCAAAAATATTTTATTAACAATCTGCCTTCTAAAATAGCAAGGGAAAGTTCAAAAACAAACAAATGGGTTGAAAATTTCGCTGATAAAAATATGCATTTTAAAGAAGCCCAACACTTTGAAGACAAGAAGGAATCCAAGTGTAGGTGAAAATACTCAACATGGACTACCCAAATAGTTTGGGAGTCTGTGGATCTGGGAATTACACCCTTATGAGGGTCATGAGACAACTTGATGGAGCATGTGGGAGTAGCTTAGTATGGATTGTTGTCTAACAATTGAAGAAATTCTGTAACTCAAGGGTTTGGGGAGGTGGTATTTGGGAACTTGGGAATTCAACTTAAAGAACTACACTTTTACGAGGGTCAAGAAGGCAACTTGATGGAGTTCTTCCTACGGTCAAAGAACTGTTATTTTTAAGGAAGCTTTTGAAGAATGCGTGAGTCTTTTTGAGCTCTATTACTTTAATCTTCTGTCAATATGTTTGTTTTTTCTTTGTGTAAGCCTTAAGAGGGGTGTAGGAATATAAGGCTTGTAATTTTCCGGTAAGTCATTATTAGTTAAATATTAACTAATAAATGGTTGTAACCACTTCAACCATTTTGTAACAAGGTGTGTATTCTGCTTCTTTATCTCTTTGTTCACATATTTTAACAAATTCTATCAAGTGATGCAAATTGTTAATTATAAATGCTTTAGCATTACTGATCACAAAGTTGAAACGAGCCCTTGATTTTTTATAAGACAAATACTTAACTCTCAGGGATGGGGGGCGGGGGCAAGAGAGATGGGGTTTCTAGGACGACAACAAATTTCCCAGATTTTGGAGCAACAAGGGAACAATCATTAAAATGATATATTAAATAAAATATTTAATGTTTTAACTTTATTCAGTGAAATTTAGGGTTTTATGTGTTATCATTGGTGTTTAGGGTACCATCAAGATCAAAATTCACTGTTTTTGATAAAAATAACAACTTTTTAAAGTTAAAGCATCATAAAACTTGTTAAAAACTAAAAAAATAGGGACATTCCCTTTGAGTCCCCAAGTCCCCAAAATGTTCGGGACGTCACCAAAATCTAGGGGACAAGTCCCCTTCTAACACTAGTATGCGACGAGCAATAGGAATTGAATCTCTAAGAGTGGCAAGGGACCTCACCTGCGACTTCTTTCAATCTGCTTATCTGCAAGAGCCATCCCTTGCTCTTTGATCATTTGAGAAATCCTTTCAAATGTCAAGTTTCCATTTTTTATCAAATTGATGGATAATAGAAACTTTGAAAAGAAGTTGCAAGTTTGAATTGGTCTTAGTCTTCCTCTTGTTGAAAAAATCTTAAAGGTAACATGTTCTATTCTTCTTGTCTCTTCCCCAACCAGCATATAGAATGCTAGAAAAGACATTTGGTAATAGCGAGGAAGGGTATTGGTGTATCAACCTATTTACTCTCTTTCTGCTTCTTTAACTCTGTCTTGCACTATCTAGTTTACTTGGTTGATGAACCATTAGACACACATTCTTCTCTGCTCATGAATGTTAAGACATGAAGACACAAATTGACTAAAATGTAACAAAACTAGTTCACACTCATCTTGACACAAGTACACACTATTACACACCCTACACACACCTAAACTAATGACCTACAATGATCAAAATAGTGAAATTTGGCCTTTAGGCCCAAGATTCCTCATAGGCATGACTAGAGGCTTGTAGCCCTGTCCTACAGGAACTGAGGATGATAACTCCACCATGCACACTAGCCGTTGAGACCACACCAACTACTAATCCAAGAGCCCATTATGGGACTACAAAACATGTTGAAAGTTGCAGATAGGGTTATTTTACAAAAAATCCTACTTGCTTGCAAACCTGCTACAGTAACCAAATTAGGTCTCTTTAGAGGATTGAAATGCCTAATCGCAGAGGTATATGAAATGAAGTGAAGATTCACCTTGAGACTCCATTCAAAGATGGAAGAGATCATTCCACACCTACCATACAACCCAAGTTACTCCTTACAGTCCAAAAACATCCTTAAAACCCTCACTGTGACTAGCAAATGCTGGCAATTCAAGCTTAGAATGACAGGTCTAATGGAAGTTATACTTTCCCATCGAATTGAACTCTGCACACTTTGGAAATGGTAGAGGGCACCATGATCATGGAGATTTCAATTTTTTAGGAATTTCCACCATTGTACCGTTTGTAAGAACAAGGAAGCCCTAGTTCGAGGGCAGTGGATGAAAAACTCAATCTACAGGCTTATGTACGGGCATGTCAAGACCCAAGAAATTTTAATGAGCTTCTCTTAGTCCCCTTCAACTATTCAAATCTTCACAATCGAGGTATAATGCTACAGGTGGAGACTGTAACTTCCATGATTCACTTCTAGACTGTAAGTCTTTAATATGCACAAGAAACAGTAAGCAAAAATGCAAGAAACATGAAAATCATCACTGTCAAACTTATAAAATCCTTTATTCACCTTCAATCATCACACTACAACTTATCTCCTTCGAGATTTATTGATCAAATTTTTGTCAATTTCCCAATTTTTTGCAGTCATTCAAGCAACCTTCCTAGCATTTCTCAACTATATCCTATAAATAGCTCAACCATACCCTAGTGCATCATTCTACCCATGAGCAAAAGAAACCTTCTTCATGGTGTGTTGTCCTTCATCAACTCTGCTACACTTGTACCCAGCTTGAGAAGATCAATTTCAGTCATCCATGTTGCATCCTCAGCTGGTAAATTCTTCCATTTTATTAGGTACTGGTAATATTCCTTGTCTCTTGTCTTCTTAAGTATTTTCTTGTCCAAGATAGCTTCCACTTCCTTTGATACCTCCTTAGGCATTTGTAGTTCCCACCGAACAATCTCTTCATTCTCTGTTTCAGGTCCATCTACAGCCTCCTCCTCACCTTTGTATGCATACAGGTCTGCAACATTAAAGATTGGAGAGATTCCAATCCTTGGCGGCAACTATATTTCATATGCATTATTGGAAAACTTCCTCAATATCTTGTATGGACCAATCTTTTTCACCTTTAATTTGTTATACTCTTTCTTACGAAACCTATCTTTTCTAAGGTGGGCAAGAACAAGGTCTCCCACACTGAAATTCACTTCCTTTCTTCTCTGATCTTCTCTCTGTTTGTATTTGATGGCATTCCCTTCAAGCTTCTTCACTTGTTCATGGAAATTTTGCATTGCTCTTGGCAAAATCCTCTGCATCTGCACTTCTTGTCTGCATTTCTCCCAAGTATCTCAGCTCATATACACCCCTAGGATGTATTCCATACAAGATTTGGAAAGGACTCATCCCTGTACTTCTGTTAGGAGAGTCATTGTATGCAAATTCTGCTTGTGCAAGTGCAAGATCCCATTGTTTTGGGTGCATGCTCACTAGGCTCCTTAGAATGTTTCCTAGGCTTCTATTAAAAACTTTAGTCTGACCATCAGTCTGAGGATGGTAGGCTGAGATGAAGCTCAAATGTGTTCCCAACTTCTTCCAGAGGGTCCTCCAAAAATTCCCAACAAATTTTGTATCTTTGTCTGAAACTATGCTTCTTGGCAAACCATGCAACCTTACAATTTCCTGAAAGAACAAGTTAGCTATATGAGTTGCATCACTTGTCTTTGTGCATGGGATAAAGTGAGCCATTTTTGTGAACCTGTCAACTACAACAAATATAGAATCATGACCTTTTTGTGTCTTAGGAAAACCAAGTACAAAATCCATGCTTATGGAATCCCAAGGTCTACTAGGAATGGGTAGTGGCTGATATAGTCCTGCATTTTGACTGTTGCCCTTGCTATACTGACATACTTTGCATTTTTCTACAAACCTCTTGACATCTTTATCCATCCCTGGCCAATAGTAATGACTACTTAACTGTGCCAATGTCTTATTCTGCCCAAAGTGTCCTGCTAAGCTGCCACTGTGCTTCTCTTTCAACAAATTCTCCCTCATGGAACTTCTTGGGATACAAAGTTGGCTGCCCTTGAATAAAAGGCCTTCCTGAAGCATGTAGTCCAGCCAAGGACTTATATCTCCCATGATTGGATTCTTGCAAGCATTGTATGCCTCCTTGAAGTCTGCATCATCTTCATACATCTCCTTCAATTCTTCAAAGCCTATGATGTTCACTTGAGATTCCTGCAAAACCAAAACTCTCCTGCTCAAAGCATCTACAACCTTGTTAGTTTGACCCTTTTTATGCTTTATGGTAAATGTAAATCCTTGCAAAAATTCAACCCACTTAACATGCTTTTGACTTAGCTTGTTCTGATTACTAATAAATTGCAATGCATAGTTATCAGTGAACAAGACAAACTCCTTAGGCATAAGGTAATGCCTCCACTTCTTCAAGGCTTGTATGAGTGCATAAAACTCTTGTTCATATGTTGAATACTTCTTTTTAGCATCACTTAGCTTCTCACTAAAGTATGCCACTGGTTTTCCTTCTTGGCTCAAAACAACCCCTATTGCCAACCCACTAGCATCACACTCTACTTGAAAAAGCTTATTGAAATCAGGTAGGGTTAGAATAGGCCCTTCAGTTACCTTCTTCTTCAACAAATTGAAGCTTTTATCAGCAGCCTCAGTCCAACAAAAACTCTTCTTATCACCCTTTATTGTATCTATCATTGGTGCTACAATTCCACTGAAGTTTCTTATGAATTTTCTATAGAAACTAGCTAATCCATGGAAGCTCCTTACCTCATATGCACTCCTAGGTGTAGGCCAATCAAGAATGGATTTGATCTTCTCCTTGTCCATCTTCAAACCTTCCTTTGAAATGACAAAACCCAAATACACTAGCTCTGTTTTTAGAAAACTGCACTTTTTCACATTAATCAACAATTTCTCTTCATGTAACTTGTTTAATACCATTCTCAAATGCTTTAAATGATCCTCCTTTGTTTGACTAAACACCAAAATGTCATCTAAATATACTATAACAAACTTACCTGTGAATTCTTTGAGCACTTCATTCATCAATCTCATGAAAGTGCTTGGAGCATTGGTTAAGCCAAAAGGCATGACTAACCATTCATACAAACCATCATTAGTCTTGAAAGTTGTCTTCCACTCATCCCCTTCTCTGATTCTGATATGATGGTATCCACTTTTCAAGTCTATCTTAGAAAAATATGCAGCTCCACTCAAACAATCAAGCAAATCATCCATTCTAGGAAATGTAAATCTATACCTGATGGTTATCTTGTTGATAGCTCTGGAGTCTGTACACATCCTCCAAGTTCCATCCTTCTTAGGATGTAGCACTGTAGGAACAACACATGGGCTTAAACTCTCTCTTACCAGCCCTTTGTCCAACAATTCTTGCACTTGTTGTTTGATTTCTTCATTCTCTCTTGGAGTCATTCTATAAGCAACTTTGTTTGGCAAATTTGCTCCTGGAATCAAATCAATGTGATGGCTGATGCTCCTCAATGGTGGTAGCTCATTTGGAAAATCATCCACAACAATTTCAATGTGCTCATTCAATATATCTTGAATCTCTAAAGGAAAATCAGTCAACTTAGTGCTAGTGACTACACTTTTAGGCTTACCAATCACAACAAAATTTACCTCTTCTTTCTTCATCTCATGCAAGAACTCTTTACCTCCCATCAACATCACTTTAGAACTCTGTTCTGCTTCTTCATGATCATCCTTCAATGGTGTGAGAGTATGCTCCACTCCATCCTTCATGAAAGTATAGGTATTTCTTCTTCCGTCATGTATGGCCTTGTTGTCAAATTGCCAAGGTCTCCCAAGCAAGATGTGACACACATCCATGGGCATGACATCACAAACAACTTGATCCCTGTATGAACCAATCTGAAATTCCACCTTACATTGCTCATTCACCAACAATTGATGCCCCTTTTGTAGCCAAGAAACCTTATATGGCGTTAGATGTGCCTCTTTCTTCAATCCTAGCTTTTCCACCATCTCAGTTGACACAAGATTGTCAGTACTTTCACTGTCTATTACAACCTTGCAGCACTTTCCCTTGCTCTTACATCTGATTCTAAACAAATTCTTCCTTTGTGGTGGTTCTACAACTTCCTTATTAGGCTTTAACAAAATTCTTTTCATTAAAAGTAACTCACCATCCTCTGGAATGTCCTCTTGTTTTGATGTTGTAGACTCTTCCACTTCTTCTTCAGCTTGAGCACATGCACACCCCTCTCATGGCTGGTTGAAGGGTTCTCTGGACACTCATAAGACCTGTGCCCTGCATACTTGTTGCATCTATAGCATTTTCCCAAAAATCTGCCTCTTCCTCTTTGATAGCCTTGATATGGTCTTCTTCCTCTGAATGAGAAACCTCCTCTTGGTGATGAATCTCCTCTGGTGCTTTGAGAACTGCTGCCTTCTTCATGGCTGGTGTGCAGTTGTCTTCTTCCACTTGACTGTCCAAATCTACCCTCTGAATGCTCTACCTCTTCCTCTTGAAAATGAACTACTCTTTGTAGCAATCTTCTCCTTAGCTTTGAGTGCTAGTTGATAAGCTTCATCAACTGTTCTTGGAGACAAAATACTGATTTCATCCTGGATTGTAAATTTCAGTCCATTGAGATATCTAGCCACCTTCTCTAGATCATCTTCCACTTGACTTGCTCTTATGGTCAACCTATAAAATTCCTCTGTATAATCCTTTACAGACATGTCTTTCTATCTCAGGTTCTGGAGTGTCCTAAACAAGTTTGTCTGGTAATCCTTGGGTACAAATTTTGCCTTCAATTTTTCCACCATTCTATCCCAATCTTTGATCTTTGCCTTGCCTTTGTTGATCCTCTCTTTCTGTATTCCATCCCACCATAGGGAAGCATGACTCTTCAATCTTGTCACTGCAAACTTCACCTTCTTATCATTCTCCACTTCTTCATACTCAAAATACTTGTCCATAGCATTGATCCAATCAATGAGATCTTCTGGCTTGAGACTCCCTTCATACATTGGAACATCTACCCTTGCCTTGGAACTGGCTCCTACAATGGCTTTGATCAATCTTTCTTCTACTACTTATAGGGGAAGTATATCTACAATTATCTCTCATGGCTACTCTTCATCTTCACTCTCTTCTACATATTCAATGCCTCTTCTCTGAGACAACTCCATCTCTTGTAGTCTTGTTCTTAGACTTCAGATCTCTTCCATCAACTTATTTTGTTTTCTTATCTCCTCCAACAATTGTGCTTGAGTCACTCTAGCTGCTCCTCCTCCTCTAGCTCCTCTTCCTCTATCTGTCATCTTCTTCAACCTCTTGTCTACTCTGCCTGGATCTTTTAGATTGTGCACAATCTTGTGCTCTGATACCAAAATGGTGTATTCTTGCACTATGATGATGTTCTTAGGTTGATCAACCTACTACAACTCCTATCAACACTTATACTTAGACATAACACCATGATATACTTGAAAAAAACACACTAATAAATTCTTACACACATTTAACACAATACACACACTCTACACACATACTCATAATAATCTAATGATCTAAAAACAAAATTGGCATTTGGCCATAAGGCCCAAGATTTGTTTCTTAGACCAAGCTAAAGGCTTGTAGCCCTGTCCTACCATGATTTTTGGGAGATAATTCCTCCATACTCTCCAAATGATAACAACCCAAAATACTGATCCTAAGGAGCCCATTATAGTGTTACAAAACATATATTGAAGAAAATAGGGTTATTTTGTACAAAATGCTACTTTTGTTGACTGCTACAGTCCTAATTAGGTCTTCTTGAAGGCTTTAAGGTATGTACAAGGTCTTCTGAGGATGAAGTGAGTACAACCTTATAACTCCTTCAAAAATATGAGAATTGAGAGCATTTCATAGCTACTCCCAAACTTATTTAGTCCTTGACAATGACATCTAAAACATCATTAAAACCCTCACTGTAACAATGAAACTGGAAATTACATGCCTAGATATAGGTCTAATGGAAAAACTACTTACCCATGGAATTGAACTCTGCACTCCTAGGAGTGTTAAATGACATCATGAACATGAAGATTTCAAATTTTTAGCAATTTTTCCACTGTACGGTTTGCAAGAACAAGGAAGCCCTAGTTCGAGGGCAGTGAGAACAAATTTGATCTACAGGCTCCTACAGGCATTTCAAGACCTCAAAAAATTTTAATGAGCTTTTCTTGGTCCCCTTCAACTACTCCATTCATCAGTCAAGGTAAATGCTCGTGGATGGTGACTGTAACTTCCATTACTCACTGCCTGTGCACTGTAAGTCTTTATATGCACAAGAAAACATGTAAGAAAAATGCAAGAAACAGTCATAAAAATCTCTTTCAAACTTCAAAATCCTTTATTCACCTTCAATGAATCTCATATTACAACTTCTCTTTCGAGGATTATTCATGATTTTGTCAAATTCCCAAATTTTCACTTCAAAAGCACCATTCCTAGCATTTCTCAACCATCCCCTAAGATAGCTCAACATACTCCTCTAGACTTAGAAATAGTTCAAACCACCCATATTTATTGGAAATGACTTGGATCCACGTGAGAATGGATCTCCAAGTTGATTTTAGCCCATTTTTGGCCTTCATACACAAATAGGCCTTATTTTAGCATTTACAACTACACACAAATTTGAAAATTTGAATTACATGCAAATGGAGGGAAATGATAACACTCAACCTAATCCAATCCTAGACTCAACTCCAAACATGAAAAACCACTCATGAAAACATCATGATGCTCCAGTCAGATTTTACTATTTGTAAGATGTTTAGGAAGTCCATATAGTGTGTTTTTCATTAATTATGGGTACACTATTGAGATATTTCCTCGAGAGTTATCTTTCTTTTGATGAAGATGCTGGCGCTTGTCCAAGCTTTCATTATGATTCATTGATGATTGATGTGGTTACCCAAGAGTTATTTAGGATAATATTATATACAATTTTCTTTGTCATAGGTTATTTGCATGTACTTCTTATATAGAAGGATTATATACGTTTGGTGTGTGTAATCTATCATTTATGCATGATGGTAGAGTGTGCCTGCAAGCATTATCTAGATAGATGTATAATGGTTCTATTGTTTTCTAATCACATTATGTGCCATATTGATATCATGACATTGGCCAATGTAATCCTTCAACTAAAGGTTATTTTTTTGGTTTATTTGTAAAATTTTCAAATGTTGAGGGCAGATTGACTATATGGCTGTTGCAATATTGATATGTTGATTGACAAGATATTCACTTGTCACTTTACAAATTATTGAGTCTCAATCAACAAGTCCGCATTAGGATAATGCTTTTGTTAAATATGTTAGAAATCTAGTTAATTGACAAAGGAAATAATGGATTGTGGTATGGATTATCCCACCTGGATAACTACGTACATTGACAAAATACAAAGCGTCAACAATGTGACTTTGATAGTACCTATACACAAAACCGCACAATGTTATCAATAGAAAACCAACAGGCCTCGGTCAGATGAAGAGAATTACAATACTAAATTCAAATACGTGTTTCATTTAGTGCTATTACCGTCAACTGTTGCAAAATCATGAGTCATGATGTAATCAGCAGCAGTATCACCCAAACTTGTAGTTGGAAAAGTGCCAATCTTGTCTATTACATTGTTTGTGGCTTGAAGTTGGTCATTCATATCCTTCTGAAGATCCAAAAGTTGGGAGTCCAGTATTCTTTACTTAAATCTCAAACATAGGTCTATTGAAGATAGTTGGCTGAAGTAGGAAATAGTCTTGCAGATGTGGTCTTCATACACATCATGATTGATAATAGAAAAAAACAATTAACAGAAAGGAAAAAATGTATGCATCAAACTATAACAACAATCTTGAAGTTTTCTGCCTTGCAATTAGTTGGTGGAGAAAACTTGTTGACAACATGTCTGCTGCCAATTTAACGTTTTGGAAGATTACCCCTCAAAAATTGGAAGCAATAGTCATGAAGATTGATTGGATAGAAAAGAAAACAATTATATGAGTTAATCAGTGCAACTCAGGAATTGATCATGTGCAGATGAAGAATCTAATCATGTTGCAAAAGGGTTAGAATTAATAGGAAGGAAGTGCATTCCATTTTCCATCTTCTGATAGATGGCCCCTAACACATCAAACTATCAACAATCTTCATGTGCCGTGCCTTGCAATTAATTGGTGGAGAAAACTTGTTGATATGATGTTGCTGCCAATTTAACGTTTGGGAAGATCAGCCTTTGGGGGTTGGAAGCAATAGTCACAAAGATTGACTGGATAGAAAAGCAAACAATTATACAAGTTAATCAGTGCAACTCAGGAATTGATCATGTGCAGATGAAGAATCTAATCATATTGCAAAAGGTTTAGTACTTGTTGATGGGAAGAAGTACATTCTCTCTTCCATCTTCCATCTCCGGATGGATTGCCCGAGAGCCATCATCATCAAGTAATGAAATATTCACAAGGGTAGTTACATAAGCATTCTAGTCATGTTGCTTTGGCTATATATCCCGAAGCATGGCCAACATTTGCTTATAGTCATCATTTTTGTGTGATATGATGTGCAAGTTGAAATGCATAAATTGTGTTTAATTGAGTGGATAATGGGGTATGTACTCCAGTTCCACTCAGCTTAAGAGTAAATAGCAACCTTTAGAAGCAAAGTTTGCTGGACATTCAATTTGCTTTAACTGAAATTGACAAATATAGATGTAAAAATTAAATAAAAGAGTTTAGAGAGTTTTCTAAATGCTTTGATATATATATTTGCAACATCACTACCCCTGTAGGGTGCCTCCTTATGCAACTCTGCAATTAGCTTACTACATTTAGGATTCAGAGCACATGCGAGGAGATCATTATTTTGTTCCTCACTAAAATTTATTTAAGTCTTTGTAAAATTTATTGGAGAGCTCACTCGTTCTTTTCTATGATATATTAATGTTTTAGGGATATATTTATTTGCCACAAACTTCAAAGTTAATATGCGTGTAGTGAAGAGGAATGATGGACCACGAGCTTCTAGATGTATTGGTTTCTTAGAATCCATTACAATGTGTAACAGTCCGTTTATTTGGAAAGGAATGAAGAATGATATAAAGAAGCACATCATAGAATGTGACACTTTCCAACGAATGAAGAGTGAGTTAGAAATGAGACTACACATATATATATATATATATATATATATATATATATATATATATATATATATATATATATATATATATATCATTAGTATTAGTATCAAAGTTCTAGCAATTCAAAGTATTTGGAAAATCCGTAAACGACAATCCACAACGGAATATTGGAATGTCCTCACTATCGCATGAAGCAACAAGTTGATTAATGCTAAACAAAGGGAGAACTTGAAGGAGACCAAGTCTTTGTGTGTTTCCAAACTTATAAGAAAACTTCATTGAATCAAAGCAGTCAAATTTCAAGTTATCGCACAATTTGTATTGATCATTTTGGATTAGTAAGAAGGATTGGTCTTGTAGCTCATGCATTGGAAGTACCAAAGAACAAGTTGCATCCACAATATTTTTCATATATTTTGTCTCAAGAAGAAATTGAGTACACACTTTCATGCTCAAATTGAATTACCAATCCTTGATGAAGAAGGAAAAACATGTGCTTGAATATGAAGTTGTTCTTGAAACTCGTGCAAGTAATTTGCATTTTAGACAAATCATTGAGTATATAATCAAGTGGAATAATTTACAACCTGATGAGACATCGTGGGAGAATCAAATTGTCATGGTCTCACATCCATTTCTCCCCATGCTTTGAGGACAAAGCATATCAAGTAGAGGGGATTTGTATTCAAACTATATATTACTGAACTATCCTATCCTTACGAATACTAAAAACGCGTATGGCATCAGACTTATATCTCTCTAGCATCTATATAAGGATTTCCTATTCGTTGCAATATCATAATGTACACTTCTGATTAGTTTATATATATAATTTGACTCGGAAATCGGGAATCAGCAATTTCTCAGCGATTTATCGGCATTAATTGGCAACTTTATCCCTACTTCAAAAAGCATTTAAATTCATAAAATAAACTTGATTAACATGAACAATACTATTAAAAAACAGAAAAAGAATTTAGAGAACACATAGGTATATTTTCTATTAGTTTGTCTTTAACCCAAAAAAGAGTACAATGCACATCATAATATCATGGCAGCCAAAAATCCTTCATCCAATGATGAGCACTTCACGGCTGCTGAAAATTTGTTCAAATACCCTTCAAATCTATAGCATGGGAAAAAAAAAAATTGATTTTTTTTCGCTGATTGGCAAGTTTTTCCCAATGACTCATTAGAATCTACAACTTTTTTAAGGAAAAACTTAGAAAAACTCGGTGTGTACTTGTCAACAACTCACCAACCAGGTTTTTGGTGAGTTACTCACCAACCTTGTTTGACTTGCGAGTCCTACAAGTATTTGGCAAGTTTTGTAACTATTGTTTTAATAGAGAAGTACTAGGGTAAAGGGATCCTATATTTCAAAAACACAAGGATACATAGGCGCACAAGTGCAAGAGTACACAGGATGTAGGGTGAATCCCTAAAACTTGGGTATGCAGGTCCAAGGATTTAAGGTATGCAAGGTGTGAGAGTGTAAGGATATAGAGGGTGCAAACACAAAAAACTTGGATACAATGTAAACTTGATTATGCTGTAACATTTAAGCTGAAACTTGAAATATAACATCATGAAACATAGTAAAATTGAAATCAAGTATATCTTTTTAACACTTCTTTCCTTAGTTTTTTTCTATATATTAATATGTTTTTTTGACAAGTTGCGTGTAAGATTTTGGGTAAATGCATTGAGTGCACCAGGTTGCATCAGGCTGTACCAGGTGGGCCACATGGGCGGATTTGGGTGCACTTCAAACCTACACCCACACATTGGATGCATGTGTGTCTTGGTTGTGTCTCGATTTTCATCATGTATATGCACCTAGATAGCCTTGAAAAGAGTAAGCAACTACTAATCACTTAAGAAACGTAAACATGACAATGGGGTAAACCTAAAAGGTTTAAACCCCAAATCATAAGAACTAATCAGAAATAGTCCAGTGAGGCTTGATGGAGTTGATGAAGATGAGAGTGGAAAATCATGACAGGAAAGAGGCAATGTCATGTGTATCAAAGCTTGGGCCCAAAGAGCCAACAACATCATCATCCCTACTTTGAGTATTTAACATGCACTAAAGCATTGGCAAAGCCGCAAAGCACATGAAGATCAAATAGTCCTCAATTTCAAGCTCCTATAGAGTCTGCAAATATGCTACTTTCATGGGAGGTAATTATGTGACTCCATGCAAAGTTCAAGCAAACTTGGAGTTGGGCCAAAGAAACTCTCTCGTAGAAAAGTACCATGCCTCCAATATACTCTAGGCTGTTTATTCCACTATCCTAGAAGTGCAGATAAGACTAATACTGAATTTAAAGCATTCATTGACTTAGTACCTGTAGATATGCCTATTAATCTCCTTACAAATGTCTCAATTAATTTTCCCATCAGAAATAAATACATAATTTTCCCACCCATTGAACCTTGCGAAAGGCAGGTTAAAATGAAACATGCAGTCACAAGGGTTTTGCCAACTATTTTTGGTTTACTTGTTCGGAAAGGGTCTTTAAGGGCCTAATTTTGTATCATCCTTTTAAACCTTTCAAGCATGCCCTCCATTTATTTGTCAATAAATCTTTGATGTCATAGTGAATGTATGTATCCACGACTTCTAATGTGAGTTCAGCCTATCAACATTGTCTTGACTCTTGACCAATAGCATGTCCAAACACAATTGAAACTTGACCCATCTTGAGTGAGCTTCATAATCAAAGCACGGATGTGCATAGATCTATATTTAGAAGCTGGCTTAATCCTAATGTAGAAACCCTTTGATTTTCCCTAGAATCATATAGCTTCTAGTACTTATCTTATTGGAATGTGGAGGTAAGGGATGTCCTTAAATAATAGACCTTCACAATTACATTGGCTCTCAAAGATTGTCATTAGGGTCCATGAATTGCCAAAGTAGAATAATGGAAGCTGAAAGATACAAGTTACAATTGGAAGTAGAAATCTAACAAAATGAAAAAAGAAACTAAAACCAAAATAATAAAAGATCCTAATTAGATGGGGTAAAACCAAAACAAGTAAATCCTAGACAAGTTAGAAAAGACAATGCCATATACTCAACAAAAAGGGGCTGGTGAAGACGATCGAGTGAGATTAAGGATGTCTCTAATCTGTCACTAGAGTTTAAAATATAGGAAATACTGCATCCTTGTCAATCACCATAAAATGGCTAATATAGGATCTAATGATTACCATATAAGAATGGCTTGGTCTAAGAGGCATGACTGGACATTTGTAGAGAAAGCAGGGTGCTTCTCCTAGAACCTTTCCTAGCATCTACTTCTGAAAATCCTCCAAAAGTAGAGCAAATAATGACAATGTGTGTTTTCCCCCAAAGTCTGCACTATGAGAGAGGGGAAGTGGCTAGCCACCTATGTCAGGTGCAAAAATAAGAGGCCTAGAGTATCCCTGTGGCCGCTAACAAAGAAGGATGTTGCCTCACTGACCTATCAGCATTTGAGTCAGTAATTGTAGTATCCAAAGTGCACTTGTCATCTCCACAACTAAAATAAAGTGAAAGAGGTAAATAATCTAGTAGTCCTCAAAGACCCTTGTAAAGCCTGACATATAAACTCAACTAATTTATAATTGCATTAGGCAGCCCAATAGCAATCCACCACAAATCTTATGCAGAAAATAAAATACAAGCTATGGTTTTTATACTCCACACAATATAAACCCTATATCTAATCTATATAGAGGGGGTTGAGCCCCGGGTCATCTATTCTATACGTGATACGAATGCCCTCTATAGTTGTTATGAAGTATAGCATCTCCCAATTCAACCATTCACCCATAGAATAGATATATGCTCTGCCGACTACCGACTATAGCAGTAAGTGGTTAACACCCAGTCGGGAGCGGAAAGATATAGATCGTACGCAAATGTAACTCGTTATTCAAACAACTATTCAGAGTTCCTAGAGCTCTTTGTATAGCTTGGCGAGAAATTTGTTGTCGGACCTATTCAATTGCTCTTTGTTGTTCAAAGTGAACAGTCTCATTCTTGAAATTCACTAATTGTTCCAAATTAGCAAAAGCAACATTGGTGAGATCCTCTTTTTCTTGTTCTATTTGAGAGTACCCATTTACCCGAATTTCGTGCGCTCTCATTTCTACTTCTCGTAAGCGAGCCCGGGCTTGCTCGAGCTGATCAACAGCTCTTTTACATAGTTCTTCAGAATTTTGAATAGTACTCAATATTTTCTGTTTACGGTTATCTATTAAAATACGCATCCGTAAGAAAAATATATTGCATGAATAAGATTGAAACTATGAAATAAAACCATCCTCGAGAATAAAAAGGATTACCCTTTAGGAACCCAATGATTGAGAGTAATGCAACATTCAAAAGGAAGGATTATTTTTTTCTATGGATACACCAATTGCTTGCGAGATCACAATGCTCAAAATCAAACCTCTCCCTCTCTCAACTCCTTCCAAATATCTCCTTTTCTACGGATACACCAATTTCTTTGCGAGATCACAATGCTCAGAATCAAACCTCTACCCCTCTCAACTCCTTCCAAATATCTTCGTACACTCTTGAATATGGCTATGGAATAAACCTAAAATAACAATCTCTACAAACCGCCTACCGACAAACACATAAATAGAGTTACAAGGTGATTTTGGCCTTATATATTCCCAAATGGTGTCACTTTAGTATCCAGTTGTGTGATGGTTTTTTGGGCATGCATACCAAATTGCCACCTCACTGTAACAATTCAAATTGCCAAATGGAACTCCATTTTGATTTGATACGAACAAGTGACAACTTCTCAAAGTTAAAGGTCAAAGCACCTACGCTTGGGAGAATGCATAAGATAGCCAAGAACCGTCCTGATTCTTTATAAAGACAATGATATCCATAAATGATGTGAAAAATGTTTTCCGGTAGAAACCCCAAATCCAAAACAACGATATCTCTCTTATCTCAATATAGACAGGACAAATAAAATATTCCTCTATCTCCAGTTTCTAGAGGAGAGGGCAAAGATGATAGGTCCTATTACCATGTGGAATGTGGTGGTTTGTCATAACTTGTAAGTAGCGAGAACATCCTTTCAATTGGCAATGGAAAACTTTAATGCCATGCGACCAATGATGCAAAAGATGGTTAGAATAAATGGTGGTGTTGTGAACAATTTGCACGAAACACTTGACATTGAAAGCCATCTTTTGGTTGTATTGCTACAAGGTATATGTCCTCTCTAATAAATCCATTGATCTCCCCATTCACAGGAAGAAGGTGAGAGCTATTTGAAGAATATATGAATGAAGTTAATTTATAGAAGACTGTCAATGAGTCTAAAGAAGTCAAATTGGTCAAGTTATCGCACATATAATGTATTGATCATTTCGACGATTACCCAATAAGGATTCCAATCTTAAAGCTCATGCAATGGAAGTACCAAAGAACTAAACTGCAGTCCACAAAGATAGCTCATGTGACTGAATATATGTATCGAGACAGAAGTTGGGCACACAAATTCAAATAGGGAAATACATTGAATTAACCATTCGTTTATGAACAAGGCATTCATTGGAGCATGATAGTCTATGAAGTTGTTCTTAACACGACCCTATGCAACAAATTGTAAACTATGGCCCCAAACCTTTGACTCATATAAGAAAAGTGGAATAATTTACAACCTGATGAGACATCGTTGAAGATATCACATCTTTCAAGGCATATCCTGAAGATGTATTTATCCCCAAGCATTTGAGGACATTCCGATATCAGAGTAGAGGAGGCATATCTCTTACAAAGTATGTGATTACTGAAGTATCCTAGCTTTACGAATACTTAAAACGTGTATGGCATCAAACTTACATCTCTCTAGCATATATGATAAGCATTGTTCTAAAAAATGCATTATCAGCAATGTACACTTCTGATTAGTTTATATATATAATTTGACTCAGAAATCAAGAATCGGTAATTTATCAGCGATTTATCGGCATCAATTGGCAACTTTATCTCTACTTTGAAAAAAATATAAATTCATAAAATAAACTTAAATTAAATGTAAAACATTGTTAAATGACACGAGAAGTCGAATCTATAAAATGCCATAGGCCCAGAGGTTGAATAATGCTAAGGTTATAGTACATATGGCTGGGGTGTAATAACTTGTAAAGGATTTACAGATTATTACACGTAAAGCTTTTAACCAAATTCCATAGTTGGCGGTTAATAGCTCTTGTGAGCAAAAGAAAAGAAAAACCTTTCCCCATTATTTATTTAATGCAGAACAGAGTGGGAAATAGAATCCCTTTCTTATAAGGATATGACTGGTCACGATAACAATTTTTCCTGCTTGAAGAGGTCACCAAACCCTAGAATGCACCTGGCAAAACTCCTCTCTTTCTCCTTAGATCTGCACATAATCTGTGTGCTCTCAACACCCCTTCCCCCAGTATTTATTCCAAACTCCTTTTTAATAATATCATCATATGATCATACCCCTCAAACTTGAAATGCAACCTCAATATAACAATGTCTCCAAATTTCTCTTTGTGAAAATAGCATATTATTCCTCCATATAGAAATGCAGTCCCAAAATAACAATCCCTAGAGTTGGATCAGCTCCCCTTAGAAATAGAAGCACTTCCATGCAAAATATGAGTACGAGTGCCAAAGGTCCCCATACTGGCCCTCCGAGCAAAACATGGGGCTAAATTTGCAGAGGATAAAATCACAAAAAAACACTTCGAAATAACTGTGTTTTTTTTTCTCTGTTTGGACGTTTATACCCTAAACAACAATTTCCACCGATTTTTCTACCATTTTTTTTGCAATTTTACAGGAGTTTTATCACCATTAATCGCCGATATATCAGAACAACAAAAATCACGATTTTCCTGAAGATAAATTGTTTTCATGCTTCCAAATGATTTATTGCAATTTCACCGATAAATCACTTGTTCTAGAACAATGTTTTGCATTATAATTCCAAGTATTTCCGGAGATATGAATTTTTTAAGTTTCAGCTGTTTGTGGCCAATAATTAATTCCAGAATTCTGTACTTTGATGTTGAAGCACATATTTTGTATAATTTCATGAAGGGTTTCAATTGGTTGATATGTTTATGAAGATTTGTGTGTGAGAAATACTAAAATCTGATTTTCATCTAGGCCGCCTGGGTTTTGGGGACCAAAAACAGGTCACTAACCCTCTTTGGCTCTAATTTTTATTTGGCTGTCATAAAATTCAAGTTTTTGCATGTTGCTGTCATAAATTCCAGCAATGTTCCATTAGGGTTTTGAGAAAAATCCAAATTCCTCAAATTTGAGCCCTAAAGGGACATTATATATGTATGTATGTATGTATTCCTTTTTTTGTACCAAATGGATTCCTGGCATTCTCTATCCTTTGCTAAAGATGTGGTCAAGACCTTTTCATAATTAGAGCTTTTGTACACTTTTGGGGTATCATTGATGCCTCTCACCTTCTCTTGTCAACATCAAGCAACCAATTCATCAACTGTCTTAATTTCTTGTTGAAAACCCTTTCAAAGGCACCATGTTTTATTATTCTCTTTCATGAAAGTGGAGAGTGCTCTTCCTCTAGAGAATTCATAGCTGGCTGGAAAAAAAAAATTGAGGGATAGAGCTTGGGCTAGCACCTGAGTGTGTTGGTGGGCTGCCTGAAGTTTTCCTTTGTAAAGGATGTGATTGGCCACGAGTTCTTTTAACCATTGCATATGCTTCCTCTCGTTCCTCCATAAAATCCAAAATTTTGGCTTTACTCAGATCCTTTTTGTTAGGCCCAAGACACAATTTAATCCCCCATCCAGTAATCCCAGGTAAATGTTATTTAGCCCAACTATTAGAGGTCTTGTATGTATTGTTACACTCCTTGCATATCCAAACATGAGAACCTCCTCTTGCGATGTTCTCTACCATTTGCACATGCTTCCAAAGAGGTTAATGGGTGTCAAATTTGAAGGCAACCTTGTAGTGTGGACCAAAAAGCTTGAGCTTGATGCCATTCTGAAGAAAACCTTACAAAAAAGTAACTAAAAACTAAAAAGATGTGGAAAATCAAGAATGAATGAAGCTAGAAGAAAATCCCAAATAAAATACAGAAACTTGAAAAACCCAAATAAAAACCTTAAAAAAAGAAAACCTTAATCAGATATTAAAATATCATCACAGCACTTTCTTTGTAGTATGTTCACTATATGATGGGTAATGGAATGAATGAGCAACATATGAGAGATTGCTCAAGAATCAACTTCTAACTTGCATGTTGCAGGTAGTCTATTTGCTGCAATTAAATAGTGCAATGAGTGCACACTTACACTTGCAAGATAGTTGCAGTATTGATCTCTTGGATGGGCACTCGCACTGTAGGGTAAGTTGTAGCATGCAGGAATGACTGTTTTTTTTTTTTGTGTTGGGGTTTAGAGGGGGATGGGATGGGTTAGGGGAAGTTATAGGCAGATTAGTTTAGGGTAAGGTAGGATTATTGTTTTCATTGTGTTTTTTTTAAGTTTGCACCATGTGCCTTTGTAGGTACGTTCTGGAACCAGCCTGGAATCTTGGGGCTGTTCCTATGCGACCTGAAAATGCATGTTATTTTCCCACACCATTTCAAAGATCAACCTGGTGTCTGGGGCATTTTCAAAATGGATCCTGTGTGGGACAAAATCCCTTTAGCATTTGAAACAGTTCTCAGCCAAATTAGGGGGGTCCTGCATGTTGTTTACCAAAGCCTTCTTCATAGTAACCAAGTGTCTTTGAGCCCCATTTGGGGGGCTTCTAAATTAACACTATGGTCTCTTTGATGCTCTAGAATTCGACATCTAATAATGGTTCGTCAGGCCTACTCATACTTCCATGCAATTAAGAACCAATACATAGCTAAGACTTATACATATTGAAATACCTTTAAACTATCACGAGGCAATCACTTGTAAAGGCACCTGTTACAAAACAAAAAGTACAATTTTGAACATGGTACTGAAAATCCATTTCCTACTATACAAAAAGACAAACTTAAACTTTGTAGATAAAAACTCAATAGTAAGTAATCTGCCTGCTAGTCCTTACTGTTAAGTCTCAAATTATTCAATGAGACACAAGCAAAGACAACAGTGAAGCAAACACTCTCCTAAGATAATCCGAAGAGTTAAAAAATGTCAAAATATCAGATGCTCTTTCCCTTTATTTGTATGGTTATATGTTAAGGAAAGGATTTTTTGTCCACTATGTAGCCAATATAATACTCTCTTTTCTTTACTTTAGTTCCGTATTGATGCAAGTTTTGAGGGTGTGCTGATCATCTGCATGATATACCACAATTGCACCTAGTAAATCTATATAAAAAAACATTTGTTTTGAAAAACTGTATATGATTATTCAAATTGACATTTCAGATCACGGCACGTGATCCATCTTCAGGATGAATCATATGTTAAAATTGTGGACTAGAGCTCCTTATGCGGATAACTATAATCCAGTACATAATGCCCAGTGAGCCCACCAAACTAGCCATTGCAAACATCAAATAATTGTGACCACTAATTCAAAGACATTAAATGCCATTTCTTAGACATTACAAACATTAAATAATTGTGACCACTGACTCAAAGACATTAAATGCCATATCTCTTAAGGTGAGGGATCCTTTAATTTGATGTGTCTTTTTAAGTGGTTCAAACCCAAGCCCTCATCCCTATTCAAATTTTGTGCATGTTTACCAATCTCCACAACCTCCCTTAGGCAAGGTTTGATGTAGTGATCCTCCACTACGATTATTTTTGGCATCCTCAATGCAAATACGGTGTTTTGCTGAAAACAATCTCTCTGCTAAAGCCAGCCTTCCTCTTCTATTGAGACAGAGGATTGCACAATGCTTATTTAACCTATTATTAATGGACCTTCCCATTGCACCAATGAAAGGAACACCACAAGAGCATTCAATATGATAGGCTCCACCTTTTTGTCTTGGGCTTATCTGATCTTTTGAGGACCTTCCAAATTTCCATAGCTTGTATTGTGGAAAAATTCAATCTTGATGTTTTGGCACCTTATAATTTTTGAAATTTTGTTTGAGATGCCCTCAATATAAGGAATTCCATGAGACCTTTGTTGAGCCCTTCAAACTTTGTCGTCATTCTTGACTTCTCCTTGCCTGTCCAAAAGCCCTAGCTATTAGATTACCCTTGCAGCTATTTGAAATATCCCTTGTGGGATACCACTTAAAAATGCACCAAAAAAATAAGAAATTGCAGCAAACCCAAATTCTGATTTTTGCAGATTTTTAACAGTTAGGGCAGCGAACTGAAGAAAATTGATATCTCTCAAAATACTCACTCAAATCACTTGAAATTTTTAGGAGAGCTTGCTAATATTATAAAGAACATAAGAAAATTATTTTTGGAATTTTTGGAATGATATAATGCAGCCAGAAAATTACAGAAAGCCCTAAAAACTTCAAAAATTCATATCTTCTCAAGTAGGCATGATAAAATTATGAAATTTTGGAAATAACATCTACTAATAGTGAGAATGAAAACCCAACCTCCAGATCTGAAAATGGACACCGGGAAGCCCTAAAAAACACTGCTGCAAATCTGGAACTGAGTAGATAAAACCCTAGAAAATAGATAAAAATCTAAATTTCTGGAAATAATATCTACCACTGATATAGAAGAGATCCCATCCTCCAGATCTGGAAACGGCACACTGAAACCCTTCCAAAAATTGTTGCAAAATCCCAAAGTGGGTCGCTCCCCTTGGGAAGAGGCCAAAAACCCTCAAAGTGTCTCTAAATATGGCGCCAAAATCTGCTCTAATCGCTGCCACAAATCAGATCTGAAAACCCTTGGATTATCTCCACAAAATGTCACCGAAACCCTCAAACCCTTCCTCTGAAACCTCTGAAAATACCTCTGTAAAACAGCCCTGAAAACAGCTCCAAAATGACAAGCTAGGGTAGATCTCTCACTACCGAAGAATGCCCTGCTAGCTAGGGATAGATCTCTCACCACCGAAGCTAGGGTCCCTGTGGGATTTCACTCCACAAGCTGTAAATTTGCAAGCAACAGTTGCACATGAAGGAAAATAATTATGTATGCAAGAATGTTCTCCATCACTCCCCCAAACCTCCTTTTATAACATCTCATTACCTTTTTCCAAGTTGGGCGCTCCATGTGGGACTAAAAAATGACTTAAGTGACCCCAACAAAGAAATAGAATAATAAAGATAAGTGACCCCAAAAAGAAATAGAATAATAAAGTGTTATGGGGTCCCCCCCCTAACGACAAAACATAACATCTAGTCCCTCCAAATCACTTTATGCTCATGTCAACGAAAAATTATAACAAATGAACTAGATATTCACACCCAATAGCTCCCAGCGTCCCTAGCCCCTTGGGTATGACCAAGGCTGGGACTCGAATTGGCCCTTAGGCCTTTGGCGTAGGAAAGGGATTTTAAAATGTCTATGAGGAATAAGTCCTTAAAGATTTGTGATTTTTAATGGCGAAATGGTGACAACCAATTGGTCGAGCCAAGCAATGCATAGCCATTCAACTGGCAATAGGATACTTGGCTAGGTTGAGACTTCATGAACAACCCTTGACTAAAAGTAGAAATTGTTAATTTTCTTGCATGTGAGATAGTTTAAGTGATTAGCAGAACATGGAGGGAACTTTCTCATAGAAGTTGGTGGTAATGTATGAATCATCATGTCACCTTTGACATCATGCATATATACCGTAGGGACACCAAATGGCGGTCTTTATGAACTTCTCAATATCCCTAATGTGGGAGTGCTCCAATATTGAGGAAACTAACACATAAAAGCTTGGGTGAAGGTTGTTGATGAATTTAACTTTGGAGAGTGTTGGAACACATTGACCTATGAAGAAGCCGATGAACAAGTTTCATTGCTTTGACAGGTTGAATAACAAGAGGAACCAATGAATTTAAAGTTCTAATATTTCCTAATATGGGTAAGTTGCTTTGATAATAGTGAAACCTAGGAAGCACCAAAGTCATGGATATAAGGAGTCATTAATGGAGACCTCGTAGACGATTTTATATCATTATTAGGACATTATGTAGTATCTGCACACATGTAATGAAGAATACAAGTGATAAACAATCAATAATCATGATCCTGCGATGTACCCGTGTCAAGATCTTCATCCTTCTAAATAGGCCAAAAGAAAATGGAAGCTAAGGTGTCCTTGCATGGCTTCAACGACTTATTTAAATCCTGGGATTTTGAGATAAATGTCCAAACTCCTTTGCAGAAGACCTATGTAACCTGTACAGCGAATGTATGCTGTAGTGGCCTGCATAACTATGGTAATAGCTTATCCTCCTAAACAGAATGCGGATTACTCCGGGGAAGACTTGATTATGGCTTCAATCACTTTTAAATGGGATTTTTAGATTAATGTTCCAAACTGGTGCAGAAGACCTATATGAACCTGTACAGGGAATGTATTTTAAGCATCAATGCTTCAATCGGAGCAATCTGCATTCTGTTTAGGAGGATAAGTCCACCAAGTTTCCGGGACGGGGGGACAGGGACGGGGGGACGTGTTTCCGGGACGGATTTTTTTTTAGGCCTTTTTTTAGGGGACGGCAGGGGACGGCTATTAAAAAATAAGGGAAAATTTAAAAAATATAGGAAATTTCAAATATTCATATGATAACATTGCTAAAGCAAACCTTAATACATAAAATTAGAGTTGAATTGAGATTTCACATAAGATTTATCATTTAACCTTAAAAATATAGGAAATTTCAAATATTCATATGATAAGTATAACACATTGATAAACTTAAACTTAAAGCATTCCTCACTGTCTTCTTGCATGAAAACTCCCCATTCGTGTAGGAAAAAATTGGTTTGTAACAAGAATATGATATACCAAGATCAAAGACCAAAAAGTCTGGCATTTTGTGGCGTATTTCTATGGAAAGAAAAGCGCTACAATATATTTTCTTGTAGACATCCATAAAGTAAATGTTGATAGAACTGTTTGAATTGTGTGGTGGCATATAAATTTATTAAGGATGGATGATAAACAACATGCAGGCTTCAAAATTCAAAATTGAAATCACACGATAAGAATCCTATCAATGTCATGTAATCTAAAGAGACTACAAGTATAAGCTCCATACTTTATAATAGAACTATTTTATTCATTTCTCTCACAACTTATAGATTATACCAATGGATGATAACTAAGACTAACCACACATGACTTCTTAAAGGTCTGTTGTTGACCATTTGAACGAAGCCAACATGCAACTTTGATTGAAGATATCCAAAACAAAGGGGTGACATTTAATAGCATATAAAGTATTTCTCTCAATTATAATAGCGGAATATACCAGCCCATTTCATCTTCAATCTCCTCAATTATCTAATCAATGCAGACCATTGATTTAAATATAAACATTGTTTTGGTAACCAACTATTTTCTGTTATTGTTAATCTCTTGTTGGCTTTTAGTAGTGTCTTATCGACTCTTTTGTTATGTTTAGTTGTAGTTGACAGTTGTGTTTTAACCGAAAATCATTGGTTCTTTGATTCTTTTGTCATATAAACAGAATGATTCATTTCAGGGGAAGGGCACTGATGTGACAGTTCCTCCCTGTACCAAGTGATTGTATTGAAGTTTGAACACTACCTTATGCAATAAATTTGTTATTCAGAAATGAGCTTCTTTTTTGTTTTGATGTTTGTTTTAGGTTTAGGGCACTTAGAAATGAAAGTGGGGGTCCTTGTGGGCCCCCGCATTGCTTTACTTTTAATTAAAAGTGTGTTTTTTTTAAAAAAATGTGTTTTTTAAGCCTGTTTGCTTAGGGGACGGCAGGGGACGGCTGGACGTCCCCGGTACGTTTAGGGGACGGCTAGAAGTCCCCTAAACGTACCGGGGACGTCCAGCCGTCCCCTGTTTTTTTTTTGACGTCCCCGGGACGTTTCCTAAAATTTGCAAAGTTTGGGGACGGGAAGGGGACGTTTCCTACCCGTCCCCGAGGTTCCGAAACGTCCCCGGTACGGGGACGAGCTAAAAAACATAGGGGACGCGTCCCCATGGAACATACCAAATCTGTGTCAATTTTGAAGCTCCTGTATATCCATATTAGAACCTTTTGCCATGCACACTTGCATTCTTTCATGGAGAAATTGTATCATTGCTATTTTTCAAGGGGATCTTCCAAAGCGTCATTTAATTCTGAAGATTAAAAATAAATTGTTTCAAACCAGCTTACTCCATAGATTTTCAACAATGGCAAATAATAGCATCTGGAAGACATAGTACCAAAGGGAAAAGATGTTTACGCTGTATGATAAACAACTCAGTTTATTAAGCAATAGAAGCGGCTAAATGACTATGAAATTGTAAACTAACAAGCCCCTTCTGATGGTCATAATAATATAAGAGTGCATGTTTATGTTAGTTTGCTTTTGTAAATGTCATTACCCTTTCCTGATTAAATCTCTTCAAGTTCCAGGTCCCATGGAGGAAGCTGCTATATTGGGGTAAATCAGCAGTGGTCTCATGACAATGGGTTTCCTGGAAAGAGGCCAAATGAATCAGTTGCTCAAAATAAGTCTTGGCAAACTTTTTGTAGGAGGATGAGAAAGGGGAAGGCCAAAAAGGGGGGGCTGTTTCTGCAGGAGCTTCACATGCAATGTTTTATTGCAAGGTCTGGAGTGTAATATGGCAATGCCACAATATGTTTTCCATTATCAAATATGAGCAGATTTAATTTCCAACTTATTGCAAATTACAAAATGCTTAATTATACAGCTAGATTTCAATCGATTGCCTAAAAAATTGCAGCATACTTCAAAAAACTTTTATACCATGAGATCCGCATTTACTATAAATACTCCTAAAATTATTCTCCACACTTTGTAAGCTACGAAGATTTAGTAGTGCGTCCCCCCTTACCAGGGGACCACTATCCTAAGCATAATTCGAATTTTCATGTAAGCAGAAGAAAATATGCAAGAGAAATTTTTAAATTTGAGTTGAGCGTAACTATCAAGTTGCATGCAAAGAAATACCATTGTTTAAAAATAGATGCTTTTACATCAATTTTGGAAAGCAATTACTGCATTTTTTTCACAAAATGAGACAACCAGAAGTTGGAAGTAGACTCCATCTTTGCAAGTTATTATCTGATGCATTTGTCATCAGGTTCGTTGTTCGCATTACAAATTGTTCTAACGAGGATAAGCATCGGATTAAGTTCAGCGAGGATAAAATTCGCCAAAAAAAATGTGGATTAAATTCTGCACGAGTATAAATCTAACAAACATGATGCAATTAATTAATTTGACCTAGGCATAGTCCTTAATTTAATCTCAGCTTGATCAATTTGATATTTAAAAAATATATATCATTTATCAAATGTAATTTAAATTATGCTTGAACTTTGTAAACCAATTAAAGCTAATGTTCTAAATATTATAAGGTTAAAACTAAATTAAAATACATAACATTTAAATAAAGCAATGAAAACATACTCCAATTTAAAAAAGAACCAGACCAAGCATAAATAATTAAAAGACTTTAAAAAAACTAAACGTAAACCTAAAAACTTAACCTCAAGGCTCGATTCATGACCCGATAATGGCGGTTAACTATTAATAGAATGCCATCCTTCTATGGCAGTAACTGAATAGACTTACATGGTATCATTCTCCAGCTCCAACCAGGCAACGGTTCACCAGAGACCTAAACTTGAACTCGAAACTATAAATCTCTAATTCTGGCAAGGCAGAGTTTAAGTTTAGGATCTAAAATACTTCATATGGCCGTTGAGTGAGGATTGAAATGTGGAGCTTCGCTGGTCTCGGGACGCACAGTGGAGGGAAAACATTTCAAACATGATTTTTCTGACGATTTTATTATGCCACATTCACAATTTTTGGGGGGTTCAAATTAAATCCACATTACTTAGAATATTCGAATTTCATGACGAATTCCACCCCAACGATTCAAGTTTTGCTATTTGACGATTAAGTTCGCTGAATTCGAATTTTTATGGTTCAAGTTCGGCGAATCTCAAATGTGACTTAGGTTATTATAATAAAAGTTTAATTTTCCCTATAGATAGGAGTTGAGTATTAGTTCACAAATAGACCAAGTGTACCTAATATAACTCAAAATCAATGGAAGTGCCTTACACCACAGATGTATGATCATTAATGGTTCATATGCAGTAATGTTCTGAACATCAGTGCCAACTCCCCTGTCAGAGCGCAAGTTTCACATAAACCTGAAATGAAGACAAACATTATGATAATAGCAACTATCTTACACTGTCAAGGGTATTTCATCTTGTAGTCAATAAGAGTGAACATTATAGTAGGAAAAACAACATACCCTTACTATATTTTGTAATCTCCCTCCCCTTGCCTACCCTTTGACTATTCCCTGCATAACTTGTAGTAATTAGAATCAATTACAAATCACAGGCAAAACAAGTATTTTCAGAATCATAAGAGAGCTTGATACCCTTAAGATTAAAAAATCTTGCCTCTCACCTAAAATTCACATTTTTAAGTTATTCTTAACAGTTTTAGGGTACAAAAGTTCTCGAGTGCAGGATACTGAACATGGAAACTAAATGCTAAAAAAAGTAGTTTCTATTCCCACAACAGCAGACCTACAGAATTCAACATACAATATCCATAGAACTCAAAAATTACACATAAGATAAATTGGTGTATTACAGATATGACATGATTGCTCGTTTACTGGGAATTGGAGCTATTTCTTAAACAAGTGTAAACACACACTCTGAAACTAAGTATTCACAACAAACAGTGCAAGCCCAGCACAAAATTCACATTTTTGAGGAATGAATAACTGAAAATGGATGACAAATGATCAGCACAACTAGTATTAGTTAAGGTACATTGCTACTGACAAATCTGACTGCAAAATTTTAAAAGAGTAACTAGAAAAGGCCAATTAATTATTAAAATGACCAATGCTAGCTTCTTAGGTTGCTGAGGTACAATATCCTGTGAAATTGAAGAAGAGGCAGACAGCTGATCACAATTAAAGGACTAAAACCTAGTGCCAATAAATGAATTTCAATGCACTAAGCTATGGTTAAACAGTCCATTAATGCTGAGGTTTCATGTTTTAGAGCATTCAGTGTAGGGGTATATGAAGCAACAAACATGGGTCTAAAGTAAGATGAGGATCAGGAATACCAAAAAGCAAAAGGAAGTGCAGCAGCTGATTGAGTTTGCACACAAATTTTTGGGCTTATCACATGGGCTGCCAATCCAGAATTTCTAACATTTCTGAACATTCTTCATGCATTCAGAAGCTGTAGTTGTTTTGGGGGCATGAAGCAATAATCGTTAGCTATTGGGGCATGGTCATTCATCAAGATTTGAGTCGGAAACGGATACGAAACGCGGAAACGGCAATTTTCAAAAAACCTTGGATACGAAATGTTACCGGAAACGTCCGTACAAATATATATATATATATATATATATATATATATATATATATATGCATAATACTCATTTTATAATTGTAAATTTGTAGACCATAAGAGATAATTGATAAAGCACTCAAAATATTTTGTATTCATTGAAATTTGAACTTCTAAAGAGTCATAACTCATCATTCAACATGGTTACAATTTCAATGATTCACATATACATGATAATAATCTAGATTCTAAAATATATCATCCAGATCTTCCTCATCATCTTGATCTCCATGAACACAACTGGCAGCTCCACTCCCACTAGCTCCACTTTCCATCCCTTGTGCAATGGATCCTGATTCTTCTTCATCAATACCAAGCAGTGAAAGTTGGCTAAGAGTAGCCGCAGAAGCATCAAAGTCACTACTCTCAGGATTAATATCCCAAAGTTTGTTGGGACCTTTACGATAGCCTTCATTCTTGTGTGTGAGGATGCGCAAATTGGAGTGTACATACACTAAATCCTCAGCCTTCTTGGATCCTAACTTGTTTCGTTTGGCTGAGTGGATGAAGCTATATGTACTCCAATTCCGCTCTGCTGATGAATTGCTAGCCACCTGTTACAAAAATGAAAAAAGAAGTTAGAAATTTTCAATTAGAAATAAAATTAATTTACTAAGAAGTAAGAACTTCGAACATACAATTTTAATTTTTAATTAATTAATAATAAACAAACTTTTGATTTCATTTTAATATTTTATACCTGTGAGAGGACTTTAATGGCAACAGGTCGTATGTTCTTGGCATCATGGCCATGTACATACCACCACATGAATGGGGTCAACTTGTACTTGTCAACTGCTGCATCCATTTCACCCATGCTACCATTAGATGAAGAGACAAAGAGTGCCATTTCATAGCGGACTGTACAAGCTATATCTGGATCAAGAAAAAGCCTCTGGAATGCTGCCTTAGCTCCAATTGCAACTTCGTGGTCATCATATGGTTTTTGCCTACCAGGTAGCGAAATTATTTCATTGCTATAAAATTTGGGATTCAGGGCATATGCTAGGAGATGTAATGGGGTGGTCATTTTATTCCACCTTCTCATGATCACACTCCTAACTTCATTGTAGAAGGTTTTTGCAGGATCCTGCTCCTTTTGTTGTATGATGTCTCTAATTTTTTCAAGCATAGAGTCAATGCCATCATAGATCTCCCCTATGCAAGCGTCATCTGTGTCTGTATATCTAATCATAGATAAAATAGGCTCAGTAAAACTAAGCAAGTATGCAACCTTTGCCCACCAACCATCATCAAGTATAATTGATTTTACTTTGATGGCTCTTTCTGTGTTTGCTTGCTTCCACACAGACCAAACATCATCAATCACCATAAGCCTTAAGGCTTGTTTTACCTTCACAAGTCGTCTTAAGACGAGTGTGTGAGAGGCAAATCTTGTTTCAGCAACCTATTAAAATAAATTAAAACAAGTTAATAAAATATAAAATTAAATTTAAAAGAAATTCAATTGATAAATATTAATTTCATATTTCATAGAAAGTTAGCAAATAAATATTAAAAATTAAAAACTAGGAAATTGTTTCGTTACCTTCAGCAACTCCAACGTTGAGAACTTCCTAAAGATAGCCTGAGACATATGATGATTTGTGACAAACATTTGAATCTCATTTGCCTCTGTATAAGTTTCTTCTATCCATGGAATTTTGCCAATCTTCTGCAACATCAAATTCAAGGAGTGTACTGCACAAGGTGTCCAAAAAATGTGCTCATATCTCCCCTCAACAATCATCCCTGCTGCTCTACAATTTTTGGCATTGTCTGTGATGACTTGGACAACGTTTTGAGGGCCCACTGACTCAATAGCCTCAATCAAAATATTAGCAATAAATTGAGCATCTTTCACTTCACCCTCACAATCAACAACCCTTAAGAACATTGCCCCTTTAGGGCACACTGCAACAATGTTGATTAGGGGTCTATTTCGGGCATCTTTCCATCCATCTGAAATGATAGATACCCCTGAGTCCTTCCATGAATCCCTAATTGGCTGCAAAGAAGTATGTACATGGGCCACTTCTTTCGCCAACAATGATGTTCTCACCTTCTGATAACCAGGGCTTGTATACCCTTGTGGTGCATCATTAATTCCTCTCACCATTTGTTGCCAATAAGGTGACCGCAACACATTGAAGGGCAACCCACATGCATAAACGCATCGAGCAACCAACTCATCAGCAACATCCCTTTTCTCATTTGCAAATGCTTGCTCTAATGGGCCTTTGGTACTTCTCTTTCGTGGCAAGCACTCTCCCTCTGATGGAGTTTCAACTGCAACTTGGATAAATGGATGGTTTGATGGGGTGGGTGGTTTTACAGAACCCCTATTTTGCAAAGGAGCGGTTTTAAATCTAGATCTTGAAGCTGCCAAATCAGCCTCCTCTTGCTCTTTCATATATGCCAATATATGTTTCCCTTCAACCTTGGCACATTTTCTAATCCCCGTTCCCGCTTTCCCCATTAAATGAGCTTTGAGGTGGGTGTAAGAGGATTTGAATTGTATATTGCAATGATTGCATACCCAAACTCGAGAGCCACCGCCAACAAGGTTCTCCACAATTTGCACATGTCTCCAAAGAGGAGCTCTAGGATCCACACCCCCACTTTGACTTGCTTCCCCTTCCCCATGCCCTCCCACAGAAGCTGAACTGGATGCCATTTATGTTTTTATATCTCAAGAGTCAAAGAATCAAACCTACATTGAATTTTTTAAAAACATAAACTTAGATAACAATAAATTATTATTAATATTATTAAATAGAAGTTAGAACTACACCCTACATATCCTATTCTGCTTTTGATCACCAAGTTCACCGTATAGGCGCGAGGTGAGAGCATACACAGAGTTCGGATTTTTTTTAATTTAATAAACACAAAAAAAAACTCTTAAAATAGCAAAAAAAAACTAATCCTATTCTGCTTTTGATCAC
The DNA here is from genome assembly GCA_019776745.2 of Taxus chinensis. Lineage (NCBI taxonomy): Eukaryota > Viridiplantae > Streptophyta > Pinopsida > Cupressales > Taxaceae > Taxus > Taxus chinensis. The sequence continues at coordinate 797,590 of JAHRHJ020003477.1, forward strand.
CAAGTTCACCGTATAGGCGCGAGGTGAGAGCATACACAGAGTTCGGATTTTTTTAATTTAATAAACACAAAAAAAACTCTTAAAACAACAAAAAAAAAACTAATCCTATTATGCTTTTGATCACCAAGTTCACCGTATAGGCGCGAGGTGAGAGCATACACAGAGTTCAGATTTTTTTAATTTAATAAATACAAAAAGAACTCTTAAAATAGCTTTAAAAAAAACTACGCATCCTATTCTGCTTTTGATCACCAAGGTCACCGTATAGGTGCGAGGTGAGAGCATACATAGAGTTTGGATGATATTTATAATTTTAAAAAAACAACATATGATTTTTATTTAAAAACCGCAAAGGAAATGTTACAATTTATTTATTTTAGCATAGAGTTTAAAAATTACTAAATTAAAACTACATATTGATATCATGATCAATGATCATGAATGATGTGTGCATTATGCACACATCATTCGTGATCATTGATCACATTAACATTTTCTTTATTAAAAAAAAAAACTTGAAAAATACCTGGTTTTTCCTTCTACAAACTTCCAAATCTGCTTTGAAATTCTTCCTTGATGCTCTTTGCCCTTAGCACCACCTTCTAAACTCTTCCTTCAAGCTGCTCCTTGATGTCTCTTTGCTCTTCACAATGCTAAATGTTAGTTTAGTGAAAACTGAATTTAGCAAGAGAGAAAATGAGAGTGTGATTTAGAATGGACCCAAGAGGTCATTATATAGCTTTTAGGAAGTGTCTTTAGCAAGTCTAGGTAGGTAGATTAGGGTTAGGTGTAATAAATGCTTTTATTTTTTATTTTTTTTAAAGTTTTGATGCTTAAAAGTATGAAAAAACGGTGGAAACGTGCCAGACGTTTCCGGAAACATCTGGCACGTTTCCGAGAGCGTTTCGTATTGCATTTGTTGCAAAGTAATTTAGAGCTTCACAAGGCTTGCAACTTATTTTGGAGATGCACAAAACTAGAGGATTTGTGCAAGCATAGAGATGCTTCACAAGCTTAAAATTCATGGTGGAGGTTTGTAGGCCTAAGAAGCTTTACACGACTAACTTTTAAGCTTCAAAAAATTGGACTTGCTTCACAAGCCCAATTTCTCTTTGCAAAGCCTATTTTTCCACCTTTGCAAATTTTTGTTGCTGTTTATATCATGGTGGTCCAACAAACCAAATTCTCTAGTCGTGTGTATTTTGCATCAAAGGCATCAAAGAGGTGTGGAAGGTAATGATTTGCATCAACATTGTCAATCTTCAGTGTCTCAAGGAAAATCTACACACTTTGCAGCATAAGTTTTCTGCAACTTGTCCCACTATGCAAACTGCATTTGTTATGAATCTTAGTGCACAAGCTTGTAATGACCATCATTGTTAGGTGCTAAGAACAAATCAGGATAAGTAGGGAAATAATTGAATTAACACACTCAATTTCTTGGAGGTATTCCTTTGTAAGAAGATCTAATCAATAATTTACTAGAGAATGTTGGTTCTACAACTATCGAATATGTTAGCGATTTCAAAGAAATGGTAGAGATGGAAGGCCAAGCAACAAGATTCACCACAATTGATCAATCGCTTCATAAACTACTTTAATGCATGTATGTAACTTGCATGTATGTGACAATCAAAACTTCTTGACATCAACTTATTGCAATATAGCTTTTCCAATATATGGCTTTTGTAAGATCGTGTAAGGGGGTTCAACAGGGTTTTGGGTTGGGAGAGTCTTCTAGTGATGTAGGGTATGTTTTTGGGTTAACAAGTAGTTAGAGCCGAGCATTGTAGCTTGTAGAGAATAGGGAAAGGTTGTATGCGTGCCTAGGAGTGCATAAAAAGAAAGGATGAGTTGGCCAAGTAATGTAAGAAATTTTCTTACGAGTTATTCAATATTGAGTATGTGATCAATGATGCCTTTGTGCAAGAGTGCATTCGGTTTTAGTTGCAATCTTGGCATCACCTAAAAGAATAAAAGCGTGCGCAATTCTGTGGAGCTTTGCATGAATTTGTGCAATCTTGTACTTTGTTTCTTGAAATAAAGGAAGAAAAGGCATAAAGGGTTTGAGGTTGTGTAGCCTTTTAGATTTGAATTTAGGGAGCTTCTACATTGGGACCACGCGCACTCACATTGTTTTGGAAGTTTTGCACCTTGTGGATGTTCATGCATATTTGCGCCCTAGTGGAGTATGTGTTCTTTTACTCCCGTCAACATCAACACAATTGGAGTCTGACCACATGTTCCTTGATCTATTTTCTTGGCTAACCGGATGACTGAGAGACATGGTATGTATTGAATGGATGAAGGCGCCCCATGAGTGATTACCTGCAAACCAAATAAGTTGAATCGATGGCTATATGACCGAGTTGAGAAATCTTTGCAAAGGTATATGAATTTCCCCTGCAATATTTTATAAAGAGGGGTGATGGACATATTTAAGACATCCTAGACATTGTTGAATAATGCTTAGAATAATGAAGAGTGTCTTGAGAGATCATATATCTAGAGTAGTGAATTGAGAAGTAAGCAAGCAATTGTAGAAGCGAATAGTGTGTCACTTAAGTTGCATTCCAAGGAGTAGAGTCTCGTTTTGTTGAAGTCTTCCTTGTTGCAAGCATAGTTAGGATAGAACCTAGGGATTGAAATTCTTTTTCGTGAATTTCTGCAGAGTTTGTCATAAGACTTTAATAGCAAAGTGGGAATGTATCGTGCCTTAGTTTCTAATATTTTCCTCATTCATTAATATAAAATTCCTTTATTGTTTCTTATGAGCCGCATAGGGATCTTATTGGTGTCAAATCTTCCTTTGAGAATTGTGGGCTTTGTGGTTCAAGTCATCTTTGGAGACACCTCATTGCGATTGCATTAGTTTAGTATTAGATTGAACATTTAGACTCATATAGGTGAGTGATTTTCGGTTTATTGCATTCCATAGACGTGGATGTGGGTAGAAGGTAATCATAGGCATCTTCCCACGTTTAGGTATTGGGTAGGTGTATATTGTATGATTTTTTTGTTGTCGAGTGTTTTGAGGAAATTGGGATGATACTTAGAGGATGCTTTGCTACCAGAGTAGTGAGAGCATTGTTATGACCATAACACACCCCTACTTTGTTAGCAAATTGGGGACTCACTTGACACTTTTAGAATGTTATCTTATGGAAATTGGATGTTGAATCAAATAAAATCTAAGATAGAAGACTCAACAAATCCTTGAAAGACTCTCAAAAGCAAGACACAAGATGCATAGTGAAAATCATTCCATGTTTGCATGTTTAAGAAGTGTATAAATTCGTATTGATTCAATGTATCGGTTTTCCTTGCTTTATCAATGAAAGATGTGCTTTCACATGTATATATTATTTTTCCTTGCTTTATCAGTAAAAGATGTGCTTTCATAGGTATATTTTAGTGTCTTTTGGTGTGTAGGGATGATCATGAAAGGTTAGCGAAAGATTGAAGTTATTAAGCTTAAGGCCAACTAAGAGAAATGTGAAAAGACGCTCATATGCCTTGACTTTATATTATGCAAAGAACATCAAATTTTATCATTAAAATATTTATTATGGCAGACCAACAAAGCACCAATTTGCTCAAAGGACATGTGTCAATGATTGGTTCTATAAGAAAGATATAAGTTAAGTTCAAATTTCCAACTCTCATGTTAAGTTTTATACCAATTAACGACAAGTGTCATTCATTGGCTTTATGCAAAGACTAAGAACCGGCATGTAGATCGAGAATGCAATGATTCTCATTATATAGTTACATCGATGAGAGACGAGTGTCAATGATCAACTCTACGGAAGGATAAGAGATTGACACATTGTTGGCAAGAAAATTTGTCGTGTGGACAAATTGATGGTTATCTAGCCAACACTCTGGAACTCTAGGTTCCTTTGCTTGGGTGGTGCAGCTCCACTTTATTGTGAATGAACAAAAATAGAAAATTTGGTGTTGGCCAAGAGGTCGGGGATCCAACGAGCACACTCCATTATACCCGTGGAAAATGCTTACAATAAATTGTAAGGGAGGAATTTGTTGAAAGATGGGGGAAGGGGAATGAGAAATCAGAAAAGGAGAATTAACTATGGGAGTAGAAAATCAGATTCTTTCCAAAGTTAATTAGAAGGTTCACATCCATGATTTATAAGAAAGAAATAACAAGATTAGAGTATCAACGACCAGAGGAAACCATGCACACAAAGTTGCACACATTCATGAATCATGAAAAGAAACAATCCCTTTCTTTATTGACATTATTCATCAAGTTGTACAATGCTACAAATAGAGGAAAAATGGTGAAGGAAAGTGGAAGAATTGCTATCTCTCTTGCTTAGCTCAAAAAATCTCTCTTGAGTGTACAAAATTGACAATCCTTAAGAATGAGGGTGTCATTACATTATATAGACATAGAAATGACTCTTCATCTACCCCCCATGTGACCTTTCATTTGTCTTTTCCACATGCGACTTCTGGTATTCCTAGGAAATAACATTAAGTCCCCTTTTATAAAATAAGGGTGACTTATTACATTTATGACTATAGTCACATTAATGAATAAGACAAAATGAATAAGACAAAAGTCAAAAAGGTGCACACCCGTAGTGAAGAATTAAAAACGAGAGAAAAAGAAGGGGGGAGATAAGAGAAGAAGAAAGAAAGAGAGAGAGCACTAATCTAATGACGATCCTGCAGTTGATGGACTTCTAGGAAGTAATGTTGAAAAAATCTCCACACCCTTGAATGCACTTGTTGAATCTTGCTACCGCCGATATCACCTTCTACTCCTGAAGGATCTGTTGACAAAATCGAGTGACTCAATACGATTCTCCACAAGGGAGTTGATGTTCCTGCATTATGAGTACCAAGTCTGATAGTTCTCCGCAGTGATAGAGATGATTACACGTATCTCTTCCAAAGATTCCAAGGTGTTTTCTGTGAAAGAGAACAAATGTCTGACCTCGCTCTTGACTTGGTCCTCAAATGCTTTCAACAGATCATCCATTGAAGTATCTAAGTTCATTGCTGGCAACCTAAGTTTTTGAATCTAAGCATCTACATCTTCTCAACATCCTCCTCATACGCATCTAGCTCGTCGAGGGTGTGCTTGATCAATTCATACCTCGCAAACAAGGTCTATGCCCAAATTTGTAGACAAATCCTCTTCCGTTGATGAGAACACTCTTTTAATAACTAGAAGAGATGACTTGACCTTTCCCATCTCCATGATCAATGAGTACACCTGGTCCCATTGGTTTTTGTCAGTCTCAATTGCCTCCTTTGTTGTGAGCACCTTCATTACCATGTCGTCTATGTATTTGTACAAAGTCTTCATCTCTGGAAGCAATGTCTTTCCCTTCTCAAGAATCATACTCCACCGCATTTGTCATTTGATTTTCCTTACATGTTGAATTCTTGGATGTCCTCTTGATGGACTTTGGATCAAAGCTACTCACTGGAGTGATTTATTCGACTGGGAAAGCATTGGCGGCATTTGGGTCCAGAAGCACTTGGACATATGAGCTGAGGGTGCGAATGTGATCTTCCGCCTAATCTAGCTTTTCCTTGTATTCCCAAATTCTCGTGATAAGGCGAGTGGAAGATTCTTGATAAGGTGCATGTCACCCTCATATGTTTCCGGTTCCAAGGAGATTGTGTTCATTCGTAATCAGCGAGATTCTTTTCTTCAACTGGCTTGATGACCTTCAACTTGACTATCTCAATGTATTGGTTCCCCGAAGCTCCACTAGAATCTGGAAAACGTCAGATCCAACTTTCCTTTCTTTGGACCATCAAAGCAATGGCTGATAAGGCAAGGATGATTGCTTTTTGTACCATGCGAGTTTCCATAGTTCATCCTTCCAGGGGAAGATCTCATTGGCAGTGGGCATCAATCGCAATTTCATGTTCCTCCTATGGGGGAGGGTCTTGTGCATGCGGGGCCAGTGCGACAGTGGGAGATGAGGGACTTGGAGGCCTGAGGCTCCAATTGGGTCAATTTCACCCTGTTCAAGACAAGTACTTCTTTTGTTCTTTCTTTCTTATGTAGCCTCCTATAGTGATGACCCTCATGTTGTATTTCTTTTCTCTTCATACTCTCTCCTGAATGAAATGAACTGCGGCCCTATCCTTGGTCTTAGAAGAAGAGTGATATGACGCTTGCCTGGAGAGATGGGAATTTGATGCAAGGAGATCAACTCTCTTTCTTTTGAACCACTCCTTTGATCTCTTGACCACTCATTCCTTGATTCACTAGATTCAACCACTTGAGGAAGAGGGGAAGCCTTGACTGGAAGGGTACTCAAGATTAAACATCTCTGAATCGTCTTCTAGAACACCATCCTCATACCATTCAAAAGAATTTCCTCATTTTCTCTATAGTCATCCTCATGTGATCGTGCTCACAAACCTCATACTCATTAATGCAATTGGCCCAGAAGTCTTCAATCTGAGGCACGTTACAAGTCAGGCAAGTGGAAGGATTCTGGATCCTCTTTGAGATCGTTAGTCCCTTCATTGGCGCAAGTGAAACTTCAACATTCGTGGCGTCCTTTTGCATTCCTGGGGAAAGAAACTTCCTTCTTCTTCTGACTCTTGTTAACATGAACCAACTATCTTAGAGTTCAGCACCATTTGATCACTTGGTAGCAGAGAAAACTCCGTGGAGCATCAAAGTCAGCCACTTTGATGTATGAGAATGTGGAGAACTAAATAAAGCTCGAACCAAACTTTTCTAAGGTGGTTCGACATCCTCAAGTGTTGATTCCCTTCAAGTAGCTTGACCATGAACATTGTGAACATGTCATTCACCCTAGCATAATGTTGATTGCTTTCCTTCATGGCCACCTCTTGAACGCGGGAGCCTTCTAAGGAACATTCCAGATTCAGACCCCTGAACAAGTGCCAAGGTGTAGACAGGATACGAGGTTCATGAAGAACCTTTTGGAAGCATCAATTTGCATGTCGTTTGATGATTTGACCCCAATCAATCAATTGTTTTATTGTGATGATGAAGGTCACCATCCAATCATGAAATTACTTTGTGTTCTCTTCGCCCATGACGCGACTTAGAAAAATGATCAATGTGGAATTCACTGCGGGAGAGAACTTTTAGGGTGTGGGAAGGTTTCCTCTCGTGCTTCAACCAAGAGCCAAGGGCAAGGACGTGGAGGTAGGAATCATTCTTGAAATTCTGAGGTGGCGAACTCCTTAGTGATTACAACCATATCTTTCTCGATTGGGATATATATACCCTGTGTTTTCTTGGATTGAGCACTGACTGAATTGTCATCCACCTTGATTGTTTTGGTATCTAGTTCATAGTTTTTGGCACAAGCCAACACTAGCTCAAGGTTTTAACCTGCCGCATACAATTCATTGGAAAAGAATTGGAAGCCCAAGCAGTATGTGTTTAGTTCCTCCAGGTCCATGTCAGTAAATTGTTGTTGCTTCAGGAACTCCAAGGTGAGGGATGAAACAGACTCCGGACCGGCAAACTTTATCTTCATGAAGGCAAAAAGCAATGATATAAGTTACTATGGAAATGGTAGCAACTTTCTGGAGCTGTTATTTTGAGCAGTGTTGCTTTTTTGCTTTTTACCTTTTTGTTTTTGACTTTTTGACCCACGCGCCCTAGTTTTCAATTTAGGTGATTTTCACTATTCTTTCTTCTGGAGGGAGTTTTCCAATTTTGGCTTACTAAAAATGGCAAGCGTGAATACTTGCTATTTTTAGAATTTGAACTTCTCAAGTGTCGAATTGACAAAAAAAAATTAGATTCCTTTTGGATTTTTGTTGTTTTCTGTTCAAATTTTTGGCTCAAGAATTGACGAAAAATGACTTCATGAGCAACTTAGGGCACGAAATTTCACCAGGTTTCCATAAAAAAAATATGGGTTGTTTATGAGATTTTTTTTTTTTTTCCGAAGGCGCCTTGAGGGATATTTGCCCAAAATTTCTCAAAGATCGGGTGATAGTTTGGGGGCTATGAACAATTTCTCATTTTGGAGCCTAGGGTTTCTTCCAGCATATAGTTCTTGTTTTAGCTTGGAAATATTCTCTTTTCTTAAGTAGCTTAAATGGGAGGATGATAAATGAATGATGGAAGTGTTGTGGAAGGTGTATCAACAACAATGAAGGAGAGGAAGAGTTGACAGATGATGGGAGCTTTCTATGTGGTGTGTGTGAAGAAAAAAGGAGAGACAAGGGGGCAACATGTGCACAAAACCAAAAACTTGCAAGTTTTAATGAATGGTCATAGAAGTAGGGGCACTTTCATGTCCCATTTTGTTCACAAGGGCTTGGGATGGTTGGTGCAAAAAAAACGGTGCCCCATCCCTATTGGGCCAAGTGGCGCAACATTATTTGCTAATGGGAAGGAGAGGGGGGATAGAAAAAGCCACTTTTAGCACTCGTCAGGGTCATGTGTGTGATTGAGGGCTTAAATGGGAGGAGGCACATTTTCTTGCACCACCTCTGGACCCCAATGTGACATGTTGTAAGCACCTTTTCGCAAGTTAAACCCCCATGTGCACCAAAACCATGCCCCTGTTTCATCCAATCAGATTCTGCCACGTGGCCCAATCAGGAAGGGGCACATTTTTCTTGCACCAACTATCCCAAGGGTCCGAGACACTTGGTGCACAAAAGTGTGCCCCTTCCTGATCGGGCCACGTGTTGGAGTTTGATTCGATGGAGTGGGGTCATGGCTTTGGTGCATAAGAGGCTTAACTTGTGAAAAGGTGCTTAAAACAGGTCACATTGGGGTCTAGAGGATTAACTGGGAGGGGGGCACATTTTTTTGCACCATCCATCCTAAATCCTTGGGACATTTTTTGCACAAAAGTGCGCCACTCTCCCATTGGCACAAATTTCAAGGCATAAATTTGACCAACTGTTGGAGTTGTACCTTGGGGAGCCGCTTGTCGAGGCCATATCCTAAGTTTTCGAAGGAGTTTTTGATAGAACTTAATATGATTTTTCATGTAAATGGCCTTCTGAATCCAATGGTGGGGGTCTCAGCTCTTGATTCTGTGATTTACTCCCTGAAAAGTAGGTTTTTTGTTCTTTCTCCAAGGCTATGCATGCCAAAAACAGGCTATAAATAGAATGTGCCTAGGTATTGTGAAAAATATGAAATCACCCTCTTGTAGGGGTCTAAATCAGCTTTCCGACGATATTTTTTTTGGCTCCTAAATCATTACGGAACTCCCGGAATGGCTTCCTGAAGCTCAAGAGATATTTTGGCACTTTGCACTGCTTAAGCCTCCAAGACTCTCTTTTGTTGAAACTACTCCAAAACTTCCATAACCTCTCAGAATCTTCCAAAAATGATTGCACAATTTTCCTAGCTCTTTGGTACACCTCCCTGATGAGTTTAGGCCTTTCGTTCCACTCCAGGGAGTGTGCACCAGCTTTGAGAAGATAATAAAATGGCCTTTCCCAAGCTTGCTAAAAAGCCTGTCTTGATGGATCTTGCCTTCAAAGCATTTTAAATGACTGGATACCCCTAAATCAACACGACACATTGGACTACTTCAGAGAGAGGGGATAAGAATGACTTGGTAATTAGGGTGATATGAAGGAGGGCTCATAATGACCTTTGAGCAAAATTTTTAGGTAGGCTATGGTTGTCATGCTTGAAAATTGGAAATTTTCTTGTTACACATTTACATGACAACACACAAAAATCAAGGTTTAAAGAAATTCACGTTGAATGCTTGCACTGATGGTGGCCACGTGTCATTCATCGGCATTCCAATGATTGACAAGGTTCAACAAAGGGAAAGCAGTGTATACTACCACGTATGAGCATTGCATTCTTTGCCAAGATTTAAGAACATATTGATCATGGATAAATGTTGTTCATCGACATCCTGAACTATTAAAAGGCTGACTAAGGGCCGAGGGAACTACGTAGAGAGTTGGAACCGATTGACAACAAGTGTCACACATTGGTAGAGATTGGAGGCCATGTCAAGAAATAACTCTATATAAAAATTTAAATTAGTAAGGTTGAGTCACCCAATTCGCAAGTAATGAATTTCACTTGGTCATTGATGAACTTGATGGTGTATGAGCCAGTTATATATGGAAAAGACTTAAAATAACTACATTTAACTCACATAAGATTAAAAATGGGTTTGTTTATAGGAACATCTCCATTTACAGGAGCCATTGTTCAAACTTTCATTTGCAAAGAATTATTGTTGAGGGAAATAGACTTGTTTTCACATAGCTTTGACATGAAAATTAAGAAGAGTTCGAGCACGAGGAATTTTTTTTCAGTATGTTGATTAAATAAGGTAATCAAAAGATAAAAATATCAGAAATGGCTCCCAATGTAGAAGCTTCAACTTAATCTTCTTCACAAACACAAGAGATCAAGAATACTTTGTTTACCAAGCCATTACCATCCTATATAACTAACTGGAGCCAAATTTTCTAGGAGGTGCGTAACTGTGATGCACAATTCCAAGGGAAAGACCTCTCACGGATAGAAGAAGACTATTATGATCATTTAAAATTTAGCAAAGATTGTGGGCTTCATGACATTGCAACCAAGATAGAAGTCTTCCCTTGTGATGATTTATTTGATGATGTCTTCTTAACCTGTATCATCATCTCAATGCCACGTGTAAGCTCATTGTTACAACCATTGTAAATGTTTGTAATAGTATGTATAAAATGACTATATTAGGCATATTTACAATCAATATACTGTAAGAGAATTTATGGGTGGTGAGGATATAATGGATGACTTAAAGTTATGGGCAATTGATGAGTCATGGATAAAAAAAAAATCAAAGTTGAATCTGCCTATTTCCCTATTCAAGAAGGGGATCACGGTTGTTATGGTTTTACTAAATAGACTTCATGGGTTAGAAAGGAAAGAAGCCTAACGTTAGTGAGCTCTTGGAGTTTAACTTTAAATTGTGTTAGGATATGCTAGTTGCAGGGGAAAACTTCAACATTTTATCATACTTGGTGGACTTGTTTTGTGCTTTCTTGACCTTTAATGCACCCTTTACAAACTGGTTACCCACCACTGTTGCCTCAATACATGTTGTCTTTGCTAAGCTATACAACCAAAATCATAGCCATGTTGTTGTGAATATTTGTGACATCTTTTATCCTAGTATTTATTATGTTATCCATGGAGTAGGAAGACCTAGAATCATCCCAAAATTGAGAGAATCCATTAAGAAAATTGGAGCCTATTGGTATTGTCAAGGATTTACTGTGATCAAAATTGAAGGTGCTTTGACACCTCCTTTCCAATTACCCAAGCATGTGCCAAAAATATTAACAGCCATAGAAGAGGAAATTCAATTTGAGCGTGGAATAGGTGGTTGGGTGTAAGGGAGTTAATAAAAATTCATGTCCACATCTGCCCTTCTCCATTGATAAATACAAGTTTAATACATATCCATCTCTTCATGTTTTTGCAAGACAACATTGGCTTTATGCCAATCTTCCAGTTGATATCTATAAGAGGTGGGATCCTCATGGCCATGTAAAAATTCATTTGACCAGGGTAAGCAACAAGTATCCTCAACCCTATGATCATTCATGGCTGGTGAAAAAAAAGTATCATATGAACCCTGAGTTTGTAGATGAGGTTAGAAGAAAGCTTAAGGAAACATAATTAATTCCAATTAATCCACCAATTTAAATTTCTCTTGGTTCACCAAATGCTACAAATAAAGATCTGCAATGGAGTATTTCACAAGTTGTTCCCCCTCCCGCTCATGTGATAAGATAAGCTAATGTGACAAAAGAGGCTTCTACCTCCATTCAAACACGCTAGGAAAGTTCTTGACCCCAGATGGCATCATTGTCATCAAGTGCAATTCTTTCAACTATGGGGAAAACTAGTGGGGGGAAAGTAAGTGTTTCAAACAAGGGTAAAGAAAAGCCTCCACAAGTTGATGTAGCATCAAACAATTCAAAGTTTAGTAGGATCACTCCCTCCTCTAATGCAATCATTTGTTACAACCACACCTACAAACACAACCATGGTGAATTCTAATGTGCTTTTCTCAACTGTAAGTTTAAGTTTTGATATGAGTTCTAATTTGGTGCCATCTATGGTGGTATTCACTCTCATTTCTACCATTCATTCCACGATTTTCACATCATCCTCACATCCTCTATTGTCACCACATCTCCCATTTCTTCCTCATTTCCCCTAGTTTCTTCTATTGTTCCTACTTCAACCATGTTGTCACCACCATCAACCATGATATCAACACCCATGGCAAGATTGCCATGGTAGCTACCACACATCACATATCCTTCATGGAGATGATGACATCAGAATATTTTAATGTTGTCATGACATTGCCACCATTTCCTATACTTCACACAGGGTGAACTATTTGGTTTGGGCCCAATTTACCAGTGCCAAGATTATCAATACCAAGGTTTTCAGTTCCAAGAACTTTGCCAATGCCAAGGATTCCAATGCAAGTACCAAGGGTTATCCCATTGGTCAAATAAGGCAACCAGTTTACAGTGCACCTCCTATGGGTCATCCCATAGGTAAATTGTCTATTCATATTCCTATTGTCTCAGTTTCCTCAATTCCCCTAGTTTTTATATTGGCCACACCATCTACTTCCTCAATCATTGTATCTTTCACAACCATTGAAGTGGCAAATTCAACTAAAGAACAAGTTGAGCTAGCTAAGCAACAATGGTTAACAAAGGTTTGTCACTAGATCTCAAGCTCCATGCATACAAGCCTCGAGAAGTATCTTTGGTCTACAACAAGAAAGAAAATAAACTACAAAAAGTTACAGCAAGCCGAATAAATAGCCAAGGAAAGGATATTTTGTTGAAGATAGAAGATCTGTCATGAGCTTATCCAGATCCTTTCAATGTGGTGCAAGCTTCAAGATGGAAACATGAGCTTTGAAAGAAGCAAAACAAAATGCAATTGCCATTTAATCACATATCAGTCTACCTCCATATCTCAGGTCTGATTTCTATCATGCCTTGAAAGATTTGTTTAATAAGCTTTGGAGACATATCTAATGTCAAAGATTGGGTATAAACAATAAAGATAAAGCTTAACAATCTGAAACATGAGAGTTATGGAAATAAAATATAAAATTACAATCATTGCAAAGATTGTCAAGGGAAATTTATTGCCTAATTCGCCATTAATGTTTGTAGATGATGTAATTACAATTGAAAACAAACTGACCAAGGTAAAATTTGAATTAATAAAAGCATCTAACCAACTCTCAACAACCTACAAACATTTGAACATGTTTCATGTCAATATTGTGTCACTCTTTGTAGATATGGGTTTAATGCAATTATTGGATTCAACCTAGTTAAGTTTTAATAGTGGATTAGTTTGATGTATTTCTATTACAATTCATGTCACTTTTTTATCATCAAATGTAATAGCCCGCTTTTGTCAAATAACATAGGGATGCATGAATTCATCCTTGCTATTTCAATCAAGTTGGAGAAAGCTAAGAGCATAAAGCTATTTTTAGAGGGGATGCTACAAGATCTCATCCATGTAGTCTAGAAAAACAAAGGGCCTTGTAAGCCACTAATTATAAACACTCAAGTGATGGAAGCTAATTTTAAACTGTATGCAACAAGCCCAAAGCATCAGTTTGTGCTCAAGGTGAGGAGATCAATGCCACATGTAGACACACACTAATTTTATCTTTTGATTGATATATTTTTGACACAATTTGTACATGCAAGGATCTACCCATTTTAATAATTCAAGTTGGGTGGATAATATTAAAGAGAGAAGCCTATAATTAGGCTTAATTTTGTAACCATGAAGAACTTTTTCTCATTTTAGCTTTTCAAGCTATAGTTAGTTACAATTTATTTTCAGTTTTAGCTTTAGTTTCTTTTAATAGAAGTCTCCAAAATTACATGCAAAGCATGAGGCGCGTCTCATGACTCTATAAAAGCAAGACTATTGTATTGTAAAACATATCTTGGCACCAATGGGATTAATATAGAGAAGGATTTTGGAGCTTCCAATTGGTTTTGTGAGTTTCATATTATTTTTTAATTGTTGATTCATGTCTTGATGCCTAAACAAAAATCTCTTTTTATTATTAAGTTGAGTTTGCACTTCTAGTTTTAGATAAATTTTATAGAATAGAGAGATTGAGTTATGCTAGTATTAGTTTCATTAGTTAGTGTTTATTGTGCTTAGATTTGTTGATATGCTTGACAATCTTGTAGGTTTATAGTGATTTAGAGATGTTAACTAGTGGATGTTATTTTGTTTGTGTTTAGAATCTAATTAGCTTGGACAATTATTAAGCTTAATTAAAACTTTGATATACGCTTTATGGATGAACCAATAGGTTATTTGCTTAGATGATGTAGGGTTATGATTATGTTTTGTGTAATTTCCTTTGAATGATAACCTAGAGCTTATAAAGAATTGAGAATACTAGTTCTTGTATACTCTAGTATTGTGTGGCTTGACTATTACAAAAGGTGTTGATAATGCTCAATGAAAGAAAGTCTAGTTCTTTTATGCCCTATGCTTCTTCCTTTTTTTGTTTTTGACAGTCCCAACAATCAATTAGATTTAGATCATTGTGAATATTCATAAGTTGATCTGAAAATTCCAAAGGGTTATTTGAATCCTAATAGATGGTTTTCCCAAACGCACCGGTCCCTTCAAAGGTTAACGCTTAGTCCCATAGTTCCCATCTAAAGTTATACATCTTAGAGTATTCCATACCTTAAATATGTATTTCCAAGAAAGATTCTAAAATGTGTGGGAGTAAGAAGTCAAACCCCTTCTCCCTATTTAAAATTGTTTTGTTAGTGTGCATGAAACACTAGTAAACAAACACCAATATTTGGAGACTTAGCAAAAATGATGAGAGGAGTTCAAACACGTTTGGAAGCTATGAAGACTACATAATCAAGGAGTTGTAGATAATGGTGTAAGCGATAATGAAATTGTCGAAGGAGTGCCTAAGGACTATGATGTTAAAGTAGAACATGCTGATGCACAAAATGATTGATTTTTTTTGCAATTACAAAGAATGGGCAATAAGCCATAATTGGATCCTTTGATTATTTTTGGAGTATGAATCCGAAAGAGCTCGTCGACTAATTAATGCTTGGTACCTTGAAGTTGTTTTTCAAGTATTTATTTATTTTATTTATTTATTAAGGAGATATTAATGTCCACAGAAGGCCAAGAATGGCTTCTATGGGACAAAAAAAATACAAACCAAGAACCAAAACATAAAGAGTGCCAATACATCTCCAGAAACAGAAAAAATGAAACAACAAATCAACCGTCAGAAGGTTGCAGATTTCGTGAAACCAATATAAGGTGCGTTTGTCGAACACATATGGATCCAGGTTGTCTACATATGAAATCTCTTAAGATTCCTGAAATCAGTAATGTGGAAGTAAAAACTAATATTTTTGTACTCATTTGTCTTTGAGGACTGCAATTTAAGTGTTCTTTCCCGAAGAAGTCATCTTCATCAATAAATAAAGCTAAGCATTTTTTATCTTCATATCGAATGAGACTCCTTAAAGACCCATTGGAATCTCTAAAAAGACATGGCCTATTATATTCTCTGGTCCATGGATTTCATAATATATGGGACACTTGATTTTTTATAAAATGAATTCATTCTAGCTTTCAAGTTCTAAAAAACACAAATGACAAATCCGCTCATGCTGAGGAAGGCTATGATCAGATTCCATAACCATCGAAGAGGGTGAGAGAAAATGCGAAATTGAGCTAAAGGGATCCTTAGGCATGAAGGCAAAAACATCTTCATCTGGAATTTTGTTTTGATCTAAAATAGAAGCAGGAATACAATTGTCTTATAGTGAAGAAGCTTTGGTTTTTAAGGCTCTTTTGGAGAAAACCATGTAACCTTTCAAATAAGACTTAGGAGCTCCTCTACGTATACCCTTGTTAACTTCATGTTTAGTAAGTTAAGGAGCATTAATATAAAACCCAAGAGGAATTGTGGGAGTCTGAATCATGTATCAATATTCAGCTTCTGAAGGAAAGTAGACCAATCCTTGCATACAAACAAGATTTGCAACCCTTTTTAACAAGTTGTACAGAAAATTGAAGTGCCAAATATGGATACCTATTTTGACCAGAAAATGAATATGCCATACATTGAAGCCCATGCAACATAGTGATAACATTGAAAATCAAAGATTCCAAAGTGAGATTTTCTTGTATAAATTTGAAAGGTCATGCATCATTGTGGTGGGAACACACGCAAATCACAAAGAGTACATTGAGGTAAAGATAAGATAAAGAATTGAGATAGATTGCATCTGTAAAGCTAAAGGCTAAATTTATCCTCTCATACTTACCAGCTTGAATTTTCTCAATAGGTTCTTAAAGTTTGTCTTTAGAAGGAAATGAGTGTAAGAGAATTACACCAAATGTTTTTATAAAATATCTATCAAGACAGGTCATATTAAAGATGGTGGTGATAAGCATTTTGAGATATATGAATGAATTGCACGTATCCAATCATGATGAGCCTTCAACATGATTTGAGTGCATTTTGTCAAAGATCAATTATTAGTGTGTGTTGAAGTGCAGAATATTTTTTTTACTCTAATAGGAAAAATTCATGCATTACTTGGGAAGGAAACATTCCGATTCAGAGGTGGAGGAATGCCACATTTATAAGGAAAACTATGTGCATGAAAGTATCTTCAACACTTATATCCACCAATATATCTGTTGGTCCGAAAATCTGTCGCCTGGGCAGATCTATGGATAGACGAGCCAACAGTGTGCAGGGCATAGCCCCTCTTTGAGTCAGCAAAGCGAAACTGGTTTATTGCTATTCTACCAGCAGGAATCTGTGCAAGTCTCACAATATTCTGACCTTCGGGGGTTTGGGATCTCATCCCAGTAGGGTGTTTCCGACTGTGAAAAGAAAGGAAAGAAAGAGAAGATGAAGAAAGAAGCAGATCCGAAGGAAGAAAAGAAATGAATTCCAAAGCAGAAAGGTCAGAAGGTTTATGTTTTGGGATTGGTAGTAAACAGAGCCAAACCTACTTGCATAAACGAGCAAAGCAATACTGATGATGAATAAATGACAATAAAATAGAAGCAGATTTAACAGAATAAACACATAGATCTAACATAAGAAAGATCTGATACAAATAACACACGTATTCAGCACAAAGTCTAAATATTGTATTAATAATTCCTTCTGTTACAAAAAGCTCAAAGTCTTTTCACCTCACTTCTATTTTTCATCTGAAAGATATTCACTCATCTACAATACAACAAGTATTGGAGTATTTATAGAAGAAGGAGAGAAAAGAAGGCAAAAAGGAGCCAACCACCTATTTACAAAGATATTTACAAAATATCTCAAAGTCATGTTGACTTTTGACAACTTGATGGATGACATCATCCCATGGTGCAACATGGATGATGTCATCATTTGTGCCAACATACTTTAGATATTTAAAAGAAAGTCGAAGAAGAGAGAGAAGAACAAGAAGAAGAAGAAGAAGAAGCCACTATTCATCATCGTCATCCTGCGGCTGGAAGGGAGTAGCCTGCTTTTGCTGCTGCTCAGGTGACGAGATGTGGAATTGAGCGCGGTATTCCATGAACTTGCTGATCATGGGCCCTAGTTGATCCTGGGAAGGATCCTTGTGTCGCTCACTGATTGCCTCGCAAGTCTCCCGCTCGTCTATGAGCTTCTCTGGGAGTTTGGAATACTCTTTCTCTGCTTCTATGAGGAACCCGATGAAGTCCCGACAGGCCAGCAGGTTATTGATGGACTCTGCGTCAAAAGTGACCTCTGGCCCCAGCCCTCGTGAAACGATCTCCTTGAAGATCTGAATTGTTTCATCGACTTTTCTTAAGGCGAAGGAAGGAGTAAGCAACCCTGGAGACATGTTGAGAACGATTTGTTCCATTTGGTGCATTGCGTCCAGGGCTTCTTCCTTTACCTTGTCAATCTTTTCAAGGACAAACTCCAGTTGATCCATCTGGTAGTCCAGGGTGGAAATGACTTTGTTGAGGGCTCTGGGATGACCGAAGACACCGAACTTGACCAGATCTTCGACTGAACAGTCGAACATTTGTTGAAAGGTCTCATGCTGCAGCCTAGCATGGTCCAGCTCTTCTGATATGGGTCCTGCTAATGCTTGGAGTTCTTTATTCGCCTTGTTGATGTTCAGATATAAATCAGAGAACTTGGCGATTACTCGTTCACTGTCCTTGAGGATCTGACTCCTCCAAGCGGAAACGGCCATGCCCTGCTCGCCGATCTTTGCATATTCATTAATTTTATCCTGGCTCAGAGGCTCAGGAGTCTCGGCGGCAGTTGTGGGAGGTGCACTGCCCATCTTCTGTAAGGCTTGGAGCAGATGTTTGTTTTGCTCTTTCAATAGCCTTTTCTCTTCTTTAGCTTCTTGAAGCTTCTTACAGAGGGCGTCGACTGCAGATAGGGCCTCTCCCTGAAGGCTCTCAGAAGATGTACCCATTGTGACTTGGGTCACTGTATAATCTGTCGGAGACAGATCCTTTTTATCCTTGAGGGGATTAGGGTATGCGATCTCCATTACCCTCTCTCCCGAAGCACTCTGAGAGAAGCGCGTGACGGGCTTCTGCTTCTTTGCCCCTTTTGACGGGATGACGGAAAAGTCCATCGGAGCGATGGGAACTTTTCTTTTCTGCTGACTTAAGTGCTGGGAGATCCAGGCTGGACTTATGGGAGAAGGGCCAGAAACAGAGAAGGGGGCAGCTGCAGTAGTAGAAGGGAAAAAAGTGGAGACACTTGGAGGTGGCATCGAGAGGGAGGCCGAAGAAGTGCTCACGGGAGGAAGAGATACTGCAGGAGAGGAAGACATAGGAAGGGAAGGGAGCTCAGAGATGAGGGAAGAAATGGAGGGGGACAGATCTGCGAGAGAAGAGAAGATGGATGAAGAAGCGGGAGGAACAGTAGAAGAAGGGGGAGAGGACACGACCAAAGGAATGGTCGCTTGAGTCACTCAAGGAGGGGAAGGAGGAGAAGAAGAAGGGACAGAAGGGACCTCAAGTGTTGTAGCAGTGCCGACATCCTGAGTGGATGGGCCTATTGGAACATCTTCTTCCGCTTCTTTCTCTGGAGAAGCCAGAGTTATAACTTGTTCTGGTGCAGCGGAAGGAGGACTCTCAGGAGCTTCCTCTTGAGTGGTGCTGGATTCACCCTCTTTACTTTTACCCTTGCCTTTAGGCTACTGTTTTGATCGAGGAGGTGCGTTACCCAACGGAGAGGTCGTGAAATCAACTCCGAGGTAGATGAGCCCGTTCATTCGGCACCAATGCTCTGTCCTGCGCAGAGTTTCCTTGATCCTTTCCTCAATTGTCTGAGGAGCTTTGGTTCTATCAATTGCCGCAAAAGGCCAATCGTCCCCACCTGTGTCAAGATATACTTGATCCACTTCCTCTTCAGTAGTTTGGTAGCCTTTGGGGACGAGGGCTACCCCATATTGGATGATTTCTGCCAAGGCCAACCGAGAATGGTCCTTCCTCCTAAGCTCCACCTCATGATATAGGTCAATGTAAACATCCTCGATCTGAGGGATGTGGATTGGATCGAGCTTGGCCCTAGGAAGAAAATTTCTCGGGTCGAAGGTAGGCCTTGCTGGGAAGTCATGTTTCAAATTGAGCAGCTCCAGCTCTGCAAACATGTCTTTTGCCTTGTGGTGAGTTAGACATGTATATCTACCCACTGTGAGGGGGAAAGGAGTTCCACCCTTCTTTCTTTTTTGGCACTTTTCATGATAAGTGACTAGCTGTCTTGACAGCTCCAGCAGAATCAACTTAGGCCCAGCATACCTTGGCAGTCTAGTTGGCTCTCCCAAGAAGTTGGCTGCCCTCAGATATGTGAATGTGGGGAATTGGGTGAACAGGGCCCCCCATTTCTCAGTGGCTGCCACTATACTCTTGGTTGTGCGACCGTAAGTCATATTTGGCCTCAACAGGTAGATGATGAAGTAGAAAAATGCATCATTGATCTTTGTAAATTGAGGGATGCTATTTTCCAGCTTTAATTCTAGATAGTATTCATAAATTTTGACCTGGGGCCAAACCCCACTCCGCGTTAGGGCTGGATAGTCTCTCTCTGAAGCTGCAGCGTAAACAACATAGGAATTCATGTAGAATCTCCCAGTTGTGGTAAATTGTTGTAGCTGCTCAGAGATCGTGTTGCTTATTATTTCCGCCCAGCAAAAGCGTTGATCGGGCACATTCTTGTTCATAGTCTCTAAGTACCGCAACATCCATTTGTGGAAAAAGTGGGCGTCAGGAAGCCCAAAGACTCTGCTCAGGAACGTGATAGTGTCACTGAGCTCCTCTGAAAAATCACTGCGGTGAATGATTTGTGGCCAACGGGTCACTACCTTTTTATTTTTCAGATAGACCTCGTTCATCAGCTGCATACACTGATCTTCATTGTCATCCCATGCCTTAATGCACTCATCTTGGCTGACGGCCACAAAGTGCCGGTGATGAGGAATGCCGAGTATTATCTCAAAGTGGCGGGCAGTGAGGTTGATTACGACCTCGCCCTTCTCATTTACGACACATCTTGTGTCTTTATTGTAACATCGGGCAACCGCCATCATGAATTCATTATTAACGGAGTTGACTGGGATTCCTCCAGCGAAGTGCAGGGCAGTGCCTATCAGCTTGTCCATCCATGGAATTCTTGTAACTTTTTGAGTCCTGACCCAGAATTCCTCCATATCAATATGCCCCAACTCTGAATCTCTGATGTCCAGGTCACACTCGGCCTGGGAGTCGGGCATTCTGACCCTCTGATATTTATACTTCATTTCCTCTTCCGTGAGTTTGGCCTTGCCTTTGGATTTGGTGGGTCTCTTGCTTGATGTTGACATATGTTCTCCTAAGTTTAATTGCTGATCTGCAAGAATAAGACGTGAAACCCAATCGGAGAAAGTTACGTCAGCCGTTTGATTTGCCATTGAAATGCTGACAGAAGAAAGAGTTAGCAATTTAAAGGCCTCGGGGCGCATGGCGCATAGATATTGCAGTTTGCAGAGCTAAATAGGTAAGGCGCACAGGAAAAGGGTGTTGCAAGGGTTAAATCAGCGCCAAAGGCGCATGGCACATAGACACTGCAGGGTGCATTTTGTGTTGCTGCAAGGACAAGTGCGCCTGCGCCATGTGGATGCATTTTGTAAAGGGCACACGGAATCTTTGTGTTACATGGGGATAGGATGCGCCCGTGGCGCATGAATTTTTCATGTTGCATGGAACTTCAGTGCGCCAAAGGCACATTTAGGGTTTATGTAACATGTGCATTTTACGCGCTTAAGGGAACTGGCGCGGTGCATGAAGGGTCCGCATGACACAATGTTGCTGCGACGAGGGATGCGCCTGCGCCTTTATAGCTTTGCACTTGGCGCATAGGGATTAAGCTGATGTTACATGGATGCTGGGTGCGCCAAAGGGCGCAAGAATTGTTTATGTTACATCTAAGTTTGATGCGCCAAGGGGCGCATGGAAAGCATTTGCAACATGCGAGGGAAGTGCGCCATGAGGGTGCATCCTTTTATGATGTAACAGGCAGGAAATGCGCGTCATGGTGGTTGCTCTTTGTGTAACAGGGGTGGTGGGTGCGCCAAGGGCGCGACTGTTTTTCATGTTGCAGGGAATGACAGATGCGCCAAAGGAAAGGAAAATACAGTTTTCCTCTTTTAGGCTTGATTTCTTCTCAGAGGGTTTCCATATGGCCAAAACTCTCTTTGCAAGTTTTACTGGGTGATAGAAAGGTTTAAACCAAGGTTTTAAGCTTTTGAGCTCAGGACAAGACTCTCTCTACCAGCAGATCTGGAAAGAGGAGGAAAAAATGGTGAAAAATGGAAAGATAGCAGGGGGGGGAAAAAAATTCATGAATTCCACCAACCAATCCAAAACCAGCCAACACCCAAGCCAAAAACCACAAGAACACAAAACGCACGAAAGAGTGAAGGACCTCTTACCAGGATATAAATGATGAAAAAGCGTGAAAACGGGTCCACAACGAGATCGAAAGCGACAAGGCAGGTGTGCTGACAGGCTCAGAGAAAAAATGAAAATAGTCATGTGATTTGCATTGGTGATAATGACAGCGCAGACGCGCCTATATATAGGCGAGGCAGTAATAAATGCGCCACCAACTTTTTAAAGGGGCGCACCGAAATGACTTGTCAACATGAGAAAGCATGCGCCCTTTGGCGCACCAAAGCACCTGACAACACTGAAGTTATGTGCGCCTTGGCGCACTGGAAAGTGATGTCGACACAAGAATATGTGCGCCTTTGGTGCACCAAAAGTGGCGCAACAAAAGTGTTGTTGACACGAAGGCGCATGCGCCTCGGCGCACGCAGGAAAGCTCAACATATCAGAGGCGCACCAAAAGGTCTGTTGACAAGAAAACATGCGCCAAAGGATTTAGAGGGGGCGCATCAACTTTTGATGTTGCATAGTCATTATGTACGCCCGGCCAAAAGACCAAAAATGACTAAGTTCAGAAAACCAGATTTCCTGTAAAGGGATTTTGCAACGTTCCGAACGCAAGGGATCCCCGACGAGGGATCAGAACAAAATTTCGGTATGGTTATCTATAAAATTTCCCTTGTCAATTTTACGGGATAACAATAAAATATCAATGCAAAGATGAATGATTCTAGCAATCATGTTCCACATGCGTGTACAAATTTGGAGGTAAGTTTTGTAAATTCATTATTGATAGTGGCGGCACTGATAATCTTGTTTCTAACGAAATGGTTGAAGAGATTGGTCTAAAGAGGATCAAACACCTGAATGAGTATAAGGTGTCTAGGTTATTGAAGAAACATCAATTGCTTGTGAATCAGCAATGTGAAGTATGCTTTAAGATTGATGCATATGGACATGTGCCATGTGTTACTTGGTCCATCATGGTAGTTTGAAAGAAAAGCATAGCACGATGGGTGCGCAAATACTTATACTTGATGAAGGATGGTAGGCAGTACACTTTGAATCATTTCAAGGATATAAGAGTTGAAGTGGGACATATGTCCAAAAGTATTGCTGATTTCAAGAACGCAATTCCTGAATGAGATGAGAAGGGAGAGCATTCATTCCAAAATCTGCACAGGAGAAGGAAGGTGCAACAACTTTGGAAGGAGTACTTCCAGCGAAGTGGAGGAGATGTTAGGTGAGTATGCACATATCATGTCAAAATATATTCAAAGCAAACTGCCAAGGCCGCATAGTTTACTGACCAAGTTTACTGACCAAGTCATCCTATGGATCTGATTATAGGGTCTAGTTTACTGACCAAGGCCGCATATAGGTTTGTGCCCATGGAGAATGAGGAGGTGAAGAAGAAAGTCCAAGAGTTGCTTCAAAAGGGATTGATTAGATAATCTCTCAGCCTGTGAGCAGCACCTACAGTATTAGTGCCAAAGAGAGGAGGAGAGTGGAGGATGTTCACTAACTTGAGTGGAGGATGTTCACCAACAAGTTTAGATTTCCATTGCAGCACATAGAATTTAATGGATTGCTTTAGTGGAGAGCAATACTTCAAAACTATTGATTTGAAGAGTAGATATCACTAGATCAGAATAAGAGAAGGTTATGAGTGGAAGACTGCTTTTAAGGAGGATGGATCGTATGAGTAGTTAGTCATGGCTTTGGGCTAACCAACACACCAAGCACATTCATAAGACTCATGAACGCAATGTTGAAGCCTCTTTCAAGCAAGTTTTTCATTGTGCATCTCCATGACATATCAATTTTTAGCAAAAGGAAGGAAGAGAACTTGGACCACTTGTGGAGAGTGTTACGTCTGTGTAAAGAAAAGTTTCTTGTGAATCTATAGAAATGTAGTTTCATGAAGGAGTTGGTATACTTGGGATTTCTGATATCTCAAGTAGGGTTGAAGATGGGTCTTGAGAAGGTGTGAGCTATAGCAGAATGGCCATCACCCAAAGATGTACATTTCAAAGTGCGGAAGTTTCCATAGTTTATGCGAGCTTTTAGAGAAATTTCATAGTGAGACTTTGATGTAGACACATAGATCATAGAAGTGATGTAGGGAGATAGAGAGAGTTTATATGAGACTGCAAAGATACACAATGGATTTCAAAAGCTAACAGAAGAAAGTCATGTGTTGGACTTTCTTGATTTCAGTAAGGTATTTCAGGTTGATTGTGATGCGAGTTGAACTAACTATTGGAGCAATGATGAGTCAAGATGGTAGGCCCATAGCCATATTTCAGCAATAAAATTAGATGACACGAGAAGGAAGTATTCAGTTTACGATCAAGAATTTTATGCCATAGTGCAAGCTCTAAAGAAGTTGGAGGCACTACATGTTACCCAAATAGTTTGTCTTGTACACAGACCATCAAGCACTAGAATTCATACAATAGTCAAGGTAATTTGAATCCAAGACACATGAAATGGGTTGAATTCTTGCAGAGTTTTACTCATTTAACTTGAAGCATAGAAGTGCAGAAGTCAAATAGAGTTGCAAATGCACTAAATAGAAGAAGTGTCTTGTCGAGTAAGATGCATGTGGAAGTGCTAGGGTTTGATACCATGAAGGAATTCTATGCAAGAAGATAAAGATTTTAGGAGAGGCATGGATAGCACATGTGCACAACCAATTAGTGTCAATTACACGCCTTGTGTTAGATTGTTTCTGTGTAAGAAGTATTGTTGTTTCAAAGGCGCACATGCAGTTGTACATGCCTAGAGGATTCAATGAGGGACAATTTGTTCCAAGAGAAGCATTGTAGAGGATTAGCTAGTCATTTTGGTATATTGCTTAACATAGCTAGGTGAGATATTATTGTTTGTTAATCGATATAGATGTGCGTTGCAGAATTTTCCAATTGGTAAAGGGGAAGAGTCAAAATGTAAGTGTTAGGAATATTTAGTGTTAGAGATCATTGATATGAGAAAATTATTATTTGTATGGGTAAATAATGTGTGTTATTGTAATATATGAGTTGTCATAAACAACTCATATACATAGATTTGGGTGACATATATTTTAGCTAAATAATGTGAGTGAGTTGCTCTCACAACTCATGTAGATAAACTAGTGGAGATATTTTAGGGTTAAGTGATATTTGGGATGTATGAGAGAATCTTGGAGAGATATGAGTGATTGGGTGAATTAGAAAACAAGCTTAGACTCATAACTTAACTTGTTGGCATTTTATAAGCTATAAATATGTAAGTCTCATGATGAATAAGATTTTCCTAAATGAATTAGGAAAGAAGAATGTATTGAATTGAAATATATCAAAGTTTTATTGATTGTTATTTGTTACAAACTTATCCAAATATAATATTTGATTCAAAATGGGAGCCTATTTAAATAAAATTGAGTATATGTTTTTTGTTGTTTGGTTGTTTAGGTGCAGTACTATACAACCATGTCATATCTCAGCCAGTGGGAATCAAACCTGCTTATGTTGTTTTTCGTTTGTGATTCATTTGATTAAAATCATTTTCAATGTCATAATCTTACAGGTTGTGTGGTCATTTGAATTGGTAGAAATTTTCATTAGCGTGGAATTAAAGGGAAGATTCTACACGTATATATCTTCATACAAATTGGAGTTTGCTAGAGAAGAGGTATATGTAGCTGGGTAGTGTATACACTTCATTTTACACCGTTGCAAAGTTAAAATACCCAATGACGATGACTAAGATCTCCAAAAAATGATGAAATGTTTTGAAATGCTCAAGACCACCTCCCAACCCCCTTTTCATCCCTTCAAGCTCCTTTACATATCATTTTAGCCCTTTCAAACCCTCATAGAGCTTGGATTTATTCTTTTATTATCTTGTTAGCCCCTTTTTCCTACCTAGGATGACCTTTTATATACCTAGGACGGTACCGCCACAACAGATATGCAACCACCGAAGTGGTTTTTGTTCCCCGCCATGATGGTTTTATTAATTTCCGCAACAGTTACGTAACCATCCGCGGTGGTTGTGTCTCCCACTATGGCGGTTGTGTAACTGCCACTTATAGGAACCAATAGTTATGTCCCCTATGTGACTTCATTTCAAAATTAAACTTCTGATTCATGATTTTTTATCCTTATTTTCACCATGTATGCATTTGACACCGTTTTTAATGCTTAGTTCATCAATCTTGCCCCTAACACTTGAGTTCACTATCTAGGGATATAATCTCAACCATAGATTTGACTTTTGATCTAGAGCTGAGGTGAACATCACTTAGAGGCTTGTTATTAATCAAATTTAAGCACTCATTTACTGCCCATAGATTTTTGAAGCTATCTTTTTCAGAGAGCACTACTATGACTTTATTATTGATCCAAAGAGAGAAACCAATCCCAAAGGAGACTACTTCTAGTACTAAGCAACATGGGGATTGTGTGTTGTTGTGGTTACTCAAAAGAGAACACAAGGGCCTCCAAACTAGTTTTCTTCTCCGCATTGAACCAACCACTGATCTGTTGTTTGTTCTTATTCCAAAGTGCATCAAGCCTATTCTTCTCCTTGTCTAAATACACTGTTACAACACTGATCTTCATGAGATTGATTGAAGTAGTCTGTTGAGGGTATAGCCAAAGTAAAAATAATTAATAATGATGACGAGGATCTCCAAAAACATGACACAATGTTTCAAAATTCTCACTACCACCTCCTAGTCCTCTTTTGACCCTTCAAATTCCTTTGCATCTATCTCTACCCCTTGAGATCCCTCTTAGATTCTTATTTTCTTCTTTTTTCTCCTTCTAACCTCTTTTTCTCACCTAGGACACTACTGTCACAGCACATACACAACCAATGCGTTATTGTCATCCCCCACAACAAAATTTATGTCCTACATCATGGTGGTTATGTTCTTCATATCAGTGGTTACATAATTGTTGTCTGTATGAACCGGTGATTTTTTCTCTTGTGTAACTTCATTTGAAACTCAAACTTCTCGTTCGTGATTTTTAATCCTTTTTCTCACCATATACGCATTTGACCTCATTTTTAATTCCTAATTCAGTAATCCTACCCCCTAGCACTTGAGTTCACCATTTAGGGATCTAATCTAAGCCATGGAAATGATTTTCAATCTAGAGCTAAGGTTGAGACCACTTAGAGGCTTGTTATTAAGAAAAATTAAGCACCCATTTGTTGCCACCATATTTTCGAAGCTATCTTTTCCAAAGAACATTTTTAATAATGTATTCTTGATCTAGAGAGAGAAACCAAGCCCAAATGAGATTGATTTCAGTACCAAACACCCTAAGGATTTTGTATTGTTACTGCTACTCAAAAGAATGCAAAGGCCTCCATACCAACATTTTTCTACCCCTTAAACGAGCCACAAATCAATTGTTTGTTCCTCTTCCAAAATGCATCAAGCCTCTTCTTCTCCTTGACTGAATACACCACTACAACACTAGTCTTCATGAGCTCAATTGGGTTAGTCTGATGAGGTTATAAGTACACAAAGTGAATATTAGCTCCATTGTAATTATAGAAAGAGGTTGGATTTGAATCAAGTTTGTTTATTTACATTATTAGCTTGGATTTAGCTTGATTTCATTAATGTTAAATTTTTTTAAAAAACATAAAAAGGAAAATCTAAGATTCATGTCGAATTAGATTTATTTGATTGGATTCATTGTGTTGTAGTTAAATGGAGTAAAATATCCTTAAATCTAGGACCATGCTTCTCCCATCTCTAGGATTAGATCCTAGTTTTAGAGTAAACGAATATAATTTGTCACATTAAAAATCTATGATAGTCATCTTAAGTTCAAAGTTTATTACTTACAAGACACAAAACCAGTAAAAAACATAGTTATCTTGTGATAAGTGAAACATTAGATTTCTTTTTTCAAATTCACTTGTAGGTTGCCAAAATCAAGCCCAATTTTAGGATAGGTTAAACATCATTGTTAAGTTTGTCAGATCTCTTCCAATTCTAGTACTATGGGAAGATCCTTAAAGCCTTGTAGATTCTTTGTGATTGAAATATTTCAAAAAAAATCAAAATTCTAGCTCATAGGTTCACATTAAGTTGCAATCATAGAACAACGTAGCTTAGCATGATTCAAATATGCATTAATAATAATTTCATTTGACTTAGTAATTATTGTTTAATCATTTACTTGAAGCTATGTGATATTCAACTTTGAAACAAACTTTAATTTATAGTTTAGATACATCAAATATTATAAAAGCTTGTAACAAAATTTTATATAGAATTTCATTGGATCTCATGAATGATTATTTAATATAAACTTCCACAAGTCTTTTCCTAATTTACCAAGTTTAGAACATAACAATTCATATCTTTGTTAATTTAGAGTTGCACATCAAATCCCACCCTGTAGAAGTTAATTTATTAATTTTAGCATTGTCAATGCAAGGTCTAGTTTAATTATTCCTAGCAACTCTCGTATTTTTTCCAATTGAGCTTAGGGAAACCACATTTCCAGCAAAGATCATCTATGAAAATAATAGTTTTCTAGGATTGTTGCTTCAATGTGATTCCATTTTTGTGTAAGGATAATACAAGTTACTTAATGTTAGTAGACCCATATCCCTTGTTTGCAATAAGCATGAACAAAAATCCTTGTCAAAATTCATATCTTTGTCAACTAAGTTAAGAATTAATATCATCAAACAATCTAAAATGGCATTTAAAGATTCTACCCAATTCCTTTTTTACTTAAATTGCTAATGCACACAACAACCATTGTAACAACATAGTCTTACAATTAAAACACTCAGCACAGCTTACTTGAACAATGCTGACCTTCACATAATCTTGCAACAAAAAAAAAAAGGTGTAAGACAACAAAAACAAGACAAGGAAGCTTGTTGATCGCAGTATTAGCAAGCTATACTTTTGATAAAACCACACAAAAATACATCTCCACAGCTCCAATATGATCTCAAGACCTATCAAACCCATCTCACCACAACCTTCAACACAGGATCTCACTGTGCTTCACTCCAAACCTTAGCAAGAACTACGCAATAGCTTCTCCTCTAACTGTGAATGACTTTAGATATGCCATATATTTCAAGGAAGAGTTGGACACTTCCCATGTTTCCACCCCATGTTCAAACAACAAAACATCTAGGATGATATCTTGTCTCGGCTCAGACAAGAGGTATTTTTTCCTCACCATCCCCAACACAAATCATCCCTCAACTTTTTGTTCTTGATGAGTTAAGCCCCTACAAGAGAACCACCATGTTGACATCTCATCAAATAGCTATTCCCATTGGGGATTTGAGTGCTTTTAAGTCATCTAGAATCCTCCATCACTCATTTCCATATGGCCTTTTCAGATTAGGGCCAACCTTTTTCAAGCAACCGCTATATTTGTCTAACACAACCCAACATTCATCCCTTCACCAATCAAGCCATAGATCTAGGACTTTGCATCACTATTATCCTTGATTGTACCATCCACCGTGATCAAGTCAGTAGAAGTTCCACTACCCTCGACGAACAATTCTTTCTCTCTCAAGAAAACATGGGGAGAGGAATCTCCTTCTGGCTTGCTTGCATTCCTACACCCCGACTCATACCATCCTCACACAATCCATATCCCTTGTACAATACCATCCCATCATCCTCTATGTCAACTACCTTGGCCTGGACTCATGAGGAGTTGAGTACACACAGAAGGCATTGATACTTTCAACGTGTACACATATAGGGTGACATCTACAAATTAAGATTGCAATTTGGATTGTTATCTTTTCACAATATCTAGTTTGTTTTGGAATGTGTTGTGTTTAAAGAGACAACTGAGACATGTCTATTCATTTGTGTTTCTTCAAGAATTGGCTATCTTAATGGTTGGTGATCCTTTTACAGTCACATAGCTATTTTTCTAATAGCTGCAAATTAAAGTGGACGTGCATATAAAGAGAGGCATTTAACCAAAGTTTCGTTCTTTGTTGATCAATTGCATTGATTTGCCTACATATTCTTTGGATTCTCATAAACTAGCAATCGCATGTGTACAATGCAATGTGAACGCCGAACGGTATATGTTATTTGATTTAGAGGGATAGTTATTACTTTTGTAGTTGATGTTGATAAGGGGTTTGATTGATTTTGTAAGTGTAGATATCACTTCATTTAAAGGTTCCATCTCTACATTTCAAACTTGTTACAAATTTGTACATATACATTTGCAAATCTTATATCATGAGTGGTAGCGTTATGGGGAGTAGTTTATTTGAACTAAACATGAATACATGAAGTCTTCCGTACACTCGATAAGGCGTGTGATTCATAGTGGTAGTGTACGAATATAGATGTGACATTACATTGAATGTTGTATGTGCACATTTAGATTTCTTACAGGTTCGTACATAAAAAGTTGCAAATCTTATATAACATCATCTGAACTAAACATGTATACATGAAGACCTCCGTACATTTGTAGAATTTATATCATGAATGGTAGCCTTTTGTGGGAAATTTTATTTCCAGTAAACATGAATACATTTGATACCCCTTGAACGACAAATGTCACTTAGGATACAAGAAGTGTTGAGTAAAGTAGTAGTGGAGGTGCTATCAAAGTAGGTGGTAGTATTTACGAAGGGTTGAGGGATAGTAGTCTTGACTCCTCCTTTCTTCTTGCTCCAAGTGTTGGTACGTGCGCCATTTTTGAGTACCTTTCGAATGAAAAAGGAGGTGAAATGCACAGATTTGCAAGTGAGGGAACTCTGGAGAAAGATGTGAATGTCAGACCCTGCCTTTTAGTGGTTCCAATGTCGACAGTTTCTCTATGCAAAGTAAGTCCCTGGGACTTGTGGATAGTTAATCCCCACGCCATTTTAATTGAAATTGTCTTTGATTCCCTCTCGAAATAGGGGGTATCAGAATATGTAATGGGTTGGAGGGATCCCAACATGGGCCGTTGTATCTATCAAATTTGACAACAACAAATAAAGGTAATGTTGGTGGTGGCATTGATGCGTCGTAGACAATGTTGGTGATTGTTCTTGTAGCACCATTTACTAGGCCTGCGTCAACCCATAAATTTGCAATAAGCATGATTTTTTGTTGTTTGCACAACAGAACTTTGTATTCCAGCTGATCATCATCGGGATCTCCTGGTCCAGCCCACCTGTTACTTTCTGCAATGGATTGGGTGATCAGAACGTTCAATGCCTTCAACATCTGAAGGTTGTGGGAGTCCATGAGA
This sequence comes from Taxus chinensis, assembly GCA_019776745.2. Taxonomy (NCBI): domain Eukaryota; kingdom Viridiplantae; phylum Streptophyta; class Pinopsida; order Cupressales; family Taxaceae; genus Taxus; species Taxus chinensis. The sequence goes on from JAHRHJ020003477.1 coordinate 828,829, forward strand.
TCATTTTTTGCAAACAAATGTGGTACATCCTTAAAAATGTTGAGCTCTTGTTGAGTTAGGTGTGTGTCTATACGATACATTAGGAGTTCCCAGTTCTCAATAAGAGGAGTTGAATCTCGCATGTGGAGTAGTAAATTCCGGAATGAAACTTGTGCATTGGTTATTCCTTGTTGCCGAAATATTGTTTGCAATGTAATGGAAGAATGACATCCCTTTCAAAGGTTGGTTCCATAGGATTTACTTGCATAAAGAGGACTGTCCAAAACCGGTGGTAATTAGCCGAGGTCACCGAGGAGGATGACTGATCTGTTCCCAAATTCAGATGTTTTTGAGTGTGGGAAAGCTTCACGTAGCTTGTTGTCAATTTTTCTTAGCAACTTTGGGCCGATGAAACTCATTTCATCAATAAGAACATATTCTATATGTTTCAACGACTCTTGAAAAGATGATAATGCATGGCCTTCAAGGGGTTTCAGTTCTTTGATTGGGATATGGAGGGTTGCATGGATTGTGGGTGCAGAGATGTTGAATGTTGAAACACTGGTAGGGGCGAGCAGAAGGAGAGGTGAGGGAGATGTGGTTGATGTTGCTGTGAATGAATTCCAGATTTTATTTATCAGAAATGATTTTCATGTGCCAGCTATTCCTTGAATTCTCAATCTTAGTGGAGGTAGAAGGGTTTTGTTTGTTGAATGGTGTAGTATGGTATCAAGAGCTAGTTGTTGTTCTAAAGAAAAGGGAAGTGTGGAAGATGGTGGTGTGGCTTGTATTTTGGTGTTAATTGTGTCTTCCTTTTCTCTTTCAATGAATTATGAACCAATTATTTGTAAATCACGTGGAATGTCATGTATGTTCCAATTATTGTGTATGTCAAAATATCGTTTCCCCAACATTTCAAGACTGTCAAGACCCGTGTTGTTTCCCGGATGAAGTTGTGCGAAGACCTTTGCCATTCTTGTAATGGTTTGTGTTGAATATTGCATTCGACCTCAGAGTCAGAACTAACATTTGTAACATGTCATGTGTCTGCGGTAGTGCGTAAAGCATGCCACAATTTGTAGTTGTGCTTGTACATGTCCCAAGTGTCGTTGATGTCATGTTGGGTTGATCCAAATTCGGAGGCAATATTTTTGAAGGGCTTGTATAAAAGGAGTTATGACCAACAGAAAAGGTTATAGGACATTGAATCCTGAGCTGAGACATCCACAAATCTCAGGTGGATCCGAACAATTGCTTGAGTCGATCGCAGTTTCCATTTATCACCTTTACGGTTCTTGTTGTAGCTCCAATCTCGAGCAACCTGAATAAGTGGTAGGTGTTCCATGGTTGTAGGGAAAACTCTATATGCATCAAAGAAAGCGGTTGTTTCTTTTACATCAGCATCACTTTAAACGACACGTCTCAAGATTTTTTTGCCAACATTTAATGATATAAATGAATGGTTGCACATAACAAGTGGAAATTTTTAGAGCATGTGGCATGTTTCTTGTGCGCTTATATCATGTTTAACAATGCTTTCTATGAGCATTTTTCGGATCGCAATGTGTGCTAGATAATCCGCGTCAGCATCTCTTGAAAATATGGATAGCATTTGGTGATAGGTTTTTGAATGTTCCTCTACATTTGAAACATATTTTGCAATATACTTAAGAACTGCATGGCGGGAAAGTACCGGTTGGCAATCGACATTTCCTCTCCATATGGATATCATAGTTTGATTGTGGATGTTCATTCTATCATTGTTTCTCGAAGGAAGGTATTTAATTTTCCCATCACTTTCAATATGTATGGCGTATAAAATATAGATCTATATGGATAGCTAGATAGTAAGACATGGATGAGATGAGAATCAACCCCTAGTCTACAGTATGCCAATCTGATCAGTCAATAAGTATGCCAATGGCCGCCAATCAAATCGGATCGGTCAATATAGAAAGAAAGTATGGTATGGCCACCAATTAGATTGCTTTCTACACAAGCATGTCTACTCTGAACATTTTGTGTGGCATTGAACACGATTAAACAATTCTTCAAGGTCTGCATGTGGGGAGGAGGATAGAATTTGTGTTGTATCTAGCAAACAAGGGTCGTCTAGGAGTGACCTGCGAACAAAATCCAAGCAATTGCAAGCCAGACGGGGGTTCCAGGAAGACACAAACTTATCAAAGTATTGTTTTGTTGCCTCAATAACTTCATCTCATATTATGATGTTTTTTCTTCATTTAAAAAATTTCCCGTGTAAAGTAACCCTCCACCCCTATTCCAAAGCTCACATTTTGGCACAAGTTAAGTGGATGCCAGCAAAGGTTGATGATCCTATTTGATATCTACCAATTTCATGTGCTAATAAATAAATCTCTAACAGTTTTTCAACAAGCCTATTTTGCATATAAGAAATAATTGCAGTCATAACTACATCTCATATTATGTTTCTATTTCTCCACGATCTTGTTTTTTTTAATTCTAATGACACTCATTGGAATTCTCAAGGAATCACTTCTGTAAAGCCCTTAGAAAATATGAATTGTGATAGACACAAGCCATGAATAATGACTGAAAAAGAGGATGAATTTGTTTGAAAACTGACAAGGTTCATATAGCCTAAACAAAGGCTTAACATTATCCTAGTCTGCAACTCATATACTTTATGTGGACCACTGTCCAGTAGGGTTCTTACAATTAATACATGCACATTGTGAAGAATGCCACGAACTCAACACAGGGCCAAAGACAGAAGGCCTAAGGATGTTTGTTACAATGAGATTCCATCTAATACCCCAAAAATCCTTTAATGAGCTTACAAGATAAGGTTTGTTGGATTGGGGTTTTAATTGAACCCCAATTAAAGAATTTGCTAATAGTGAAAGACATACCAAAACAAAATCCATGGCTATATACATATGAATGCCATAAAGCAACAAAATCAAGCTCTTGGGAATCTGGTGTCTGAAAGAATATGAATTATAATTGGTGCCAAAAGGCATCCTTTTATACTTAAATTTACCCCTAAACGACATCCCTTTAGAATAAAATTGTCCAAACTTTTTAATTTCCTTGGGTTTGAATGAGAATTATTGGGTTCAGCTTTAGGCTTGAATTCATCAATCTCCACAGGAATAGCAAATCTGTGAAAATACATAATGGTGGTTCCTGAGTCAATTATAAGTCCTCCACTTCCATCTGACTGAAGATCGAAAGTGGCAACGAAAATATTGAGTAGAGATCCGTCAACAGAGACTCTTCCAGCTGAAGATAATAGAAAGAAGGTTGAGCTTCACTCTGCACAAGCGGGTGGATTTGATCGCTGCACTGGTGCTCATTAAATCAATGGCATTGCCAAAAAGTAGAGGGCTTATTTTGGAAGGTTGGTTTTGAATGGAAAGGAGGCAATATGAGAATTTATTATTCACCCTCAACCTTAACTAGGAAATGAAGGATAAGGCTCGTTGTCTCAGCCTGACTAAACTGCTTACTTGACTAAAACCACTTCCTTTATGCAATTTGGGGGATGAGGGTGGGCACAGTGAAGGTATCATAGGCTAGATCACCAATGGTGAAGGAATTATCTCCATACTGGTACTGGTATTCGCAATCCAGATTGCAGGATGATGACATAAGCACTTTACAGAAAGAACTCGAACAACGAAGCTTGGTGTATGTTTGCGATTTGGAGGGGTCGAAGATTTGGCCAAGCTGGATAACGCATTTGTTGCACGGCTTGCACTGCATCCAGCTCAGATCGTTGCTTGTGTCAAAACAAGATCATCCAAACCAAGATCATGGAGAAATAGAAACAAAAAGAATGGAGAATGGAGAGATTTGATGGTAATAGCTCGAAATGTAATTAGTATTGAGTTGTGTCATTTAAATTTTCAATGTTGTTTCGTCAACCATTTGGTTGTGTCATTTTATAATCCGTGTCTTGTGTTTAAAAGTAATTACATATTATTTTTAATTGTTTTAATTTTTTTTAGTTATGGCGAGAGGCATCTACATTTGTATATATGGAGTGAAATGTTGTGCCCATGTGTGAGTGTAATTCTGTGCCCATGAAATAAAAATTGGGGCTCTCTAAAAATGTAAATGTAATTTTACTTGTTGGACTTGATTTACACAAAAACAAATGTAATTTAATTTTAAATACAAATATAATTTAATTTTACCATGTAGTTACCTATGATTATTATTTTAGTGTGATTGTAAATTTAATATTATCATGAAATTTAGTATTTTTAACTTATAAATTAAAAAATGGGACCCACTCACAAAATAAAAACAAATACAAATGTAATTTTACTTGTTGTACTTGAATTACACAAATAAAAATGTACTTTAATTTTACCATGTAATTACCTATGATTATTATTTTAGTGTGATTCTAAATTTAATATTATCATGAAATTTAGTATTATTATCTTATAAATTTTACCATGACTTGATTATTATTTAAGATAATATAGGTACAATGCTTTTTGTGTTATAGATAATAAGAATCATTTATGATACCTCTCGGCATCCTTTACATATATTTATTTAATATAGGTATACTAGTTAAATAGACTTTTTTAAAAATTTCGTAAAACGTGTTAAAAGTAATAGTTAATTACTTTGTAATCATTTTTCTTGTCATCTAGTGTTAAAAGTATTTTGTGTCAATAGTCATTTAGTTTGTCTAGGTTTAATAGTTTTTGATTTTGCATCAATAATTGTATGTTGTCCAAAGATTGAAAAATAAAATAAAAATGCCTCCATTTCAAACGAATGCATTTTTGGTATAACCCAATGTCTAAATTTTCTGAGTAACGAAAGAAACATCAACTTGGAGGATGGAGGCATCAAAGGCTAGAGGGCATTCAATGTTCTCTCACAAATTGCTAGCGATGTGGCCGCATAATGGATTAGTGGTGAATAAATTGCACAAAAATGAACAACGCTGAGACTAGAATCCAACGACAATGGAAACTGGTTATGTTGTGTAAGATCAAGTGCCATTGATCAAGTACATATGATACATGACGTGATGAGGACTTAGTCCTCATTTTTTGTTTTTCATTATGTTTTCAATTTTCAATATTGTGTGATTAAGAATAAGAACAGAGGTACATTCCTATTCCTTTTTGTAATAAGTGATAAATTCCGATGTAATCCCCTGATGTAAAAATATAGTGGAAAATTGAAAGCATAATGAAATGCAACATCATGATACTTAAAGAGGATGAAAAAATATGTGTGTCCTTATTCACACCTAGGTTAGTGTTTATTGAATGTGAAAACCTTTTGTGAAGGATGAATAGATGTACATAGCTCCCACATTGTTTTGGTTGATGTTTCCAAACATGGTCAGATGATTTACCATGGTGGCCAATGAGTCCCCGTTTCCTGGTTGATAAGTTTCTAGTAGTGCGCAGTTGAAGAGAGATTGATGAGTTCCTTCTTTACCTTCAGTTTGAGTTGTGGACCAAGATCATGAGCAAGCAGAGGTGGCACGTGCTGCAAAATAAGTGTGATTAAGTTTCTCCCCTTGTTCACACGAAGGGGGGATTCCTGGGAATATTTAGTGTTAATGCTCACTTATATGATTGGATTATTATTTGTATGGGTAAATAATAATGTGTGTGTTATTGTAATATATGAGTTGTCATAAACAACTCATATACATAGAATTGGGTGAGATATATTTTAGCTAAATAATGTGAGTGTATTTCTCTCACAACTCGCGTAGATAAACTAGTGGAGAGACTTTAGGAATGTGGCTGATTGATATTTGGGATGTGTAAGAATATCTTGGAGAGATATGAGGGATTGTGTGAATCAGAAAAATAACTTATACTCCTAACTTGTAGGAGTTCTATAATCTATAAATATGTAGCTCTCATGATGAATAACATTGTCGTAAATAAATTAGAAAATAAGAATGTATTGAATTGAAATATATCAAAGTTTTATTGATTGATATTTGTTACAAACTGATCCAAATATAATAACAAGATTATATCAACCATTGCTAGTATGTAAGAAATTGTGGGAGAAAATATGGATTTTGTTTTGCATTTACCTAGGATAAAAATGGGTTATACTTCTACATTTGTTGTTGATAGATCTTATAATCTAGCTCATTTTATTGCTTGTAAAAAAATTAGTGTTGTTGCACATATAACGAACTTTTATTTCTAGGGAAGTTATGAGACTACATGGATATTAGTGTAGTATTGCGTCAGGTTGAGACACTAAGTTTTTGAGTTTTTTTTGGCACATGTTGTGGAAGAAGATAAACATGAAGTTACAAGTTAGTTCTGCTTACCACCCACAAATAAATGAATAGACAAAAGTTTTCAATTAGATCCTTGGAAATTTGTTGTGATGTTTGGCCAGAGAGAAAGTAGGGACGTGGGAATCATTTCTTGTGTAAGAGTTTATATATAATAAATTTTTAAAAGGGAGAAATGGGAAGACACCTTTTTGGATCATTTATGGATAAATTTCACATGGAGTTGTGGAATTGTGCAACATTACACAAGAGAAGAGAAGAAGTGCAGAAGAATAAGACTTAGCAAAGTATATGAAGGATGTACACTAATAAGTGCACATGTAATTGGAGGAGAACAATACACAATACATGGAGCACACAAACATGAGAAGAAGAGAGCATGAGTTTGAAGTGGGAGACATGGTTCTTGTGCATGTGCTATAAGATATGTTATCGAGAAGAACACGTGATAAATTGAAGTGGAGGAAGATTGGACCATGTAAAGTTTGGAAGAAATTTGTGTTGAATACATATGAGAAAGATTTGTCAGAAAAGATATGAATTCTCCTACCTTCAATGTTGCATATTTGTACCCATTATTTAAGGGGAATATAAGTTATAAAGTAAACCACATTGAATTAGATTAGAGGTACAAATATTGGAATAAGTGTATGAATAAATTGAATACATGCATAGCAAAAACGATGCATAAAAAGCAATACAAAGAACATTTGGTTAAGTGGAAAGACAAATAATTTGGCAATCCATCTCTGCTCAAGGCAACAAAGATTTATAAATGTCGGTGATGCCTTGAATACTCTATGAAACCACTTGAGAAGGGACTCGTGTTTCTATTTATCAAAGTTGTATGATGCATGAGAATCCAACTTCACTTGCAATGTTGCATCATAAAAAATAATTAGAAGAATAAAATCTTGCACAATTTCATGTAGATATGCTTGACATTGCACAATCTTGCGTATTGTGTTTCTTGGAATAAATGAAGACAAGGCATGAAGAGTATAAGGTTTTGCACACCATAATGGATTTGTTCTCTAGGAGATTTTGTGTGGGGACCATGTGCAATTACGTGCATATATTATTTTGGAAGCTTTATTCTCTTTGATATTCATGCACCTACGTGCCCTTGCGGAGCTTGTATTTTTTACACGCCTATCAAAATTGACACCGTTGGATTCTGAACATGAGGTCCTTGATTTATTTTCTTCGCTAAAAAGATGATCGAGAAACCTAGTATGTTTTTATCAAGTGATGACGCCCCCATGAATGATTACCTATAAACTAGATAAGTTGAATTGATAATGATTTGATCAAGTAGTGAAATCTTTGCAAAGGTATCTTTATTTGCAAAGGTATATTTACTTCTCCTACTTAGAGATTATATAAAGAGAGGGAGTGATGGACGTATCTAGGACATCTAAGACATGTTGAAGAATTCTTAAAAAAGAAAAGAGCATCCCGAGAGATCATATGCCCATAATGGTGAATTGAGAAGGGAGGAAACAACAATGTAGTGTGTTTCTTTGGTTGCATTGTAAAGATCCATTTTCCAAGTAGCCAAGTTTATTTTAGTTCAAGTCTCTCCTATTGTAAGCATAACAAGGATAGGTCCTAGGAATTGAAATTATTTTTGGGAATTTCCACAGAGTCTATCATAAGATTGTAGCAAAGTGGAAATGTATCATTCCCAATTATGTAATATTTTCAATGTTGATTATTATAAGAATCCTTTACATATGGATCTGGATGGTGTGAGCTTTTCTTATGGGAATTGTAGGATGTGTGGTCTAAGTCTTTTATAAATTAAGACCCCTAATTGTGATTACAACATGCCTCCATGTTATTTTGATGAATGAATGTATGATTTTTTGTGTTCTTATCTATTGGTTTTCATTGTAAGATGTGTACTTCGACTCGAATGTTAATTCATTTTTCTGTTTACTTTTACCCCACCTTGCCATTATATGGTATCATATCAAGATGATTTTTTCCTAGTTGAGAGTAGGTTGAGAGGAATCCTTCATAGTTTGATTGGTAAGGATCATAATGTCTTTGTTGTGAATTAAATCATGTAGTGGAATTTGTTAATATTATAAAAGGAACATAGAGGAATACCTCTTGGAAGAGGATGAACACCATATAAAATTTCATAGATGTCTTGAGAGGAATGTAACTCATATCAGATGCTATGGAAATTGTAGAAATAATAGGATTTGTTTCTGACATAATTGAGGATGTAGAGGAACTTATGAAAGTTTGTATAAAAGAGTTGGATGAGGAACTACATGATATATTTTTGAAATTTGTTGCAAACATGGGAGGAAAGCCAAAGTTGGACACCCTTAATTACTCAAGAATTTTTAACTTTGAAGATTGGATAGATTGGATCACAAATATGGATAACTATTTTGATTATGACAGTATTGAACACCCAAAAAGTGAAGTTTGTGTGCGAAATTTGAAATTTCATGCATCCTTATGATGGGATCTTGTGTAATTAGAAAGAGAGAGAGAAGAGATAAAGATAATATTAAGTCTTTTGATGGAATGAATTCTAAGTTTAAAGGTAAAATATGCCATTATGGATAGATTGAACAACCTAAAAAAGTGAAGTTTCCTTATACAAAGTTGATGGTCGCATATCCTTATGGAGGGATCATGTGCAACTAGGATGAGTAAGGTGAGGTAATGAGGGGATTAGATCTTGGGGCAGAATTATTGCTAAATTGAAAGGTAAGATTTTTCCTTTTGATTATTAGTTAAATTTGTTCAAAAAACTACATATTTTGAAGCAGAGTTATGAGTGTAAAGGATTAGACTTAGTAGATCTAGACACCGACTCTTCGAGCATGTCAAGTGAAAAAAGATGAATAAAAGATCTCAAGGTATGTAAATGGTCTACTCCTTCCATAAAATACGATCTTTAACTGATAAGGTTGCATTGTGTAGAAGAAATCTATCAATTGTAAGTATGTAAAGTGTCAATTTTTACATTAACACATGCACTACACTAACCATAACATGTTGTAATAAGACATACTTCATATTTTAAAACTGTTTACAAATCTAGTTTCATAATAGGGGATAATTCTAGATTATATGAAATATGTAAAATATTATAATATTGAAGAAATGAAATAGTAAGGGAAAATCAAGGTTTAGAAGGAGAATACCTACTTGCAAATGATTCTAAGGATGAATGTGACATGAACATATTAAATAGGTACGAATATCTCCACAAGTGAGCACCAAACATAATCAGGTTGTAAAGGCACAAATAGCCACTTATGTCATACTACAACCATTTCTATACCACCTATAAATGGTCAGTTCTTGATTCAAAAGGTGAAAACCAAAATCTAATATAACAATTGAGTATGAGATGTCCTAATGTGCAAAATATTGTCTTAGAATGTTTCCATCAATTTTGTGCCACTAGGAAATCAATCTCTTTGTGGAAAATCCCTAATTTATGCCCAACTCCTTGCAAAATCCATAAATAATTGGGGGTGTTAAGGAGGGAATGTGTTATTCCTATAAATTACTATCATGCCCTTGATTTTTAGAAAAAATCACGATGAACACTTATGCACGTCAATAAGAAAACCTGTGCCCCAACCTTTTTTTACATGCGTGCAACAACTTGTATAGTCTAGAATGAATCTGTTGATGCCTAACTTGGGATTTTTATATGGCGGTGCTTAAGAATTAGAATATGCCTTTATCCTTCAATATAAATCATGCAAAGAAATAAGTATTGATCCTTCTGAAATGTGTAGAAAAAATTACCCACAAATTTAGTGTCTCTATTTGACATAATATTGCGTGACATTCCTCATAGCTTCCTTGAAAAACAAGTTAGTTATATCGTAACATCACTAGTATTCCTGTAAGCAATACTAATTAGCTGAGTTGGTGTCTTGAGTATGGGCTGATTAGTGGAGAACTTCAAGCCCCGCATACAGAAACACAAGAGCTGGAAATGTTTTTTTTGTTTGCATTTTGTAGCAGAGTTTTATTTTTCCATGTATTTTCTTCGTCACTTTTTTGTCTTTGTTTCAGTTCATAAGTGTGGATGTTGAGTTTGTGGTGTACAGAAGCTAAGGGACTTCGCTTGTAGATGGCAGCCAGTGAGAACTTCATATAATTTTCTTCCTTGCAGATTTGATCATTTTTTCCTCTTATCACGACAAAGCTTCAGTGATCTTACTTGTATCCGAGAAACACTTTTGTGATGTGGTACAACGCATGAACAATAGATTCTATTAAAGATATTACACAATGTAATAAAGTTTTCCTTTGTACTTACGATACTTATTGTAAGGAAAGAATGGAAAAACAGACATGAAATGAATCATGGCATGTGGTCAAATAATCTGCGTGTTTTAATTTATTTTATTACAGTGCAAGGCCGACGTGAAAAACATTTGTATTGCTGACTCCCAATACTTATAATTATAATTTAGGTATAATTACAACTTTTTTTCATATTGTCTCTTCTTTAATTCAAGGTTTAATGAACAAAAGAATGTTACGGATAAATTTATTATCTTCCCAAAAAATGAAAGCAGCGAAAATAAATAAATTAGATCCGTGATAATATTTTTTATTATCAAAAGTTGGGGTTCCACCCCTTATAGTCAATAATACATTATTGAGATGTGACTAATTATGAATTAATTTTCACATACAACTTCAGAAATTTTATAAATTGGTAAGGTATATTTTTGAAAACAAAAATGTATCCCACAAATGATATCAGAACCTTCAGCATAAATGTTGTAGAAACGAATAGTTTTAACATTAAATGAAATTTTCCAAACTTTAGGGTAATAATATCTTAACTAAAATATAGAATGCCATGTGGAATAAAGGATTTTTTCCCTCTCGATTGATTGAAAATTTTAATGATATAATTTTTCCAAAGGATGGAATGCCAAAATTGTGCAACCCACGAAAATTTTGAACTTTCATGTGCGAAAGTGACTGTTGCCGCAAAGGATGGCTCGGCAGGTTTTCACAGTATCCGGGAGTTTTCCACTGGAGCGAACAAGATTCCGCTGGAGGAGGTCCCTTCGAATCCAAATGAGGTTGAGATTGCTGGCTCGAATGGCATGGAGGAGATTAAGGTGGGTGGTATAGAGTTTAAAATCTCCTCGGAAATGGTGAATGTGGATCTCTCTGCCGGTTCGGGAGTGGAATTCGTGGATGTTCGTTTGAGAAGGGCGAATTGCTGCAAGTTTGTGGGCGCAAGGTTTTCTAGGAGAAAAATTGTGGATTGGGTCTTTTGGTTTTGGGGTAAGGAGGGGTAACCCAAGGTAAGCTTTCTTGTGAATGTTTTTTTTCAAGTTCTGTTTCCCTCAGTGGTTTTTTTGGAAAAAGGTTTATAAAGAGGGACCTTGGTTCTTGAATTCCTCCAGTCTGTTTTTTTGCCCTTGGTCTCCAGATTTTAATCCGTTAACTGAAAAAATTCCTCGAGCCCCGCTTTGGTTGAGTTTCCATAATTTGCCCTCTGAATTCTGGAATCAGTCCGCTTTGAAGGCTATTGCAAATTCCCTTGGTTCGTTTGTTCTGATCAGAAATCCTTCTCTCTCTGCCTGGAGGAATTCTTCGGCTCGTGTTTGTGTTGAAATGGATTTGTCTTCCCCACTCCCAAGCTCTGTTAGCTTGAAATCTGTTAGAGGTACCTGGTCTCAGGTTGTTGATTACGAAGGCTTGAATGTGAAGTGTTTTTATTGTGGGAAATTGGGTCATATGAGGAAGGATTTCCCGGTCAAAGTCTAGGAGGATGTCTGGTCTCCCTCCTCCTCATGCTGAAGCTTCACAGATTGCTCCTGTTCTTCTAATGGACGTTCCTCCCCCTCCAGGTTGTCCCAAGGATAGGGCAATCTAGTTGGTCCGTCCAATGTCATTCTAGCCATTCCTGGCCCTTCAAGGGAGTTATCTCCTCACTCTCTTTTGAAGGAAATGGAAGAAGTTCATAGAGACTCAGGAGAGTTAGTTTCCTTGATTAGGGAAGGAATGGAGAAAGGGCAGGTCTCTTCATTGGAAGATCTAAATGGTTGGATTTCAAATAATAAGATTTTGAATCTTGGAGCAACCCATTGCCTTAGGTGGTGATTTTGGAGGATGGGGAGATTGATCCGGAAGGCTTAGCTTCAAATGTGGTTCCTTCTAAATTAGTTGTTGGTCAGGAAGGCTTAAATTCTGCTAATTGTGGTTCAACAGGAAAGAGAGGTAGGAAATCAAAGCAGGACGTAGTGCAGAAAGAAGTGGACTCAGGTAAACAGAACACTCTGAAGTTTGATGTTTCTGACTCTAGGAAGGTGAAAATCCTTCCCTGTCGCCAATGAAGTTCTTTTCTTGGAATGTCAGGGGTCTCAACACCTCTGACAAACAACGCTTGCTGAAGCGTTATCTCCTTTCCTTGGAAGCTTGTTTGGTTTTATTGCAGGAAACAAAAATTGTCGTTGCTGAAGCTGATGTGTTTGGGGCAGGGCTTATAAAGGTTAGAAAGGTGTCTTCTCTGGCTCAACTGGTGCTTTCGGTGGTCTAGGTATTCTATGGAAAGAAAGTCATGTAAAGGTAGAGCTGCAAGCCCGGAATTCTAATTGGCAACTAGTTAGTGTTAGCCCTCGATGCTCTCAATTAGTCTTTTTTCTCTTTAATGTGTATGCTCCTAATAGTGTTATTGGAAAGAGGATGTTGTGGTCGGATCTTTCCAAATCCTTAACTGCTCTAGAGGATCATCTGTTCATCTTGGGGGTGATTTTAATGCCATCTCCTCGAGTAAGGATAAGAAAGGGGGCATTAGTAGAAACCTTCAATCTCAAATTGACTTTTGTTCCTTCATTAGGGACAACTCTTTGCTAGATTTGGAGCCTAAGCAAGGTTGGTTCACTTAGAGTAACCGGAGGAGGGGCTTCAGTAATATTGTTGAACAGTTAGATAGATTCCTTGCTAGTCCCAATTGGTCTCTTAGAGACATTGTTCTTGAAAGTTTTGTGTTGCCTTGGTCTGGGTCGGATCATTTTATGATGTCCCTTGTGGTAAGTTTTGATGAAGCACCTCGCAAATCCCCTTTCAAGTTTGAATTAATGTGGCTCGAGGATGCCTCACTTGAAGATAAGTTAAATCGATGGTGGAACTCTTATCAAATTGAAGGATCAAAGATGTTTGTGATGGCACAGAAGCTTAAGAGACTGAAAAAGGATTTGCTTGAGTGGAATGAATTTTTAAAAATATTTTCAAGAAAAAGCTCATGTGGAATCAGAACTGAAAGCTCTTAACCTAAAAGTGTTCAATTTTAGTATGAGGCATGCTGAATTTGATTTGGAGAAATCTCTTCTTGGTGAGTTGGGTGAGTTGTTGCTCAAGGAGGAAATTTATTGGAAGCAAAAATCGAGGGAGCTTTGGCTTAAAGATGGAGACAGAAATACTAAATTTTTCCATGCCTCAGTCAAGTCTAAAAGAAATTTGAATTTCATCTCAGAAATTAAGAATAGTGAAGGGGCTTTGCTAGTTGATCAGAAGGATATTGCGGATGAAGGTATTCATTTTTTCTCTTCCCTGTTGGGGGGGATGTAGCCTCCTTTGATGATGTTCAGTCTTCCCTTCTGGAGTGTATTCCCCACTCTTATTAATGAGGATCAAAATTCAGCCCTTCTGAAGCCTTTCTCCTTTTCAGAGATTGAAAAAGTGGTCTTCTCTATGGAAAAAAATAAAGCTCTGGGCCCTGATGGTTTCCCAACTGATTTTTTTCAGAGATTTTGGAATATAGTTGGTTATGATGTCTGGGCGGCGGTGGAAGATTCGAGGAGATCTCGTTCAGTGCTCAAAATGTTGAATAACACCTTTTTATGCCTCTTCCCCAAACATCTCCAGCCTTCCACCTTTGCAGATTTTAGACCAGTTTCCCTCTGTAATACTTCTTATAAAATCATTTCTAAGGCCATAACCATTAGATTGAAAGTTGTTTTGGATCCTCTCATCTCTCAGGAACAAACTGGTTTTATGCCAGGTAGGTCAATTTATGAAGGTATTCTTCTTGTCTCAAGAGCTGACTCACTCCCTCTCTTCTAATAATGTTCTGGGTATGATGTTGAAGCTTGACATCAGCAAGGCATATGACAAGATTAATTGGAGGTTTCTCATCAGAATTCTCAGAAATTTTGGTTTCTCCAAGCTTCTGTGTAATTGGATTTTTAGTTGTATCTTTGGCCCTTCTTTCTCAGTATTGATTAATGGGAGTTTCGAAGGCTTTTTTGAAAGCAACAGGGGTATTAGACAGGGGGACCCTTTGTCTTCTTTTCTTTATATTTTGGTTGCGGAATCTCTTGGTAGGTCTATCAAGAAAAAGAGGTGGTACAGAAGGAAAATTATGGGTTTGAAAATCACTGATGGGGTCAATCCTCTCTCCCATCAACAGTTAGTGGATGAAACTTTTTTGTTTGGTAAGGCGAGTATTCGTGAAGCCAAGGAATTGAAAGCTACTTTGGATGCCTACTCGTTGACTACTGGTCAAGAGGTTAGTCTCCTTAAATCCTGTATCTTCTTCTTCAATGTTTCCCCCAGCTTGAAGCTCAAATTCTGAATATTTTCATATTCAAAAAGGGTATTTTCAGTTAAGTATCTCAGTATCCCTTTGTTTAAAGGTTCTGGAAAAGCTTCTTTGTGGAAGGACCTGCTTTCCTCTATTGAAGCTAAATTAAATTCTTGGAAAGGTAGATGGCTTTCTCTGGCTGGGAGATTGATTCTTATTAATTCAGTCCTCTGTGCTTCCCCCTTATATTTGATTTTTGTTCTATAAATTCCCAAGAGTGTTTTGGATAAATTGAAATCTTTAATGACAAAGTTTATTTGGCAAGGTCTTTTTCTGAAGAAAGAAAAATCCCCTGATCAGTTGGGATACTCTCTCTAAACCCAAAGCTCTTGGTGGAGCTGGTATTCTTAATTTGGATCTTCAAAATTTGGCCCTTGGAGCTAAGTTAGTTTGGAACCTTATTTCCAAACCCAACAGTTATCTTAGCCAGGTGGTGAGAAGAAATATTTGGGAGCCCCTCTTCCCTGATTCCATCCTTTGTATTGAGAATCCTCCTAGGGGCTCCCACATTTGGAATTCTATGCTTGAGTGTAGATCTTTGTTCTTAAATAATGCAGAGTGGAGACTGGGGAATGGAGAAAAAGCTTTATTTTGGGATGATCCTTGGAATGGTTTCTCAGCCCTTGGAGACATTCCAGAGTTCGAGGAGATTAAAAGAATTTTGTTAGAGGAATGGGGTCCTGTTGTCTCTAACTATGGTTGGGGTGTTGATCATTTCCCCTCTATGATTCAATGGAAAAATATTGATCAATTTGACTTTCCTGAGGAAATTAAAAATAATTTCATTTCTGCTCTCCAAGATAGGCAAGTGTTGTTGTCTAATCAACAAGATGAAATTATTTGGATTGTTGCTTCCTCGAGTTCTTACTCCCCGCATCTTGGTTATCTTTTGTTACATTCTGAGGTTGCTGCTGAGAATAGGATTTGGAAGGATTGTTGGGCACCTTCTTGCCCTCCGAAGGCTGGCCTTTTTGCTTGGATGGCTTTCCAAGGAAAAATTCTTACTCAGGAAAGAAGGAAAAAGTTTGGTTTTCAAGGCCCCACTAGATGTTATCTTTGTGAGGTGAAAGAGGAAGATAGAGATCACTTATTGTTGCATTGCCCCTTTACTGTGAAATGTTGGAATTGGTTGTGTGCCAAACTCAACCTCCCCTGGGTGCAACCTAATTCCCTTCCTGAAGCCATTTTGGCTTGGCCTAAAAATACACTCTGGAGCTCTTTCTTCCATTTGGTTATGTAGCCTAGTGCTTCTTCTTTGGCACATCTGGTGGGAAAGGAACAAAAGGATCTTTAGGGAAGAAAGTAAGCTCTGTGGAAAAGGTCCTTTTTAGGTTGGAAGGGGCTATCTCTGAAGCAGTGTCCTCGAATTGGTCTAGATCTTGTCCTTTTACTTCTCATGACAGGGAGATGGAAAAGAATTGGCCTAAGATTGTCAAACCTAGGGATGGAGCCTTAAAATCTTCTCTTCCTTCTTCTTTGGCTAGGAAGAATACTAAATGGTCCCCCCCTTCCCCTGGCTTCTTTAAGCTTAATTTTGATGGGGTTGCTAGGGGTAATCCTTGTGCTTCTGGAGCTGGATGCCTGGTTCGTAATTCATTGGGTCAGGTGGTGGGGGTATCTTCGTTTAAGCTCAAGGATGGAACTTGCAACTATGTTGAATTTCAAGCCCTTAGTAAAGGTCTGATCTGGTTGCCTCTCTTAATATTGAGAATCTGGAGATTGAGGGTGATTATTTGGTCAGTATTAGGCCCTATCTTGGAAGCTAGATTTGGGCATTCAAAAAGTGTTATGGTAATTATCAAAGTTTAATTCCTATAGTATAAGGCATGTGTATAGAGAAGGCAATCAATGTGCCGAATGGATGGCTAATAAAGGGATTGATAAAGATCAATTGGATAAAGTGGCATTTAATTGCTCTACGTGGGAGGGCCTTGAAATGATGGTCTCTAGGGATTTTCCTTGTCAAGGTTGCGACGGTGGTACTCTCTCGCGTGCGGAGGATAGGGCGTCTTTTTAAGGAGGGTGGAGGTGTTGGGTTCCTTTTTTTCATTCTACTTCTACCTCGATGGATCCTCCTAGAGCCCCCAGACTTGCTTTGCTCTGCGATATGAGGGAAATGGCATTCTAGAATAATGTCTCTGATAATCGGCTGAAAAGGATTTTTAGAATCTCCTACCCAGAAGATTTAGTGGTTGTTAAGTCGGTCCTGGGGAAGGATTTTCTGAACGTGGAAGGTTGGTTGAGGGTTAACAGTGGCATTGCTTCTATTTTCGTTGAGAATTTGCTTGTCCTTCATCCCTCGAAAGCGGAGGCGGTTAATCTTGCCACTCACTGGGTTAGGCCCTCCTGCGGGAATTTGGCTTTCAAGGTTGCGAATTTCAATTTTCTATTCTGGGTGGCGAGTGATGGGAATCAGGGTCCTTCTGATATTAATGTTGGTGCTTTCAATGATTTGGAGAAGTGTTTCAGGGTTCTGTTGGAATTTGCTGAGAATTTGGTGGCCTTTGCGAGGGAAAAAACTTGGTCGTGCTCGAATTAAGCTCTTGAATGTGAAAGCCCTAAGTCTGCCATTGGAACTGGTCGAGCTGGTGGAAGGAGTTACGGGACTCTGCCGGTGACGCCTACGAGTATCTCTGGAGGGGTTGGCTTAAAAAAACTGTTGTAGTGGATTCCGATGCTGAGCTTGAGGAAGATCATGGTTCCAATGGAAAGTCTCTCTGTCTCGATTGAATCCAATTAGTAAATCTTTCAGGTCCTGTTAGTAGTCTATAGAATAAAGTACTGGTTTTTGTTAGTAATTCCTCATAAATTGGTTTCATTGATCTAATGAGTCCCTTTTATGTATTGTTAAAGTACCTTGTACCATCCTACTCTCACGTGCTTTAATGACATTCTCACATATAGTCACATATATCGAGAGGGAAATATTCTTCCACGTACTAAAAGGTATATCATAAGGGTGTGTATATTGAGAGTCTTGTTATATCAGTATAACATTATATTGGAAGGTGCACCTTATTGGAGTGATAAGATCCAAATCATATGTTTCACATCATACTTTTATTTTACATTTAAAACAACAAAATTCCAAAAACAACACCCTCCCTTCAACCACATCACACATATCATCCACATTCAAATATATATGGGTTGCATCTATGATTTTTATTATCATCCAAGACAATTTCACAAAATTTACATTATTCCCAAATCTCACTCAATTTCCAAATTTTCCCTCTCAGTCACAAGTGTGACTACATTGCTATTTTTCTCCAAATTTTCCATATCCTTAGTCATAGGTGTAAATTTCCCATGATTCTCCAGAACCCAATTCTTTCATCTTCCATTATTGACCCTCTCTTTAGTTCACCTTTTCACATTCCCCTTCGCACGCACTTTGCTTGTTGCACTCTATGTATCGGATTTTTCTATGAGGATCAATGTTGGATCCTCATGCACATCAAAGAGGGTTACACTTCCAATGGAGATGGGAACGATTTGTATTTAGCAAGAGCACAATTCACAAGGAAAATCAAGTACAAAAAAGACAATGGAGTGTTTGACATGCTCATAAATCAAAATGAAGGGGTACATATAGGAGTGTTGTGTAACTCCTATGCATGACACGTGTACACAACCCTATGACCTATTCTCACTAAGTGAGATGACTAACCAACTAGGTGGACAAGATGTCGAATGACGACAAGTCTAGTCATATACACCAACACCCCCTTCATCAAAGTTGAGGTAGAGATCATGGAAAGTCATAACTGAAAGAGAAATCCTCTAAAATACTAAGAAAAATGTGTCAATGGGACCCAGATACTAATCCTGATAAGGTACCCATGTATAAACAACATCTTCCTGAAAGATGAAGAAAAGAACAATGGGTCCCACTAACTACACCTGATGAGGTACCCATGTATAATAAGAATGTCAAGTAATGGAGGAAAACCCCTAAGGGAAAACATCCACTTATAAGAGACAAAATACTCCCTAAACAACATAAAAAGAGACAAAGGCCTTCAATATTTCTAGAAGAAGAGCATAGAACTAGAAATCCCGAAGAAGATGGTCTGTTGCAGAAGACCTCACCCCAAGAAGATACCGTAAGTGAAAATACGTTTCCTCAGTGAAGGGTTTAGTAAAAATGTCTGCAACCATATCAAATGTCTGACAGTATTGTAAATCGATGATGTCATCATTGATCAACTCTTGAATGAAATGTATATGTATCTCAATGTGCTTTTTCCTCTAATGTTGAATAGGATTTTGACCAAATCAAGATGGTGCTCATGTTATCATAATAGATGATAGTAGGTCGTCGATAGTGAATACCAAACTCTTTCAAAATACCTTGTAACTAAACAAATTTTGTGGCAGCGTTAACTACTCCTTTGTACTATGCCTCTATAGAAGATATAGCAATTGTGTTTTTCTTCTTGCTAGACCAATTAAAAGGACCCTAACCAAGAGAAAAACTATAGCCTGAGGTAGATTTCTGATGATCCAAATCACTGGCCCAATCAGAATCAGTAAACCTAACCAAGTCAATATCCACTCCTCCTAGATAGTTGTTGATCGGAGTTTCTTGCTTCCTGTCTAGATTAGTGTATGAGAAATCACTAAACACAAAACAACGTCAAGTATGTAAGGGCTTAGTACATTGAATATGGTGATGGACGATACGGGCGTAGAGTCGATGTCGAACTCCTTGTTGCGATCTCAAAAAACTTGACAGCTCATAGACACTAAAGAAATATCGATTAGAGATTTTTATGTGGGGGTGTCCTGACAAAGTAGACCCGAGAAGCGTTAACTTCCTCGGTGGCTTTCAACCCCCGTGTGATTAAGAATAATGATAAAATACAAGATAAATAGATAACATACAAGATGATGAACAATGGAACCTGACGATTGTGGGTATGTAGATGGTGTTCTTGATTTGATCCAAACACAATGTGCAACAAGAACCATGCTACGTGAACTAATAAATCATGAGAATATTATTGTGGGGATTACAATGTCGTTACAAGGACATCATGAGGATATTAATGATAAACAAGAAGCTTAGAATTCAAAATAACATTTTCCCATATTTTCTAACTTAACTTCCCAGAGGGGGGAAAGCCCATATTTATAGCCTAATGGTGAGGTTAGATTGCAGGTTAAAATAGGTACTCAAGATTGGGTAAAGTGACCTTGATTAAAAGAGATGATGTGATTCAGCAGGGCTCACAATTTGACTTATGGTTAAAAAGATAGGATGTGATATAGAGTGGGAAAGATGTTCCTTTGACATGAATTAGGTGAAATAAAATATTCCATTATTTGAAATTAAGAGTGGAGTGTCATATGGGTTTATTATTGCGTATGAATTGAATAATTTGTGAGAGATGCAAAAATTCAATTATTAAATGAGTTTATATGGAGCCCATTCGACAGGCTATATATTGTCTTTGAGAGAAGTAGCTCTATGGGAACTTATTTAGAAGTGTGCATAAAAAATTTTAATGAGAGTGAGAGTTGAATGTATTTGGGATTTCAAAGGGAAGCGCTATACTAAACAGTAGTCTCTACAACATCACCAATCAAGTTCTAATGGTTTAGTAGAGAGCAAGACATGAGACAAAAACAAAATTCTCTTCATATGACCGTATGGTGTCCATAACAGGGCTGGGGCTGAATAAAAACTTTACCAAAGCGAAATCATGCCCAAGATGATAGAGAACTTGAGAGCTGCAATTTCTATCACCACATATGGCAGTGACTCTTAGCAATATCACATCGACTAGATCTCTTTAATCTAGTGGCTACTTAATGAATTCCCACCAGACATGGACAATTCTCTACATCATCTGCCCCAGTGAGTGGGTTAAGATCACTGGAATCAACAAGATGCCAAATAATTATAGAACTATCATGATCATGGGCATACTTTGAGCAAGTTATTTTCTAATAAGTGCGAAAGATGATTTGATTTCCAAATTGTCTGTGAGGAATCCAGTGAAACTTCATGTGAAATGACAAGCAGAGTTCAAATGAGGATCACCAAACAATAGACCATGTCTTAACTCTTAGAGCCATAATTGCAAGAAGAAAGGGCCAACAAGCGTAAGGTTTATTATTGTTTTGTTGACATTTCAAAAGGCATTTGATATAGGTGCCCCATCATAGGTCACGAACCTAACATAATGGGATATGGACTTCGTTGACCTCAAGATATTCCAAGGGGAGCAAGTTTGGTTCTACGAAAGGTGGATATGAAGCAACAGATCGAATGAATGCTCCTAGAGGGTATTATACAGGATGATATCAATAGCATCATTGGTGTTAAGACAAGGTCTTCCCACTTTCTCCTAGATCTATAATGGTCTCTACATTGACTAACTAGAGCAATCCCACTTCATTGTAAATTCTGGTCTTAGAGAGCTGATGGTAGTTCTCTGAATATGTGGATCAATCATTTCTATTTTATTATTTGCGGATGATATCATTCTCATGTCGCATACTATTTTATGGTATCCTTCAATGACACCTTGACATCTTCCAATTCTTTTTGTGATGACTCATGGCTTATGATAGATGATACTTATAAGAGAAACTAAGGTCGTGGTATTTAATACAACCAAGAGGATGTGGTCCCATGCAGACTAAGCATCATGTACAAAGAGAAACATGGTGGAAATAGTCTCCTGTTACACCTATCATTAAAGCGAATAATCAGGAGTGCCCTGAACTTTAAACATGTTTTTCATGCATCAGAAGAGGAAGATTATAGTAGAGAGGTTATGCAGCCCTCAATACACTTGGGAAGACAGATGTTTCCAGCGTTAATTTCAACATGAGAAGGACAGTTAATTTCAAGGTAGTTCCAAACTCTAAGGGTGACACCAATAGTGTTGTATGCGTTTTGAGATTTGGAGGCCCTGATCTTCGAGCATAGTAGAATATGAGAAGCTAGTGTTGATAGGAGTACTCTTCTCTATTCTATCTAGGACCCTTCAGGAAGAAAAAATCAGTTCCACAAGAGAATCATCTTGGCTGAGTTTGAGCTCCCACCCTCTCTGAATCGTACAACTATATGTTCCTCTTGTAAAGAAGTAGCAAACTATAATAAAGACTAGAGATGTATGGTAGATACACCAATCGGATGAAGGACATAGAATACCCCTTCAAGGCTATCCAATCATCCATGAGAGTTATGGTGAACTAGGGATCCAAACCACTTGGTATGCATCAATTATACAACCTTCCTCCAAAGAATTGGATCATGGATATTAGATTTCCGAGTTCCTCCTCTCACATTATCTGATTAATATCTCCCCCAGGATGCCTAGGAGAGGTGAATAGTAATCATAAGGATGGAATCAGATGAAGGAGATGAAGAAGATTACAGAAGCTAAAGAAGATACATTAGATGGGACGTGGATTGAACCATTAGAACCATTGTCAGATAAGAAATGCACCACTATTTGGAGCCATTAGACTCCAGAGGAGATGAAAGAATGGAAATGAAACTCATTTCCCCCAGAGATGGACATCAAGTTCCCACTAGGGGTGGTAGAGAAAGAGGTTCCCCTAATGGGGAAGTGGAACTACGAGTTTTCTCTCAGATGATAGAGCTTCGAAACATGGAGATAGAATTGCACTACAGTGTCCTAGGGACCAACGCACTTGCACACTTTGCAACATATGAACCTGAACGCAGAGGAGCACTTTATATTTCGATGATCTTGATGATAAAAAACTATGAGATCAACGTGGTAGGTGAGCTAGGTTATCTCTGGAGAAGCAAGACTCAAGTGCTCATTACATGTCGTTATTCATTATGATAGACCAGAACTGAAAGAAAACCAGGAGTAGAAAGGAGGAGATGACCCAACATAGAATATGATGCCTCCTCAAGCATCATCATGAAGCATCCTTGAGATATTAAAGAAGGAAAAGGTAAGATGGAAAGGAAATGCTAGTAGATGGACATTAGGAGAAATCCTCCGAAACAACACTCAGAGGACACAAAAAAGCAAGGATGGAAGAGAAACATGGAGGACAATCATGAGTCTTCCAGGGACATGTAGAATAGTCCTAAATGAATTTTAGGCACATAGACCTACTGCTTCTCGTGTCTTTCCTACTGCTTCTCGTATTTTGACGATTTTATAATGTTTTTTCCTGAACAATCATAATATCTTGTAAGTCTGGTGCTAGATCTGTGGTAGTACCCTGGAAACCTGGAGTGGAAAGACTTCTGCAAGGAGGGGTAATTTTTAAATGTGGAAATTACGATTAGGATAAGATGTAAAAGCTATCATTGATGTGGACAGGGTTCATTTTAAGACACCTCTAGAAAATTGGAGGTGGAAAATACCTGGCGAATATCCCCGGAACCGGTTTCAGTGAAAGGTGAATTTGACAGTTTTCCAGAACTGAATTTTCACCAGTTTTTTCGAGCCAGAGAGACTACAGATTTTTAGACACTGACGCCTCATTGACGCACATCAACAAGAGCTCATTGATGCCGTGTTGACACATGTCAACAAGGGCCATTGACGTGCATCAACAAGGGCTATTGACGAGTGTCAATGACCCTTGTTGACGCGCGTCAATGGCCCTTGTTGACATGTGTCAATGACTCCTCTTGACGCATGTCAACAAGGGCCATTGATGCACGTCTCACAAGGAACCCTTGTTTCATTAACGGTGTGCATCAATGGCCCTTGTTGCATCAAGAGGACACCCTTGTGTGTCAACAAGGAGCCATTGACGACACAATGTCAACAAGGGCCATTGACACGCGTCAACAAGGGTAGTTGACATGTGTCAATAGCCCTTGTTTGCGTGTTAATGAATCCTCACGTCAACAAAGGCCATTGATGCGCGTCAATAACCCTTGTTGATGCGGCTATTGATGTGCATCGATAAATTTCATTGACCCTGGATTTGTCCTATAAATACCCTCCCATCGGTCATTTTCACGTTTACACTTTTTGGCTCTCAATTTTTTTTTGTATACAGGAATCCATCATTCTCAAAGACTCAAGCACAAC
The DNA here is from genome assembly GCA_019776745.2 of Taxus chinensis. NCBI lineage: Eukaryota > Viridiplantae > Streptophyta > Pinopsida > Cupressales > Taxaceae > Taxus > Taxus chinensis. Next base: position 852,749 of record JAHRHJ020003477.1, read on the forward strand.
TACAATGGCGACTACAAGTGCATCCCAAGTGCAAGCTCAAGACAAAAATCAAGAGGAAAATCCAGTCCTATCCATGGGCAAGATCATCTACAGGAATCCTTTGTGCCCCCACATCCAGACTGTTTTACAGATGACTTCCGAATACAAGGATTTAATCGATGCATGTGAGTTTAGTGGGCTCGTTAAGATGCCCCATTTCGAAACAGACCAAGATATTTTGAACTACCTTCTCTCGTCTTACAATACAGAGGACGACCTGTTTTATGTTACTATGAATGACGACTGATTGTTTCAATTTGGTATCGACCCAACTGACATTCATCGGTTTATGGGCCTTCCATTCAGAAATTTACCCTTTGTTACAACAAAGGCAACACTCATCGAAGATGATAAGAAATATCTCGAATCGACGTTCGGTTTCCATGTTGATTGTAAGTATAATTTGTTTTCATTTGTCATTTTTTATTCAGTTTTTGATTGTGATACAATTTAATGTTATATTAATTCCCACTATTTTTTGGCATTTGCAGCTCATGTCAATAAATCCAGGCATGGTGTGGATACGCAAGAAATTACACACCACTTTCTTGCTGCAATGATTTCCTTTTTTCAATCCAGAATAGTTTTGCAGGGTCGGCAAATAGATATACCAAACTGGGCCATTGCATACATTGTTGCAACTATCACAAAACAAAAATTTGATTGGTGCACCTTTTTATCAAAAAAAAAAGAACTGACATAACAAATGCAAAGCTTTCAGAAAAACCTGTCATTTACTCCACAAACTATCTCCTTGGCCTTTATTACGAGGCTCTTTTAAATTTAAAAGACAAACCAATTCCCACTTGCACTGACGAGGCATTGATGAAGTTGTCAATTCCATTTGAAGAACAACAGGTATAAACTATTAAGTTTGTATTTCGACATTACACTATGCACAGGTATTAACAATTTACTGTTTGCAGAGAAGATTTATGGAAGCCCTTCCCCAAAAAAAGGTGTTATCAAGAGGAAGAGGCCAACAACACGCTGAGGCTTCGGGAGATTCCCAATCTGAAATGGAAGCTCACTCCTCTCCGAACCCCCAACAGTTTGAATTCGTTAAACGCCAGAGAAGTAATACCTTTTCATGTATTATTTACAAATTTCAAATTTGTATTTTCATTTTCCAATTTAAATTTTACCCAATTGAATTGACATACAATTCAATGTTGATGACATTGCAGGGACTTTGGACCATACGCGTGTTTCAAAAACTCAACCATCTTCCCCAACTCACTCAGTACAGTCGCATGCATTTGTATCTTCTCAACAACCACCAATTACTACTCCAACACGGCCACCCTTAGCACCGCGACAAGCTACCCCTCAACAACAAGGTACAAGTTTTGAATACTACTTCATTTAATTTCATAGTTTTTGCATTGTTTTCTAGTTTTTCATATGTTTTTTCTTGAACTTTTCAGCACATTGCAGTCCTCCTTCTGTTCAAACAGCGGCACCGCCCCCCCCCCCCCCCTCAACCAATAATATTTAAAATGCCAACCAGAGGATCAGGAAAAAAGAACATTGGTAAACGCATGCCAATTGCTTCGGCCCCTAGCGGGACACTAAACATTGCCTCCTCCTTTCGAATTCCAACCCTCTCACTTGGTGGCTTGCCCAGTGCAATGGGCATATCGGTTTTGAATAATATAAATTTAGATGAAGATTACTTGGGCATTGATAGCAATGACCCAACTGGATTTTTCAATACCCGTGAGATGATTCAAGGCCAGCAGGTATACTTTAATTTCAACATACTTTACCATATTGAATTACATTTCACTTTAGATTTATTTGTCTGAATCTTGATTAATTTTATCACAAACAGGGATCAGGCCACCCAAAGGCAGAAACAAGTAGCAGTTGATCTACCTGAAAGCCCCCATACCTCTCCAGCGAGATCATCTTCATCAGATACAGATGGTGAACAGTTGCTACCTTTTCCTTTGGAGAACTTAATTGGTTATGATTGTCAATCCCATGTCAGTGAGTTTATTCTACCTCATATCAGTCAGCTCATAGAATGGGAGAGAAGGGCTAAAGTACTTATCAATGAGATTATTAGTCGTTATGAAAATTATTGGCAAAGGGATAGTTTATACGCTACAGTCCAGAATCAACCTGCGAAGATGGATTCCTTACTTACCCAAGTAAGAAGTGGGACTGTCACGTATAACAACAACTATAAAGATGACATTTTGGATAAGACATTAAACAAATTGGAAAATATTAGTGCTGAGGCCCAGGCATATTTTAACAAATGGTCTAAGGAAAAGGATCTTGTAGCAGTTGCAAATGCCGAGAGAGATAGAGTGGTCGTAAGTATTATCACTTTCAAACAATAATTTTTGTTAATTTAAAGTTTTCTTATTTTAGTAATATGTTGAATTGACATTACTTTTTTTGTGCAGTTGAAATATGAAAATTTGAAGAGTCAAGCAAAGGTTTTCCAAGTTCACTTGGAAACAACGAAGAACAGTTTATCTGCAGCGAAGAATTTGAAGGAAAATATTGTTTTGGTTAACAAACAAAACAATACACTGAAGTGGATAATTAAAGAGCACGACTTCGACCCTGAAATATTATTCAAAGCTAAGGCAGCAGCTGATCCAAATTTTTTGTCCCATGGAGATGCGACAAAGCAAGAAGAAAGAATTTTAAAAAATCTAGACAGTGCTGCAGAAGATCTCATAAGTTCTGGGGTTATTTCTGTTGTTGGGGAAAGGGGTGCAGCCACAGGCAAAGAAACCATTGGGGAAAGGAGCACAAGAGTTGAAATGGATACAGAAAAAGAGGGTTGAAAATTTTTATTATTGAGTGTGGAAACTTGAAATATTGAATTTTATTATCTGGATTTGATAGCCTTTGAAAATTTGAAATACTATATAATCTTTAATTTTATAACTTCCTATATATTATGTATAGAATTTCTAGATTGTATATGGAGTTTATGTTTTTTGGTTTACTTGTAATGATGATTGCATTAGATAGGGATGATGACGTATGTTTCTTGTTTACTTGGATTATCATGAATTGTATGTGGACGTAGATTTAGCTTCAAGCACGATAATTCTTCTTCTCTAGACATTTAAACTTGTTTTAAGATAATTCTTCTTCTCTATACTTGTAATGATATGATCATGATGACATTAGAATGGATATAGATGATGATGAATGATGATAATGGATAATTGTTTTAAAAAAATGGAATGTGTTAGGATTAGAGACATTTCTTTAAATTTATGAATAGATAAATAATTGTTTTAATAATAATTTCTAGTGTCAGACATTATGATAATGATATGATAATGATATGATATATACTTGGATGATGATGAATTTTATGTGGACTTGTAGATTTAGCTTCTAGCACGATCATGGATGACGAATTGTATAATGGATCATGGATTATGAATTGTATAATATGGAAAAATATTTCCCTATAAAATTCGATTGTGTCATTTTATCCCACAAAGTTTAAAAAATATATCAAAGCATTTTGCAAATATAAAAAATAAATTAAACATAATTGTAAGAAATCAAGAAAGATGATATGATAGTGTTTAACTTACCTCTAGTGTTTTAGATGGCTGTGAAATCATCACTGGTAATGTGCTAGATCTTTATTTTAAGAAAACTCAACACGAGAAATGGATTAGTAGATAGATGGGTGAGTTGCCTGACATTGTCAGTCCCGAGAAGTACCAGCTTCCTTGGATGGATGTCAACCCACGTTTTCAAAAAAAAAAAAAATTGTATATAAATAAATGTAAATATATATACCTGTAACATCTTTAATGATAACAAGAGCTGAAAAAAATTTAAAGTGACAAACAATAAGATTAAGGTGAAGAAGATACCTATTTAAAGTTGAAACAATCCATTATCAATAGCTTCTTCAAACTCGATGTTCTCTTCTGTAGAGTGTGACGATGTGCCAATTCCACTCTCAACGTTGGGAACAGTTGTACTTGTAGCTGTATTATTCACACCTCTTCTTTCGCAAAGGGAATTCCAATGCGCAATTGCTCTGTCGAAAGGAAAGGTTTCCATGGAGTATCGAGATACATAACACCTCATGCAACTTTCCATATTTTTATCCAACCTGTTTCTCAGTTTTGATTTTATAAATGATAATGCACTGAAAACCCTTTCGTCCTCCACAGACCCCAAAATCATTGTTTGGCATAACTCATATAATCTGAAATATTCACTGATATCTTCTTGTAAGATAGAACTTTGATAGATTCCTCGCCACAGCCTTGTAATAGCACCACTTTCAGAAGGTTTGTCTAAATTTTTATATTGGTTCCTCATTGTTGTTGCAAAATTTGTTGATTGAAATTTTAATAAATCAGCATTCAGTATACCTTTGATTTCCATACCCTTGAACTCTGAAGTCTTTGCGAAATGTTCCATTATTGTACCCATGGATTTATGGAAATGCTTTCTTACAAAGTCAGCATGACCACCTTCAGTATTCCAAAAATTAGGATTCATCACACCCATGGCTTCAAGAATTTTATCTTTGGAGAAACGTTCTCTAATTTTTGATGATAAGGATTCTGAAATTTTTTTAAGCTTTATTCTTGTTTCAACTATAACAGACTCAAAGAGATTACGTGTCATGGGAACATCTTCTCGTTCCGATCCTGTAATATCTTGACGTTTTTGCAAAATGTGCAGTGGTATGTCCCTCCCATTAACAGTGATGCAGAGGTGATCGTGGATATTAAATCTCAAATAGTTACTGGGATTTTTAAGATCTAATAAAGCTTTCCAATTCTGAAAAATAGGTGTATCAAAACTATCTTGGGAACAGTACAAGATATCAAGACTTTGACATACCATTTTTCTCATCCGTATAAAATCCACAATATAGATTAATCTCCCCTGTGCATGCTTCATCAGTGTATTGATCTCCTACAACATTGGAAGAATACCAACCAATGTAAGCAATGTCTCCAAATCAGTTAAACGGAACAACAAGTCCCTCGCCCTATCAACTTCATGATGATATTTGTGCATGAAACCAACCAACGAAGGATACTCCTCACGAACTCTGCATGCAGGTTCATACAAAGAGATCCATCTAGTCTCAACATCTTTCAGAAGTTTTTTGCCATCTGTAATTCCAATTGCAAATTTCTGGAACTCAAGAAATCACTTTGGGCTGCTTGCCATATAGGCATGAAGTTCTCTTATAAGGTCTTCTAATTTAGCAACATTTTCGTGGTTGCTTACCATTTTATACGCTAAATTCATTTTGTGAGCCATACAGTGAATTGGTAGCATATATGGGGCCACTGTTGTTTGTAATCTAACACACAACCCTATTCGGTGACCCTGCATGACAGATGCACCATCTGCTCCGATGCATACCAACTTCGTAGCAATTTCATAATCAGTCATTCCAGCAATATATTTCAAATGAGAAACAACTATTTTATGTAGGTTTTCGGCATTACAGTTTTCAACCATTTTCATAACACCCAACAGATGAGGTGTCCTTATATGATTTTCTAAAGTATAGACGTGGATACATACCCATGCAGTGTTGTCGACTGTTGTCACTTCATCAATTGAAAGAGAGATAAACTTTGATTTTTTTACATTCTCTTTCAAATCTTCCTTCTCTATCATCGAAAGGCATTTTTCCATTTCCCATCCACTACTTTCAGACCAATGAGACTGAGGTACGTTCAGCATTCCATTATATTGATACAAAACTTTGAAATCGAGGAAATCTGAAATCGGTCTTACTTTCTTTAGTATGTGAAATAAAGTAGAGAATTGTATGAGTTTTGCATGTAGATTTGTTTGATTCATCTTACCAATTTGCGATGTGATCGTTCCTCCCTTTTCCATGAGATGTCTGCATTTTTTCTGATCTTCCTCATAATCCACTGCGTATCTAACATGCATGCATTCTTTTTCAGTTTTCCACCTGTGTGTTTTGATTTTCTGGCCATCTGCCCCCGTTACAGTCAAATATTGTTTTCCACAATGTTTTTCTATAGTGTCCAGCTTCATTTGCATTTTTTGTTGCTTTCCCAATTTCCACATACATATTGTACATGTACATTCAGATGGGATCTCTTCAGAATTAGATGATTGTACAGGTTCGATAAATGGAAATTTAGCTACCCAATCAAACTTGTATGACCTGCCAATGGTCCACATATTCTTGTTCGTTTTCAATGTTTTACTTTTTTTAGTAGAATTTTGAGCAATATCACAATCACCTGGTTTCCTCTTTCGTGAACCGGAATTTGAATTTGATTTATGTGTTCCATTTTGCTGAGTATTTGTATGTGTGATATCTTGATGCACTTCTGGTTGCACCCCAACAGGAAGAATATCTTCAAGATCTGGCATATTATCGTAGGTTTCATTTGTTTGATACTGTGCAGAATGCATGTCCACCTCAATAATACCTTCCACACAGTCAGTATTCTGATTCTTTCTGGTGGCAGCTATATGGTTGTTGGTAGTTTCAATATCTGTATCAGTAGAGTTTCCAAAATACTTGAACAATGACTTCTGAGATTTCTTAGTTACTTTTAGGGTCTTCGCATTCTTAGGACTAGCACCTTCCATTATTCTGAACAGAGTCCTGCGTCAGCAAAAGAACCAAGTAGCGACTCAGCGAGTCAGAGTCAAAATTACTGTCACATGTCAACTATGGTAATCCCTGTCACGCGTCAACAACTAACCCTTTGTTTTGTCAACACGTCAACTATCCCTGTCACGCGTCAACAAGGTGTCAATTCTATGTCATGTGTCACCAAGGCATCAACTGGCTCTGTCACACATCAACTTTGTCCCTGTCGCGCGTCAACTGCTTACGCCCTTGTCGCATACCAACTCTCTCTGTCACATGCGTCAAGGCGTCAAGGTCATCAACTCTATGTCTCTATCACGTGTCAACTGCTTACCCCCTTATCATCTGCAATATCTCCTTCTCGCGTGTCTGCAATACCTCTTTGTCGTGCGTCTGTAATATCCTCTTTGTCGTGTCAACAACTAACCCTAACAGGCTAACAACAATCTCTGGTGCTTAAGAGTATGTGAGTTCAAACTTCACGGTATTGGTAATTTGGTAAGCTACTTGTGGTAGTACCATAGTATACTACCTAGTGAATCACCTAGGTTTTTATAGGAGATGTTTTCAAATGAAGGTGAAGCCAACCCCAAAAAAAATATATACTGTAAATTTTAGGCGAACAGGACACCGACCTGCTCCGAAAAAATCACCTTTTCAAATTTTCCTAAAATGAAATTTTCACCATATTACGAATATTCGCCACTAAAATTATCCCTAGAGAAGTCCAAGGGATTGGGAATGCAAAAACAACGACAAGAGGCATAGGTGTTTGAGCAATGACAACTTGAAGGTAGTTTGGATGTAATGCAAGTAGAAGAGCGGATAGCACAAAGAGATCACAAGCTTGGCTATGTAATTCCTGATAACATTGTAGCCGAACAATACAATGCAAGATACCACAAAAATGTCTTAGGACTTTTTCTTGAATACAAGCATGAAATATATAAGGGGACATTGGGGTTAGGATGTGCCTTCATGCATAAGTGCAAGAAGATGTAGTATCTAACTAACTAAAGCACATGCAAAAAAATAGAAGAGGGAAGGAGAATCAAGCAATCAAAACTATTTTTAGACAAAATTTGGGCCAACAGATCCATTTTAAGAGTGACAGTTAAGGTGAATCGTCACTTATGTTAAAACTATGCATGACAAATATCTAGAAAATTCGTTCAAGACCGCCGCCCTGCTTGTTTCGCCGCCTTTCAGAACCACCACCCAAGGGCAAGGCGGCGGTCCTGGTACTATTGGTCAAAACATGGGCAGAAAGAGGTAGAAAGCTGGAAAAAGTGTGGGAAGGTTGAAGTAAATATGTCTAGGAAACAAATATACACTGCGAATGGGCTTTGGAGCATCGAACACCTTCTTGAAAGAACTTGAATCATCATTGGGGACTTTTGTAACCATTTTTCAACAATGTAGCACATGCAATTTTGGGTGTGTACATGCTACTAAATAATTTGTTTAATTATTTTTCTACATGGGTTGCACTTCAACATAATCCAAATGGGAAATCATATTGGCAAAGTATTTAGAAATGCAATAATGTTGTGGTAAGATGTTGTTCTACATGTCAATTCATAATACAAATAAGTATGCCAAATTTTAATTATGCAAGTAAAAAAATGGTGGCAGTTTAAAATATTTATGAATATTTTATGCATTATGTATGATTATTGGATATTGACTATTGTTTAACAATTTGAGTAAGCAGAAGTTATTATTAGGATGCATTATTATGCAAAGCTAATTAATAGTGGTATTATGTAGTGTTAATATTAACAAAGAAATTCTTCTTCTTGCTCAAGAGAGATTATTAGTATAAATTCTTTCTTGATATTCCATTCTTTTCCTATTGATGAATATATATTGTTGAAGATTCAATTTTGTAAATTTTGAGTTAATGATGTTTTTGAGTATTGAATCAGCTAGAGCAATTTTATTTATTTATTTTTGTATTGGGATTCAATTCCCCTCAATGCTCCCATGTATTCAACCTATGTTTTATTAAACACATAACAATGTAATTGCAACAATCCCAAAGTGAAGGCTTTCTACAATAATTGTTATTAAAATATATTTTTACTCAAAAAACATAGTATTAATTACAACAATTATTTTTGTTAAACTTATTAATATTTAAGTTTGTAATGGTGTAGTTAAAGATCTATTATTACAATTTAAAAGGTGATTTTTCCCCTATTTAAATTATCATCATATTTATTTTCTTTATAATTGTCAGGTATTTTGCAATTATAGTAAATATCATGGCCATTTTTACACAATTTACATTCATAGCATGAAAACTTTGATAGCTTGCCATATGTAAAAGTGACAACTTGACACATACAAACATCTATTCAATCACCTTGTGACCATTTCAATCCATGCCTCCATTGCAAATTGTTGGCTATGAGTGTTTTGTGTCTCTTGTAACAATGGTGTTTATGTGGAATTGATCTCTGAGCACATGTGCATAGATATAGCTTGTTGATTCTTTGAAATTTCCCTCATCTAAAAGTTAAATATCATGATTCACCATCTCTTTTAACAACAAAGCTAGAAAAATATAGGTTTGTACTCTCAAATCGACCACTAAAAATATTTGTCACAGTGCAATCATAAAAATCATGTTAAATTAAATTGAAAATACATGTGAACTTGGATCAAGGATTGTACTATTCTTTGACCCTTATCCATCAATATGTGTCAAAACAAATTATTCTTAATATAGCCAATGAATATTTTCATATTTTCTTGGGTAGCTAAATATTTATTCATAAATATATCTAACTAAATGCTTAATCCATACGATTGGGTACCCAATATTTTACAATGCCATTGTAGGTTTGTCCTCTAAATAGAGGATAACATGAATAGAAACAATGTGAATTTATTTGTTTCATTTATTACTATATATTATCCACCATAAGAGAAGTCAAGTTATCCTCATATTTGCAGACCATAATTAGTCAGTTTATTGATTTGTATTGTGTGCCAATATGGTATCATCCTCAATTTGAATACTACATTATCAAACTAATATGTAATCCACATTTAGACCTTCTCTGCACGTCCACTCTCTCACTTATTCTACAATAACATTGAATATCATGCTAGCTTTTACACAATTTGCATTCATATCATGATCATGATTTGATAGCATTCATACATGCAAAAGTAACATGTTGACAACTTGACACACAAACATCTATTTAGTTTCCCAGTGACCATTTCAACCCTTGCCTCCAGTTGATAAGTATTTACCATGTTATCCCATTGCCTTCTCTTATTATAGTGGGTTTTATGTGGAATTTATCCCACCCACATGTCAATAGATATATCCTATTGCTCATTCTTTTAAACTTCCATGCTTTGAAATGTCAAAATTTTCATTCACCATCTCTTTAAACAACAAAGCTACAAAAAAGAAAATATGGGTTTGTACTTCTCTCTAATTGACCACTAAAATTATCTATCAAAGTGCATCATAAATTTAAATGAAAATATATTAAATTAAGTCGAATTTCAAATAAAAATAACACCAAAGATTATGAACCTAAATGACAATATATGTTACAAATTTATCTTAATATATCAAAAAAATCATATTATTAAGTGTTTTCTATTTTGAAATTATTTTTATACAATATTTAATTGCACTTGATAAGCCCGTATGTTATTAAAACACATGTTAATGTTATTGCATTAATATAAAAGGTTGCAAAGGCAAATGTCACCTTTGTTTCAAAGTATGCAACCTATTTTTTAGTAATGGTATTTAAAGTTATCTATTTTAATGTGACCTTTACAATAGGTGTCAAAAAATATTCTCGATATACCATATTCTTTTGTTCTCAAGTATTTTCTATTTTAATTAGCATCTAAAAAAATTATTTGTTGTATTGGTTCAATGCTTGCACTATCAAAACACATAATAATATAATTTTACTAACCCAAAAACTTAACTCGTTCTCGTTGAGAGCAAGAGCACGATTAAGGCTTAGTCAACCCGCTCACTGGCAAAAGTGGTGACAATGGATTATTTTTTATTTGACCCATCATGCAATGCCACTTTCACATGACATTCATCTTCTTTAGATCCTAAAACCTTGATCAATTACGACCTACAACAAATGTCTATCCTACCTACACTTGTCATCTTTCCATGTATTTCAATTTCACCAATTGCATTGGTCCCAAGTGGGATGTACTCCATCACTTATATATACTTGTACTAATGATATAAAAGATGCATAATATTGGGGTATTATTTTTGTAAAAGTGTCATGCATTCACAACCTCTAAGTTCTCCACCTCTTGCCTCCTTTCTCTCTCGAATGGCTTCCAACTTTTTATGTAGGGTCGTACGTTCGTCTCCCTAAATAAAATGAAACACCCCTAAATTTAGTCACATCCTTAGATGATATATTTGCAACAACATAGACCAAATACTATATCATTGTCATTTATAACTTTTCTAAAAATGATATACTTCACCTTATATGGTTTTCCATGTCCTTTACATTTCTTTCCCTCCTCCTCGAGGGACACTTTTGATGTCATGGAAAAGGAGGTTATTGTTTACTATGACCTAACGACAACGTTGGGTTCCACCTCCATGTATAAACTATCTACTACAGCCACCACCATTTATCCCATACTGAATGAGTAAAACAAAATCCTACATTCTTGAGGATGTTTCCTTCCCCTTAATAATAGAAATTCTATTATTCAATGTAACTTTGTTCCACTTCAATTCCCTACATCTTATCTACACCAACTTCTCATATTTCCCTTGACATCCTTCCCCCTCCATTTTCTTTTGTGTCAAAAACCTTCACAACTCCCAAATTCCATTTGAATTTACCCCTATCAGTGTGCCCATTGCACTACTCGATGCAATTGCTAGTAAATAGCCTTGATAGACTTTCACACATTTTTCTGAAGTTTAGGGATGAAAATCCCATTCCACCATTTTCACCTCACAAGGTTTAATTAAAATAAACCCATTTATGGGATTATATCCCATAAAAATATCCCACATATGTGGCCCCATTCAATTAAAATGCTTTTAACCACTTTTTCCACATTCACGTGGACTCCATTTTTAATTGTTTGGGTTATAGTTAAATCCCATGGTATTTGTGGGTTTATCCCACATTGGTGGGAGTATCATGTACATAATCCTTAATAAGATTTCTTTTTCCAATGGACGTTATTCTCTCGCTTATATGTATCGCCCTACACACATGCCCCATCATCAACACATTCATATCATGCATAGGTGGGCCCCGTTGAATCATGTCAAATCATGTGTAGATTTTTTTTAATGTATGTGTTTGTAATGATGTAGTTGCATGTGTGAAGTGATATATAAATTGGTGGGATCGTGCATTACTAGATGAAAATTCTTCAGTTTGAATCCCACAAACAACTATGCGGAGTTTTTATAAAAATATTGAAAAACATAGTGTGTTGTTCAACAACAAAATTTGAGAATAAAAAAACTCAACTATTGGGCACACCTGCTATGTGGCAGCAGATGGAGATAAATGAATGCATGGATGTTTTTATGTATGGTGATGTACTCTATCAGGATAATAACATCCACCTTTTTCTCCCCCATTCTGATTGGTCATAAGACTATAAAATGTGTTATTACTAAAATATGGGATATGAGGTGTGTGACATGTTATGTGCTTGGGAGTTATGACTTGGCATTTGAATGTGGTTGGAAATTCATATGCGCTTACCATAACATTGGTTGGAAAAATAATGTGACTCACCAAATTATGAACTCGGTGATGACATGGAATATTGAGTTCGATGATGTCACTATGGCGACAAGATGGCCTCCTAATATAAAGTGGACCCCACTAGGTGATGGGGTCCCTATGGAAACATTATGTGGGGTCCCACCTAGATCGTTGAATACCAGAAGTTTTAAACTAAAAAAAATTCTCTTTGACCCGTGTCTTCATGCCACCAATTGACACGGTTACTGCTACGTATTTGTCCCCTTTTTCACCCAACAACACAAATATTGTGTACACCACAACTTATGCATACAAATTTTGTTTTGTCCCATTAAAATTGTATTAGAAATCTCTTTTCGAGATCTTGTGTAAGCATGCAATTTTAGAAATTGTGTAGAACTTCTAACATGTGGGTATCCTCTGGATCACTAATAATACCTCTCACCTAGTTGTGTCATCTCGTCTATACCAAAGTGAGTATCTAATCCTCTACAATTATTCTCTTGGATCATGTTTTAACACGTTAACCATCTAGGTATGCAAATTTATGTGCCTTTGAATAAAAACCTTGTAAGAAGTAGTCTAACAAAGGCATGTTAGCAATGTTTGTTGTTTGTGTGCATGTCAGCTAGGATTCTACAAGTCTTCATCTTCTATGTATAGTTCCTTCATAATGTTAAACCCCAAATGTTCCACATGCATCTCGCTCGATAAGATACATATTTTTCTTGGTACATCTATAACTCTTTGAATTCCCACTTTAATGATTGAAGATAAATGAGTAAATATACAAGAATTCAACCAAATTTACATGTCTTTGATTCAAGTTACCTTGAGTATTTATGAATTGCAATGCTTGGTGTTATGTGTATTCCACTTTTTTAGAGCTTTCACTATGGCATACAATTCTTGAAGGAAACGAGCCTACCATATTAAATCTAAAAAATACATTTTGCATGCTTCATTAAGTTTCTCACTAAAATAGCAAATGAGCCTACCATATTGAATCTAAAAAATAAAATCACTATTCCAATTACATCACAATAAACCTAAAATACCTTGTTGAAATTAGGAAAACCCAATAGTATCTTCTCCATGACCTTCTTATTTAACTTCTGAAAGCCATATTTTACTTCCACCATCCATGAAAACTCTATCTTATTTCCCCACATCACTTCTATTAGTGATGTAGATATACCATTGAAGTCTCGTATGAACTTATGGTATAATCTCACCAAACCATGGAAACATTTCACTTCAAATGTACCCTTGGGTGACACTAATTAAATTATAACTCACACCTTATCAATATCCATCTTCAACCTACTTGAGATATCAAAAATCCTAAGTATATTAACTACCTCTTCATGAAACTTCACTTCTTCAAATTCACAAGAAGATTCTCCTCATGCAAACACCATGACACTTTTTGTAAATGGACTAAGTTCTCTTCCTAGATTTTACAAAAAATTCATGCCATCCAACTACACAATGAAAACTTTCCTAGAAAAGGCTATATAACATTGCTTCATTACTTCAAATGGAATGACAAACCACTCATAAAATGCATCCCATATTTAATGTTGTTTTTCGTTCATCACCTTCCCTTATATATGATATGGTGATACCCACTCTTCAAATAAATCTTTTTCAAGTACGTTGCTCTAATCAAATACCCTGAAAAGCATCCATGAAAAAAATGGAAACCAATACTTGATGGTAATATTTTTGGTGGATTTCATTGATAATGGAGGCGGTAAGGTTGGGAATGTCAAATGGTTGGCTCCAGAGCCTAGGTGGATCAAAATGAATTTTGATATAGCTTCTAAATGAAATCCAGGCCTTGCAAGGGGTGGATGTTTTTATCGCAACTCAAATTTTCAACCTTTCATGATGTTGTCTTTTAATTACATAATGGCTTCCAATACTAAAGTTGAAGGCTTGGCTCTTCTCCATGGGATTTATGAAGCTAGAAATCAGTAGTGGAACAATATTTGGGTGGAAGGTGATTCTAAAGTTATTATAGAAGTCATGAATGCAGGTAAGGCTCGAGCCTAGGAGCTGGAGTCAATAATTCAATCTGTAAAAGAGATCTCTTCCTCCTTCTCAGAGATCAGGTTTTTACATATTAAGAGGGAGGGTAATCAAGTGGCCAATAGATTGGAAAACTTTGAGGTAAGCATGGTAACAGAGAATGAGGCCCCTCTTCACATATGGAATGAAATGTTTCCTAGTGAGGTTTTAAGGGTGGTGATACAAGATTCCATGAATGTGTCATTATTTAAAATCCCTCAATTGATGATTCAAAAGAAGTGAAATTATAATGAGTGTGCAGGAATATTTGGCATGATTTTTTGGCGGACAGGTGTACTCATTGATTGGTTCATCGGTGTGAAGTTTGTGGGGGTATATTTATCCATGAAGGGGGCTATGTGGAAAGGAATTGTAATTCAAGATCTCCTTTTGCCTTGGAATTTATCAGTGGTTTTGCAGGGCTTGGTGGGTTTCGACCGAATGGTGAGAGGATAAGGATCAATTAGAAGAAGGAAGAGAGTGGTTCATGGCGAAGATGCGGGAGAATATTTTTCTTTGGTTAAAAGGGAGAATCAGGAATGCATCCATGTGGGATTGGTTTGCTAGAGCTTGGTTTGTGGCTAAGGCATTGAATGAAGTGGAAGACGATGAGATCTTCAGGAACCTGTGAAAGATGATGGTTGACCCTAAGTAGTCTTTGGGGAGGCTGAATGTATTTGAAATGGCCAGGGGATTAAGCTATGTCAATATCTTGTCCAACTCCTTAGGTCAATTTTTGCTACATCAAGAGATAATGGGGTTGGAGGAACGCCTGATATGCATGCAATATCACTTGAATACCCTAAACAAAGTCGTCTCTTCCATTTCCAAGGGACAAAAGGCATTGGCCGCAGGGAAAGAAATTTTACTTCCATCAGACGCCAAGGTAGTTGTTCCTAGGTTATGTACTTCGACAAGAGAGTCCTGCATCTAAGGAGGATGACTCTGAGGTGGAAATAGTGGCTAAGGTCAAAGGTGACAGATGAAAAAATAAGTTGGTGGATTCTCCTAGGCCTCAGGAATAATAGGTACAATGCCACCAGGCTTGGTTCTCGCATAGGGTAGTCATAGCATATGACCATGATGTGGGTTTTTTTTGTAATTTGGAAGGGAATTGGTCTCTTGTTGTATAATTCCCCAATGGTAATATACTACTATACATGGGTGTGTATGGAAAAATTGCAATATAAATGTCCCCCTGTGTTTTCCTAATTATTGGCATGATAATGTGTGCCTTTATTAGAACTTTCCATATGCATGACCATAATTATCGATATTTTTCTGGAAGTTTTTAATAAAATTGTTTTGTTTTACAAGCTAGGGCAAATCTCCCAATACAATATACAGATAACATATATAATCTTTAATGGATATATATATCATATTGAAAATATAGTCGATAATAAAATAAATTCATTGGTTCAAATAGCATAAATTCACATGTGCATTAAGATGAAAGATTCATATTGATAAACCCCTAATATAAGTATAATCTTGAACTAGTAGTAAATTAATCTACCTATTCATTCTTTAAAAAATTGTTGCATCAAGGTTTGCGTAAACTATATCCGTTGCACCACATCCATCCTATGTGGTCCAATATTGTGTATAGCGCTAAAGTCCATTATGTAATATCCTTAGAACATGATATTTGCATATTCATTTAAAAAATCTTGTAGTCGCTCAAAATGTACGTCATCATTTATGCACCAATGTTTTCTAATTCTCTTTTTGTGAAATCTCGACAGAAATGACATCAAAAATCCTAAACAATGTTGATTTCTCATATCACTCAAGAACTACTTTCCTGAACTCAAACAATGGTGTTATTAATACTATCTATGTTCAACACCCTGATCTTTGTGAGGCTTGAAATTTTGATTCCTTAAGCAAGATCTCTAATTTTCAACAACATATGGTAAGCTTTTATGATGATGTAGGAGCATCCCAAGTTCATAGGTAATCCTTAAAGTCAACCAAAAATAGTATAAATAGTTAGACCTTACATTGTTTTGCATTCTATTTTGTATTTTTATATTCCTTGACAGGCTACATTATGAAGAACTTTTGTTATTGGCGGGATGCATAGTAGTATGTTACATTTCTGTGTTCAGACCAATGTTCTGATATCCTATTGTGCAAGGTTAGTGTTGTGTTTAATTTCATTAGTGCAATGTACAGCTATCAATTGTGTACCTTACAAGTCTTACCTGGAGTAAATTTTTATAAGTTGCTCTAAAGACTATTGGAGGTCTCTCAAGCATTGGCGAATACCATTCGAAACACTAAGTTGAATTTGGATTCATACTCTCTTCGTTATGAGATATGTCTCCACATTATAGGAAGTTTTAGAAATCAATCATAAGTCGATGAAACATTTTAAGGATATGTATGCTCAACATATCTGTAAGTTTCATTCCACGTAATACTATCGAGATTGTCTTAGTTTTATCGTGAGCCGCAGAGTTATGACAATTCCCAATTTGTTTGAAAGATGAGAAGTACATACCCATGGATCTGTACCTCAATTTCACAGCCATAAATTACTTTGAAATAAAATCTAACCTCCAGAGTCTATGCACATGGGCTCTGATCATGGGCCATGTACTTGCATCATTCTTCCTTAAATGTGATATGGATTGTCACTACTCATTGGGTCCACTTCCATGTGATAATTATTATTTCAAATGCCCGATTGTTTTAGGGAGAAATTATTAAGAAGGTAAAAATCAAGCTTCTAGATAAATCTTCCTTGAAATATATAAGAGTGTGGATGTAAGCTCCAAGGCTTGAAACAAAGCTATGTTTGATAATCAAATGATTGGAGAAATATTGTAATGATCTCACTAATATCACTTGGATAATTAGTCTGTGTGTGTTATTCCTTGCAAGTGATATGAATACGAAGCATTAGTTGATAGTGTGTTTCTTACTATTAAATCCTGAACACACTATGTCCATTTCATTTCCAGTCTATGTTATGTTTTCTACACAAGATGTTGAGGGTTCCCTAATCTACAGGTCAAATACTTCCCCCTAACCATGTCCGTGTCAATATCCCGTCCGAAGTTATCTCATAGCTTTAAGCATCTCATATTCCTTATGTATCAAAATCTCGACCTGAGGAAAGAACTTATTCTCAGTGTCCTGTACCAACTAATTTAATCAAAACATGTAATTTAGGGATATTGTTAAGGATCACATGATTGTAAGATGTAAGCGTAATCTTGATAAGAGATAAATAATACAGCTAATAGAATTATGACATCAATGAAAGTAAGCTAATAAATTTGAGACCCTAAGTAGCACAGCGGGGGAAAGAGTGACTTATCTACATTTATATCTGAATGTCGAGATTGATCTTGATCTAGAGGTAATTGATTAACCCCCCACCAAGAGAAGTACTATCGAGTCTTGAACACAACAAATTTTGAGGAACTATACAAACAATGTTCCTAGACTAGGTCATAGGGTGAACTAGGCACTAGATACCTCTACCTAGGCTCACTATGATTACAAAAATGGCCGGAACCTAAGTTGCTTTTTGAAATAATCACACAACATGTGGATGGTTGTCTCTTTTGGTTTCCAATATATGATCACACTAATGAGTTACAGAATTTGTTTGTAACCTTACGTTTGAGAAGATGACTTGTAAAACCCTCAAACTCCATCAAATATCAAAAATAAAAAATGTGGAAATAGAGTGAGTCAGAGTGACACTGGTGGTGAACCTAGATGCTAGAAGTGAGCTAGATCAACCAATCGTTGCAGCATACATTGTCAGACTCCATGATAGTTCTTATGACGTGTGTGCAATAAAATCGTTCCCTAGGAAGCCCTATGTATCAAGATGCAAGTGATAGTAGCGCGATATGTGTAGTGTGTGAGGTTCATGTAAACATGTTGTGTCCCATGGAAAAATAAACTGTGAACCTTAGCCTGAGAGTGTGTCATAGGGTGGTGCACGATACAATGCAGGTATCCTTGTCCCTGTAAGATGAATGAGAAACTACTATATGGATGGCTTTGATGCTCTTAGAATTTCTTTGGATGCAACCTTAGGTGATGATAATAGATGATTAGTTCTTGGTCTTTTATTTTGGTCACATAGCATTGTATTTATATGATTTCCTTAGTTGAATTTTGTAATTGACAACTAGAAGGCCGACCCATAAGAAAATAAGATACCCAAAAGATAAAAGAGGCTCAAAAAGAGCGAGTAAGATAGAAAGAGGTCAGGGGATTCCAGAGGGGATGAGGGCACTTGGGCATTGTAAGCTATGAAAAATCACAGTAATGAAAGATAAACACAACTTATAATGCAAACCTTCCATGTACCTTTCTCCAATGCAAACCTCAAATAAGGGTCTCCTACGAAACCTTGCAAAATGAATATCAAAAATTATTGTGGATGCTCTTGAGTACTCTCCAAAATTTGAATTAAAAATGCTACCAACACAATGAATTTTGTAGAGTTTTTGTATGTGAGATTCAAGAGGATTTGTAAGGAAGGTAAGCCTGCAATTTATAGAGGAAAAATCAGTTAAAGCTGGTTATACACATAAATGAATATGCTAAAAATAGCATTGTGGGAAGTTACAATAGTGTCGAGGGTAGTAAATGAATTAATTATAAAAATTTCCATCCGGAAAGGTGGTTGTACGTGCAATTTAATTGACCCCATCTTTCTAGAATTCTAGAAATGCAGTTAACTAGGATAATGATAGGGAGTTCAAATGAAGTCTAAGTGGAGTTTGATCGAGTGGCAGATGACTAGGATGTGCACACACTTAATTAATTATTTATTTATTTGATTAATAAATAATAATTAACTTGGCTAAAGGGGTACAAAGGATACATGGGATTAATTTAATTAATCCAAAAGGGTATGTAATGTGTATTAATTAATTAATTTAATCAATTAATCAAAAAATGGATGAATAAACAGGGTGCACTAGGATAACACTAGGAACAAGTGGAATAATGTAGACACCCCCAAAATCACTACTATGTTTCCACTTGCTCCCAGTATTATCCCACTACAATCATGTTATTCATCCCGTTATGTGGGTAGTTAATTAAACTAATTAAATTATGTACTCATTACACCTCATTTGGATTAATTAAAATAATCTCTATGTAACCTTAGTACCCCTTTATCTATCTTAATTATCATTTATTAAATAAATGATGTAATTAGTTAGTGTCCAAATTATAGATAACTAAAGTTAATTATCTAATTAGGAATTAATATACCTATTTTCACATTATAGTCAACTTCCTCTTTATACCCCAACATGGACTCCATTTCCTCATCCCAGTAAAATCCACTTTGACTCCACTTCATCCTTATCCTAGTCAACTACACTTCTAGAATCCTAGAAAGGTGGGGGCAGTTAAATTACACGTATAACCACCTTTTCAGATGCAACTTCTATCAAGTAATTCCATTATTTCTCCTCAATGGCAGTTATTCTTCCCTCAACTATTCAGTCCCCTCAAATCCTATTTTTAGCATGTGCAATCAATTAGTGTATCAACTAACTTCAAACCACTACTTAGTCTCTATAAATTGTACGGGCTTACCCTCCTTACAAATCCTCTTGGATTTCTTATGCACAAACTTTGTCAACTTTTCTCCAATATCTACATATTGGAAGCTCTATCCAAGACCAAAATATCTACTCATAGAAATTTACATTCCAAAGTTTGGAGGTCACTCAAGAGCACCCACAATCAATATTTTACAAGGTTCTACATAAGCTAAGCTCTCATACAACCTTACTTGAGGTTTACAAGGAAGAGTTACATGGAAGGTTTGCAAGTTGTTTGTTTGTCTTCTCATTACTAGTGATTTTTTCTTTGCTTCACATTTTTTTGCAAGATTAGTTTTGAGATTGTACACTAACCTATGAAACTTGTCTTCCATCACCACAAAACCATCTCAATATAGTTATCAGGATTCCTTTTCATTCTTTAAGAAAGTTATATAGTAAGAAGAAGGTTCCATGTATGATGCATCCTACTAATTGAAAGGATCCTATTAGTACCACCTTATGATCCCTATGGGAAAGATAGTGACCCTATATCTATTTTGATCATTACATCCTTGTCACCCTTCCCATAGCCATCCTGAGTTGGCACTGGTAGGATACTAAAAATAATATGAAGGGACATAAAACCTACTTTTCTTATATACTTAAGGTTATCATAGATAGATAAGGTACCTACGCCTTTCTTTACGACATGTTATATGTGTTCATACATGATATTATATTCTCGAAAGATGGTTATAGTAACTTAACGAGTAATACATTTCATTAGTTCCTCATATCGAACTAACTCAATGTAGTATTCATCATTAAGTATAGGTTTACTAATCCTATTTCATATCGAGTTGTGTTATTACTATCACTCATTAAAGATAGACCTTATTCTCTTAAGTACATTAAATTTCATGATTAGTCCAATTAATGAAAGATAAGGTATTAATAATGCAAACTTTTCTTTGCACTTCCATTCATATTGTTATCCTTAGTAAGGTCTGTGTGATATCATTCAAAATGAATATCATATTTTAATCAAGCTTCTGCGCAATGCACTTATAGTGTTATACAAAATGAAGTGACTTTTGAGTTTCTTGTTCCACCTTCTTCCTTTCCTTTAACAAAATAGGCTCTTCACATTCTCAATCTATGTCTAAGAGAGCATTACATATTCTATATTGTGTCTTATCCCTTAGGTTAGGTATATACATTAGAATTGCGCAATCAAACAAAATATATTCATTGTCGTAAAATTTTTAATCCTTTATACATTCCCAAAACTTTCCCATACTTATATAGTTGTCTCGTCCCAAGGAAAGATTTTTTGATACATGTCAGGTTGTCAATGCCCCTACCTTTCCTCGGATGTCTTGAAGTACTAATTGTTTGCACATTATGATAGGGAGTCTCGCAGTCGGAATAGGGACTTCTAGGTACCAATTTCATCAAAGTCTATGCACTATGATTAACCCCATTTTTCGGATTAATAATTTAATTAAGTAAATAACTTTAACAAAACTTTTGTATTTTTTCAATCTATGGATACTCTTTCATAGACCGCCATTGTGGGTCTTCTATCTAATTAATGCTTACAGGGGTACAATCAGTAAAAAATTATATAATTATACTTCAAAATTAATTACTTTCCAATAAACTTTTCCTAGGATAACCTCTGTATTTTTGTTGTTGCTTTGTGCTAATCTTGGCTTGAGTTGGTTGACATGACTAGATTAAAATGTAGATATGGGAAAGGTAGTATCATTCGTTTCATTTATTTTGAGGAGCATGATAAAAGAACATATTTTGGAGTGTTCTTCTTTGTATTTGGAGTATAACGAAAAACTTAGAGATCTATTATGTACACATTGAATGCAAAATTCTACATATACTTATTTACTCTTCCAAAGTAGATATGAAATTGCAATAACTCAAATGCATGGATCAATTCAAAACATTATTTAGTGTTACCCTCTACCTTATCATGGAGAGTAATGTCAACTCTAATGTCTTAGGTAAGCACCTATAAGTGATCATGTAATTCTTTGTGCCTGCACTCCTAACAAATGTATTGCATGACATATTACGTTAAAATTCTCAATGTTTGTTGCTTATGGTGTGAAATATCAGTAATTTAATAATCAACCATTAATTAACAGGAATTGAGTTTTCCTAAAGTCTTCACTTACCTTTTATGAACATCATATTGTAATTTCCATGAGATACCATTCCCACAAATTCAGGGCTAGTTGAATTTGTGTCCATCCTCCCAACATCAACCTTGCTATAATGTCACAATTGTGATTCAGGGATTCTTGTTTACTCCTACACTTGTCTTGCCAATATCAATTCTCTATCAAAGATTTATTACTAGAGCTCACAAAAACTTTATTACCCAATAGCTACTAAGTTGTTTGATTCAAATCAATCTTCTTTTTGCACATGACCATCAGATGTGGTATGTAGTTCATAAATTCTAGCCCACATGGAGGTCTAGTGTTTTTTAGATATGTGAGCATATGACGCCATATATAGCTTTGTAAATAAATCCAATGGATCATAGTGACTATAGATACATTGATTGGGATTGCAATTATAACAATCATTCTTAGTAAAACCTGTCCACCTTTTGTAGAATGGTTTGACATGTATCCATAATGCAACACATGTACTTACATAACAACAAATATCATATGAGGCATAATTAAAAAATTGGAACCCACTCTAATTTAAATTGATGTTACATAGCGGTAGCCTACAAGGGTTTCATGGAGATCCATATTCAAGTATTGTTACCATATGGGTAAATTTAAGCCATGAGTCAAATCCTTATGAAGAAATCACATGTGTTATTGCAATACAATAATGAATCTTTAGTGTGGATTCATGGAAATTCAAGAATGAATGTATGTTGAACAAATATAATTTTGATGTATAGTTACTAATGGGATTATTAAAACAGTTTTATTATCTTGTGTTGTTATGTATAGTGTTGTCATCAACTAGAAGACATAAACAAAATTACATTAATGGAAAAGTAAAATATAGTCAACAACAACTTAAATGAGAAGTGGATCATAACATCCACTTACCATAGAATAGAGATAGACATGAAGAGTTTGCAAAAAATCCATATTTTCAAGGGTTACAAGTGTTGATACCTATGACTTCTTCCTAAAGTGGAATCACAACTTCGAATATGAAAGCAATTCAATTTACCACTACATTAGTAGGGGAATGCAATTGAGCCAATCCATACTAGAGTTTCAGCGCGCTCTAGTGCCATCCAGATATTCCATGGATTTTTATGGAACAATTAAAGGTGCACCATTTTATGTCATCTTTCATTTATCTACTATAGTTCCAAATATGAATGTGAGTATTTAAAATGATAATAAGAACCATCTGAAATAAATACATGACCTATTCCTAGTTTTATAGATTCTTTGCATAATGTATCAAAAGGTCAGTTCTAGATATGACATGTTTTTCATCTCCTTTCAGTATTTCATGTGAGAAGGTTTGTTGGAGGATTACTGATTCCTTTCTTACAAGAATTAATTTAATTAATATTTATTGATTTGTAAAGGCTTTGGAACATCTCGTTGGGATTTAATTGATTTGAAATAAGTAGCCCGTTCTTAATTCCATCCAATATACGGCTATGGAGAAGTAGTAAAAAGCAAGCTTTACCATGCCAACTCACTCATGAACTAGTGGTACTCCACTCAGAGTAGAACTACAAAGGACATAAGCAACAATTTGATTATGTACAACTATCACATGTTGTCTTCTTCAAATTAAATCAAAATCCTATTGTGATGTTGTATTCATTTCCCATTAAATGATTATTCAAACCATCTTAAGTTTACACAGACCAAATAACTTGTTAATTCAGGAAAATACATTTGACTCACATTACATACTCATTCAAAAGATCCATAGATCTAATTGTCATATCCAAATCACAACTTATAAATATGAGTAGCTAAGTGTCAATTGAAAGTAAATGATCGCAAGGTATTAAGCCATTTGAGGACAAAACTAATGAATGGCAAAACAATGGGGATACCGAAGAATGGAGGCTTCCAAGGAGGATACTCATTTACCAAGGTCGTTCCATTTGGTACAAGATTGCAGCATTCCACAATCAAACTATCCAAATTAAAGGGCGCACACAGGTAGTAATGGGATAATGAACAGAGGTTCACGCCTAAGCAAGGGAACCTTTGGGACTTAGCACATTTGAGTGGACCACGAGCTAAAATTACAAGAACTGAGATAGAGTGGTCAACCAAACAATGATTCAGATCCAGAGAAAAGAAATGATATAATCCTAGGTAGGAAGCCAAATTTCTATTTTATAAAATATATATTATATATATGCATTCTATATAACATGTATATAATCTATTTTTTATATATAGCTATTATGATGATACATGTATGTATACTATGTATATAGTGTATATGGATGCATGATATATATTTACTGTATATATAATATATATATGTAGTCCTCATTAGATATACATGTATAGTGTATGTCTTGTGTGTATATATATACATGTGTACTCTATCGTACACATGTATATCACACTACACACAGCACAAGCATATCTGTTGATAGTGCATGATATGTACAAGGAACATATACACTATATATACATATATGTGTGTATATATAGCACTATATATGTATATATAGTGTATATATATACACTATATATATATATATAGTGTATATATGTGTATGTATACTGTATATGTACATGTAGTATATACAGTGTACATACACACATATATATGTATATATATGTATATATGTAGTGTATGTGATATATATGTATATGTATATGTAGGATGTACATATACATATATACAGTATACATATACATACATATACATACATACATATATATAGTATACACACACACACACACACTACATATACATGTACATATATACACTACATATATATATATGTATATGTATATGTATATATATGCATATATATACATATATATATATATATACACACACATATATATACATATACATATGTATACATACATATATATATATATATATATATATATATATACACACACATAAATATGATATATATATACATACATATATATATGTATATACATATTTATATATATATGTATATATATATGTATGTATGTATATGTATATGTATATGTACAAAAGGAAGATTCATTGGTTGTTTGTGGAACTCCATATTGGAGCACTAGTAAGAATTTTTTCAATCCTTGAACTTAGTAATATTTCACATTTAGGTGATAAATTGATCAAGTTACAACTTTGTTTACTCATGACAAGTGAATGCAAGACTGTATTGGCATGTTTTAGCAATCTTTTTTTTTTCCTTTTATGAAATATTGATACAAATATCATTGCATGAATCTAATGAGAGGTGTAATGCGCTAAACGTTTCAATTTGCATATGGATACTCAGGATCAGAAAATAGCAGAATACATACTCCATCATTGACTCTTTATTTAACAAACCTTTACATTACTTAATATGAAGAACCCTATCTTTGCAACATATATAGTGGATAAACATATCATATACCTGAGACCCCCCAAAAAGAAATGATTTTATTAACTTCAAGTAAATTCTTATATAACAGCCAAATCTCCATATTGCAAATAATTATAAGTATCTTTATGCAAATGATTGAGAATTTCTAGTAACTCATGATCTTCCTCAATTTCAAAACAATAATCCTTCTACTATTTCTTCTATCTTTTGTAGTCCATTTTTAAACATGTATAAGTTTTACGCCTTGCACAAAAACTCCCCACTGCATTAGTGTAGTCACAAAATCATGCACTTAGGCATTATTTAGCCCGGTCTCATACTACTATTCAGAAGGTTCTAAAGTGAAGAAAGTACTAATTAATCCCACCTTTTAGCCATCTTATTTTACTTTTTATTTTTCGTCATTCCCACACATTTTTACATACATGCCCAGCTATTTCGGCACTTTCCCCTCACTTGAGCCTAAACTAGGGCACCTTGGGGCACCCCGAGCCTTGTTTTTACTTTCCCACCACTGTTTGGGCTCTTTCTAGCCATTTTTCATCTTATCTTTTTCCTATTCAGTCAGGTCAAGGTTAATTACAAAATTAGAGCAACATAACCCTATAAATATAAAGTTATGAGACCATAATGAGGTTTGTAGCGTCACATACTACTATCATTCCATCTAGAGTTGCTTTTATTGCATCACTTGCATCCACATAGTGTCATGCATCAAGGCTAAGATATTTGCATCAACACACACAACATATGGGGAAGGATTCTATTATATTTCATGCACACATGTGATTACATTTTCTATAGTTATTATTGCTTACTACTTCACAAAGTGCGACTGGCACAAGAGCACCTAGGGCACGACATGCACACACACATACTAGAACTACATTTGGGTCCAAAATAGAGTACAGTGCTCAGTTTAGTAAGCCCACTATTGTGATAGCTAAGGTCAGTCCAACCCATTCATTTTTTATCTTTTATTTGTAGGGTTTTGATACTTCTTTTTCTTTTGTAGGTCATTCCTTCATCCTACATTATTTGCATCATCATCTGGTGCAGCTCTAAAAATCTAGTGCAATAGAAAATGAATATTTCATAGTACCATGTGACCCTGTAAAAATCACATTCTGAGTTTTTATAGAGACCAGGGCACCCCAATACCCTCATGGGCGCTTCAGTCCATTCAGATCCTCTAGATCCGGCCTTTAGGGACCTTTATACAGTCGTTCCTACTTCTGGAATCCTCAGTCAGACCTGCAACAGTCTTCAGGAATTATCTAAGTCCTTTCCTTTTACATCTTTGCATATATATGGTTTTATTTCAATTAGCATAATTATTTAAGGTTATTCCATACTATTTTAGCGTACCTTATAGTGTTTTAGTTAGATTAGCTAATATTATACTTCCCACAGTTTAGATAATTTTAGTTAATCAATTAGAATCAGATTTACTAGATGTATACATCCACATAGATACACCAACATCCCATGTTGTAACACTTTTAGAATCATTTAATATTTGTAGGGTGAATGGAATCCTAAAAAATCAAGAATTTTAAACATTTGAACTTAAATTTCTTTTAAATTAAATTTTTCAATCTTACAAACAATATATAAACTTAATATTCAATGTATTTAGTTCAATCTTACATAATCAATATTTATTTCAATAGAATATGAGATAAAATTTTGTTGCTTACAAAAATCAAGACTAGGGTAAATGTTGTTTTAGAAACAAAAAAAAATGAATCATTTAAATTTAAATTAATTTTTTATCTTATAAACAATGTACGAGCTTGATATTTAGTGTATTTAATTTGATCTTACATAAAAAAAAATTAATTTAAAAATGTGATAAAATTTTGTCTCTAAGAAAATCAAGAAAATCACTTTCCTCTAATCCTGCAATATCTCAAATATCTCTCCAAATTTGTATGGTAAGCTCCTACTACTCTTGATATATGTTTTGTAATATTGTTTGCTAAAAGAAATATGACATATGAGGTCCAAAACAAAGATAAACCTTCTTTTATGTTTATTCCTGACGCAAAATTTGATGCAATTGCATTAGGATACAAGTTTGTTAAAAAAATATCATTTCTTGAAAATGGCAATTGGGGATTAAATGTGTTTTGTGTCAGGGTTTTGTGTGTTAGTACATTTTACATCAAGAATTTTAAAAACAGTGGAAAAAAGTTTGCAACACTAATCAGGACCAATTTTGAAGGGTTTGATGCTTAAATTAGTAGAATACTTGTCGGTGATGTAATTTACATCAATGTGAAAAAGAAAGTAACATCAAATTTGTATCAATAATTGTATAGTTTTGAAAAAATGACAAAAAAATGTGACAAAATCATCAGAATCTACTAATGTAAGCTACTCTATTCACTTTATTGAGAGTATCATAAAGTCATCAAATCATGGAGAAAGATTCTTAGGTTTCTTAACATTTCCAAACATGATTGAACTTTCTTGGGTGTACCCTCAAGAATATTTTATGAGCGATTTAAAATCTCTTGGTGTCTTCTTCAAATCAACATAACTCTTCCACCAATCTAAAGCTTCCTTGAGCCTCTACCAAATGACATGCATTTGAGTATCATATTCTTAGGTTTCTACTCTCACATTGTGTCTCTCTGCCCATTGAGAATTGTTTTCATTCCATTTGCATCTCTACATGTCACCCTGGTCAAATTCTTTTCTACTCTTAAGTAGGAGTGATTGCCCAAATTTCTTAAAAAGAAAGGAAAATTCGTTATCTCTTTCTGTTAAAAATGTCTTCACTTTGGTTGTTTATCACTTCACTTGTTCTTTTAAGAAGGGACAAATATTTTTTTTAAATTGTCCCTTGATGTGAATCTTATCAATATCTACTTCTAGCATAGCATGTCTAAGTCTCACGATTATGTATAATTATTTTTATAGATAAATGCTTGTGACCGAAGCTATGAACCAGAGTACATTCAGTCAAGATATAGCATTTTAAGCTCAACAATTCGCGAACCAGAACCACCACACTCGAACACACTTCTTGCACGAGCGATCTTGAACCATAATCCACCACTGTTAAATCAACCTACCACTCGTGCCACCCTGAACGGTGATTGTGCCTAAGTAGGATTTGAACCTGGGTGGAGCTAGATGCAGCCATCTATCTTACCCACTCCACCCAGACCCCATCGGCATGATTATGTATAATTTTACTATATAGTTTAAATTGTTTTATCATGTTACACTTTCTGAGCATGTTCCCTATAGAGATTCATATATGTATTTTTATTTCTATTCTTGCAACACTTTACGAGTGAGGCCCACCATAGAACCCCTCCCTTTACCTATAAAAAACATAAGCATGATTGAGGGATCTCTAATGGATCCTCTTAAATCAAACAAGTACACTATAATGGGAGTGTCTCCAACCAACCCTCTTAGACTATCCAAAATGTACCTCTCCAGCTGCCAAAAAATGGTGTGCCTTATGGATGACCCCACATGATCAATATATTTCATCTAATTTTTAATTTTATAATTGGCATTCTTTTTATGGAAAATGTTTTTATCGAATTCTAACGACTCTCCCTTCATCCCTCTAAAAACATTTTGGGCCAAAGTAGTAGTAGATTAAATTGTTTGGGCAATGACAATAATAACTATATTTATGAATATTTAAAAAGTACTCATCAAGCTTGTTGCTTAACTCTACCATGTGCTTTACCATGTCTTCATTTTTTAGTTAAAACCTAGGGTTATGAAGGATTTCTAGGAAAAAATAATGTTACCACCCTTTTCAAAGCAGAGTTGACATTTTTCATCTAAATAAGCCAAAAGAAAAAATGTGGCATCTTTCGAGATTAATGAGATTAATTAATGATGCTCAATATATGAAGCAAAATAGAGGGAGGCATGTTTATCCCAAATAGTGGCAAGGGATTCTTATCCAAGTAGGAAGAAGCTAGCCCATATAATTTAAACATAAACCTATTATAGCTATGAAAATTGTTGTAGATGTTGGATGATATCAATTATACTAAGATAATTAGGCATTGAGTTGATGTCATGATAATCGGAGCCACTTGTACGTCTTGGTGTTGAAGTTGAACTAGCATTGAGTGAATAGATACTAGAGAAATGGTTTTGTTGGTCTCAAACCATTAATATGGTATATGATATATAAGTGTTGATGATACATGGAAATTTGACAACAATGCAAAAAAGTTCTTGTTGGCAAAATAATTTGTTGCACGGGAAAATTAGTGATTTTTCACGAAAACTTCAGGACTAGGTCCTCCTCTTAGGAATGAGGAGGCTCTCATTTATTGAACGTGGGAAATGTAAAATATGTGGTGGCCATTAGGTCGGGGATCACACAATAATACTCCACTAAACTTGTAGAAAATTGTTTGTATAGGATACAAGGGAGGATTTTTCTTGGAGAGAGAAAAGAATATAGAGAGGGAGAGTTAATTTAATGAAAAGGCACTTGCAAATTTTATTAACCACGGTGGGTCCACATCCAATATGAAGAACACAACCATGTAAGCAATAGTAAGATTAAAAAATCAAAGACATAAAGTTCAATTGATTTATTCCTCAAAGATACAAAGCTCTTTCTTGGTTATTCAAGATTATAATGTGTATAAAGTTGAAAGTAGGAAGTAGAGGAACATAGACAAGAAAATAGAAGAAATAGCTTCTTACTTGTAGTGAGAGAACAATAGTTGTCAACCCATTAGAATGGAGAAGCCACCCCAATATATATATTTACAATGTATTTTCATCTCCCCCACATGATTTTTCACATCCCTATCACGTGTGACCTTTCATATTCCTATAGGGATAAAAATAATCCCCTTTCTTATCAATGAAAGATAACTTTTACAATTTCAAATTAAAAGTCCACTTAATTGAATAAGACAAAAAAGTCAAAAAGTGCATTCCCATGAATAATTAGAACATATAAAAAGAGGGAAGAAGAGAGTGATCGATCTAAGGACAAAGAAGCTTCTGATGATGAAGATCCAGTTCTTAGATAACTCTGAGGAAATGCTCCTGGAATGAACTCATCACCCTTCACTTCCTTACTACAACGAGATATAGAGAGTTCCACCTTTTAAATTTGTGGAATGCAAACACAACCCAAAGCACTGATGTAAGTCTTAGGAACACCACCAAGGGTATTGCATTTATTGAACCAGACTTGATGATCTTTTGTAGTCTTACAGATGAGCCTCTAATTTATGTAAGGGATTCTGAAGTATCTTCTTTGAAAGAGAAAGGATACCTTGCATGTTTCTAGACCAAATCTTGGAAAGACTTAAGGAACTCTTCTAAGGATGATTTTTTTGTTGAGTGGAGGCGATTGGAGCTTCTACATTGTATTGTCCCCTAAAGGACGATATTGAATGCACTAGATATTCCACTACAAATCCAGCTAAAAAATAGAACCAAATATAGAAGAAAACACTTCATAACTAATTTCCTCTAGGAAATGTGATTTGAACCAAAGAAGGGAAACGCAATATAAAATAACTCTTTTTTTGTAATTTTTTTTATATAAAACTGATTTATAGAGAACAATGGAATAGAATGGTACCAAAATAGGAGCTCCATAATCTGATTTTTATTAATAAAAATGTTGCATGTCTGACTTGTGATTATAGCAGTAGAAAGAGGGTTTGAAACCTCACAAAAATGACCAAAAAGTGTTGGATAATTATCTGGAAATGCACCCCCAACAGCAAATATAAAAACTGATTTTTTTACTTCCTTAAACACTGCAAAATCAGCTCCAACTGGGTCACTCCAGCTGAAATAAAACTTGATTCAAAAATCTGATTTTCAACCTAAATCTTCCACATAAAAAGGATGAATCCAAGGAAGCGTTTTTGTTCTTCCTTGTCCTTTTTTCTAAGGGTTTTTTTCCTCAGAAACTTGCAGCAATAGATTCTTAGCTCTTAGTCGAATTTGAAAAATATGGAATGAAAGAATGAGCTCCAAAACAGGTCAACTTTTCCCTAAAAGGAAAGAAGACACCCAAAATCAGCCCTCAAAGCATCCAATCAGCATGCACCAATTTTTTTAATGCATTTTCCCCCCATTTTCTGTCCTAGACCAAGTCACAATCCTTACGGAAGACATAAAAATATAATGACTCTTTTTTATTCTTTCTAGTGTCACATTTCTTTTGTGAGCCAAGTCACATTTTACTCTAGGAAAAATACGAAATAAATTACACCTTTTTCTATCCTGGACTTGATATAATATTAAGTCATTTAACTTATTATAAGTGCTTATATATTTTTCCTCTGCTAATGGCACTTTATAATAATTAAAAATAACTTATGTCACCCTTATGTTTCCCCTTTGCCCGTCAAGTAGACAAAATAGGCCAAGGGTCTTCAATAACATTATTGTAGAAAGATGGACATTCCATTCCTCCCTTCCTCAAATTTCTTTCCCACAAGCAATTTCATATTTGGGTGCTCTAAAATTTCTGCACCCTCTCATGTTGCATCTTCAAGAGGTAGCCCTTCAATTGGATCAAGTATTCTCTAATAATTATATTCCTCAACATGTTTTCAAGTACCTCCTTGATAGATTCCGGTTCCAAAACTAACTTTCCCTCATCATCTAAAGGGGACAGCTCCGTGGAAGCAGAGATATTTTGTTCCAAAGACTTTTTTAGGCATGAAACATGAAACACGTTATGGATTTTTCTTTGAGTCAGAAGTTCAAGCTCATACGGAACTGTCCCAACCTTCCTTACGATCTTGTAAGGTCCATAAAACATTGGCTTCAACTTCTTTGATCCTTTCCCTTTGAGGGAAGATTGTATATATGATTGTAGTCTCAAAAAAACCATGTCCCCTACCTCAAATGACCTCTCAATACTTTGTTGGTCTATGTTGATTTTGTGCCTGTCAGAGGTTATCCTTGAGTGCTTTTAATATATCTTGGCTCTGTTGCACCAATTCTCTAGCTCGCGGCACTCTAATATCCAGAGGAACAACATCCACAAAGGAAAATGTATCGTAACCATATATATCCTTGAAGGGGGACATACCAATAAAAATGTGGTAAGATGTGTTGTATAAAAACTCCCCCAAATATAACCATTTTATCCATGTGGTATGCTGCCTTGTAACATAGCCCATTAGGTACCCCACTATCCACTTATTACCAATCTCATTTTTCCCATCCATTTGTGGATGGTAGCTTGTGCTAGGGGTCAATTATGTACCTGCAAGATGGAAGAGTTCTAGCTAAAAAGAACTTAGAAATATGTTATCCCTATCACTCACAATATTTTTAGACAGCCCATGAAGTTTGAAAACTTCTCTAAAAAATTTCCAGCCACCAAGGGTCCGTCATATTTAGTTGGCAGTGGGAAAAAATGTGCATATTTGGTTAATCTATCCACTACAACATAAAGGACACTTTTACCTTACACTGAAGGAAGTCCAGTGATGAATTTCATGGAGATGATCTCCCACTTTTTATTCAGGATAGGTAGAGGTTGCAAAATACCCGCTGGAAATTCATGCTCTGCCTTACATTGTTAACATGTGAACCACTCCCTTATGTGTTGGATTACTTCCCCTTTAAAACCTTTCCATACAAACTTTTCTTTGATTTTCTTGTATGTTTTGAAGTAACATGGATGACCAGCTAAGGGTGATTCATGCATAGATTTTAAGATTTTTCGTTTCACCTTGCATTCAAGCACAAAAAATACCATGTTCTTTTATAGTATTAGGTTATCCACTACGTTGTATTTTTCATCTTCAATTCCACCTTCTAGGATAGAGCTAGCAAACTGGTTTTTTTCATATTCAACTATTATAACATCCCTTCAATCCACCGCAATTTCTAACATAGAGCAACAATATGGCTTCCTAGACAATGCATCTGCAACAATATTATTTTTGTCTTTTACAAATTCAATTTCGAAGTCAAAGGATTGAGTTTTTCTCACCCATTTTTTGTTGGGTATCAATCAAATCATATCGGATGAGAAAATACCTTAAGTTATTGTGATATGTTTTCACCACGAACTTGCCACAGACAAGATACTGCCATAACTTAACCAAGGCATTCATGATTGCTAGCATTTCCTTGTCATAGATAGAGTACTTCTTTTCAATCTCTTTTATTTTTCTACTCTCAAATGCAATGGGGTGTTTTTTTTGCATTAAAACAGCCCCAATACCTTCACCAGATGTATCACATTCAATAATAAAGGGAATAGAGAAATATGGAACACCGAGTATGGGGATTTTACTCATCACCTTTTTTAAGTTGTAAAATGCCTCTTGGGATGTCCTAGACCAGCTGAAAGCTCCCCTCTTTCTTAAATCAGTCAAAGGAGTTGCAAGTTAAGAGAAACCTTTGACAAACCTCCTGTAATAACTGCATAGTCCCAAAAATCCCCTCAAATGTGTCATGGTGGTGGGTGGAGGCTAATCCAAGATCACCATGATCTTCTATTGACCCACATGAACACCTTGGGTATTGATAATGTGTCCCAAGTATAAAATTTCAGTCACACCAAGTTCACATTTTAAGGTACCTAGACATTCCCTGACCATTGACCATTGCCTTCACATACGTCATTATCACATACAATAAAATAATAGGAGAAAGTGATATACAACGTCGAATATGCAAGGGCTTATTGAGAACCATGTGTCTGAGGATGGATGAAGACATGACCAAAGGCAAGATGCCCCAGGCAAAAAAGGATCACAATATCAATGAAAAATATGGCAGTGACTCCAATATCACATCGGTAGAGAACAGTTGCGGTCTCAATAGAGACAGGAGACAATGTTCTATAGACCAATGAGTGGGTGAAGACCACTGCAATATGGATGTAAACTGTGATAACCAATGGGCCATAGGAAAACATCAAAATATGTGCAACTAAATATAAAAGGTACGTGCAATCCCTTGTCCGTGAGGAATCGTGCAAAAAATCATGCATCCGCAAAAGGGACATGGATGAAGATAATGATGCCCCAGCACAGGGCACAAGACAGAAAAAAGTGAGTTATATACGTCGACAAGTACAAGGATGAAAAGGTTCCCCAACATGGGATACGAAAATGACATATTGGAAGATGGATGTGTAATTAAAAATGCCCCAGGGGGAATAATCATAGATGTGGACATGATGAGAAAATGGGATAGAAGGGTGAGATAGAATGCCCTAAAAGAGTGGTAAATATGATTGTAATCATGTTTCATAGGAAAGATGCATAAGTGTTGGAAAACTAGAAGGTGAAAAAGAAAAAGCAGTCCCACTTCTTCGATAAGTAGGATAAGAAGTCAAGATACTTTTTCAACAAAAAAAGCTGAAAAAATATTCATGGAAGAGAACAAGATCCAATAGGTGATGGTCATTCTAGTATCCTCCAAGACAAAAATGTCAAATGAATATGGGAAGAGATTCTTAGAAATGGATATGATGATGCCATTGTCAGAGGACTGACGAAGATAAAAGATGTGACAACGTTCTCAAAAAGAGAAGATGTCAATGTTGCAGAGAGAAGAACAAAGATGGTAATGAAATGGATCGACAGTGGTACATAAATAGAGAAACATCAGATTTGATTTTGAATGCTAGGTGTGAGGGATGTGGTGAAGGATGTAATGAGAAAGAGAAAATGGAATGGAAAGGAGTGACTGATTATGAGAAGAGTAAGAAAGATCGAATGTGAAGGTGACATGGGTACGGAATAAAGGTACGGAGACGGAGGAGGAGAAAAAAGGAATGAAAGGGGAGGAAGAAGATAACAAAGAAGGATTATAGAGAAAGGGGGAAATGATGAAGGATAAGCAAGGAGAAGACAAGAAAAAGACGGAGTAGAGGGTGAAATTATGAAAAAGGGAGAGAGTTATTTAAAATGAAAGGTGTGAAGGAGGGTAAAGCAAAGGAAGGTAGATAATTAATGGAAA
Organism: Taxus chinensis; assembly: GCA_019776745.2. Taxonomy (NCBI): domain Eukaryota; kingdom Viridiplantae; phylum Streptophyta; class Pinopsida; order Cupressales; family Taxaceae; genus Taxus; species Taxus chinensis. The sequence goes on from JAHRHJ020003477.1 coordinate 888,311, forward strand.
ACGAAAGAGATGATAGAGCAAAGAAAATTGAAGGAACCAGATCATAGTGAAGAAATCCAAGGCAAATAATATGGAATTGACCACATGGAAATTCATGTGGATGGTGGGATGATAAAAAAGATGGGACAACATTGAAGATTTAGATTATCAATGGGGAAGTAAGAAGGAAGTGCGAGGTAAAACGGGGAAGAAGATGATATGGAGGAAGTGAAATAAGACAAGGATTTGAAAGGAGGAGAGGACAATGGAGAAAATTATGCAGAAGGAAGGGAACCAAGAACGGATATATTCGATAAAGAGTGAGAAGCATAAGGAACGTAAAGAGAATCTTGAGGGGAGGAATGACATGGATTGGAAAAGATGTGGGGTTGTGTGAGATGAGGATAAGTTGATGATGACAAAATAGAGAGAGGGTGCATGATGAAGAAAGTGAAGAAATTGGCAAGGAAGAATGAAAGATGGAGAGGTGGCAAAGAAAAAGAGAGGAAGGGATAGGAGAGGAAATGCCAGTGAATTGATGTTAGGATAAATCCACTGATAATGATCAGTAGGGAAGGATGGGACAAAAGGTGAGAAGAGGGGGAAAGTAAACAAGGAATGGAAGGGGGGGGACGCTAATGAAGGGATGTTAGGAGAAGTCCCCTGATAATGATCAAAGGGCACAGAGGAAGGAAGGAATGAAGATAGAATGGGGAAGATCAAAGAGAAGGATTTAGGCTGTGTAGAATGGGGATGAATGATTTTTAGGAGAAGTCCACCAATAGTTATTAGTGCGAAAACAGAAGACGATGATGAAAGAATGTTAGGAAATGATCAATGAAAATGACGGGTAAGTATGGAGGTAGATATGTGGGAGAACTCTAGAAGATGGAGTGGAAAGAGTAAAGAAAGGAGGGATAGCAACATGTGTGAAGATGAAGGTGAGGAGAGGACACAGTGGATGAGAATGAATGAGATAAAGATTAAGAAACAAGACACAAAATGAATGGCGAAGAAATGATTAAGTAAGATTACCAAGCGAAGGATGATGGAGATGAAAAGGGGGCAAGTAGGAAGTGGTGTTTTCTAGAATGAAAGAGGATGTGAGAGAATGTGATGATCGGGAATGACGAGAAAATGTAGATGGTGAGAATGTGTAGTGGTGGGAGAGTGCAGGATGACATATCATTCTTAAGAGGGACTCTTAAGTAAGATCACCATGCCACATGAGGAGTTAAGTAAGATCACCAAACCGGAAGTGAAAATATGGAAGGAGAAAGACAAGATTGTATTGGAGACAGGTGTGGAATGGTTGGTTGGAGTGGACGAGTACAATGATATACGAGAGACAAAATATGAAGAAGATATGATGGGAGGTGGAAGCTTTAGATGGAAAACCATTCTTAAGAGGGACTCTTAAGTAAAATTGTCATGTGACAGGAATGGTTAAGTAGGATCGCCAAGCTGAAGAAGAAGAAGAATGATGAAAAGACTGAGCAGTGTATACCAAAATGGAACAAGAGATGAAAGGAGGTGATAACAAGGAAACAAAGGAGAGTGACATGAGTGGATGGAGGAACATATGCAGTGTAGATGGAGAGTGTAAGGGAAATCCTTAATTGGGATGCCCAAGTGGTGGGAGTGATGATGTAAGAGTGTTAAGCAAAAAAGGAGGAGCGGAAAGACGTTTATGGTGGTGATTGTCGTCCACTAAAAGAGGAAATGGTGGAAAGGCTTCTACAATGGGAGGATCCAAGGAAGAAGATATACCTTAACTAAGATTCTCTGGTTGTATGGATGGTTAAGTAAGATAGTCAAACTGAAAGTGAAAGAGTGAAAGGAAAACTCAAGAGGAAAGACAAGTAGGATATCTGACCAGGTGCAAGGGGACAGAAAGGTGATAAGGATGGTGATGAGTGGAAATGGGGAGTGAAGAGAAATGGATCAAAGACATTGTTGAACATTTTCAGAGATAAGAAGTTGCAGGATAACAAACTTTCCTTGAGAAGGATCCTCAAGTAGGATTCACAAAATGTAATGGCAATAATGTAGAATTCACAAATTGAAAAAGTGTATTTGTGAGCGCATTCATGGAAATTATGGATAGATATAGACTTGATAGTGTGAAATTTGATGCGATTTTGATAAAATATGGCCTTTATGAGATGAATGAAACATAGTTGTAGCAAGGGCATATAGGAAAACTATGCTTTGAACTAAATCAGAGATAAACAAGAAAGGTTACCACTTAAGGCATTACACTTACAACCAATAGTAGGTGTTAACACATAACCAACGATAGTTAATAATACTAAAATACCGTGAGGGAAATATGGATGAAAGATGCTTATGATCCTAATGTTGACATGACAAAGGGATTGGAGATGTAACTTATACACGTGAAGAGGGATCTCCATAAATGGTTGTTTCCTAGAACTACGCCCCAGCTCTGGGAAAGGGGAAGAACAATATTATAAGAAAATTGATCTATGTGGGAAGCTTTCTAAGAATGTTGATAAAAGGAAGGTTGATCAATGCAGGAAACCTTCCAAATGCCATAATAACATAATAGCCATCCTTTGAGGGTATGGTCTACTTTATACATAATATGGATGGAAAGAATAATATATATAATAGTCGTCCTTCAAGGGATCGGTCTATTTCTTTTGATTTTTCTTTGATTTTTATTTGTATGCTTTTTTTTCATGAACAGTTGTCCTTCGAGGGATTGGTCTATTTTTGATAACTTTGATTTTTCCTTTTACATACTTGAATTTTAGCTTTACATGAGGGAGAGCTGGGAATAGCGAAGTAGACCACTTAGGAGGGGATAATGAATGTACGAGAGACACCCCTGGACCCTTCACATTCCTGCAATAGGAGAATGAGAAGGTGATGGATGTAATGGTTATGGGGTCATATCAAAGCAGTTAAGGCAAACCACATAATTCATATCATTACAATGAAGAATGGAAGGGGCTAAGAATGGAGGAATGATATAAGGATATAACTAAGTGCTCATTGGTAGATATGCTAACAATAGACTGGTATCAAGTGCAATGCATTCAATGGTTATGTCTTTGGTTTACCACCAAGAGAGGGAAGACATTAAGTTACAACAGGATGAGATGATAGACAAGTAGGAAATAAAACTGTCCTTAAGGAAACAAAAATATGATCATGATGGCAAATTTGGATGAAATTAAATTATGCCCTGAAAGAGACACAAACATGACAGGAAATAAATGGCCATAAACGTGGACTTGTTGAAATAGATGGTGCCCCAGAAGAGACACAAATATGGCCACAATGGTGAAAGCTTCCTCAAAATTGTGAAATGATTGAATTTGCAAAGTCAATGAAATATGTTTCGCACAAGAGTGTGCGAAGAGCTCGATTAGGTCGGTTTGAGGAAGAGGAAAAGACAATTAGATTATAATATTGTGTCATCATGCGACAAAATCTATGATGGATTCATCTTAAAATTGGTGGATGCTATACATATCGTTGATGGCTACCTTGCATGTAATATTAATTGAGAAATGCTCAAGAAATAATTGCGCAAGCTGAGAGAAAGAAAATATGGAATATTGGGGAATATTATTATACCAATCTAAGGTATGGCCAACCAAAGACATGGGGAATGTCCATAGCATCAACTTTTGGTCATGCGCGATAAGATAACATGCATGTTTGAATGCTCAAAGATGTTGTTGAGGGTCCTCTTTGCTGTTAAATTTGGCAAACTTTGGCAATTCCTAGTGTGGAGGATATAGTTTCACTGGCACAGATGGATGAATGGGTTCGTTACATATTTGTTCGTAAGACAATGTAAGTTTGAACCCTATCGTAGTGACCTCTAGGTTGGCTAACCAACTTACTAAGATCTGCATGGGATCATTAGGAATCACCTATTGAGGCAGTGGTTGAATTTGTGGATGTGTGGGTATCTGAGGAACTTGATATGGGTGAGTGTAAATTATGGGTGGTGGTTAAGGTGGAGGTTGATAGAATGTGTTTTGGTGAGAAATAGGAGCATGGTATGATTGTTGGGATTGTGCAAGTTGTTGTGGTAACTCCTGAATGGGAATATGGGCATAAACATGTTGATAGATTAAAGGGGACACTGAATATTGTAAAGGGAATGTCAAATCAGGTTGAGAAGTAATGGCATAGACTTGTGATGTGAAAGGAATTTTTTGTTTGGATAAAGGATAGGATACATGGGGAGGTTGGATACAAGTACTAGTGATAGTTGCGATTGCAGTGGTGTTGGGGATGGTAGTTGCAATGGTTGTGTTGATTTGGGGAAGATTAGGTGCAACGGGTGTGACTATCTAAGTAATTTGGTGGGAGGGGGGATTGATAAAGGATGAAATGAAATCACGTATGGTTAGGGACGAAATGATTTCAGAACTAGTACTGTAAGGGTAAACTTTTTGAAGTAGAGGGCCATCTAGAGGAATATGTATGTATCTTTTTAGAAGATAGTCTTGAAGAGCCACATGATTGGTGTTAAGAATTTTTTTGAATTTTAGATCACCGAGAGGGAAGATGAGAGTATCAACAGGCTCTGATCTGATAGAAGGTGGAGTGGCTGGCCTAGGTGGGATGGAATGATGGTCTAATACCGAAGTATGACTGAAAGATATTAGATGAGGTATATTGGTGAGAGAATGGGTGCTTGTGAGGGAGGTAGGGAGAAGCATGGAGGATGAATTTTTTGCAGTGGTAAGCGGTCAGGATGAAGCACTATGTGAGTTGAGGTTGTGTTCCATTTTTCTAGTGGTGGATTGTGTAATTATGGGAATAAAAAGGAAATTGTTGTTATATTAACAAATAAGTGAGGCAAACAAAAAAAAATTGTTGTTTTTTTTATTTTTGCTTTTTGATTAAGAACACATGTGTGAAAAAAAATGGCTGGAAGAGGACCTAAAAGAAGGTAAACTATGTTTGGTTTCAGGAAAGTTATGGCTGGGAAATATCCAAAACAGTTTCATGTTGGGTGATCAAATCCCAACCAATGAACTAGGTGAAAGGAATGTTTTGGTGTGTTGATTAATATGTGTGGTTTTTGGCAGTGTGTGGTAAAATGTGTGATGCAAAGAATTAAACCCCTAATTAATCTATATGAGCAGGTAGGATGCGTGGGGTTTGTTTTAGGCCAAATTTGAAATATGAAGTTTGATGCAAAAAATTACCCAGAAAATGAAATTATCATGCAGAAAAGAGAAAATAAGGAAAACTGAAGAATATCTGCATATCACTTTTCCTTTTTATTTGACAGCAAGTTGAGGCGAACGAGTATGCTTCGACCAATCAGGCGACAGGTTGCAAGGTGATGTGTTGTAAAGTGATATGTGATATCGGCAAATGACAACAAATGCAAAAGAATCACTAATCACGATGAGTGGTATTACATTAAAACAATATGTCTTTGATCGTGAAATGAGGTGGGCACATCCGCGGAGTTGTCACCTGCGAAAGAAAAAAATAATAATAAGATTATAAAAATTACAATAGATATAATTAAAAGATCCAATATTTGCTACAGAAATATTAAATTGTACGCCAATTCTCAAATGGAATGGTAGATAAGAATATAAAATAAAACAAACGTGTTAGGATGGAAAACTATATATAGCAATAGACCAATGGTGTGTGATAGATATATATAAAATACAACGAGAGTGTGGGGTTTATAAAAACAACCTGAATAACGGACAATATAAACTAATATGTCGATTAATATAAATTAATACAAAAGTTAGACTGAATTACGAAATAAAGACAAGATTTGCTAATTGAAAGACAAACTAAATGACATAGACTCGTATAAGCTCAATAAGTGACATGGACTATTATTGACTTTCTAAAGAAAATACTATGATAGACAAAATAAGCGATGTGGATTATTATATACTTTCGAGATAAGTGGCTTATTAGAGACAAAATAGATGATGTGGACATCGAAGATCAAAAATAATGTATTCAGAAGGTGGTGTGAAAGATCAATCGATTTGGTGGGTGAATTAATCAGCTGAATTCGATTGGTCAGTTGGTTTGTAGTGGAAATGGGGGGTGATTGGCCAACATGAAAGGTACTAGGTCAGTGGCATACGGTGGCCAAGCTGGCTTGGTGAGGAGAAATGGGTGAAATCAAGTGGCTCGAAATGAGAGGTTGGGACTGTGGGAAGTGTGGAGCCAAGTGGAATGGTTGAGTGGGAGAGGGGAATGACGGAGCCGAGGGGCGAGTGTAGATAGATAAGAAGTAAGGTGTGATAACTTTTTTCTTTTGGAGCAGGGAACTCACTATTAGGTAGGAAATGGGGAATGCGTAAAATTGAATACATAATATGTAGTGTAGGCCATACTCTTCTCTATGTTGCAATATTTAATATGTAGTCATCTAAGACACCATCATAAGTGTTTATCATTCACTATCAACCATACTTTTGCACAAACATCAAACATGTTGCTTGTCAAGGAAATGTTGCAGGCTATGTCAGAATATTAGGCCATTTCCAACGACCCCCGCTCATGGTCATGTCTCCTACCTCAGCGGATCACTTCTATAAAACACGTAGCTTCAAATACACAACCATTGTTTTATCAACGATCGGTAAAAGTAATATCGATGGATGTGAGGATCAATAAGGGTGTAGCAGGATTGGCTTGGCCGAGGTGAGGAAGGGAGAATCACTTAGTGAAGAATTCAAATGTGTTTATTGATTTCTCGTACACTAATCTAGACAGGAAGTAGAAATATTGATCATATTTTTCTGCTTCCTGTCCATATTAGTGTACAAGAAATCAATAAACACAAAACAACATCGAATATGCAAGGGCTTAGTACTTTAGAGATGGTGATGGTTGATATGGGCACCAAGTCGATGATGAACTCCTCACTATGATCTCAGAAAACCTACAGCTCAAAGACACTAGAAAAAGATTGATTAGAGATTTTATATGGGGGCTGTTTGATAAAGTAGATCTGAGAAGCGTTAACTTCCTCGGTGACTTTCAACCCCCGTGTGATAAAGCATAATGATAAAATACAAGACAAACAGAAAACATGCAAGCTGATGATCAAGGGAACCTGATGATGTTGGTATGTAGATGATGTTATTGATATGATCCAAACACAGCATACCACATGAGCCATGCTACATGAACCAACAAATCATGAGCATAGTATTGTGGGGATTACAGTGTCATTACAAGGACATCATGAGGATATTAAGATAAACAAGAAGCTTAAAATTCAAAATAGCATTTTCCCAAATTTTCCCAATTAACTTTCCAAGGGGGGAAAGCCCATATTTATAGCCTAAGGGTGAGGTTAGACTGTGGGTTAAAAAGGTAATTAGGGTTGGGTAAAGTAACCCTGATTAAAAGAAGTGATGTGATTCAGAGGGGCTCACCATTTAACTTATTAAGTGAAGTGGGGAGCATGATTTGAATGAGTAGGTGAGATAATTGACTCCATTCTTGAAATTAAGAGTGAAGTGTCGGATGGGTTTATTATTGCCCATGAATTGAATAATTTGTGAGAGATGCCAAAATTCAATTATTAAATGAGTTTATATGGAGCCCATTTGATAATTAATTAAATTTGGGTGAGTAAATGGATGGGACTTATTTAAATTTAATAAAAAATAAAAATGAGAGTGAGAGTTGAATGAATGTGAGATGACAAAGGGGCGCTATACTAAAAATTAGTGTCTACATTTTCCCCTTTTTGTTGAGTGGTTTGTGATAGCAAGACATGAGACAAAAACAAAAATGGGTTAGATGAAATATGTGTCCATAAAAGGGATGGGGCTGAATAAAAACATGACCAAAGGAAATATGCCCAAGGTGAAAAAGGATCGCAATATCTATGAAAAATATGGCAGTGACTCAAATATCACATCGATAGAGGACAATTGCGGTCTTAATGGAGACAGACGACAATTTTCTACATACCAGTGAGTGGGTGAAGACCACTACAGTATGGATGTAAATCGTGATGGCCAATGGGTCATAGGAAAACATCAAAATATGTGCAAATAAATGCGAAAGATATATGAAATCCTTTGTCTGTGAGGAATCGAGTGAAAAATCATGTGTCCACAAAAGAGACGAGGATGAAAATAATGATGCCCTAGCGCAAGGCATGAGAAGGACAAAAATTGAGTTATATGCATCGACAAGTACAAGGATGAAAAGGTGCCCCATCATAGGTCACGAAGATAACATAATGGGATATGGATGTTGAAATAAGATATCCCAAGGGGAACAAGTATGGCCACGAATGGGGATATGAAGAACAGATCGGATAAATGCTCTAAGAGGGTATTAAATAGGATGTTGAATATATGTTTTTTAAGAAAGGTTTGCAGTTGAAGATAGATGAATAATGGGGTGAAGAATAAGGAAAGCAATCCCACTTCTTTGAAAAATAGGAAAAGGAGCTGAGCTACTTTTGTGAAAAAGTGGAACAAACATTCATGGAAGAGAACAAGATCAGATAGGTGATGACCGTTATGGTATCCTCCAAGAAAAAAAATCCAAGGAAGATGGGATGAAGGATGTAGATGATAGATGATAGAGATAAGAGAAAGGACTGATAGTATTTCCACTTCTCCTACCACCGCCATCTTTTGTTTAACCATGAATAAATTCAAAGAAACATGAAACTATCACTTGGTAGAAGTGCCAACTCATCCTTTCCTAAATTTCATCATGCCTTCACCAACTCATTTGCCACAAATATGGATGAAGCCATGTATGAGAATTATGCCAATAGGGATAGGGTATCAAAAAATTTGGATGCTACACATGAGGCAAATATAAAAGAATTTTAGGAAAAACACAAAGGTAATAGGGTGGAGCATGCAAAGATCCTGGCTGAATTTGAGAAGAAACTAGAAGAAATCAAGACCTTGCAGGGTTTGATTAAGAATAAGCTAAAGGAAATATACCTCCAAGATGCTCATAGGATGGATGTGCTAGGTGATCTTGGTAAGCAGCTGGAAAGCATTGTTGATATGCTAGAAGATAAGAGTGAGGAACTTAGTTTTGATGTAGTGAGTGCATTAGCAAATGACCTAGTTCAACATGCATAGGGAGAAGTAGACGTATGGGAGAAGATTGAGGCATCTATGAGGAAGGAGTTCCCATTCCTCATGCAACAGTAACACATTCTTCTTCTCTTCCATTCTTTGATTGTTTTGATACCTCTATTTTTTATTCTTTGAGGAAGAAGAATATTTCCAAGGATGAAGAACACGTATATTGTGGGGTGATGTTAGATCCTAAAATATTGGCTAAGTATCAAGAGGCACATGCACATGATCATTAAATAGAAGGGTGATCAGGGAAAAGTGCATAGGAAAAAGGGGTTTAAGAAGGGTTTAAGTGAAATCATATGCACTCGGGATGAAGAACAAGGGTTTTAAGGACTTAGCCATATTCGACATCATGGATTCACTTGAGGAAAAATGTGAGGACCCGAATAGGTGTGATGCATGGATAAAGTGCTAGTCTGGAACCTTGGAGGTCAAGAAAAGGATATTCCACACATGGAATATTCCTAAGAGACTTCATTAATGTTAGTGGAAGGTTTATAAAGAGGATATGCATTCACTAATGGAGGATCACATCGACACTTGGCACACGATCTGCTCAAAAGAGAAGTCATGGCAATGGTCGATAAGCTTATTTAAAGAGGTGCTTGGGTTAGGATAAAAAAACATATAGAGGCACGATGATAAAGCACATAGAGAGAGAGAGAGAGGAGAAAGAGAGGCATGAAGAGAATGCATAGAGAATGTATAGAAAGAGAAGGATAATAATGAATGTGCTTCCAAAATGTTAAGGATTTAGAGTTCATGGTGCTAGGGTTTAGAGTGCTTAGTGCTAGAGGGTTGTAACAGATATCATTAAACATATGTATGGGTACTGGGATATGTAATAAGGGAAATAATAAGGAGATGTATAGTTAGGATCTATGATGATATAGGTTTTTATGAGTTGAGTCTCTATCATTTATAGTATATGGTTTGAGATGACCCTTTTGAATGTAGTATGGCTACCAAAGACTCTGTTAAATCAATATACATGGATCTATTTGGTACAAACTATTTATGAGTGTAAAACCTCATATTATATGGCTTATCACGACTCAGATCTAGTTTCATGTACTTATTACAATGTTATTTAACTTTTGTGATGCATTAATGAGTAGATCTATTACTTATACCTTCTTCCTTTCAAAGTAGATGAATTTACTTCAGTTTCTGTAAATAATCCTCCATTAATGGTAGAACTCTCTTGTAAATATTACATAAAGGAGGGGATTGGCACCTGTGTGTGCCTCATGTGAGCACCCAATGTATACTGGATGATAGGGTGGCGCACTTATGGTTATAAAAAAGCATTAATAATAAAAAAATGTGTCAAGGCTCAGAGGATTTTATCTCAAGGAAGAACAAGATGATAAATAGAATTTCCCCATTTACATGATATTTTAAAAAAGAAGAAGTAGGGGCCCCTATAGAATTCCCATTTTTCCTTTTTCACAACACATAAAACTCAAACTGTTACATCAATACACATGCTTGATAATGGATTTACAATTCTATCAAAGCCATATAAAATTCTAATGTAGTGCATCAAAGTACATTCATTTCTGAGAGAGAATATTCCAAAGTGATATTCAATTTTCATGAAATAAGAGTAATGATTAAAAAATAGATGAGAGAATAGTTCAAAGAAAAAAAACCTAATATTATTTATCAGTATTCATATCTACATATTCATCTTCCATTTTCTGGGCATGTATGGTGTTGAAAAATCAAGGTCTACCTGTTCAAAGCATCCCCCACATTGGTCCATCCTTTTTTTGTATTCCTTTGGCTTTCACTATAACTTTGTAATTCCTCTAATATCATATCAATGGTGTCCATGGTTTTGTCAACCCACCTTTTTCTATCTTCATCTTCTCCTTGAATTCATTCAAAACCTCAACCTTGATTTAAGCCAAGTCTCTAATTGCATGCCTCAGGACCTGTGATTGAATTCAATCCACCAAAAATCGACTCCTATGATTCTTTATTTGGTCCTTTTGATGGAAATTTCATATTTGTATGACATGTGGAGACCTTCCATAGCTTTGGGGATTTTCTTTTTCTCTCTCTTTTTGAGTTTGTGCCTGGGTGACACATGGAAACCCATGATATCTTATTCTTTATCTTGAATTTTTAACCCACTCAAGATACCTTACCATGCTTTAGCCATGTGATCGATTCTCACTCTTTGAAGGCTCTCAATTCTCTGCACCTTCTCAAAAAAATTCTTAAGGGCCATGTGGACACCTTTTACATCCAATTCTAGACTTAGGCAAAATTAAGTCTCACAAAATACAAAAGAACACCAAAGGAAAAAGGGGACGAGACGAGAAAAATGGTGGGCATCGGAGATCTTTTTTCTCTTTGCACTTCATTAGCTTATCGTCAAGATTACAACATTGGCCCGATTCATGGACAAATTTTCACATGGATTTTTAGGGGAAACATGAATATTACATTCCTTGACCAAAAAAGAGTATTCATACCCTAAACATAAGGTTTTCATTCGCATTCAATATGATTATATATTTCAATCATACGTTCTTATATGGGTGAACCTGTTAGAGAAAATTTTTCAAAGGCATATATCGAACAAAGGGTGAGATAAAATCAAGCACTAATAGATGGTCTTTTAGTTTATAACCAAATCCTCATCGCCTCCGATGATTAACACAAAAATTCTTTTGTCACCACTTAGGTAACCTTCTGCTACCATTTCATGCCATTTGGTCAGAAAAATGTAGGGGCTATATATCAACATGCTATGAAATACAATTTTCATGTTCTCATTCATAAAATTTTCAAATATTATGTTGATGACCTCCTACGAAAATCTAAATCATGAAAAAATCCATCGTGATGTTCTTGAATCAATATTCACTCATGTCATCTAGTTTTTCCTTCGTCTTAATCCTATAAAGTGTGTTTTTGGTGTCCTCACTAGAAAATTTTTAGGATTCATAATATCTATCCAAGGCATTGAAGTTAACCCAATGAAGATTAGAGAAATTATTGAAATTCCTCCACCATCTAATCTTAAGAAACTACGTAGCCTTCAATGTACATTATAATCCATTCAATGTTTCATTTCAAAACTTTCTAGCCATTGTCAACCTTTTCTCCATCTTCTCCGCAAGGACATAATTTCATGGGGATTATGATTTCAAGAAATCCTCTGATGAAATCAAATAATATATATCATCACCACATGTGCTTATTCCACCTCGTGAAGGGGAGCCATTCTATCTATACATATCTACTTTATAACATGCTCTAGGAGCTATGCTCACCCATTATGATAATCAGGTTGTGAAAATTTTGTATACTACATTAGCCACACACTCCATGAATATGAAACAAAGAATACTAAAGCCAAAAATTGTGTTGTGCATTATAATTGTCTAATTATAAACTTCAACACTATCTCTTAAATCAAAAGACATATGTCATCACAAACATTAATCCACTTAAAGCCATGTATGCTAAAACTTATCATGATGATCACATAACTTGATGGTTTATGCTGATGACATAATTTGATGTTGAATTTATATATTATAAATGTATTAAAGTTCAAGCCATTGCAGATCAGCTCACTGATGTACCCCTTTTATATAATAAACTACCTCAAGAATGCTTTCCTGAAGAATCCATCAACAACATTGATGAACCTAATTTCATCCTCGTTAAGATGACCATATTCTTTGATGGTGATAAGTTCAAAGAGGGTGGAGGAGCTTGATTTATTATCATACACCCCTAGAGCATCCCACTTCTATTATCATTCAAACTTAAATTTGAATGTATGAACAACATGGTGAAATATGAAGCCTTAATCACGGGTTTAAGTACTGATATTCTCTTAGGTGTCCACATCCTGGAAATCTATGGAGATTCACAACTTGTTGTTAGTAAGGTTAAATGAGAGTATCAATGTAAAAATGAAATATTCAAAAATATAATGTTGTCATTGAATTTATTCTCAACACATTTTATCATTACACCATTCAAGCCATTCCATGATCTTCCAACAGGTTTACAGACACCATGGCATCCCTCATATCCCTTGTCCCTTTTGAAACAAAAAAATCAAGTGATGAGAATAAAATTTCTATGGTTGTTCAACACTTAGATAATCCTTCACATCAAGTTGAGATTCCTTCCATCAATATCATTAACAACAATCCACCTGATCTATTATACACAAAAATATATGATTATCTTACTAAATGCAAATTCCCATAAGATTTATCACATGGAGATGAACATTCATTTTTCCAATGTTCCACTTGCTTTGTCATCATAGGTGGTATCCTGTATAAGTGTAGTTTTGACGATATACTATTACAGTGCCTTAAATCACTTGAATTAAAGAGAGCAATCAAAGAGGTCCATGAGTCACTTCATTGGCAATGTCATCACTAAACACATCATATGACTAGGGTAGTACTGGCCTACCATCACCAAATATTATTATGCATACATAAAGAAATGTGTCAAATGCCAACACCATTCATATCTCATTCACATCCCTAGTCAAGCATTACAACCCGCTCAGGACTATGGCCTTTCTCTCAATGGGGGTTAGACCTCATTGGCATGCAATCAATCCAAAACCACCCCAAAAAAACATTCCATATTCACTGTAAATGAATACTTCACTAAGTTGTTTGAATCCATTCCTTTAACCTCAAAAAAATATGTACCTTATCATCAAATTCATATATCAAAATATCATATGCCATTTTGGCATCCCGCACAAGCTTGTCACAGATAATGGAAAATCCTTTAAAAATAAGGAAGTTAAAAAGTTATGTGATACATTCAATATCAAACTTAGTTTTTCATAACCATATTATCCTCAAGAAAATTAACATTCTGAGGCCTCTAAAAAAACACTCAATAAGATCCTCATAAAAATAGTAGATGATACAAGTAGGAATTGGCATCTCCAAATTTCGTTCACTCTCTAGGCCTATCAAACTAGCATCCACACACCTACTTGTGTTATGCCATATTCACTTTGCTATGGCTACGAAGCCATCATACCTCTTGAAATTAAAATTTATTCACTTTGTGTATCTCTCAAAGATTTCATCCCTTATGAAGAGCATCACCAAAAAAACTTAGCATTACTCGAATTATTAGATGAAAAACATTTAGCATCCCTCGAACATCATATCAATAGAGCATACAAAAAACATGTCAAAGAATGAAAATTAAAAATTGTTGATCTTGTACTTAAAGAGAATCAAAATGTTACTAAATTAGAATAGAGTAAATGTGGAAATTTTTCCCCTAATTGCATTGGTCCATATATTATCACTCACAAGTATGGGTCAAGAGCATATCATCTCACTTCTCTTGATGGAGAACCTGAAAGGGAACCTTTGAATACCTCATAATTGCAACCTTTATACCATTAAATAATTAATGATCATGATAGTATTTACCTCTAAACCCTATCACTTCATCATATCATTATAATGATGTGGTCATCCGTCAACATCCTAAGTACACCTTAAAGATGAGCACCACAAATCTTTCCATCACATCTTCCACATGGGAAATTCCCTTCCTTTGATGGAACCCCTTTAAAATCATTGCACCCACCCATCTCATAATAATAAAAAAAGACATGGGACATGTGTGTGTAGGTCGGGTACACATTTTCTCCCCTTCTTTAAAATTTGTATTAAGGTTTTTTCCCCATATTCAAAAACATGTGAAAATCATTTGGATGTTTCTCTTATTAAAACATAAAATCATAATAGAATGATCCCTTGAAGGAAAACTATTTACAAGACTAAAAATAAAAGTAGACTGATCCCTTGAAGGAAAACTATTTACAAGACTAAAAATAAAAGTAGACTAATCCCTTGAAGGAAAGCTACTAGTCAAGATCATGGAAAAATCCCTCAAAGGATAGCCATCTAATCAAAAGTTAAAAATGTAGACCATGCCCTTGAAGGATGGATACTCATATTAAAGGCTTCCCATATTGATCAACCTTCAAAAATAAAAAGCATCCAGGAAAGCTTCTCCCATCAATCAACTTTATCATCATAACAAGATTACCACATCAACCAATTTGATTCAAAATAATATAAAAAGCTATGGTATCATCCTTTTGAAACCATTAAAAAGGAGAACCCATTTTCCACATTGGCCTATACACAAAAAATCCCATTTTTCATCCTAGCAAAACCCTTTCACTTGAACTCACATTCTATCATGATTTTTGTAACCACCCATTGATAATATTATTAAAATTTTGTTAAGGCTACAAGTGTGAGTGTTATTCGAGACCCGTCACGTATATAAAAAATTTCTAGTGGGGCAATTATTATATTTTTACTTCATTTTATTTAAGTTACATTTTTTTGATTCGTCACATTTTGGATCACATTTTTTTAGACCATTAAAATCAATCAAACATTCAAAAAAATCTAAA
Source organism: Taxus chinensis (assembly GCA_019776745.2). Taxonomy (NCBI): domain Eukaryota; kingdom Viridiplantae; phylum Streptophyta; class Pinopsida; order Cupressales; family Taxaceae; genus Taxus; species Taxus chinensis. The sequence continues at coordinate 903,857 of JAHRHJ020003477.1, forward strand.
ACATATGTAACCAAGCATTTTGGCATATTACATTCATCATAATCCATCTAAACATTAACATTTTTCCAAGTAAAAACATATAAAATCTAAGACATAAAAATTAAAATGCCATAAATCATGTATATAAAAATCAAGGTCTGATGTACATCATAATCCATGTCCAAAAATCAATGTATGTCCTCATCATACAAAACAATGGCCTTCTATGAGCTTATCATATCATATACAATCATGTAGTAAAATCAACAAGAATAATACTAGCACTATCCTCTCCTCTAGGAAGATGTGTGCCTTTAGCTACACTGACATATCCACCTCCTCTATGAGCACTCATGGAAACAACCTCATCTCTGGCTCCTCCATATCCGATCTTCACTCTCCATTTCCTCTAAGGAATCCATCCCACAATCACCGCACTAGCACTAGACCTCGTTTATTTTATCGCTCCCCCTATCATAGCCATGTGATCTACATTCAATGTGGCATACAAGTATTTCTTGATGAAAAAATCCACATAGTAATCCCTCTCAACCCAAACAACATCATAATGTGCCACTAAAATCATACTAGATGGAGGAGGTACTGTGTACAATTATTATTTTTCCTAAGTCAGATTGAAAGCAAGAAACTACCACCTAAAATAGTTCCCTAAACTAGCTAGAAAAAAGAAAGGAGTAACATCAAGATGAAGAAATGAACAAGGCATACATTAGCATCATAACTTTGAAATAATGAAATCAAACATAATGCACATCAATAACTCTATTCTTCTAATTTCCTAATTAAATCAAGTGGACCTATGTAGTCCAATGGCAATCAACAATATTGCTTGCTTTGATCTATCATCACCAATCTGGCACTATGATAATTATTCACCGGGAACTCCTCGTGCTATGATTATTTACTAATGCATAGCCTTTAGTTTGGTGGATGTAATCTGGAAACAAAACAACAACATAACACAAGAATACCATCGACTATGATAAGACGGAATGATGACAAATCTGAAATATCAAAGTAAATGATAATATTAACATGAAATTGTTACAATATCACCCATGAGGTACTTCAAGTGTTATTGACTTCACTTGCCTTTCACCAAGACTGTGGGAGAAACTTTACAATTACACCTCTTAATGGCTTCTTCAACACACCTTTAAACTGATGGCTTCCTTTGCACACTTCCTACAATATTTCTCACTACTTCCTTCTATGCTAAATGATGGGGGTGGCCTCTCTATTTATAGAACTTCCATACTTATCCATCCTATCTCTAAGATAGGATAAGAAATCCACTCTGACGAATCATATTCCATACCTTAACTCTTATCTGTACATGTAAGCTTATCTTTTAAGATAAGATAAACCTTATCATTTTACATGGGTTCCACCTTTTTAGACTTTTTTACAAATAAAATACACAAAATATTTATGACCTCACTCCTTTTCCTTATTACCAATATAATATTTTTAATTCCTAATCACATAGACCCTACTTCTCTAATTACCCAAACTTTGACATTTTAGCATTACCAGACCACTTACGACAAATATTTACTTTTTACAACATTCTTATTGTACTTTGACTATTACCGTACTCCACATTATTGGTGGCACTGTACTGATGGCACCGTTATCTTCTATCAAATGCTACTACTAATTATACTTAAGAACATCCTATTCCTAATACATACATTAATGAAATAGAAATTACGGAGGAAAATTTTAGTGTTGACAGAATGACCCCTAATTTTTAGCTTTTGAAGAAGTGCCTCGGAGTAGACTACTATGGAGGCTTGGAAAATATTAAACTCTACCCATGCTTGGACCCTTTTCAACAGTAATGGGAAAACTATCTCAGATTCCTAAACACAGTCAGTACGCCTACTACTAATCCTGCACAGCTGCTATTTTGTAGGGCAACTCTACCCTATTTAGGACACGTGGTGAGCTCGTGTCATCTTTTAGGGTCTCTACTTTTGGGGATCATATACTAGAACCATGTGCCATTCACATGACACGTGGAGGGTTTCACCAGCTCCTTTTTTATGAAAGTATTCCTTCTGCTTCAAAGGCTTCAAAAGGCTTGTATCCTTTGCTATTTCTCTCATTTCCTGGGGCACATGGAAGGCTGTACCAACCTTTCTTGTACTGGATCACTTTCCCCTATACTTATACTTTGTAGTTGTGCATAAGGAAACACAGTGGATGACTATCAATATAAAATAGGAAGAACTAGATCAATGCCATAGGCCAACTGAAATGTGCATTTCACCCGTTATTGCTGCCTTTGATGTTTCTCCTATATGACTCCTAGAGATGCTGAATGACATCACTATTTTTCTTCATTTTTTGTACCTGCAATTACTTGTAATCTTTTGTCTGAGAAAGTGACACAACACAATATTGGATCGTTGAAACTGTCCATTTGTGAGTGGCTTATATGTTGTTAAGCCTTCATGTGCTTAATAGAAAAATTTGGAATTGACTCGGGCACTTGCTACCAAATGGGAATTACCAGAGAAGATGGATGTCCTTGCATCTGTTACAGATTTCTAAGAGAGGCAACCAAATCTGGATGACAATGCGTTCATACATGAAGGTTGCCAGGCGTAAAAGATGAAAAGGGTATTTCCTCAATGAGCGAAAAGGATTCAACCTATTAGATCCAGTTGTGTAGAGCCTCCGAAAAATGATCTAAAACGGGAGTGGTTGTGGATTCAGGACTAAAGGTGCTGGTGTAGGCTCTACTTTAGCAACAATTTCTTTGGGCTCCTCTTCCATGCTTTCTTCTTGCCTTCTTGCAATCTCCTTTACTTGTTCAATGGTGGCTAGGCGGTCATACTTCACTCGTTGTCTGATCTCTGACTTCATCCCAAGAATGAAGTGCTTACAGAGGAGATTATCCATGCCATTCATCAACCCATCCGCTAATCCTTCCTTCCGGATCTGGGCATCGAGCTTCCTCCTTAGCTCTAGAACACGAGCATGATAATCCCTTATCTTCTCCTTCTCTCCTTGGGATAGCTTTGTGATCTCGATCATGAGATCTGCATATTTCTGTTGTTCACCAAATTCTTCAAGAAAACTTTTAGTTAATAAATCCTATGAATTTTTCACATTATCACCTAGTGTTTCAAACCACCTAAGTGCTGAACCATCCAAAAAGGTAGGAAAAAATTCAGTCCATTGTTCCCTTCTTATAAGGCCATTACAAATACAAGATCATTTAAACTCTTGAATGAAAGAAGAAGCATCTTCATTAGATTGAGCTGAAAAAAACAGGAATCTTTCCCATTTTCAAAAGTAACCACCGTGAAATACCAACCCACAAGTACAATTAACAAGACTTATGTGCACAAATAATTGGAATCACTATACTAGAAAGTGACTTTACACCTTTCTACAGTAAAATTAGAAATGACCACCGGTAAATTATGGTAAAACTTGACTTACTGCGGTAAAAACTGACTTTACTGTGGTAAGGTTACTATTCATGGTAAAAAGTGACAGCTAGTATAAGGACTTTACCAGGGTAACTACTATTCATGGCAAAAATGACTTTAACATGGTAACTACTATGTACATGGTAAAAATGACTTTACCATGGTTAACTACTATGTAAATGTAAAAAAAAGGTTACCCTCCAATCTAATTTTTGACTAAGTGGGAATATCTCTCCAGAAAATCCACCATCTTGAGGAATGGTCCTTATAAGCAACGGAACCAAAATGTCATCAGCAATTTTTTCCTACTTTATGATAATTCTTCACCGGGAACTCCTCGTGCTATGATTATTTAATTAATGCACAGCCTTACACTGAAAGTTTGGTGGATGTAATTTGGAAACAACAACAAATATGAACACAAGAATACTCATGACTATGATAAGACAGTGAATGATGATAAATCTGAAAGGATCAAGATAAATTATAATATTAACATGAAACTGTAAGGACAATCTCACCTATGAGTACTTAGATTTACCAACTCCAAGGATTAGCTATGGGTTGATGAATGCTTCTTTAACACATGGATAATCATCCTCTGTAAGCACATTCTTGGGATGAAGCTTCAGAGATCAACAACGAGTTAACTATGGCTTCCTTCAGCTACACTGAACTACAAAGGAGATTCTCAAGACTTCTTTCTATGCTAAATGAGGGGGGTGGCCTCTCTATTTATAGAACTTCCAGAGCCTTACACCTATCTCTAAGATAGGATAAGAAATCCACTCCTGACGAATCATATTCCATACCTTAACTCTTATCTGTACATGTAAGCTTATCTGTTAAGATAAGAGTAAACCTTATCATTTTCACATGGGTTCCACATTTTTAGACTTTTTACAAATAAAATACACAAAATATTTATGACCTCACTCCTTGTCCTTATTACCGAAGTGGTAATGGATTTCTAATTCCAAAGGTCTGGTGTAGGCTCTACTTTAGCAACAATTTCTTTGGGCTCCTCTTCCATGCTTTCTTCTTGCCTTCTTGCAATCTCCTTTGCTTGTTCAATGGTAGCTGGGCGGTCATACTTCACTCGTTGTCTGATCTCTGGCTTCATCCCAAGAATGAAGTGCTTACAGAGGAGATTATCCACGCCATTCATCAACCCATCCGCTAATCCTTCCTTCCGGATCTGGGCATCGAGCTTCCTCCTTAGCTCTAGAACACGAGCATGATAATCCCTTATCTTCTCCTTCTCTCCTTGGGATAGCTTTGTGATCTCGATCATGAGATCTGCATATTTCTGTTGTTCACCAAATTCTTCAAGAAAACTTTCAGTTAATAAATCCCATGAATTTTTCACATTATCACCTAGTGTTTCAAACCACCTAAGTGCTGAACCATCCAAAAAGGTAGGAAAAAATTCAGTCCATTGTTCCCTTCTTATAAGGCCATTACAAATACAAGATCGTTTAAACTCTTGAATGAAAGAAGAAGCATCTTCATTAGATTGGGCTGAAAAAAACAGGAATCTTTCCCATTTTCAAAAGTAACCACCGTGAAATACCAACCCACAAGTACAATCAACAAGACTTATGTGCACAATGGTGGGTCTGATAATTGGAATCACTATAGAAATGACTTTACACTTTCTACAGTAAAATAGAAATGACCACGGTAAACTATGGTAAAACTTGACTTACTGCGGTAAAAACTGACTTTACTGTGGTAAACACTATTCACGGTAAAAAGTGAAGTTACTGCGGTAAATACTATTCACGGTAAAAAGTGACTTTACTGTGGTAATTACTATTGCAAAAATGATTTACCATGGTAACTACTATTCATGGCAAAAATGACTTTACCATGGTAACTACTATGCACAGTAAAAACAAGGTTACCCTCCAATTGATTTTTGACTAAGTGGGAATATCTCTCCAGAAAATCCACCAACGAGGAATGGTCCCGGCAACGGAACCAAAATGTCATCACCAATCCGGCACTATGATAATTCTTCACCGGGAACTCCTCGTGCTATGATTATTTACTAATGCACAGCCTTTAGTTTGGTGGATGTAATCTGGAAACAAAACAACAACATAACACAAGAATACCATTGACTATGATAAGACGGAATGATGACAAATCTGAAATATCAAAGTAAATTATAATATTAACATGAAATTGTTACAATCTCACCCATGAGGTACTTCAAGTGTTATTTTGACTTCAACAAGACTATGGGAGAAACTTTACAATTACACCTCTTAATGGCTTCTTCAACACACCTTTAAACTGATGGCTTCCTTTACACACTTCCTACAATATTTCTCACTACTTCCTTCTATGCTAAATGAGGGGGGTGGCCTCTCTATTTATAGAACTTCCAGGCTTATCCATCTTATCTCTAAGATAGGATAAGAAATCCACTCTGACGAATCATATTCCATACCTTAACTCTTATCTGTACATGTAAGCTTATCTAGATAAGATAAGATAAACCTTATCATTTTACATGGGTTCCACATTTTTAGACTTTTTACAAATAAAATACACAAAATATTTATGACCTCACTCCTTGTCCTTATTACCAATATAATATTTCTAATTCCTAATCATGTAGACCCTACTTCTCTAATTACCCAAACTTTGACATTTTAACATTACCGGACCACTTACGACAAATATTTACTTTTTACAACATTCCTATTGTACTTTGACTGTTACCGTACTCCACATTATTGGCGGCACCGTACTGACGGCGCCGTTATCTTCTATCAGACGCTACTACTAATTATACTTAACAACATCATATTCCTAATACATACATTAATGAAATAGAAATTACGGAGGAAAATTTTAGTGTCGACATCTTCGCCCCTTGAATAGAATCTTCTAATCCTTGCTCGTAATGACTATCTTGCATTATGAAGGAACTTCATGATTTGAATGAAATGACAAGCAATGGGGGACACTCTTGGCAATTCTACAGGGTATGTCCCATCATGCACAATTGAGGAACCAATGGATGTTTAACTTTGGGGAAGAAGACATTTCTCTGACACAACCTTTTTTGTATTTCATATAGGGTAGAACCAATAAGTCATACAATGATCAGTCACTGAGCACCACCGACTCTAGACCTTTTATATCAATTATATAAATGAGCACAGCTTAAGATTGCTAAGAATTGTTTAGAGGATCCTTGTCAAAGCGAGGTGGATAGGAATCTTGATCAAAGAGCACCTTAGCATCAATGAGGCTCTTTACCTTGGGATAATACATTATTTCGACTAAAATTGTCTCCTTTTGGTCATTATTTCATGGAATTTCATATGATGTGAATGTATTAGGAATAGGATGTTAAGTGGATCAGTAGTAGGCGTCTGATAGAAGATTACAGTCTGTCAGTGACATTGTTATGCCAACAATACTGGAGTACAGTAACAGTCAAAGTCAACCCTACTGTATGTAAAAGGTAAATATTTGTCCTAATTGGATAGTACATGTGGTAGGTAAGTTAGTTAAAATGTCAGAGTGGGCTTTAAACTTAATAGAAGTACTTATTCCTATTCCTTCTACCATGAAATGAATTAGAAATTTATATTTATCCTTTAGGACAAAGATCCAAGTGGGCATAAAATTTTGTGTACTTGTAAAAAGTCTAAGGAAAGGTGGAACCCTTCACTTGATCCAGGTTTATCTTATCTTAGAAGATGGCCTACAGGTTACCCCCACCAAGAGTTTAGTCTTGGAATATGGTCAGAATGAGTTTGTTATTCTATCATATGGATAAGAGAGTTGTGGATGAAGCCTTAGAATTCTATAAATAGTGATTCTCCACTTCCCCCTATTTATGCATAGAAGGATTCTTAATGAGTTTTTTATTGAATGGAGTTAAGTGTGCACCAATGGAAGCCATTTATGGCTGTTTAAATAATCCCTAAGTTGAAGAAGCCTTAATACAATTGTTCAAGTTCATCAACCAAGTTAACTAAATCCTTTGAAAGAATTCAAGTGCAAATGTTTCAATCTATTAAATGAACATGTTCCATATGCTCATTTTTGGAGTAATTCAGATAATATTCCATTCAATTTCATGTTTTAGGGTAGATATTATATATGAGACTGTTGTATTTATTTGTTCTCCTATTCAATATTATCAGTTAATAGTCGATGGTTGACACCCCAGTATTGAGTTGTTCTTCATTTCATAGTGCCGGATTTGATGACATTTTGAAAAATCAAAGCTATGAAGGTGGTATTGGAATTCCTCCCAAAATAATTTTCTGACTTAGGATATTTTAGTCAAAAATCATTTAATATGGGGTAACCTGACAAGTTTTTACTGACAAACTTATAGTAGCAATTGACCTGGTAAAGGGACTTGAATAGTAGTTACCATCCTGGGTAATAGCTGAATAGTATTTATGAACAGTAAAGTCTTACTTTTTAGTGAATTATTTACCACAGTAACTAGAAACTTTTTACTGTGAATAGTGTTTACCACAGTAAAGTCAGTTTTTACTGCAGTAAGTCAAGATTTTTACCATAGTTGACCGTGGTCATTTCTATTTTACTGTAGAAAGGTGATCATTTTATTTTATATAGTGATTCCAATTATTTAACATAAGTCTTGTTGATTGTATTTGGTAATTGTGAGTTGGTATTTCACATGTGGTTACTTTTGAAAATGGGAGAGAATCCTTTTTTTCAAGTCTAAATCTAATGAAGATGCTTCTTCTTTCATTCAAGTTTTAATGATCTTGTATTTGTAATGGCCTTATAAGAAGGGAACAATGGACTGAATTTTTCCTACCTTTTTGGTATGGTTCACACTTAGGTGGTTTGAAACACTTAGGTGATAATGTGAAAAATTCATGGGATTTATTAACTGAAAGTTTTCTTGAAGAATTTGGTGAACAAAAGAAATTGCAGATCTCATGATCAGATCACAAAGCTATCCCAAGGATAGAGAAGGAGAAGATAAGGGATTAAATGCTCGTGTTCATTAGAGCTAAGGAGGAAGCTCGATGCCTAGATTTTGTAGGCCAAAGGAAGGATTGCGGATGGGTTGATGTAATGGCGTGGATAATCTCCTCTGTAAGCACTTCATTCAAATTGGGATTATGAAGCCAGAGATCATAAAATGAGATTCATGAAGTATGATAGTTTATTTTTTACCATTGTAACAAGCTAAGGAGATTTGCAAGAAGGCAAGAAGAAAGCGTGTTGACCTTAGAGGAGCCCAAAGAACATTGTTGCTAAAATAGAGCCTACAAACACCTTTGGTCTTGAATCCACAACACTCCCGGTAAGTCATATCACAAGCTGGATTTGAAAAGTGTTATGGACCTTATTGATAAATCAATTTTTAGAGGATGGTTTCCACTAAAATGGAAAAAGAATTTGTATCAAAATCCAACAAAGGATACCGAAAATTACTACCATGGAATGATCAAGAAGGGTTTGAAAATTCAATATAAAACATTTCTATAAGCCTCCTATTTCTTGCCAAGATCAAATATTCATTCGTTAAATGATTTTATTCATTGTATAGGTCTCATCTTTAGGAAAATGAATGCTCAGAAATATTACAAGGGTTCAGGTTATTGATTGAAACTGATATAAATTATATTTGAATTTTTATTGGCACAATCCAAGCGTTTCCGGAAAAAATTTGGGATTACATACAATTTAAATCATGTTGACATGAATTCCTTTAAACTTTGGCCTATTAGACGTTAATACATATCTTTTGGGATGCAATTTTTCATATAGATAGTGGATTTTACAACCTTTGCTATAGATTTCAAAAGTAGATATCAACATCAGAAAATACATGCTTTTAGGACTTTCCAAGTGAATTACCTCCAGTGTGCAAAGATTTCTTGTTAGGAATAGCACATTATCCTTGGATGAGAAAAATAGATTGGATTGAATATTCATGGAATACAAAGATGTTGAAAATTATTATTCTTCTTGTTAGGAGAATGGGAAAGGTTAATCAAACCCATTAACATTGAATTCAAGCAATACTTATCCAGAGGATATCTTGAATTGGAAGTGAAAAAGCTCTATGATTTTAAATTATACTTGGTAAAATGTCCTCCCATTGAGAGGTTAATCTAGCAATCCGGGCACTCATTTTCAAATGTTATATTGATGGAATATTTGGAATTGTATTCAAGAACTCTGAAATTCCTTTACAGCCAGTCTCTGAAGTCGACATGATTTTTGTGGTCTTCTAAACTCACCCAGAAAGTTCAGTCTACAGCAGAAATAACTGATTTTTCACCAAGACGATATTTGTGGGAATGTTTCAACGAGGATGAAAAAATTTTGTTGACCAAATTTGCTGGTGTAGGCTCTACTTTATTCAAAATTTCTTTGGGCTCCTCTTCCATGCAACTTCTTATGAAACTTGCAATAATCCTTATGCTTGTTCAATGGTAGCTTATGCGGTCAGTACTTCAGCCTCCTTGAGTCTGATCTCTGGCTTCATCCCAAGAAAAAAGTGCTTACATAGGATATTATCCACTGCCATTCATCAACCCATCCGCTAATATTCCTTCTAGATCTGGGCATCGAGCTTCCTCCTTAGCTCTAGAATATGAGCATGATAATCCCTTATCTTCTCCTTCTCTCCTTGGGATAGCTTTGGATATCAATCATTTGAGATCTGGTCTGTTGTTCACCAAATTCTTCAAGAAAACTTTCAGTTAATAAATCCCATGAATTTTTCACATTATCACCTAGTGTTTCAAACTTACCTAAGTGCTTGAACCATCCAAAAAGGTAGGAAAAAATTCAGTCCATTGTTCCCTTCTTATAAGGCCATTACAAATACAAGATCATTTAAACTCTTGAATGAAAGAAGAAGAATCTTCATTAGATTGGCTGAAAACCACAGGAATCTTTCCCATTTTCAAAAGTAACCAATGGGTGAAATACCAACCCACAAGTACAATCAACAAGACTTATGTGCACAAATAATTGGAATCACTATGTTTAATATATGACTTTAAATGACCTACAGTAAAATAAAAAACCATGGTAAAACTTGACTTACTGAGTAAAAACTGATTTTACTGTGGTAAACACTATTCATGTGTAAAAAGTGAAGTTACTGCGGTAAATACTATTCATGGTAAAAAGTGAATTTTGTGATAAATACTATTCACAGAAAAAATGACTTTATCATTAAGAATCCCTACTATTCACGGTAAAAATGACTTTACCATGGTAACTACTATGCACAGTGAAAACAAGGTTACCCTCCTAATGATTTTTGACTAAGTGGGAATATCCCTCCAGATTGGAGTGTAAACGAAAAGGAATAATTCCTGGCAACGGAACCAAAATGTCATCACCAATCCGGCACTATGATAATTCTTCACCGGGAACTCCTCGTGCTATGATTATTTACTAATGCACAGCCTTTAGTTTGGTGGATGTAATCTGGAAACAAAACAACAACCGAACACAAGAATACCATCGACTATGATAAGACGGAATGATGACAAATCTGAAATATCAAAGTAAATTATAATATTAACATGAAATTGTTACAATCTCACCCATGAGGTACTTCAACAAGACTATGGGAGAAACTTTACAATTACACCTCTTGATGGCTTCTTCAACACACCTTTAACTGATGGCTTCCTTTGCACACTTCCTACAATATTTCTCACTACTTCTTTCTATGCTAAATGAGGGGGGTGGCCTCTCTATTTATAGAACTTCCAGGCTTATCCATCTTATCTCTAAGATAGGATAAGAAATCCACTCTGACGAATCATATTCCATACCTTAACTCTTATCTGTACATGTAAGCTTATCTCTTAAGATAAGATAAACCTTATCATTTTACATGGGTTCCACATTTTTAGACTTTTTACAAATAAAATACACAAAATATTTATGACCTCACTCCTTGTCCTTATTACCAATATAATATTTCTAATTCCTAATCATGTAGACCCTACTTCTCTAATTACCCAAACTTTGACATTTTAACATTACCTGGACCACTTACGACAAATATTTACTTTTTACAACATTCCTATTGTACTTTGACTGTTACCGTACTCCACATTATTGGCGGCACCGTACTGACTGGCGCCGTTATCTTCTATCAGATGCTACTACTAATTATACTTAACAACATCCTATTCCTAATACATACATTAATGAAATAGAAATTATGGAGGAAAATTTTAGTGTCGACATCTTCCCCCTTCCTAGCTTCTACTCCGTCCTCGGAGTAGACTATTCTGGTGCTTGGAAAATCTTATTCAACTTGTCGTGGTTGACCCATTTCGTAATGGGAGTGCCATCCAATTCCTCCAGTCGGTACGTACCATTTTCATGCACAGCTGCTATTTTGTAGGGCCCCATCCATTTTGGAAGAAATTTTCTCTTTCTTCTTTTTTTGTATCTGGAATCATATACTAGAACCAAGTCATTCTTTGAAATGGAGACCACCGGATCTTTTGATCAAAGTATTCCTTCTGCTTCATTTTCTTCTTATGGCTTGTATCCTTTGCTATTTCCCTCATTTCCTCTAGCAAATGAAGATGTACCAACCTTTCTTTTACTGAATCACTTTCATCCATCCTTTCATTTTTCATAACTCTCACAGTGGGAATATCAAACTCAATAGGAAGAACTGGATCAATGCCATAGGCCAACTGAAATGGGGAGTATCCTGTTGCTGACTTTGATGTTGCCCTATATGCCCACAATGCTGCATGAATCCTTTTATCCCATCCTTATGTACCTGCAAGGCTGCATCTTTTGCTAGAATTTGACACAACACAAAATTTGTTCGTTCCACCTGTCCATTTGTGCTTGGCTTGTATGTTGTTGCCTTCCTGTGCTTAATAGAAAACTTATTGACTAGGGCTTCTACCACCTCATTAATGAAGTGGCTTCCTTGATCTGTTACAATTTCTAAGGGCAACCAAATCTGGTGACAATGCGTTCATATATGAACCTTGCCACTTCATCCATGGAATATGTTTTCAATGGCCTAGCTTCAACCCACCTTACTATGATATATATGACTTATATTATATATATGTGATCTAAATATTGGAAGACTATGTAGGTTATTATTAAAATTCAATTTATTAATATTTTCAAAAACTTGTCCTAATAGGCCTTCTTGACTGCCTCTTATATTGTTCTAGGCTTAACCAAGTGGTAAAAAGGTCAGACTTCATAGTGTCTGCAATTTTTCTTTAATCCCACCATATGAACTGATTTAAAGGAATTATGCATTGGTTATGGAGACCCACATGACTCCCATTCCTTCCGGATCTGGGGCATGAACCTTCCTCCTTTTATATTAATTACTGGGCACATTGAAAGGGTGGGGGCTAATCACCAAGTAAGTAGTCCTTCTTTCAATATGACCATAACAATGCTAACACAGTCTGCGTTGAATTTTGTATGACCTTATTATTGTTCAATTGGACAACTATTCATATAATAAATATATATATATTTATATACTACCCTTATTTAGTAAGTTTCGTAAACTCATCTATTTTGAGCAACATATTAATATTAAAAAATTAAGTGTGTGTTCCCTTGTGTATAAACTGTGTACAAATGACAAATATGTGCTTAAACCATTTGAATGAAAGCCAAAATCATACTTCATTACCTATACTGAAAAGAACAAGAACTATATTTACAAAACTAAACTAGACCTACAATTAAACCCAGGGGTACCAACACCCATTTGCCCAAATATGGGTCTTTGCTATACAAGACCTCGACTTTCTTCATCAACAATGTTATAAATTTAGATGTAATTGTGTTTCCAGTAACATAGTAGACATTCCAATCTTACTGTAGGAGAGGGTAGACCTTTTAAACTTTCAAGACAAACTAGTGCAAAATAGACTTCCTGAGACAAACCTTCATGTTATCCACCCCAAGCTCCATGGTTCCTTGTTCATGTGGCTTCCTCTCCTTCCCTTAAACCTGTAAAACAAAAATGAGGAAAATAAGTTTTTCAAATCAATGAATAAAACTCGGCTTCCTTAGATCCAACGAGTGAGAAAAGATTTTTCTTGTATTTTATCCAATGGCCAAGATGGATGTTTCCCTACAAAATTTTGGTGATTCAGTTAGGTACGATCATCATTTAAATACATGGGTCAATTTGAATAGGGCCACGTTCAGTCAATGTAGAAGCTTTCAACTTTAATTTGTTACCCATTATGCATTTAGTGAATTTTAGAAATAAAGATCCCATGACCCTTGTAATACAAACTCAAATTACTCCTTAGTAGATTAGGAAAGTTTATTATAGGAATTTAATCATGGTCTTGTATTCTAGATCAATGGGAGGAGCGTTTTAAATCTAACCCTATCTTATAAATTATTAAATGGCTTGAACCATATTATGGAAATTAATGTAAGGATCTATGTCTAGGAATGAATTTTTTAAACCTAACTGAAGATGAAATATTATTATACTTAATTGTCCTTAAAATGATTCTCATTTTAATAACCGAGTACTTCTAATGCTGAACTTTGCAATCCCGGTGTTGTTTTATAAGTGTGATCGTTTGAAATATTTCAGTAATTTTTCTAAATTAACTGTTGATTTGTCAAGTGAGTTTTGTGTGGAGGCCATTTTTGGCATTACACTAACAGTAAAAAGTCATGGGTTTGATGCCTTGGCTCTTTTTGGGAACACTTAAAACCATGGAAACATCAAATGTTGTAAAAATGCTCATCAACTGCTAAGCTTTAGGGTGCCTAGTCATAATACACAACATTGTTGTTGATTCTGGATTAAATGGGGTGTAGATCTTGTTAGGTAGATCAATCCCTTAGGTTGAAATAAAAACTTAGATCATCTGATAATACTCAGAAAGGCACTTTTTAGAATCCTCCTTGGAATTTCCAACCAACTGCTGAGCTATGGCACAGATACTTGCATCGTTTCCTATATGTGGAAATAGACCTTGGGATGAAAGATATCAGGTTATAGAAGCTATTTTGCCTCAAATACATGTAGACACTACATTGTTAATGCCACTATATGCAGACGATCGTTAGGCCATCTAGGTGACCTAGAAGAACAAGATCTGAGATAAATAAATTTCATGCACCTGGTTCACGTCAAAATGTTGAAGATAGGGTAGAGAACTCCCACATGTCAAGATTCGGTTAGACAATATTTTCACCAAGGGATCCTAGGGAGCATAGAGATAGAGCTATGGGGCACAAAGATAAATCTACTAGGAGCCCTAAACATGATATGATGTTGCACAGACACCTAGGGGCCGCTAGTTGACATCTAAAGATCAGGTGGAGAGATATTTTAGTTACACCCGCCTCATTCTTTTTGAAGACACAAGGGGATTAAACTCATGCAGAGGCATGGTTGGCTAGCTTGATCTACAAATGATTCAAGCTATTCACTTGTTCTAGGTAACGTGGTGAAGTGGAAAATCTACATTAAGTGAGTGAGGAAGAGTCATGTTTGCTAAATCAACCTTCTAAGAGATAGAGACGGAGTTTGGTAGAGGACTATGAGGAGAAATGCTTTCACATGTGGATCCAAGAAGATAGTTACTTGGGAAATCTTAGACACGAAGAGTTTAAGGAGTATGAGGCAACTGCTTTGCAAAGGGTAAATCTACTTCAGTAAACAAGAAGTTACCTATGCAGGACAAATGAGCATGGTTACTCAAAGTTTAGAGGTACTATGGGGATTGTTAGAATTAAGTGGGGAAGTACACATTAAGACTTCTTATGGACCATCAAATGTCTTACAGATCATCGGTCAAGCTATATTGTAGAGGAAACAAGGGGGAAGACTCAACAAATAGATACCTCGTGATCTAGAGTGAGGAGCCACATAGAATAGTTATATGATAGTAGATCAAACTCATCATTTTGGTGAACCCATCCTCCTCGTGGCGTACATGTCATCACCAATCCGGCACTATGATAATTCTTCACCGGGAACTCCTCGTGCTATGATTATTTACTAATGCACAACCTTTAGTTTGGTGGATGTAATCTGGAAACAAAACAACAAACATAACACAAGAATACCATCGACTATGATAAGACAGAATGATGACAAATCTGAAATACCAAAGTAAATTATAATATTAACATGAAATTGTTACAATCTCACCCATGAGGTACTTCAAGTGTTATTGACTTCACTTGCCTTTCACCAAGACTATGGGAGAAACTTTACAATTACACCTCTTAATGGCTTCTTCAACACACCTTTAAACTGATGGCTTTTTCACACACTTCATACAATATTTATCACTACTTCTTTCTATGCTAAATGAGGGGGGGTGGCCTCTTTATTTATAGAACTTACAGGCTTATCCATCTTATCTCTAAGATAGGATAGGAAATCCACTCTAACGAATCATATTCCATACCTTAACTCTTATCTGTACATGTAAGCTTATCTTTTAAGATAAGATAAACCTTATCATTTCACATGGGTTCCACATTTTTAGACTTTTTACAAATAAAATACACAAAATATTTATGACCTCACTCCTTGTCCTTATTACTAATATAATATTTCTAATTCCTAATCATGTAGACCCTACTTCTCTACTTACCCAAACTTTGACATTTTCACATTACCGGACCACTTACGACAAATATTTACTTTTTACAACATTCCTATTGTACTTTGACTGTTACTGTACTCTACATTATTGGCAGCACCGTACTGACGGTGTCGTTATCTTCTATCAGACGCTACTACTAATTACACTTAACAACATCCTATTCCTAATACATACATTAATGAAATAGAAATTACGGAGGAAAATTTTAGTGTCGACATCTTCCCCCTTCCTAGATTCTACTCCGTCCTCGGAGTAGACTATTCTGGTGCTTGGAAAATCTTCAACTTGTCATGGTTGACCCATTTCGTAATGGGAGTGCCATCCAATTCCTCCAGTCGGTACGTACCATTTTCATGCACAGCTGCTATTTTGTAGGGCCCCATCCATTTTGGAAGAAATTTTCTCTGTCTTCTTTTTTTGTATCTGGAATCATATACTAGAACCAAGTCATTCACATGAAATGGAGACCAAAGGATCTTTTGATCAAAGTATTCCTTCTGCTTCATTTTCTTCTTATGGCTTGTATCATTTGCTATTTCCCTCATTTCCTCTAGCAAATGAAGATGTACCAACCTTTCTTTTACTGAATCACTTTCATCCATCCTTTCATTTTTCATAACTCTCACAGTGGGAATATCAAACTCAATAGGAAGAACTGGATCAATGCCATAGGCTAACTGAAATGGGGAGTATCCTGTTGCTGACTTTGATGTTGCCCTATATGCCCACAATGCTGAATGAATCCTTTTATCCCATTTATGTACCTGCAAGGCTGCATCTTTTGCTAGAATTTGACACAACACAAAATTTGTTCGTTCCACCTGTCCATTTGTGCTTGGCTTGTATGTTGTTGCCTTCCTGTGCTTAATAGAAAACTTATTGACTAGGGCTTCTACCACCTCATTAATGAAGTGGCTTCCTTGATCTGTTACAATTTCTAAGGGGCAACCAAATCTGGTGACAATGTGTTCATACATGAACCTCGCCACTTCATCCATGGAAGCTGTTTTCAATGGCCTAGCTTCAACCCACCAATCCGGCACTATGATAATTCTTCACCGGGAGTGGTTGTGGATTCTGGACCAAAGGTGCTAGTGTAGGCTCTACTTTAGCAACAATTTCTTTGGGCTCCTCTTCCATGCTTTCTTCTTACCTTCTTGTAATCTCCTTTGCTTGTTCAATGGTAGCTGGGTGGTCATACTTCACTCGTTGTCTAATCTCTGGCTTCATCCCAAGAATGAAGTGCTTACAGAGGAGATTATCCACACCATTCATGAACCTATCTGCTAATCCTTCCTTTTGGATCTGGGCATCGAGCTTCGTCCTTAGCTCTAGAACACAAGCATGATAATCCCTTATCTTCTCCTTCTCTCCTTATGATAGCTTTGTGATATCGATCATGAGATCTGTATATTTCTGTTGTTCACCAAATTCTTCAAGAAAACTTTTAGTTAATAAATCCCATGAGTTTTTCACATTATCACCTAGTTTTTCAAACCACCTAAGGGCTTAACCATCCAAAAAGGTAGGAAAACATTCAGTCCATTGTTCCCTTTTTATGAGGTCATTACAAGTGCAAGATCATTTAAATTCTTGAATGAAAGAGGAAGCATCTTCATTAGATTGGGCTGAAAAATCAAGAATCTTCCCAATTTTCAAAAATAACCATAGTGAAATACCAACCCACAAGTACAATCAACAAGACTTATGTGCACAAATAATTAGAATCACTATAATAGAAAGTGACTTTACACCTTTCTATAGTAAAATATAAATAACCACGGTAAACTATGGTAAAAAATGACTTTACTGCGGTAAAAACTGACTTTACTGTGGTAAACACTATTCACATTAAAAAGTGAAGTTACTGCAGTAAATACTATTCATGGTAAAAAGTGACTTTATACTATGGTAAATACTATTCATGGTAAAAAGTGACTTTACCATGGTAACTACTATGCACAGTAAAATCAAGGTTACCCTCCAAATTATTTCTGACTAAGTGGTAATATCTCTCCAGAAAATTCACCAACGAGGAATGGCCCCAGAAAAAGAACCAGAATGTCATCACCAATCCGGAACTGATAATTCTCCATCAGGAACTCCTCGTTCTATTATTATTTACTAATGCACAAATTTTAGTTTGGTAGATGTAATCTGGAAACACAGCAAAAAACATAACACAAGAATACCATACACTATGATGAGAAGGAATGATGGAAAATCTGAAATATAATTGTAAATTATAATATCAACATGAAATTGTTACAATCTCATCCATGAGGTACTTCAAGTATTACTAACTTCACTTTCCTACCAATAATAAATATGGGAGAACTTCACAATTACACCTCTTAATGGATTCTTTAACACACCTTCTAAATGATGGCTTCCGTTACACACTTACTCATACAATATTTCTCACTACTTCCTTCTATGCTAAATGAGGGGGGTGGCCTCTTTATTTAGAGAAATTTCAGGCTTATCCACCTTATCTCTAAGATAGGATAAGAGATATACTCTGACAAATCATATTCCACACCTTAACTCTTATCTTTACATGTAAGCTTATCTTTTAGGATAAGATAAACCTTATCATTTCACATGAGTTCCACCTTTTTATAATTTTTACAAATAAAATACACAAAATATTTATGACATTCACTCCAAAGGTGCTCCTGTAGGCTCTACTTTAGCAATATTTCTAAATAGGGCTCCTAATCCATGCTAGACCCTACTTCTCTACTTACAATCTCCTTAGCTTGTAAAATTTTAGCATGGGCCGAACCACTTACGAAAAATATTTATTTTTGACCACAACATTCCTATTGTACTTTGACTATTATTGTATTCATACATTATTGGCGGCGTCATACCGATAGTGCTCTACGTTATCTTCTATTGGACACTACTACTACTTCATTCTAATACTTAACATCCATCATATTCCTAATACATATCCTTCCGGATCTAGGAATCGAGCTTCCTCCTTAGCTCTAGAACACGAGCATGAAAATCCCTTAGTGTTGTCATGTTCTCTCACCCTGGGATTAGCTTTGTAGAGCTAGAAGTCATCAGATCTGGAAATCTCTGTTGTTCACCAAATTCTGTCACGAAAACTTCTCATTAATCACTCCCAAGAATGATTAGTTCACATTATCACCTAGTGTTTCAAGACCACCTATGTCCTGAACCATCTACAACAGGTAGGAAAATACTCAGGTGCATTCTTCCCCCTTTCTCCCCTATAAGGCCATTCCCCATACAAGATCGTTTCATCTCTTATCCCCTAAGAGTGTTAGCATTGGGAGCCATTACATTGACCCAAAAGGGAGGAGGAGAGTCTTTCCCATTGTCATGGGGGGTGACCCACAGGGAAGTGGGAAGGTTACCAACCCATCGTAGTAGAAGTCAAGTGGGCTAGTGGGGGCTGTAGGCGCGATTGATATAGCATGGTGAAATTATAGGTGTGACTTAGAGGAGGTTAACTTTAGCACATTGGGTGTAGGCCATAGGTCATATATGACCACGGTGAGGTATGAGAGAAGGACCTATGACTTCAATGTGCGGAATGGAAGAACATGAGGTTACTGTGGAGATAACACGTCGTGCCTTCAAGGAAATAGTCAAGTTACATTTGATAAATACTAATCGTGTAACTTTCTGATCATTTTCATCAATTTAGACAACTCCTAAAAAAGGTGCTACCTTTGACTGGGGGAGGAGTGTTGTGTTGCATTTGCAAAAACTTAATAAGTATCATTCTCACACCTACTAGTGTTATCAGTCCACCGCAACCTGGTTTACCATTCTATTTAAACATTATTGACTAAGTGGGAATATCTACTCTGGGAAGTATGTTAGCAACGAATAATGGTACTGACAATCATGAATCAACTATTTACTACATCACCAATCCGGCACTATGATAATTCTTCACCGGGAATTCCTATTTGGCTATGATTATTTACTAATGCACATGCCTTTAGTTTGGTCAATGTAATATGGAAACAACACAACAACATAACACAAGAATACCATCGACTATGATAAGACGGAATGATGACAAATCATGAAATATCACAAGTAAATTATAATATTACTTACATGAAATTTTTACAATCTCACCCATGAGGTACTTCAAGTGTTCATTGACTTCACTTAGCCTCACCACCAAGACTATGGGAGAAACTTTACAATTACACCTCTTAATGGCTTCTTCAACACACCTTTAAACTAAAATGGCTTCCTTGACACACTTCTTTGACAATATTTCTCACTATTCCTTCTATGATAAATGAGGGGGGTGGCCTCTGTTATTTATAGTAAACTTCCAGGGGCCTTATCCATCTTATCTCTAAGATAGGATAAGAAATCCACTCTAAACGAATCATATGGCATACCTTAACTCTTATCTGTACATGTAAGCTTATCTTTTAAGATAAGATAAACCTTATCATTTCACATGGGTTCCACATTTTTAGACTTTTTACAAATAAAATATGAACAAAATATTTAGGGACCTCACTCCTTGTCCTTATTACCAATATAATATTTCTAATTCCTAATCACGTAGACTCTACTTCTCTAATTACCCAAACTTTGACATTTTAACATTACCAATACCACTTACGACAAATATTTACTTTAGGACAACATTCCTATTGTACTTTGACTATTATCCATACTCCCACATTATTGGCGGCACCATACTGACGGCATACCCGTTATCTTTTTCAAATTGACGCTACCACTAATTATACTTAACAACATCATATTCCTAATACATACATTAATGAAATACTAAATTACGGAGGAAAATTTTAGTGTCGAGCTACTCATTTTTCAATTGGATGCATGGGAGATCTTCTAGCTATGGGAACATGGTTATGATAGTATATTACTATGATGTTTGTTACCTCAAAATACTTTCAGTATTGTTGTTGTTGAAGCATTTCATAATGGTACATGTGGTGGGTCAATTTTAGAAGGCATGGATATCACTCGATATATCCTTCATATGATTTATTACTGGT
The DNA here is from genome assembly GCA_019776745.2 of Taxus chinensis. Classification (NCBI taxonomy): domain Eukaryota; kingdom Viridiplantae; phylum Streptophyta; class Pinopsida; order Cupressales; family Taxaceae; genus Taxus; species Taxus chinensis. The sequence continues at coordinate 924,983 of JAHRHJ020003477.1, forward strand.
CTTCCATTTAGAAGAAATATTCCTACATATTAACGTTCAGATGTTGTGAGAAGTGTCAAAAATTTGAACCAATGTCTAGTCATTTAATAGATGAGTGAGATGGAATCTGTTTGACTCTTTGTCTACCCCCGCTTCATGACCTCTTCACATGTCCTTTGAATCCATGTATTTTTGAATACTTAGGAATGAATTAAGTCCCCTTTCATTAATTAAGTGAATGACTTATTTCAAGAGTTTTACTATAGTCACATTTTAAGTGAATAGGACGAATGTCAAGATTGCTTATAATGAATGAATTAGAAAGGGGGAGAGAAGAGGAGGAAGAATTAGAGTGTGGAGTAGGAAAGAAAAAATAAGAAATGTTGCCCTGAGTCATGGCATGAGGAACACTTCATCTTCGATGTAGATATGTATTAATGTTGATGTTGAAGATAGAATATTTGTACTGACCTTATGTCGTTCCTCCACACAATGTTTATACTGAAGGAAATTGCTCTAATGAAGTGCATTTGGAACATTTTTGAAAGACTTAATGGTGATAGTCATGTAATGAAGTGTCCTCCTTGTGCATGATATAAAGAGAGGTACCAAATCTGGACCGTTAAATATGAATGAATGTTTTCAAAACATTTTTGATACTAACTTGATATGGATGGAATATGACTTGCATCAATTATCAGCTGTAGATCCACTCTGAAGAAGATGAATATTAGCAAGGGTGTTACCATACCCTCTCCATGTTTCGAGTGTACCAACAAAGATCCTGATCTCTGGAATGATGCACTTACTCAAAGTGACACAATGTGAGAAAGAAAACAATGGACACTGATGAGTACACCATTTACAATAGTGTATGAAGAATTCAGACATGTCAATGTTACAAACATTGAAACAACCATTCCAATCCAGAAGTGGGTCACAATTTATTTTTTCCTGGTTACAACACTCCTGAATGAGAAACTAGGTAATTACTCAGACATTATAAACCATGATGTTCATGCTAGCTTTAATAAACTTTAGGACCAAGATTGGGAATCCAACTGACCTATGAGTCACAATCCAAAATCACTCCTCTACATGCATAAAATTCTCCATCACCAATCTCATGAAGAAATTAACTAGGGAGATGGTCATCTGGTTCATCTTAGTAACGGTTGGAGATTCACATGTGAAACTTAATGAGATTGCAGGCATTTTTCCTTGCATAATATCTAGGGAATATTCTTATCAATTAGTTCATCCACAAAGGTCAAAATTTTCTTCCTAGTAGCTGCATTTGAGGGCATAAGTTCACTCTGAATCGGCGTTGCCCCAATCTGGAGTGGTCTTCATTTACAATTTGAACTCACAACCATTTGCATCATTTAGAATTTCTAACCAAAATCTTAGTATGCAGCCATTAATTTCTATGGTTCACTTAGCAAGATCCTTCTTGAACATGGGTATAGTGGAAATAACTTGAATGCACATCTTTAGCGATAATTATTAAGAAGGTGAATCCAACAAATAAGTAACACAATAGGCACATAAAAATGGTATCTCAGCTTATCACCTTCATTCACTTTCACAAATGGTACAATCTAGATAATTTTTGAAACTTCTAATTGGCATATTTTTAGTTCCAATAGCCTTCTATTGGATTAGCCTAACTTTTTAATCCTTAATTAATACACCTTTAGAACATTCCAAGTCGGAATCCTCTTCATAAGTACCAGTTTAATTACTCCTAGTCTTGTGCTTCATCTAGGTTTTGATATGCTCTTTACCACTTTGCTGATCCCAGGCTGGTCCCTAACTTGCTAGCATAGATGTAAATTTCACCTCCAGAACTACTCTGATGAAGGTCACTAATGTCCCTTCGAAACCCCAATTGCATTCCGCTAATGTTTAAAGCACTTATCACTAATCCTGTTTAAAAGCCCCATCGACTCAAATAAATCAAACTTCTACCCCAAGGGATGGTTCCCACTAGTGGTCTTTCAACTCCATCTAGGTCACCATATGACTGCTATATCATAACTTGGTTTACACTATATCCATTTCAAACTATAGGCACTCCTATTTCAGTTGTATTCATCCAAGATGTGCATACTGAAAATGGAAGAAGGTAATGATCCTTCTTTGTACCTAACCTGTGAAAACCGAGAATTGTAGAAAAACATGTTCTTATAATCAACTCCAAATGCGTTGCTTCCCATTCTTTTGTATTGAGATCACAATGGTTCATAGACAACCCATTTTGCAAATGAATTCTTACAGCAACTTGCAAGTCCTGGTATCAAAGTGCAACTTATCTATTTATTATCATTGATATTATCAGTCAACGACAGCTTAATCTAATTCATTACTACCTACTGGCATTGCTTTATGGGCTTCTTAGGTCAACCATCTTGACATCAGAGTTCAATCAATAAGACCTAACCCTGTGTTGCCTTACATTATGATAGGAGTCTTCCAATGATGTATCTCACCTACTTACTATTATAATAGTCTCTGTCATCTCATAACCCTATCATGAAAGAGTTCTCTGTATAGATTGTAAAGAGGATTCCTTCTTCATCTCCAATCACAAACTAGAGTATCAACAATCTTTCATTTTTTGACCTGACCCTTTAATCAATTTTCCCTTCAGATCAATTTTATGAGGGTCCAAATAGAGAATTGGTCTTGCAACTCTATTGATAATCAAGTTGAACTGAAAATTAACCTCTGCAAGGTTCTTCATCTTCAAGTTCCACTTCACTGGTACTAGAGTAATCATAGGAGTGATCCAATCATCTGAGTTTCATCACTTCAATCCATAGGTTCTAGATCTTCATGATGTTTAGATCACGTTTATCCACCCTGGATCTCTACCTACGGTCCACGGTGTACATTAAACACCAGTCAATAACAGTAGTTTCTTTACATGAACTCTCCTTAGCCATGGTCTTGCCATCAACATTGGGTACCACAGTACCATTTACTTCATCACCTGATAATTCTACCATCAAATTTACAACACTTATAATCCTTTTTTCCACATTTGAAACTACAAATTCTGGTTTAGCTTCATTTTCCTTTATGTTACCTAGTGACCTTAACATTGAGTGTTGAAGGGCGATCCCTTTTATCAAACACGGGGGTTAACATATTCATTACAGACTCGGAAGCATAACGCTTAACTGTAGAACCGACTTCATCCATCAACTAAGACATCCTGAATTGAAATACCATTACATAATACCTCAGCTTCTTCCCAGCATAGGAATTTGCCTCTGCCTGCAAAATAGTTCACCTCAACATCCTTCCTACCACGTCGAGGTCATTGAGTCCACTTCGCAACTGCCCGTCCATCTGCAACCATCATACATCAAGGTACCTTAAACCCTTGCATTTTGGAGTTGTTTGATTTTCTTTAGTATTTAGTCAGGCCTAATTTGGACAGATCTTCCAAGAATGAGAAAAACTGGATCAACATTCTGGCACGCCCGGTGGGAATCACCCTTTTAATCCTGCAGTCACCCAACTTGCATTTGCCTATCTTTTCATTTTCTATAATTTCTTCTGCTTTTCACTAACTTCTTAGGTAGAGGCTTTCTTTTTGCCTGTTCATGTTGGGATTATATGATTCTTTCTTGGATTTTTGTTACAAACGCATCTGCTTCATTAATTCTACTCTTATCTATCTACATAAAAAGAATTCACAAGTGATTCTCCATTTATCATTATCCCCTTTACCAGATGTCCTAGCTCTATCTGGACAATTATACTTGCATAATGACCCTTTTTATAACAACCATAACATACAACTGGTGAGAAATATTTGTTGGGGTGGAAAAATTAGGTGTCTCCTCCCTGACATTCACGGGGCTAAATTCCTTTCCTCTGAAGAAGATTGAATGGTAGAACTGGCCCATTCTTTTTGAGCAAATCTTCATACTCAGTAGATGTACTAGGAGAAATATTTGTGCTCGCCGGGAGTGGTTGTGGATTCTGGACCAACTACTGCTGGTGTAGGCTCTAAATTAGCTAGCAATTTCTTTGGGCTCCTCTTCCATGAACATTCCACTAAACTTGTGGCAATCTCCTTTGCTTGTACGATGGTAGCTGGGGCGGTCATAGGAAATTACAACACTCGTTGTCTGATCTCTGGCTTCATAAAGTAAGCAATGAAGATTACTTACAGAGGAGTAGATTATCAGAGGTCACACGCCATTCAGTCAACCCATCCGCTAATTCAACATTCAATATCCGGATCTGGGGATCGAGCTTCAATCCTTAGCTCTAGAACAGGATCTATGAATCAAATCCCTTACGTCTTCAGATTCACTTCCTTGAAGATACACAGCTCTTACATCACTATGCTTGCAGAAGTGCATACATGAGAGAAGTTGGAATCACCAAATTCTTCAAGAAAACTTGCAGTTAATAAATCCCATGACTATGCTTATCACACCAACGATGACCTAGAAACCATGCATACCACCTAAGTGTTGAACACATTCATACATCTTGGAAAGCAAAAACTCTATTCCATTGATTGACTTCTTACACTAAGTTGTACCATTAGCAAGGGATACAAGATCGTTTAAAGCATCTTAGCATGAAATGTAGATTGTATCTTCATGTATATTGAGCTGAATAACACAGGAATCTTTCCAATTTTCAAAGCTAACCACTGTGAAATCACCAATCCACTATTACTACAAAAGTCAACAAGACTTATCTGCACAAATAATTGGAATCCCTTTGAATACTAGAGAGTGACTTTACATCCCAATTTCTACAGTAATATTTATTGTCCTGACCACGATAAACTATCACATGACTTGACTTACTGCGGTAAAAACTGTACTTCCACTTGTGCCCTAAACACTTTTCTCAGTAAATTAAGTGAAGTTACTGCGGTATAATACTATTGACGGTAAAAAGTGACTTTTACAAGTTTAGTAATAGGTACTACTTCCCAGTGAATAATGACTTTACCATGGTACAATACTATTCATGCTCAAAAAGGACTTTACAAATGAGAGAGACTAGGATGCAGGGAGATAAAAACAGAGAGTTAGAAGAGAAGGGAAGGATATCTGACTAATGTGGGATTCATCTCTCCTCAGAATAATTTTGAAAATGAAACCTCTGGATGGGGGTCCTCTAGCAAAGGAACCAAAATGTTATCACCAATCCAGCACTATGATAATTCTTCACCGGGAACTCCTCGTGCTATGATTATTTACTAATGCACAAATTTTAGTTTGGTGGATGTAATCTAGAAACACACACAACAAACATAACACAAGAATACCATCGACTATGATAAGAAGGAATGATGACAAATCTGAAATATCAAGTGTAAATTATAATATCAACATGAAATTGTTACAATCTCACCCATGAGGTACTTCAAGTGTTACTGACTTCACTTGCCTTCCAACCATAGACTATGGGAGAAACTTCACAATTACATCTCTTAATGGCTTCTTTAACACACCTTCAAAATGATGGCTTCCTTTACACATTTACTCACACAATGTTTCTCACTACTTCCTTCTATGTTAAATGAGGGGGGGGTGGCCTCTCTATTTATAGAAGTTCTAGGCTTATCCATCTTATCTCTAAGATAGGATAAGAAATCTACTCTAAACGAATTCATATTCCCATACCTTAACTCTTATCTGTACATGTAAGCTTATCTTTTAAGATAAGATAAACCTTATCATTTCACATGGGTTCCACATTTTTAGACTTTTTACAAATAAAATACACAAAATATTTATGACCTCACTCCTTGTCCTTATTACCAATATAATCTTTCTAATTCCTAATCACGTAGACCCTACTTCTCTAATTACCCAAACTTTGACATTTTAACATTACTAGACCACTTACGACAAATATTTACTTTTTACAACATTTCTATTGTACTTTGACTGTTATCGTACTCCACATTATTGGCGGCACCGTACTGACGGTGTCATTATCTTCTATCAGACGGTACTACTAATTATACTTAACAACATCATATTCCTAATACATACATTAATGAAATAGAAATTACGGAGGAAAATTTTAGTGTCGACAGAACGTGAGTCCCTGCAAAATACTACCTAACATCCATCATCTATCTTTGTATATCATCCACTATCATAATATGTACCATCTCTCCAATAATTGGTAACCATAGTATACGATACACATCCTCTAGTGCGACTGTCATCTCACATGTATGCAACCAAAATGTATGTCTATCTTCACACCACCTCCCACATGAAACTATAAGCATCAACATATAATGGGGAACATCCCCCATCCTCACTATTTTCCATAGTCCTGTGCATTCCAACACATCTCATTCCACATCTGATAACCCTAATCCAAGTAATTTACTTAAGTAACAGGCACCATGAAACTCTCTCAAATGGATATCTCTTTTCACACCACAGAACAACAAAAAATGCAAAGTTAAGATATCATACATATATAAAACCACCTACTTACAACATCACCACATATCGACCTTTAAATTTACACCAATCTAGACTAAACATAGTTATTTATGGACATGGGCTCCCAGGCACAAGATCAGGGTGCCTAGGAGCAGGACACTAGTTCCCAGGTTTGGGTGCTTCTGTCCTGAAGGTCATTAGCGCATTCAGTGATTTTTTCCAATTCTTAAATGTCAAGAGATTTAAAAACAAAATTTTCATATCATCAATGACTAGTATCAATGAATTTTTCAAAAATCACACTTACCAACTCCGTTCTGTCGTATGCGACAACGCTACGACTATCGTCGTTACCAACTCAAAACTACTAGGTCACAGTTGCTCTAACTTGTGCAACATCCCTACATACTTAGAGTTCACTATCACACTCGCGCAATAAGAAAAATGAAGTCTACCTATTCGCTTTTTCACATTAATATCTATAGTAAATCTTCATCATTCACAACTTTACTGGTCATTCTATATTCACACTCATTTTCTCAAACTGAATCCACATCACATGATTTCAGCTCATATCTTGAGCATAACTTACTCTGATTTCTATGTCATTTATGGCAACCTTCTCTTTCAGAATTTTACCTACTATTATATAATACACACCTTATACACATAATATACCTCATTGGCAACCATTGTTGTACACTTCAATATAAACACACTTTTGACATGATCTCTCAATACTATGTATCATCATTAAATCATTCACGTGTTTACTTTTGGCTCAACGTCTTCGAATTTATTATCATCTCTCTGCCTTTCGCCGAAAAGGGGGCATACAATTGGGATCATCCTATAATTTCACTTGACACCACTACGCAATCAATCTACATGACATAGTGCATCATTATCGAACTAATTTACTCATATACTACATGCGACATTTCACATCACTTTCTAGTCGATTCCACCCTAAACGACCTAATCATGAGGGAAACAAGTGTAAAATTTCTCCATAAGTAACTAACCAATCAATAAACCATACGCATTCAAATTCCCATAAAACAAATCTCAATCAATTCAACCAATCGACACATAACATAGTGCGTTTATCCTCCCAAATGACCTAACTCGGGAGTTATATTACCACTTTCCCAGATGGCAAAAAATGGGAAGTTGTTCTACATTTTGCGAGTTACTTCCAGATGACCTAACATGGAAGCCAACACATACACATTTTTGTGACACCCTGAGAGTGGAGGTAATGAGATGTTATTTCATTTCCTATACTTCTCCTATATGGATCAACTCATTTTATCAAAAGAAACTTTGCATCTAAAAATCATCAAATATTTGATCTGTGTTGTGTCCATCTGCAAAGGCTATATCTTTTGAGGATGTAGTTAAAGTTGGAGAGATAACACACATTCTATCCCTACACTCTACCTCTGGCAGTAGGATGACCCAAATCCTCTTAGTTTTTCATACACATTCATGATTGGGTTGGGAATTGATCACTTCCTTACCCCATCATATCTACATCATAGAAAAAAATTGAAACCTTTGAATAATTCACTATCAGAATCATAACCATTGCTTAGTATTACACTCAGTAATGGTCTCACATCTCTTGTTACGCCGCATGGATCAACATGTTAATCTATGGTTCACCACGCTATATGTTTTCACTCGACACGTACTTATACTACAATATTTGCATACTTCAGTAATATGGGATTCTCTTGGATCTTCTCAAGTATGCATCTATATCTACTTTATGTTACTGAGATATTTCTGTGGGGGGAAATATAGACACAAAATCACACACTTACTACTATTCTTATACCACTAAGTATGTTGTTTTATATACGGAACTTGCATAAGAAATTTATTCACTGATGACTCTTTCCATAGTCCATCCATTTATCTTGTTGGTATTTATTTGTTGTTGGTATTTCACACTCGTCACTCATACACACAATTCTGGTAAGGTCTCAAGGATCCCTGTCTACCAGCTCTCACTCACTTCTCATCAATGGTCTCTTGGACACTAGCACCTCAGGGTTAGACGGTGAGTTACCCAGGCACTCCTATCCATCCTGGGTGCCCTTGTCCTCTTTATGTTTGTTTTTATCTTTGATATTTTAGGTCAATCTTTATGGTTTTCCTTCACAAGGATCCCTCTTGCATGAAATACTTTAGGGTTCCTAGGACCACCCCCATTGTGTTATCTTAAGGCTTATTCCAAAGGGATTATTTCCTAGTTGAGTGGACGAGCCTTATTTCTTATCCGAAACCTGCATATACAATGTGATGATTGTGGTGTAATTTTTATCTTTTAGATTTAATGTGATTTTTGTTGTACTCTTTTTGGCAACCTAAAATCACAAGTGTAGTTACAAAAATTGTTTAGGTCCTCCTTTCTTTGACTAGCGTTAGGTCCTTCACAAAATAATTAGTAGTTTCAAAATAGATTCAGAAAATCATAAGAAAATAACCATGAAAAATACTTCTAAATCAACTAACTAACATCAAATTTTGCAAAAACAAGGTTTATTCTTGTTGGTCGTCAAAAAGGACTTTATTGAGAATGACAGTCAGGGGATAGAAAGTCCCTCCTATTTAATGGGAGAGGTTCCCTTATTTAAAGGCAAAAACTTATTTACACATGTACAGTGTATAGTTTTAATGGGGAACTTGGGTATCATGAAAGTGTTAAAATAGAACAGATCATCAATACAAAAGGATAGAGGAATGAAGTAGTGGGAAGGGGCAGAAAGGCACTCTCAAGAAATATAGATAACAAAATAATTCCTTACGCATGCCAGAATGAAATTATTTGGAACCGAACCATTTGCATTTGAGACAATAAGATGTTATTTCAAAGACACAAAGTTCTAGAAATTACATCTACAGGAATACAAAGCTTCTTGAAGTAACACAGATAAATGATTCAATAACATTTAATAGATAGTAATGAAAGAACAAGACCAGATAGACATAGAAAGAAAGATCTTTTGTATTGATTGCTTTTTTACTCCTTACACTTTCAAAAATAAACCAAGTTCCAGCCCCTAGAAATGGCGTAGAGAGCCCATTAAATAATTTTACAAATTAGTTACACTTGGTAACTGCTTCTTTTAACTAAAAAGTTTAATTAAGGAGATGCTTGACACAAAACCCTCAACTAATTACAATAATCCTGAATTGAGAAAAAGAAGGAAAGGAGAAGCTGGGAGGGAAAACAACTGCCTATTGCTGAGGAGGGCCCACCAACTTGAGGATCCGTTGTCTGAACCTTTTTAATGCTTCCGCTATGTCTCTGCCTCGTGGGATTGATGTGTTGGTAGTAGCTTGAGTCCAAGTTCCTAAGCATTTCTCCATCTCCTTATCAAACTCAGTGTGTGCATGATATTCTTTATTAGCTTCCTCAATAGCAGATTGAAGGGAGAAAATATCCTTAATCTTCTCTTTGGTAATTGATTCCTCCTTGAACAAGTTTTCCTTAACAAATGCCCTGAATTGAGTTTTAATTTCTTGGAGGGAGAAAGGAACACCTAAAGTTTCATCGTGAAGGTGACAGTGAATATCCTTGAAAGCGGATACAACACAAGTTTTGAAGGCTTCTCCTTTCTGCGAACTGTTCCTCAACTCTCCTAAAGCCTCCTCTAGAACTTTTATTTTCCATTCCACACTGAAAACCCATGACCTTGATAAAATATCTTTGGCATCATCAAAAACCTTGTTGGCCAACAATATATTTTCATCAGCCTGTCCCATAGGTGAAGATCCACTATGCAGCTACTCTAAAGTTTGAGTTCTTTATCCATGGTCCCAATTACAGAGGAGAGATTTTGTTGCAGATTAGTCACCTTCTCATTGAGTTTGAAAGCTTCTACAATGAAATTCAAACCTGCAACAATCATGTCATCCACCATGGCTTCCATAGCTCTCCCGTAGATGGAATACCTGTGTATGTCTTTAATGCTCTAAACTTCATCTTGACTAAGAATCATAGGTGGCAGAAGGGCAGTCAGTGGGGTAGGATCCAAAACCTTGTCCTTAGATAGTAAAGACTTGATGAAACCAGAAAGAATTTGAGCTTGTTCTTCCAGCTGCTCTATAGTCTGTTTACCTTTTTCTACTCTCTCAATAACTCTGGTTACTATTTCCTAGAGGTTATGCACCTCACTCTCAGGGGTAGATTCTCCCATTGGGATCCTAGAAAGATCTAGATCAGAGGCTAGTATATCTTGTTCTGCCTTATCAACCTTAGGCTTTTGAAATCTCTAGAAATTGCTGGCCTTGGACATCTGTCACTATCCTTGAAGTTGTTTTAGCTCTCTTTGCTGGAGCAGAAGGAGTAGTGCCCAACAAGGCTGGAACAACATCAAAATTTGGCCCTGTTAATTGAGAAGAGGACTTCCTCTTCCTGCTATCAATAAAAGGTTGCACCCATGCAAAAGTGGAGGAAGAAGAAGGAGGTGCAAGAGAACTAAGAGCAAGAGAACTCATGGCACTTAAAGTATTCACTACTGTTGCTTCCAGTAGAGATGTGAGTGGAGTAGGTGGGGCTTCTTGGGTAGAGGAATTAGTGGTACCTAGAGGTTCAGTGCTATGCACTTCCTTCTCTTTATCTATTGCAGCTTCTGAAGTTCCTGCAGGGACAGGCACTTCACTATCATCGCTTTCACTGAGAACAATGATGTTCTCTGGCCCCGAAGGTAATTCTGAATGTTTTAATAGGGGATCTTCCTCAATAGGCTCCTGCTTAACCTCTTTCACCTTCTTTTGATATACTTGAGTAGATGAAGAAGGGGTGGATGACTCAGGTTCTTTACTTGAGGAAGGAGGAGGAGTTTGTGCAGGTACCTCCAAGCTAGGTGTATGTGATTCCTTCCTTGGTGTTGAAGTGTCTTTGGAGGAAGATTCTCTTGGATTCTTCCTAAGCTCTCAGAACCTTCTGTCAAACCAAACCTTGGTTCTTACAAGGACAGGGGCCAAAATCTCAGCCAAGTCATCCTTCTCCCTCTTGAACCAGTCCAGATCCTCCAAGGGAGTATGCTTGATCAATGTATCATATTCATATGACAACAGGTCTGCATTGTCATCTTGAAGCCCTTCAAGAATTTTATATAGATTGATCTCCTTTATCAGCTGGAGGGAGAATTTGCCTTAATGCCTCCGCCTTGCTTAAAAGTCATCTGCACAATCAGCCCAGTAGTCCTCAGTATCTGCTCTGTGATGATAATTGATTTTGAGATTTAGCTCAATGAACTTCTTCAAATCAAAACAGGTCCTGGGCCTGAAGAAGTGAACAGTGATGGGAGCAAGGGCCCTTTCTATGTTCTGAGCATCCAAAGTTGTTTTACATGTATAGTTACCCAAGGATATGGGGAAATGCAGCCCATAGATTTTCTTGTCTCTGCAGGTTCTATGTAACTTATCCAACTGCCTGCATACTTCAATCAAAGTCATCTTATCATTACAAAACATAGGGAGTTTGAGAGGTGTGTTCTTGTAACCACCTAACCTTATATATGAAAACCTTCTGAATTGAATGAAGAAAGCTCCATATTTTGCTATCAGGTTCATGGCTTCATCAGAAAATCTTCTGGTAGTATCACTCTCTAGAAGCCTCACAATGTACATGGTAAAAGCATCATTCACCCTCCTGAAGTTATGATTGCTGGTTTCAAGGGTGAACTGAGGGTAGTATGCATAAATGGGTTCAACCTTCTGACCCTCGATGTATGTGAAACCAAACCATTGTCGAGATGCTGCTAGGGTATACATAAGATAAGAAGTCATATAGAACTTCTTGGTTTGTTGCACATTGGACAACTGTTTTGTCAAATTCATGCAAATGATCTCTACCCAATTGATGTTCTGGCTACCTTCACAGATGATGTTGATTAGTGGGCACATCTAGAAGTGAAATTCATTGGTGGAGGGTAAGCCCATGACACGAGCCAACAAGATGATGAAATCAGACAGTTCTTCATTAAAATCAGCCCTAAATAGAGCCTTGAAAAGTTGAGATGCTCCTTTTTTAGGGTTCTTCAACCATGACTTTGCTACCCTTGCTTTGTATTTATCACTGTCTTTCTCGAAGAGAGTCTGTGCCTGAGCTTGAGAGATAACAATGGAGTTATCAATTTTTGGGATATGTAGAGCATTAGTAATGGCAACAGCATCGAGCTTGGTGATCAGTTCCCCATGCACATTAGACAATTCATTCATGTCAGGGTTGAAGTGAGCTCCGTAGGTGAGCACAGTATCGGCGCACTGTACCGAGATTGGGAAACCCACACAAACGCAAGGCCACTGTTGTTGATCATTTGTGCCATGGGAGAGGGGTTTAGGTCTGTCAACCTGCTCCAGAAATCACCAAAATCCAGGTGACGAACCTCACTATCCCCGATATCAGGAACAAAAGATTCGAGTGGTGAAACGTGTTCCTGACCCTGAAATTTGATCTTCATGCTGACAGTGTACAGAGAAACAACCTTTACAGCTCGAATCCACAATAAAAAATGCAAGGGGAATGGGAGCACGAGCAGACGGTCTTGATTGCAAGGATATGAGTGAACGACAACAAGTAAGAAGTGTGTAGAAATGCGTAGAGGGTAGTCCCATTAAATAACCATTTTAGGAGAGAGAAGGTTATTAATGTGCATTAAATTCATATGCACTGACTCAAAAAGTAAAGCATCGGGAAGAGTGGAAAAAACTATACCGGATGGTCTTTGGTACATTTGGGACATGAGGGATGCGAAAACGTGATTCGAACGATGCGGGTGATGCGGGTAATGCGGGCCAAAAGAGCACGGGCAGCCAGGAAAGAAGCACGAGAGACGTAGACACGATTCGGCTGATGTGGGACTTAGAAATGCGGGACAAACATGACATGATTTGGGACATAAGACCAAAGTACGTGAAGGGCCTGATGCGGCTGATGTGATCGGGGAATAGAGAGCAGGGATGAACTTAGAACATTTGGAACAAAAAGTTCTGACAGACCCGAAAGTTAACAGATTTCAGAAAAAATGGCCGATCGGGGAACAGAGAGCCCTGGAGAACTTGGGACATATGGTACAAAATTTCTAAAAAACCCACAAATCACTCAAATGACTCAAAAAACACATTTTTTCCCTAACTCCTCAACTATTCTCTTCACTAGAACATCACTAAAAAGGTGTTAACTCAAAATATTTTCAATTTTATGACTTTCAAAAGAGGGGAAATTTTGAGAGGACAACAGCTGGCTCTTTCTGGAAATGACTTGGCAAAAATTCAAAGAATGTGACAAATCAAGAACTCTCTGTAAATTATTGAAAGAACATAATTTACTTATCCACATAGGCTCAACTTAATTTTATATCCTTAATGGTTTTCAAACTCAATACTTTTAGATATTCACCTACTTCAAACATGAGTTATGTAAATACAGACCCCTTTGCATAATATAGAATAAGGGGCTATGGGGGTCCACCAAATACTGAAAAAGATGTGATAGGTACTTATCACTATGAGGAGTGTGAGATGAAGAACCATCCATGTAATTTTGATAGAATTATAATTCTCACTAGTAAAGTGCCTGATTTTTAAAGGACCAAACCAAAGAGAATCAAACTTACCATTGCTTCCACGAGGCTCATGTCTTTTATCCCACAGCAAAACAATGTCTCCAACTTTGAAATCCCTAGACCTGGCCTTCTTATCAAACAAAGTTTTTACCTTCTGTTGGTGAGTATATATTCTATCACTAACCTGCAATCTTTCTTCATTCAACTTATGAAGATACATGATCCTTTTATCCAAAGAATCCTTGAAGCCGGTGTCTTCAATGGCCTTCATTAAATACAAGGCTAGTAGCTCCACTGTTACTGGTAATTGAGCTTCCACACCATACACCACTTGAAAAGGGGACATCCCAGTAACTCTTTTAGGTGTAATTCTATCTGCCCAAAGAGCATCATAGAGTTTCTTGTGCTAGTTCCTCTGGGACTCATTAATCAATTTCCTCACTATAGCCACCAGATTTTTGTTTGTTGACTCTACCTGTCCATTCCCTTGGTGATAATAATCTAAAGAGTGAGCCAGGGAGATGTCATATCCATATGACAGAAATCCATCATCTCAGTTGAAGAAAAATTTGAAGCATTATCAATCACAATCTTGTTTGGCACACCAAATCTCACCAAGATGTTTTCTTTGATAAAATTGCATACTACTTCAGAAGTAGTACTCTTTACCTGGGATGGCTTCTACCCACTTAGTAAAATAATCTGTGGTAGTCAACACATGAGTATGTCCAGCACTTGAAGATGGATTAAGTGTTCCAATAAAATCTAAACCCCGTTGTTGAAAGGGCTCTTTAATCACGACTGGTTTAAGCGACAAGGCAACCAACTTGGGTCTACCCAAAAAGGTCTGACAAGCTTCACATTTATCAATCCACTTTGATGCATCTTTGAACAAAGTAGGCTAATAGTATCCTACATGAAGAATCTTGTGAGCAGTGACAATAGATGAGTAACGGCCTCCACATGCTTGATCATGGAAAGCTGAAAGAAGCTTCTTTTATTGCTCTTTATCAACACATTTAAGAAATCTTCCATCTAGGTATGTTGGTGCAAATTCTGAGTTTTCACACTTTGCCCTAATTTTCTATATCCAGTTTTTCTCAAAAACATTTTTTGCTCAAATTGGTGACCTGTAATTCGTTTTTTCCAGTTGAATGCCTTTCAAATTGCTCATGATTGTTATTTTTCCCTAAATTGAAACAAATTTCCAAGTTCCCCTCTTTTGTGCCCTAATTTCTTCATTTTTTCGGGTTGTGTCATTTTCCCCTTTGTCAAAATCATGAAAAAAATTGAAAGTGGATCAAATCTGAGTTATTTGCTATTAAAATCTCATTCCCTAGGTCGTAAACAATGTAAAATCATGCTTCACTTGATTTAAAACCAAGAGATCTGCCCTCCTTGTGATTTTTTTTTATTTCAAGGGCATCTCCTGCATTTTTTATGTTTTGACGGGCATACGGGTGTCATTTGCCATCAAATTCATCCTTGCATCCTTTTGATGATGTGGCAGGTTTCTATTGGCCAGGGGCGGTTGGGAAAATGTTATAAGTTGTTACTTTTTGAAAAATTGACAAAGGAAAATTTTGCTCTGTGGCCCCGCATTTGCTACAGTGATGTGCCTACGTGGCATGATTTGATTGGCTGGAGGATCGGTGGGTGGGGGGGTCACTTAGAAAATTTTCTTCCATTTTGGAAAATTTCTTGAAGTCATTTTTTGGTTTGAAGGCCCGCCGAAGAAAAGACACGTGTCCAGGATGGGAAGGAGAGGCAGATGGAAAAATTTGGGGGCTTCAAAATGAGAAAACAGTGATTTTTGGAGAAAAATTGGAGGAAGACACGTTCGAGGTGAGATGGAAGAAGGGGCCAAAGGAAAATTTTTGACCCAAGGTAAAAAATGAAAAAGGGCCCGCATCCAATGAAAAGAGGACACGTGTCCAGGAGGGTCAAATGGAGAGGTGAAGAGTTGGAAAAATTTAAAGTTTTTGGCTTCAAAATGCCAAAGGAAAAATTTTGGATAGCCCCCGGAAAAAGGCCCGCCAATCAGGGGGTGAATTCCAAAAGGAAAAAAAGGGGACACGATTGTGTGCTCACGGAGGAATGAAGGGGAAGGGTCGGAAATGGGAGACTGCCACGTGGAGAAGATTTAGCAAGTGTTTGCCCGGATGCAGGATTTTGGTTTTTGAAGAAATTTTCCTTTTCTCAAAAAAGGAGAAAATTTCAAATTTTGGCCCACAGATTTCAGTAGCCCCACCTAAGGACACATGTGGTGGGTCCAGGGGGCAGAAGCTGAGGGAAAATTTTCAAAATTTTCTTTGAAGGTTTCAAAAAGGTTTAAAATGCATTTTAAGGAATGGGGGCCCACTCCAATCATGTTTGGACACGTGTCCACCTCAGTGGGGCCCACCAGTATAAAGGGGAAAAATGGAAAATATTTACAAATTAAAATGGATCTAATCCAATCATGGACATGTGGAGGGTCCAAAAGGGAAAATTAAAAGTTGATTTTTAAATCAACGGTGACACTGAGTGTAATTTCGTTTCTTGGGCACCATGGGAGCTCCAAGAAGCTTGGATTCATCATTTCTACACCAAATTGCATGAAATTTTATATGAATTCACATCCCCTCGGCCTTCTGAATGCAATGGCATCATTCATTTGAGCTAATTCGGTGCCCTATAGTGTTTTTCATGAAATATTTTTCTCAGCCCGTGTAAAAAACGTGAAAAGTGAAAATAAAAGGTTGCAGAGGTGAAAAATGATGAAGTAAAAGGTGGAAAATGATTGCAAAAGCATGCTGGCATGTTTGAATGACAAAAATGTGACCCTAGGATGGATAAGAATCTAAATTCATGTAATATTTTAAAATATTTGTGCATCCCTAGCAATTTTGCGAGCTGTTTTACAGTTTAATGTCATTTTCATCAAATGGATAAGGGTTTTGTAACAAATTTGATCCCTTGAGCATATTCTTTGCTTGGGATGCAAGGATCCAAGCTGGCATGAGGTATAAAATGTATTTTTGAAGGCATTTTGTAAGCCTGGAGGGAGAAAAAGAGAGAAAAAGACTTTGAATTTTCAAGGAAAACTGGAAGAAATCCATTTCTTCTGGAGAAAACTACCTGAGAGCCATTCTTTAATTCAATTTCGTATCAAATTTCATCATGTTGAGTTGGTTTCAACTGTAAATCCATCAACAGGCTTTGAGATTGTTCTTATAACATTCCCCTGCTGATGTATTTGTTCAGATTTTGGATTATATGGTGTTATCTCTTGGAAAAATTTGCATATACTTTATTTCAGAATGTTTTCAATTTGTGTTTCTTGCTCATGTTGCAATCTTGTGTTTGGGATCTCTTTGATCATACAGGGTCTCATTTCTTGTAGAGGGTTTAATGGCATTACAATCTTATTCAGAAGAGCTTTCATTTGATAGAAGATAAACAGATTTAAAATCATTTTATTTCCTTGAATAATGAGGGTGTTTGTAAACCTTTGGGTGCACCTTAGGTCATGATCTAAATAGGGATTCTAATACTTTGTTGGTATTTTGCTTCAAGCTTTTGTGGTAGGTTATCAAAGGTTGTGTGGAATAGTGCAGATTTGGGCCTCCATTTGTGCACATATCCTGGTTGAAGGAGCATTTAAATTCATTGGAAACATCTCTTGTTGTTTAGGTGTTGCAAATTTTTGCAAAGGTTTTCAAAGAAGTTGGTGATTCCTAGCTACTCTTCTAACATCTCCCACAAAATTTCATTCAAACTAACTCATCCTACCTATACTACCCCTACATTTGCATTGTGTGTCCACAAAAGAATTCCATCCTTTCACAAAAATGCACAAAGCATATCAGGGTTTTATCATGTCTTTAGCAGCCTTAGCCTTGTTTTGAAAGCATTTCCATCATTTAGTAGTGACAACTCCTTTGAGTTTGGATAATGGATGCTTGATCATGTTTTCACAAGGCCTCTTCCATACCATATGCAAAACACAAGGATATCTCCATCTCCTTTACCATATAAGGGCTGCAATATAGGTTCTCTTGCCTTGGTTGATAGGCACAACCTAAAATAGTGAGGGTTAGATCAAAACCCTTTTGAAGGTGCTATCCACTCCCTCAAATCTTGAATGCAAACAAGCAGATAGGTGTGCTCCCTGGCTACAAATGACATACAAACCATCTATCTATCCTTGAGTGTCTTGTGCAAGTTCATGATGTTGTTCAAGTTATGAAGGAGATTAAATCTGGATACCAACACCCGAGTGGTGCCGTTGTCAGGGAGTTTTTGGAATTTCTTGGTGGTTTTGAAGTGTTTGAAAGGTTTGAGCATTTGTGTGATCAAGTATTTGAGCTGTTACATTCTTGAGATATCATTTCATACTTCAGATCTGCATGTTTTGGGTAAAAAAGATTTCAAACTCAGCCTGCTCTTCTCATTTACTAGCAGTTTATATGATTTGGATGCATTGTTTTTGGTTGAATCAAGAAGAAGAAGATCTGATTTGTAAATCCTTGCAAATTTTTCAGTCATAGCATACATTTGAAAGAATATTTTAGTGCTTTCTTACACAACTAAGGTGGAAATCCTTAGTGGCGACTCCATGCTGTTTGGAACTTGAAATACCAATTGTCTTACACATTTATGTCATTTGAAACTTGTTGTTTAAATCTGTCAAGCTGGAGGGAAGGAGATCCCTCTTCATCAAGGACTCTTCTAAGAAGTTTCTCACCGAATCAAGAAGCTCAGAACTAGAAGGAAGAAGAGTGTGGAAAGTGGTTGGTGATCTGGTTGCAAGGAAAGAGATACCCATAGTTGAATTTGAAGGAGAGAAGCCTTTTATTGAAGATTATAATTCTTCTTCAAGTAGATCTGATTCAGGCAATCTTCTTGCTGATTTTCATTCTCCATCAGGTGAGGGACCTTCTTGTGTATTTAAAAAACTTGCTCCTAAATCTGCTCCTGTGGTTTCTAAGTTTGCTAAAGTTTATCAAGAGAGAGAGCCTTTGGGGGGTTGTCATTTTAAAGATCACTCATCTATTCCAATCAGACCCATTACTACTCCCAACCAGCTTGTTTCACCTCCAAGATCACCCCCACCAAACAATATGGCTCAGCCTAGACCTCCATTTGTTGTTAACACCTTTGGTCCTATAAATTTTGGAGGAATGGATGGTTATCCAAATGTTGTCCCACAAGATGTGAGAAATAGGTTACCAAAATTCCAAGGTAACAATGCCATTACCAGTGATCAGCATCTCAAACTGTTTGATAATATGATGGAAGATTTTGAGATAGAATTTGAGGATGTGTATATCAAGTTGTTTATCCATACACTTGAAGAAGATGCTAGGGATTGGTACAAGGCTCTACCTGATAACTCTATTGATTCATGGACTGAGATGAAAAATGCATTTAGGTAGCAATATGGTGACAGGACTGATCCTAGATTTCTTTTGTCTGAATTTGAAAATATCAAGAAGAACCCGAATGAGACAGTCCATGACTTCAATACAAGATTTAATAAAACATTGAGAAGGCTTCCTGTCATTTTGAGGCCTTGTGATGAATCTTGCTTGATCAAATATGCAGATGCATTTGATAAAAAGGCAGCCTATTACTTGAGAGACAAAAATCATACAAACTTGAGGCAAGCTTTCACCATGGCACTCCAAATTGAAAATAATATTAAAGCTGTTGGTAAACCACTTAAGAGGGATGGTGTGAAGCTGATAAACCCTGAGAAGCCTCAAGCTAGCAAGGGTGCTGATTTAGAAGATGTTGTCAAGACTTTGGCAGGGGCTGTCAAAGAAATTTCTTACAAATTAGCCCGGGCTGAGAAAGGAATTGGGAAAAGTTCACAAGGACAGCAAAGAACTCAAAACCATGATAGATTTGGCAATCATCCTAGGGGTGATCAAAGACAAGATGATAGAGGTAAAGGGCCTGTTGGATCTGCAAATAGACAACCCCAAGCATGTGAAAATAGAGTGGTGCCTGACCCTCTAACTGCAAGAGTTGCTGTTGTTCAAGAAATTGCTGATATGGATTGGTGTGATAGATGTTTTCTTCCTCATCCTCCATGTGAAATGGACCAGCAAGTTATTGAAGATGATAATGAAGATGAAATGGATGATGACATTTGTATGATGGGCAGCTCTTCAGGCTCACAACAAGCAGCAACATCAACAGATGTGATAAGTGCAAGGACTGCTGCAACCTTTTGGGATTGCATAAAGAGGGTACCATTTCTTTCTCTTCCTCAAACTCATGATGTAGATGTAGTTCAGGCCTTTGAAATTCCTAATAATGACTTTGAATATCTAAGGGCTTTAATGATCAAGAAGTATGATGGTGGTATTCCTTCGGAGGAAGATAGACAATTGTTAATGAATGTTGTGGTTGGTCAAGAGAAAGAGTACAATACTAGAAGTAAAGTTGTTAGAGGAGCTGGTCCTCAAGCCAAGCCAAAGACACCCTTGCTCACAAGCATTCCCAAAGACAATCCTAGAAAAGAAACAATTGCCAAGAACCCTGTTGTCCCATGCAAAAATATCAGTCCTCTTCATGCCCAGGCTGCCAAGAATACTTCTCCATCTGATGAACCTTCTTGTTTCCCTTCCAATGTTGTTTTACCAAAGAATGTTCCATATGATATAGCCCAAGGTTTGAGCCAAATTAAAGTGAGTGTTCCAATTATTGAATTGCTTAGAATTCCTGAGCATAAGAAGAGAGCATTGAGTACTTGGGATTGAAAGAAGAAAAGATTACCCCAAGCAGAAATGTAAATGTTGTTGAGACTCCTCTTCAAAGCATTGCTGGCCTTGAAACACCACCACCAATGGAAGATCTTGGAGAGGCACCTGAAGTATATTTGGGGACATCCTTGGTTGATTCCCAATTGAATGTTGATCCATTCTTCACAACTTTTCTCATAAAAGATAGGTTGCTTCACAATTGCATGTTTGATTCCGGTGCATCATGTAATGTCATGCCTCTAGAAGTCATGAATGAGTTGGATATCAAAGTGACAGTAGCATATGGGAAGTGTACAGCCATGGATTCAAGGGAAGTGCTGGTTGTTGGTTGTGTGAAGGGTTTAGTAGTGCAACTTGCAGCCTATCCGGGTAAGAATTTAAAACTTGATATTGTAATTATTGATTGCCCTGCCAAATGGGGTATGCTTTTGTCAAGAAATGGGCTGCAAGTGTTGGTGGTAGTGTTCAAATGGACATGTCTTTTTCCACCATTCCCATTGAGGGCAGCCTTGTCAAACTCTATGGTGAAAAGAAGATGTTACTTGATTGAAGATCCCAACAATGCTTCTTATGAAGTGTTGTTTGCTGATGTAGATGTTGACAACTTCATTGGTTTTGCTGATGGAAAAGAGAATAAGATGGATAAATCAGAGTGCCTTGGTATGGTAGGTTCTCCATGGACATTACTATTTGATGGAGCTTGCTCCAAATTTGGAAATGGTGCTGGTATAGTGTTGGTTTCTCCTAGTTTGGAAGAATTTCCTTTTCCTTCAAACTTAATTTTGAATGAACTAACAACATTGCTGAGTATGAGGCATTATTGTTGGGATTAAGGATTGCATGGAAATATGGAGTGAAGGATATTGTTGCCAAGGGGGATTCAGAGCTGGTTGTCAAGCAAGTAAGAAAGTTGTATGCCACAAAAAATCAGCGTATGAAACAATATAAGCATGTTGTTTGGGACTTGATTGAAATGTTTGATTCCTTTAACATTGTTTACCATGATAGAAGTCTTAATGCTGCTGTTGATCAGTTGGATTTTTTGGGTTCTAGATTTGAAAATTGCACCATTTCACCTTTTTGGGGATATAACATTGAAGTGCTAACAAGGCCAGCTGTCCCAGATAATGTGAAACATTGGCAGATTTTTGATAATGATGCCCAAGTGTTGAGATTCTTACAATGCCAAGGTGAGTTTTCTGGTCAGAACATTGATTGGGAACCAATGGTATGCATGAATGAAGGGTAGAGAAACTTTATTTGACAAGGATATTATACAATTGAAAAACAAATACCATTCCTAAAGGTCTTATTACACTTGAGGCAAATTTTAACAATGTTGATTGCATCATAAATAGAAAGATGTCTGCTTCAAGGGATGTGGAAGAGCACAACTTGGGAACCAAGGATAAACCAAGGAAGATTTGGTTGGGCAGCAATCTCAGCAAAGAGGAAAAACAGTCCTATGCCCAACTTTTAAAGAAATATCAAGACTGCCTTGCTTGGTCTTATTCAGAGCTGAAGGCATATAGAGAAGAATTGTTCCAACATGAGATTCCTCTTAAGGCCAGAACTAAGCCATTTAGACAAAAATAAAGGCCTATTAACCCACTTCTTTCCATGAAAATGCAAGAAGAGTTGAAGAAATTGAGAGATGGTGGTATCATTCAGCCTACTAGATACTCATCTTGGGTGGCAAACCTTGTGCCAGTTAGAAAGAAGAATGGAGATATCAGACTTTGTGTGGATTTTAGGAATCTAAACAAAGCATCTATGAAGGACAACTACCCCTTGCCAAACATGGAGAATATGTTGCAGCTTGTAACAGGGTCAGAGATGCTTTCTACTTTGGATGGTTTCTCTGGATACAATCAAGTAGTTGTCAAAGAATCAGAAAGACTTAAGACAACCTTCACTACTCCTTGGGGGACTTATGTTTTTGTAAGGATGCCTTTTGGATTGATGAATGTTGGTGCTACTTTTCAAAGGGAAATGGATGTTGCCTTTGCTGGTTATATCAATGAATTTATTGCATTTTACCAAGATGATGTGACTATTTTTTCAAGGCAGCGAGTAGACCATTTGCAACACCTAGAGAAGATGCTGATCAGATGTAGAGAGTATGGCATTTCACTTAATCCAAAGAAGTGTCATTTTGGTGTGCAAAAGGCCAAGTTTTGGGACATATTGTGTCCAAAGAAGGTGTTATGATAGACCCTGAGAGAGTGGAAGCAATCAGCAAAGTGCCTATCCCAAGAACCAAGAAAGGTATCCAATCTTTCTTTGGCCAAATCAATTTCATTAGAAGGTTTGTTTCCAATTTTCTAAGCTAACTCTTCCAATCACAAGCATGCTAAGAAAGGATCAAGTTATCAAGTGGGAGGAGGCTTCCATTCAAGCTTTTGAAGGAATAAAGGATGCACTTAAGCATGCACCTATTTTAGCAGCTCCAAACTATAAGAGGCCTTTCCAAATCTTTTCTTTTGCCTCTGAATTTACTATTGCTTCAGTTTTGTTACAAAAGGATGAGAATGGAGCTGAGAGGCCTATTGCCTTCTTTAGCAAGGCTTTACAAGTAGCTGAGTTGAAGTATACAATCATGGAAAAACAAGCATTTGCATTGGTAAAAGCAACAAAGATTTTTAGGCCTTACATATTGAGTTCAAAAGTTGTTGCTTATGTTCCCCACACCATGGTTAAAGACATCTTATCAGACATGGAGATATCAAGCAAGAGATGTAGATGGGTCAAAAAATTACAAGAATATGATATGGATATCCAAACAACAAAGCTAGTAAGAGGTTTGGGTCTTGCCAAGCTCATGGCTGAGAGCAATTTGCAAAATGTAGAAGTGAATTAGCTAGAGGAAGAAAGGGCAGATCTTCTTGACAAATTGATGAGTTCTGAGTGGTACAAGGATGTGGTCTTCTACCTTAGACACCTATGCTGTCCTAGTCACTTGAATAAAAATCAGAAAAGAGCCCTCAAGCTGGCTTCTCAAAAATATATCATAACAGACCTTGGGCTGGCTTGGAAGAACCCTGAAGGTGTCCTCTTGAAATGCATAACTGAAGATGAAGCTCCCAAGTTGATTGCTGATTTCCATGGGGGAGTTTGTGGAGGACATTTTTCTGGGAGAGTGACAACACATAAGATTTTAAGAGCTGGTTATTGGTGGCCTACTCTTTTTAAAGATGCAACCCAGCTGGTTAGAAAGTGTGATAGTTGCCAACGTTTCTCTGGAAGACTGAAAGCTTCAGGCTCCCTTCCTTTGCAGCCTGTATCAATTGAAGCTCCTTTCAAACAATGGGGAATGGACTTCATTGGTGAGATTTCAGATCCTTCTAGTGCTGGTCATAAATGGATCCTTGTAGCAACTGATTATTTTACAAAATGGGTTGAAGCAATTCCATCTAGAAAGGCAACACACCAAGTGGTAATGGATTTCTTGTTGAATCATATCATATGCAGATTTGGAGTTCCAGTTAAGATTGTATCTGATAATGCCATGTGTTTTAGAGCCAAGCCTTTGATGGCAATGTGCAATGAATATGGGATAAATCTGACTTATTCTTCAAACTACAATCCACAAGGGAATGGACAAGCTGAGTCCAGTAATAAGAAATTGCTCAAGATCATTAGAAGAACCTTGGAAATCAACAAGAAGAAGTGGGGAGAACAATTGAAATTTGCAGTTTGGGCTAATAGAATAACTCCTAAAAGAGCAACTGGTAAAAGTCCATTTGAATTGGTGTATGAAACTCAAGCTTTGCTGCCCTTACACCTGCAATTATCCACTTTTCAGTTTTCCCAACAGTTGGAAGATCAAGAACATGGCCCATATGAATCAAGGATCAATCAGATCATTGAGTTGGATGAAGAGAGAAGAGCTTCTCATCAAAGGCATATCAGATTTAGAGAGAAATTGAAGAGGTTGTTTGATAAGAAGGTCACTCCTAGAGCCTTCAGTGTTGGAGATCTGGTTTTGCTGTGGGATAGTAGGCATGAAGACAAGGGAAAGCATGGAAAGTTTGATGCTCTATGGATGGGCCCTTATGCCATTGAT
This sequence comes from Taxus chinensis, assembly GCA_019776745.2. Lineage (NCBI taxonomy): Eukaryota > Viridiplantae > Streptophyta > Pinopsida > Cupressales > Taxaceae > Taxus > Taxus chinensis. The sequence goes on from JAHRHJ020003477.1 coordinate 949,818, forward strand.
ATCAGGATTGGAGAAAATACATTTTTTCTCAAGGATCTAGATGGGGATTTGCTAGAGCTGCCTGTTAATGGCAGACATTTAAAACATTTCTTGGATTAAATCCCCATGTGAGGTATGCACAAGTTGTACATTTTGTATAGTCCTTGTTTTTGCTTTGTTTTTGCTGTTGTTGGCTCGTGGTTTGCCCTTTTGTCCTTGGCAACCATTTTTGGTCTGGTTTTCTCGGTCTATTTTTGGTGAAAATTCTGGTTTTTTGGGCTGCTCTGCATTTTTGACTCCTTGCCCAATGGATTTTTGGCACTTGGTCTACGTTGTGATCTTGTGGCACTCACTGGGAGTGCCCATCCCCAAGCAGGAGCCAATGTTGGTGCAAATTCTGAGTTTGCACACTTTGCCCTAATTTTCTATATCCATTTTTGCTCAGAAACATGTTTTATTTGCTCGAGTTGGTGATAATTCATTTTTTCCAGTTGAATGCCTTCAAGATGCTCATGATGTGGTTCTTGTTTTTCCCTAATTTGAAACAATTTCCAAGTTCCCCTCTTTTGTGCCCTAATTTCTTCATTTTTCCACGGGCTGTGTCATTTTTTCCTTTCCCAAATCGTGAAAAAACTCGAAATGGATCGAATCTGAGTTATTTGAGGTTAAAATCCTACTCCCCAGGTTGAAAACAATGTAAAATCATGTTTCACTTGATTTAAAACCAAGAAATCTACATTCCTTGTGAAAAAAATTGATTTCTAGGGCATCCTCTGTATTTTTTACATTTTGACGGGCATACGGGTGTCATTTGCCCATCAAATGCATCTTCGCAACCTATTGCTAACGTGGCAGGTTCCTATTGGCCAAGGATGGTTGGGAAAATGTTTTAACTTGTCACTTTTTGAAATTTTGGCAAAAGGAAAATTTTTGTCCGTGGCCCCGCATTGCTACAGTGAAGTGCCTACGTGGCACAATTTGATTGGTTGGAGGATTGTGGGTGGCGGGCATACTTAGAAATTTTGCTTTCATTTTGGAAAATTTCTCAAAATCAATTTTTTGCCCGAAGGCCGCAATGAATGGGAAGGTGGACACGTGGCAGGAAGGCATGCAGATGGTGGAAGGACTTGGAAAATTTTTTTTGTTTTTTGCCTCAAGATGCTAAGGAAAATTTTGACCCGAAAATCCCTCACCCAATGGAAGGTGGACACGTGTCCAGGAGAGGTGAGGATGGAAGAAGGTTGTGTGAAGTTTTTGAATTTTTTTCCTTTATGGTTGCTCAAAGTTAAAATTTGAAAAAGGTCCCCGCACGACCAATGGGAAGTGGACACGTGTCCAAAAGAAAGCATGGAGGAAGCAGGGTTGATGGAAATTTTGAATTTTTTTGCCTTTGGAATGTTAAAAAAAACTTGGAGCGCAAAAATTTGGAGGAAAAAATGAAGGAAAATTAGGACCCTTGTTTGAAGGAGGTGGAGGTTTTGGGGAAAATATTGAAAATTTTACAAATTTTGGCAAAGGTTTCTCAAAGTCAAAAAGTTGTTGAGCCCCGACAGGGAAAAATTGGAGGTGTGCCCCACATAGCCAATCAGGGGGTGACATGTGGCATTTTACAAAGGGTCAAAAAGGGGAGCACGGGCCTGCAAAAGGTTTTAGTGCTTCAGAGGAGGTTTGAAGGCAAAACTTGGAGGGTCGGCTCCGCAGCGAATGGGAGAGCGCCACGTGGCAAGGGAGTGAGCGGGTGTTCGGGCCCACGGGGAATTTTGAGAAAATTTTCCTTTTCTCAAAAAAGTGGAAAAATTCATCAAATTGGCCCGCAGTTTTTTTGTGGGGCCCACATGTGGACACGTGGCGGGTCCAGGGGGCAAGCGGGGAAAATTGTCAAAATTTTCCAAAGGCATTAAAAAGGGTTACAAATGCATTTTTAAGGGAAGGGGTTGATCCAATCATTTTTGGACACGTGTCCACCTTATCCAAAGGAAAAAAGGGAATATTCATGGATCTCATCCTCCATGTGGAGGGCTGGAAATTTAAAGTTGATTTTAAAATTGACGGTTACTGTGTAATTTCATTTTTGGGATGCCATGGGAGCTCCAAGGAGCTTGGAAATCACGTTTCTTCATCAAAATGCATGAAATTTTATATGATTTCACATCCCCTCGGCTTTCTGAGTGCAATGGCATCATTTTTATGAGCTAATTCGGTGCCCTATATGTTTTTGATGAAATTTTTTTCCCAGGCCCGTGTAAAAACATAAAAGGTGAAAATTAAAGTTACAGAGGTGAAAAATGATGAAGTAAAAGGTGGAAAATGATTGCAAATGCATGCTGGCATGTCTGAATGCCAAAAACGTGACCCTGGGATGGATAAGGATCTGAATTCATGTAATATTTTAAAATATTTGTGCATCCCTGGCATTTTACGAGCTGTTTTACAGTTTAATGTCATTTTCATGAAATGGATAAGGGTTTTTTGTAACAAATTTGATCCCTTAAGCATATTCTTTGCTTGGGAAGCAAGGATCCAAGCTGGCATGAGGTATAAAATGTATTTTTGAAGCATTTGTAAAGGGGGGAGAAAGAAGAGAAAGAGACTTAGAATTTTCAAGGAAAAAAGGCTAGGAAGAAATCCATTTCTCTAGAGAAAACCACCTGAGAGCCATTTTCAATTCCATTTTTGTATCAATTTCATCATGTTGAGTTGGTTTCAGTTGTAAAGCCATCAACAAGCTCTGAGATTGTTCTCATAACATTCCCCTGCTGATGTATTTGATCATTTTTTGGATTATCTGGTTTCATCTCTTGGCAAAATTTGCATATACTTATGTTTCAGAATGTTTTCAGTTTGTGTTTCTTGCTCATGTTGCAATCTTGTGTTTGGGATCTCTTTGATCATACAGGGTCTCATTTCTTGTTGATGGTTTAATGGCATTTGTAATCTTATATTCAGAAGAGCTTTCATCTGATAGAAGATAAATAGATTTAAAATCATTTTACTGTCCTTGAATAATGAGGGTGTTTGTAAACCTTTGGGTGCACCTTAGGTCATGATTAAATAGGGATTCCTAGATACTTTGTTGGTATTTTTCTTCAAGATTTTGTGGCAGGTTATCAAAGATTGTGTGGAAGAGTGCAGATCTGGGCCTCCATTTGTGCACATATCCTAGTTGAAGGAGAATTTAAAACCTCTGGAAGTATTCTTGTTGTGTAGGTGTTACAAATTTCTTGCAAAGGTTCTCAAAGAAGTTGGTAATTCCTAGCTAGTCTTGTCTAACATCTCCCACAAAATTTCATTCAAACTAACTCATCCTACCTATACTACCCCTGCATTGCATTGTGTGTCAACAAAAGAATACAATCCTTCACAAAAATGCACAAAGCATATCAGGGTTTATCATGTCTTTAGCAGCCTTAGCCTTGTTTTGAAAGCATTTCCATCATTTAGTAGTGACAACTCCTTTGAGTTTGGATAATGGATGCTTGATCATGTTTTCACAAGGCCTCTTCCATACCATATGCAAAACACAAGGATATCTCCATCTCCTTTACCATACAAGGGCTGCAATATAGGTTCTCTTGCCTTGGTTGATAGGCACAACCTAAAACAGTGAGGGTTAGATCAAAACCCTTTTGAAGGTGCTATCCACTCCCTCAAATCTTGAATGCAAACAAGTAGATAGGTGTGCTCCCTGGCTACAAATGACATACAAACCATCTATCTATCCTTGAGTGTCTTGTGCAAGTTCATGATGTTGTTCAAGTTGTGAAGGAGATTAAGATGAGGAAAAGGAGGATGAAGATTCAGAGGCTGTATAGACCTAAGGCAAGGTAGTAGGTGGGGAAGAAGTTATAAAAGAAAAAAGGACCCTGAGCCTCACAAAGGAATAGGTAATCTTGAGGACAAAGAAAGAAGTAACAAAAATCATCAAGGACCTAGTAGAATAAGAAGTGGAACGTAGTTTGGATGTGGTGATGAATGAGACTGAGGAGGAGAGTGTAGAAAAATAATATGGAAGCATGGGAGGAGATCCCAGTTTTGCTATAAGCTTTATGTTTCTAAATATGGCTGTAAGAACAAGGAGGAAGAGTCTTGGCAAAAACATCAAAAGTGTATGAAATGGGCTACATTGATGATCCAAACAAAGTTTTGCACACGTGTTTTTCCAAATCACCATGCCAACAGAACAAATTTTAGCTATGGCTTCATTTGATGAGGAAGGTGCATACCCTAAGATGAGGAAAATGATGTCATGGGAATTTAAGTCCCACATTGATGAGCCATAAATTTGAAGTAATTTAATCCAAGGGGAATTGATACAAGTGCCAAAAACAAAAGGGATAAACCCCTTGGTGAATGCTTTAAGAGGAAGTTAGATGAGAAAATCTGCAATGCACTCAACAAAGTCTTAAAGTTGAGGTTGAAGTCAGGATCTTCTGGAGAAATGATAGGGTAAAGTTCCTAGAGGTAGAGCTAGAGAACAGGGAATAAGAGCTCATAAAAAATACCAAGGACTTGAAGCAGGAAGAGCTAATTAGTGCTCAGCTAAGGCGTGAGTTAAAATATGAAAAGTCAAGAGTGCGTGAGGCTTACAAGAAGATAAAGATGACCATGTTGGATGCCATTATCCTAAAGCATCTAGAGTTAACACCTCCCGCCCAAAATTATGGTTCATCCTTACAATTTCTAGAGGACTTGACCCACATACTCACCATGGAGATAACCACTTTCCCTAGAATCCGTTAGAGGAGAATTTGGTGCATCTCCAGAGAAAGAAAATAAGATGAAGGTGGTGGAGATTCAATTGCTTAGATACAACAATACCCTGGCCTATGATGAAAGTTGTCGCGTAAACTATTGAGGCTTCCTAATGACAACTATGAGGATAGAGATAGAGTGGAAATTATTCTAGTTACCACCCATGAAGAAGAACTGAAGGAGTTCTAAGATAATAAAAAGGGGAACAAGGCAGAGTGATACAAGATCCTAGCTGAGGTAGAAAAGAAATCAGATGCCACTGAGACCTTGCGGGGCTCAATCAAGAATCCACTAAAGGAATTGTACCCTCAAATCACTTGATGGATGCACTTGAGGATTTGGGAAAAAATCTTTACAAGATTGTGGAGACAATGAGTGTTAAGGGAGAGGAGCTTAGTTTATAAGAAGTGAATGGCCTGGTGGGTGACGTCTGTAAAACAAGTACATAACAAGGATAAAATGAAACTTGGGGGAAATTAGAAGTTGATTTAAGGAAGGATTTCCCTATCCTCCTCCAGAAGTAAATTAATTTCCTCATTCTTTCATTTTATTCCCCATTTCTTCATTCCTCCATTCTTCCATTCTAACCACTTGTAAGGATCCACCATTATTTAATTATTTATTGAAGAGTGTTATGAGGGTAGAGAATAGGTGTAGTGTGGGGTGATGTTGGGCCCCAAAATATCAGTTAAGTACAAGAAGGCATGTGGGCATGTAGGACCTAGTTGAAGAAAGGTGCATGGGTTGAATGCATACAGGGAAAGAGTTCTAGTAGGGTTTTACAGAACACATAGTGTGTGCATTTAGGAAAAAAAGGTTTTTGTACTTAGCCACATTCAGTATCCCAAGTAACACATGAGAAAAGCATGAACCTAGATAAGGTGCCAGCCTAGTGACTATGGGTCAAAAATGGAATATTCCATGTATGTGATATAATTTTCTAGAAGACATCATTTCACGAAATGGAAATCTTGGATCTAGAAATTCATGCTTCTATGGAGGACCACTTCGACACTTGGAAACCGATCTGTAAATTCTAGAAGGCATGGCGGTGAGTGCTAAGGTTATATATACAAATGAAAAATAGAAGAAAAAAGTAAGTAGCAGAGATAGTTGAAGAGAGGTGAAGCTCTATAGAAAGCATAATGGAGGGCCTTGTGGTTAGGTATTAGGAGAGCTCTGTGTGTAATAACACATGGGTTCTCATTTTTCTTTCTAATATGATGAACCTAGTATAGTTCTAATGCATGACTTGGCTCTACATAATTATATGAGGATCTGTTATTACCTCAAGGGAGGTAATGTGGGTTATTAAATTTTATATTATGAATATAAATCCCTGTTGTAAATCATTTGTGTTTAGTACTTATGCATTTCCTTTCTATATGAGTCATGTGCATGTGTTGCTTGTTATTTCTCTTACTTGTATATAATGAGATGATAACTATTCCTAAGTTCATAAGAATGTGGTCTAGTTATTTTTTGTCCTGCATTTGATTATCTATTCTAAGATGATGCATTCTCACAAGAATCACATAAATGAGAGACTCGACACCCATACGTGCCTCGGGTGAGCACCCAGTGCCCACTGGGTGATAGGCTAGTGCGCATGGGGTTTTCCTATTCCATGAAGGGTATAAAAATGACTACAATGCTTTAATAAACTTCTTGTAATATCATGTATGTCCCAAAAATCCACGCACCTCACTCTGAGTGGTAGGCTCTTTTAGGCCTATAATGACTGCAACCTTAGTTGGCTTGACTAACAAGCCTTATTTGTAGATTATATGTCCTAACAGTATTCCAAATGGTGTAGAAAATATGTACTTATTGATGTTCAAAGAGATACTCAACTATCTAAATCTTTCAAACATCAAGCACAAATTGTCACAATGATATTTAACTAATCCATACACCGTCCAGTCATCCAAATTAGACCTACAAGAAGTTGTGAATACAGTCCTTGAACACTTGAATAACTATGTGCGATAATATCGTAGGCATGTTTGTTAGACAAAAAGGCATCACAGTATAGAAAAATCTACCCCATTCAATAGTAAATGTAGTCTTTTATTGATCCTTTTAGGAAATATTAACTTGATGATACCCAGAGAACCCATCTTTAAATGAATAGATTTTACACCCTATAACATCTTCTAGTATTTCCTTAATGAATGGTGTAGGAAAGGGATTAGTCACACATGTAACATTTAGCTCCCTGTAGTCAACATAGATCCTAATCCATCCATCCTTCTTGATACTAATCACCATTGGACTAACCCTTTCTGACACTTCCAAGGGCTTGATGATTCAAGACTTCAACATTTTGTCAATCTCTTCTTTTACCTTTTCATGCAAGTTGGGGTTCATCTTATAGGGTCTCTTTCTAACTGGGCATGTACCCTCTTTAAGATTTATCCTCATCTCCCTCATGATTCATTCACGCCTTTAAGCTCATGGTACCTCAAGGGAATAAATCATGATAATCCCATAGTATCTCTATGATTTTTACCACTTCAAAGTCTAGCTAATAGTCCCCCATTATGGCCTTTTTAAGCTCAACATATGATCCAATATTCACTTTCTTTATCTTCATAGATTCATGGTAGGTGCATGTGGTCTTATCTAGACTTTCCAACACCTCAAACCTACCTATTGAATGGTTTACATCACGATTTTCTAATTCTTCTGTTTCATCGTTTTATTTACATTTTTCAATGACGAAACATATAAGGTTATTGGATAGGAGGAATACATATTAAATGGGTTGGGATGGTTGTTACATACATTTTGACTTTTCGATCCAGTGCCAATTATGAGAGCTTCCTTTTGGCTAGGAGGAGCTACCTGTAATAAAAAAAAGACCACAAAAGAGAAGTTAAATTATATATGACAGTGGACTGCCTAGCCTATGCTAGTTCCAGTAAGTGTGATACTTCCTAGATGGTTGTTAATCCACTATTTAAAACAAATTAATGTGAGAAATAAATAAATTCCTACTGTAGTTGATATGATTTAGGTATCTCATTCAAGTACAATAAGAAAATCAAATCACAACAGGCTAGGTTATAGTTGGATCTAAAGGAGGAGGTAACTGTCAAGGTACTAGGTCTGGTCAGGGTCTGATTCTGGGTTATTTAGGTCAATTGGTAGGAGGTTATTTGGCTCTATTTTTGGGCTAGGTATAAGACACTGAGACCGGAGTCGATCTCGTATGACTGACGATGCCAGTTTAGTAATAACTAATGATGGGTTACTGTGAGATTTTGAAATAACTCAATATTTCATGGTTTAGGGATTTGTCTGAGACTGACTTGAGGATGGTGAGGAGTGGGTGTAAGTCTGGGGAGGTGTTGGAAATACTCAAAGATGCATATCAATCAGGTATGGGCAATTTTATAGTGTGGGTGAAGGAATGCAAAACTTGTATAGAGATAAATGGTGGGGAAGTGAGATTCTAAGGAGAAACTAATAACGGAAGTAACAAAGCCTATTAGAACAAAAATAGAAGAATGTTGGTTAATAAGATACTTACTATGATGCAATATTAACAGATAGATGGAGGTGAAATTTTATTGGAGGAATGGTGTTTGGTGTTGAGGTAGTGCTTCTCGGAATGCTACTATGGGTGAAATGCTCTTCGATCTTTCTAGATGATGGTTCTGGATGCCTGGATGCATGGAAAGATGTTGGTTCTAATTACATACAGCTCTGATCTCATTCTCCTCTAGTCTCAAATGTGCTAACCTCTCGAAAAAGGTTGCTAAGGTGAATAAATGGTAACCAATGATGGTTTCATCTTGACTGTTGTACGTTTAGGTCTAACTGATCGGTTAATGTGGGATTCCCTAGGTTTACTAAAATGGGAAGATCTTTCTAATTTCTTGGGCCAAGTTGGTTTGTTCATCATGGATTAGAATGGAAGTTTCCCTTCTAATGAGCGGGAATGTGGTTAGAGATATTTTGGGATTGATTTTAGGGTTAGGTCCAAATCTTAGCTCATTAAGGCAAGTAAGACTTAGTTATTGTTAGTTAAAAAAGGTTTGCCAAGAATAGGTCTAGGGTGAGGTGGCTGGATGAGGTGTCTAGGTGAGGTGAAAATTAGTTTTAATTAAGGTAATTAAATAATAATATTGTGAGGATGATGGGTATTAATTTAATTAAATAATTAAATTAATGTTAATGTGGGGTGAAAGGGGCTCATGGTTAGGTGCCAATGTTTAAGTTGGTTATTCGATCAGGGGCCAAGGGGAGTGTGACTAAATTTTGGTGTCTACATTTACCCCTTTTTGTGTGTAGCTTGTATTGGTAAGCGATGTTGAAAAAAATAAGAAGTGATTGCCCCATGTGTGGGTGAAGGTGATCCCCCTCAAACTAGGACTGGTGAGGTGGAAGATGGAAGTGGTGAGTGGTTTGATAAAAGGGTGATGTAGGGAAAAGGAGCATAGATGTGGGTGAATATGGGAAAGGGTAGAGGTCAAAATCAGGCAAACAAGTAAATGGGCTAGGGTTAAAGGTAGTGACAATCAAATGCACGCACACGGTATATAGAACTGGTGACACTGTTCTAGGTTGAAGAGCTTGTAAACTCTACATCATCCAAGGTTGATAGGTTTATCCAAATAAGGTTGATGTTTGATTTTGGTATCCAAGGCATAGGATATGGTGTGGAAACACAATGTAGGTCAGGTGCAGGAATGTTTAGGTATGTTGTTGGTACACCAAAGGTTAGGTCAGGATAAATCACAAGGTTTAGGAAAGGTAATGGAGTGTCATTAGGTCAAACAACATGTGTAATAGTGTTCATAAGGTAGATTGTGGAGCACATGAGGTTCACAAGTCACTAACAATGTTCAAGGTCCAGGTAACTAGGTCACGAAATGGGTAGGGCCGAGGTATCGGGTAAAATAACAAGTCCCTAAACATAATTAAGGATAGGGAGAGGTAATGTAGGTTAGTGGAGGAATGGTGGCAATAAGGATGGGTAAGGTCAATGAATGTGGTAAGTGGGGTAAAGGTGGGTCAAAAATGATGAAAAAGGTACTAAAAGGGGTTTGGCAGGTAACCACTTGATAGGTAGGCAAGTGATTAGGTAATAGATTCACGTCATTTAGTGGGAATAATGATGTTGGTCATGTCGATTTGGGTATAAAAAATAAAAATTCAACCTATATGGATTCATTTGTACACTTTGAATTTTGGGAAATGACAGAGCACTGAATGAGTTATGTTTTGTCATGAGAGAATTATGTGAGACCATATAGAGGTGAGGTGGAGAGATTTGTGAGAAGAGAGACATGAGTCGAGGTAGAAGGGACCTTGAGATCAGGAAGGTAGTGAAAGTGGATTGGTGGAGAATAGAGGGAGGTGTTACATGGCAGAGGTAGGAGATTGGTTGGGTGGACCACTAGCATAGTGGTTAGACAGTGCCAAAATAGAGGTAACGCCGAGAGAGGAAAGCTAAGTGTTTCTATGTATGATTTTAAATGTAGAAGGGAAATATGGGTCAGAGGGGGTGTAAGGGTAGGGTAGAGAATTTTAAATTTGGTGGTTAAAATTCATTGAGAGAAGGGGTAGGGGGCAAAAGGATAAGTAGGTTGAATAGGGTTGGGGAGGGATTTGGGGGAATTTTTGGTAGGTGTCTAGGAGAAATGGTAGAGAAATGGGGGGAATAAAATCGGGGGTTTGGGTTTGGTGGATAAGTAATAGTGAGTGGAATGGATCGAGGTGGTATGGCCGAGTTGGTCTGTAGTTGGTAAGCAAGGATTGATGGGTCTGATGTTGTTTTAACATGGACTTGTTGAAGGCTCAAGAGTGATAACCAATACATGGTTAGAGAATTTAGGGTGTAGGTTTCATCCAATAATGGGGGACAGGATATTTAGGAGGAGGACCTACATTTAGAGTTTTAGGGGGTTTAATCCATGTTGTAGTTTGTGAATTAAATGGGTTTTTAGAATGGGGGGTTTAAAAATGGTTATGGTGGGGGTGGGGAGAGGCCATTGGGATTTAGGTTTTGGTTGGAGGGTTTAGGTTGATAGGGGTTTAGGGTAGGATTGTGTCAAATTTTAGAAAAGTTTAATGGGCGTGTAATTTGGTTGTGGGACGAAACAACTATGGATAGAGCGGACTAATGATCCTTTATTGTTGTTAGGGTCAATCATGTTTGATCGATAGCAGTCACCTACTGACTGAGTGGAGAATAAATGGACGTCGGCTAGATTTGATAGAGGATGAAAATATTTAAAGGAAATAGAGTATGGGATGGGTATGAAGATGGACTAGAAGATGAGGATAGGACCAGGACATTCCATTTACTATGGGTGAGCTGATACATACCAGGTAGAGGATGTCTATGGGATTGGCACCTACTGATATGGGTGGGCAAAAGGTAGATTATAGGTCAGGGAAGTAGGTGATGGAGTTAGATAAGTGATAGTTTGACATGGTTGAGTTGTATTAGAGATGGGTTGAATAGTGCCATTCTAAGCTATGAGATAGATTGGCAGCCGATTCTAAATGGAGATAGGCTAACCCAACATCACCATGGAGGAGTGGAGAAACATTCAAGTGGTTTACCTTCTTAGCATTAGATGGTATAGGAAGATCCTAACAGGATCATAGTCTCATGGTCATGCTCATCGATAGATGGGATGCTGCGACCAACACTTTTCGCTTACCTACTTGGTAAGATGACAATGACATTGGAGGATGTCTACCGGCTCCAGTATTAGGCATGATTGCCAATTGTTGGTGAGCAGGTATATACAGTGTAAGCTAATGTGGCCTTATGTGGAGATGATCACAGTATTCAGGGAGATGGCGACTAAGCACAACATGAGCCTTGTTGTAACATCCTCATTTTATACATTAGAACAAGTAAATTTTTTCTTTTTTTTTGATAAATGCTTCTAGTTCTAAATACATAATTTAGAACTCACAAATCAAATAACCATTCTTATAACAGATAACCATATGCAGCTGTAATGACTCGGAGTACCTCCGATCTATTCATTCCATGACTCGGTAATCTACCGATCTATTCATGAGTATTAAGAGTTAGCGTTTTTATTTAACACATCACTCTTGCGGTTCTCTTCCCTAATCTGGGATTCAGAATGCTCTGTCCAAGGAACCTATCTGAATAATTGTTACCATTATTCATCGGCATCTCATCCCTTAGACTAGGTGACTTAGGAAAACGCAATCAGCAGCTTGCGATACTTTGGCCAAAGGTTTGAAACATACTGCTTATGTCTCGTATTCCTTGACGGCATACTCGTCAATCTGGAATACGTCCTTCACCCCATTCTTATGTTATGTAGAATGTCTTATACTGACTTCTGTCAGTCCTCCTTATCCCAAGTTATTCACTCGGAAATGGATTAGTAAGGTGACAACGTTATATGGATGCTCCCGAGGACTAGGGATACGCTGACATACTGGGTCAACCCTAGTTAAACCAGTGTGTCAAGATACCCCGAGTCTCCTAGGCAGCCTTATAACGTGACCACATTCCTAATCAGTCCCAGAGTAACTTGTTCGAGATTAAGGTGTAAATCTTAATGATCAATGCAAAGGGTGTCGTCATAAGTCACCTGCATTGTTGTATCTTCGAGAAGATCCTAATCTTCTCAAAGGTACAACCCTGCAGTTGACTTGTGTCGTCAACCTTTAAATCTGCCTCGAAAAGATCTACTTATTAATAAGTGTTACGCACATTGAGTTTAAATTATATTAAAAGACGTTTCCCCTAAGGTTAGCCTTTCCCGATCCCTGGGTTCCTCACCTTAGAATGACCTTTCTTAATAAAACCCAATACATGGGTAGAGAAGTTATTAAGACTAGAGGTCCCATCAAGGAGTTCATAGAATATACATAATTCTAAATCAACGAAATTGGACAATAACTCTAATCCTTCACATGAGATTGCCAACCAAACCCTTTTTAGGTTTATATCAGTTCTCATAACTGAATTTATATCTTACTTATTAGTATCAAGATATAGTGATTAAGAATCCAATTAAACGTTGTCCTGACTTAATCAAGACTAGGAAGTAATAATTTAATTCAGCTTGTTTAACTTCTGCTCAGGCTTATTTTAACCCTAGCTTCCAGAAAGACAGTGATCTAAATTCCAATTTAGCTTTAGATAGAACATACTAGAATTACTAAACAATCATAAGTATTCAGTCACATATTCTTGCAAGCTTACATTGATAATCACAAAAGTCTCCAAATTATACAATAATAACAATGCTCTTAAGATCATTTGAACCGAAGAAGGTCAAACTATCAAGATAAGAATACAAACACATAAGTAACAAATATCTCTTTCCATTCCCTTCAGGCTAATCAAATACATTTTATGCATTCAGCATACTTGATACAATGCTCAATAGAAAAAGAACATCTTTCCTCATATAGTACATTTAGAGAATCAAGCTGTAATTCATCATAAAACCAAATTAAACAATCTGAACATCCTATCAGATCTGCGTGCTTTTACCACTTACGGCAACCATCTGCAAAAATTGTCAACATGGGTCAGTTCGATGAACTGAGCATGATAAGCACTAACTCTTAAAACAATTGCAATCCACCAATTGTTTTCATTAAACAACCTGTTTAAATGAGATCATTTCACCAAACAAGTAAACATATTTCAGACTATGCTTTTGTAATACAACATGACTATAAACGCGTAACTCATATTATCGTTACTGAATAGTCCTGGATACTTTTCAAATATTTCATCAAAATATTACGGATCAAGAAGAACGAAAGTATCCAAAACAACTATCCATCTAAATCCCAAGGATCAGCAAACATCAGACAGATCATTACATTCATCATAGTAAAATGAATATCATAACAAATCATGATTCCATCAATATGTTAAAAACAGTTCCAACGGTTAGATAAAAATATCAACATATACTTTACAACAGAAGAGAAAGAAAACAAGTCATTCATATTTCCCTTCAAACAAGCTCATGACTGTACCGTCTCCTCCAAGAGTAAGGCATTCACCTTATACGCATACGAATAAGTCAGACGAGCCACAAGAAGAACCATAGTTTTGTTAAAATTAAATATAACAAACTCATGTAGCTTACTAGCAGTACAGTAGCTCTCACGCCAAAACAGTGATGAATAATCTATCAAATAGACTCCACATAACCTTCCATACGAAGCGACAAACAAGAAGATATTCAATTGCCATCACCTGTCGAGGTGCAGTCGACGACTCCTTAGTTCAATCAAGCTCAAGACTAGATATTCATGCTAACAGAAGACATAATCATGTTCAAACACAAGAACAATCCCATTGAGTCGAAACTCACATCAACATTCAATTCAATATAATCCCTACTAAAACACAGCAAGGACAAAAATCAAGAATCAAACCAACTTACAACATAACATGGCTCGAACAGTGCCAAATCAACCAATACTTGAATTAAAGGAAACATTTGAAGTTGAATTCGTATGTCAACAAATCAAGTAATACCACGAAGTACTCATAGCAAGAACTCCTATAGATGTTACAACATAAATTACTTTTCAGTGTCTCAACCAAAGTTGATAACATTTAGTATTCATAATAACAACAACATTCATCCCAACCCAGCTTTGGATGAAATTAAAAATACTAGACACCGTCAAGTTCTAATCCCAACATATCCAAACTATTCATACAGTATTCACGATATAGCTTCAACAGAAGCCGATATACAAGATAAATATATAGTTAAGGAATCCAACCGTGCCAATAATGATAAATCCATTCACAATCAGGCTTTATACAGAAGCAAAATACTGATTTCATAAACAAGGAATCCAACTGAACCCCTACAACAATATTCACTCAAGCTTACACAGAAAGGAAACATAAAGTACACCAAATGAGTCTGTACCAAGAAATTTCTTGCTAAACGAAGGTATTCATAACAGACAATAGGTCGTATTACCAGTTACCCCTCCAGGACTCCAACAAAATCAAATTACCAGTATTCACATATCATGACTTCAACAGTGGTCCAAAATATACGAATCATTCCAAGGACTCCACAGAGTCATTTCAAATATAAATACATATATATATTGCAAACTATCAATGGGTTAAATCCCGTAATTGTAACAATAACAAGGGAAAAACAACTTCTACAAGGTCGCATTAAAATACTGTAACACAGCAAGTTATCCATTCACAAATAACTTTAAGTATTATAACGAAACCAAAACAAGTATTTTGTAACCACCACCTTAATAACCACGACAGAACTTACAAGGAATTCGAATTATACTGAACATTCAAACAAAAATCCAACAGTATCTTTTCCGACAAGTATTCACAACAAGCATCGGCGACAAAATCAAGTATAACAGTAGCCTGAACCCAACAAAGAAAAATTTATGGGCTCTACAGAGCCAATTTCAAATATTTTCCTTGTATACATTTCTTCACAATTTAAGCCGGAATGCAAAACACAGCAAAATAACAGTCACCGTTCGAAACAAAATGCACACCCATCAAGGGTTAAACTTGAAAAATCGAACCAGTTAAGAAGATACAGCAACAAAATCACACAAGGCTACCATAAAAACCATCTATTTTCCCAAAAATCATTTGAACAGAGTTGTTCTAATGAAATCATTTGAAAGAAAGCAAGATTTTTAAAGGTTAGGGCCTAACATGCCTGGTTATTTGCTCAAAATTCTGAAGCAGACCACTGAAAGAGCTCGTGCCTTCTCCTCTTTTTCCAAGTTAGATTCAACAACAAAATTTTGCTATTTCCATGCCTTATATATTTTCCTTGCCAGAGAAAAGAGCTAGTTACACTCATACTTGCCATGCAACACCAAGAAGACTGGTGCGAAGAACCAGTGATCAGACAGAGGGAAAACCGAAAATCATGAAAAACCAAACAAACTACAAGTTTTCCATTTTGCATGCCTTCCCGTGAAACCCGAGCTCGAAGACCGAGTTCATTAATTGCATTTACTCCAAATTTCCCGCTCAATCTCCATTTCCACCGACCGCCATAGTTGGCGATGGACAAAATGAAATTCAAAGACCATTTCTAACTTTGGCGACCTGCCACGTCGGCTCTAGGTTAGCCGTTTTAAACTTCTACCAAATACCTGTCCTTCATGCTTATCTATGCATTTAATGCCATAGAAACTGCCGCCCATGGTTCGCACCCTTCCATAGGTCCCCTTTCATCCTTGTTCATTAGTTAGGTTAGTAACTTAGGTTAGAATTTAGGATAATACTTAATCTAACCTCCATAGCACATAGTTACTAACTTAGGACATTAGCTTATAGCCTAGGCCTAGGTTAGATTAACACTAATCTAACCCCTAGGTTATAGTTTAGTTTTAGGTTACTAACCTTAATAAATCCAGTTAGGTCTAACATTTCAAATGCTCAGAAAAAGAACCTACAAACATACATTCTTGAACAGGGTTCACTCCTGCACTGCCAATAGGCTAGTGGAATAAATGTAACTGAATTATTACCTGGTCCATGATCAAGACCTTCTTGATATTTCGATATCGGGAACCAATTCATTTAACACGATCAGCCTGAGTTAGACTCTGGAATAGCTTATTCAATGCATTCAGACCTTGCAACCTGCGTCAAGGTCTATAATTTTAATTCATCACGAATAAACTTAAAGCATCACTTGGATCAATGCCACTGATCCAAGGCTAGGTCTTATAGATGGATAACTCCATAATTCATTCCGAGATCAGATTAAACTCAGGTGTAAAATGAAAGAAATAAAAGAGTCTAATCATATTCTGACTCAGTCAAAGATCTGCAATCTCAAAGAAGATACAGTCCATATCAAGCATGACTTCTCAATCAAAGGAACACATCCTTTTTACAAAAGAAATCACATATCAACACTTGTATGCTCAGGAGGAAGTAACAACAGTTCAGGGTGTTACACTTGTATACAGGATCTACGCAACATAAACAAAGGAAAGATGATTAGTGGTGCACACAATGATGGTTTATGGGATGTTATGCTCTACCCGATTCAGAGGGTGGTTGATTTACCCAATCAATTTGACATTTATGAAATGCCTATGGTGGAGGATTGAGTCTAATTTTCTTAGGCACCTTCCTATTTGGTGCAGTTGTATAGAGAGCTCTGGGGTTACCAAATGATGCACTGCTATAACCTATGTTGTGACATTCATATTTCATTGTTGGGGTATGAGCACATTGTGATAGTGCCATCATGAGGACAATAGAAATTGACATAGAGGTGGACATAAAGATAGGTTACACAGGTGGTAGTTGGGGATCACCGATCTTTCTAGGAGGTGACCAATGATGTTTCAACTACATGTAGAGATTGGAGGGGCTTATATGGAGAGATATCATATCCTGGCATATGTGGGCTACCTATGTATTTAGGGGTAAAGGAGGTAGTTGCAGGGGACTACTATTATACTACATGGTAGACATTTCGGCGAGAACAAGATGATTCCAGTGGATAGTTTATGAGACATTTGGACTTCCAAGCCATGTGAGTACGGTATCATTGAATTCAAGACCTTTGTACTCACAGCACTTTTAGAGGGATCCAATAGGTCAGGAAAAGATGCCAATGGATTAGGCTCAGATTGATGACATGGGTTTAATGGGTATAGACATAAAGTAGAGTTACAAGTGGCTCCTAAGCCGGGGCACATATTTCCTTGATAGTCCATATGTGCACTACACCAGTGTTATTGGGAGTAGTAGTAGCCACTACACAGGCATAGGTAGTTACCTTAAAGATGGTGATTATTTATATGGATAACTAGCACATGTATAGGAACAGGGCCACAGGATGATTTCACTTTGCAGTCACAGGTCACAGTTTGTAGAGCACAACTAGCGACATCAAGGCATTGTAGCCACCTTATAGTGATCAGGTGATTGCTACATTACAAGGGTAGTTGGCTACTGCCAACAAGTAGTAGGTATATGTACCCAGGGAAGGGTCTTAAATAGGCATATACATGTACAAGGACCAGAGGCCAATTAGTAGGTCTAATTACATAGGTTCACTGAACCCATGAACCTCCATAGACAATATCGATGGTGCAAATTCAAGGATGCCCTAATGAGGCACACTATTATCCAGGATCATTTTTGTACATGCAGGGATAGATGTCCCTTCTTATGCAGAGCACAAAGTATAATTCAAGCCTTGAGTGAGAGGATGAATCCCGCACACATGGTGTAGAGAGCATAGGGGGCCAACGATCCCATTGACAAGGGCAGGGTGAGGCCACTAGTTCACATAAGCTTGACCTAGACTCAAGGTTCAGTGGGGGTCCCTAGACCTATACCTATGAGGTGGAAATATATTGGCAGGGTCATAAGATTTGAGCAGAGGAGAGAGGCACAGATGGACTCAGATATCAAGGGAATGATGATTCACGTTTTGGATAGTATAGGGATTATTTGATGATATTGGACCTAGCTTGCCGTACTAGATGATTTTTTCTATATGATACTGGCCTATGTGATGATGTTTTGTATCATGATACCAACCTGTGTGCCAAAGATGACCGAAGATCTTGAGACATTAGTATTGAGGAGACATTATATATTAGGAGATATTTGTGTAGATAAGTAGAGATGTTGACTTTATATATAGATATATATATGGTGATGATTTATGGCATGATGTGTATATGTAATTTTCAATGATGATGTTGTACATGTGATGGGAACTAGGTAAGTTAGGCATGATAGAGTCATTCATGAGGCATGGTATGAGTTAGGTCATAGGCATAAATTGAGTGGATTGGGTTAGTTTAGGCATGATGGAGTCAGGTGGTTTAGGCATGATGGATTTAGGTCAGTTAGGCAAGTTAGGTATAGGCATGACGGAGGTCATAATTGATTGGAGGTCTAATATTAGGCATGGTGGAGTCAAGTTTTGGTTTGGATTTAGTTCCTAAATGTTATTGGTAATAAAGGAAACAAATGATGATGGATATGCATGTTATGTTTGAAATTTCCAAATAGTGAATGGAAATTGGTGAACATTAAATGAATGATGTTGGAAAAATGGTTGATAGTGATGTTTGTTAATTGGTGTTTGTTTAGTTTAATTTATATTTATTGATATAGAAAGGAAACTAACTAGGGTATAATGTGAATAGGAATGTAAAAGGGGGAATGGTTCAGGGTAGAGAGTGGCTGAGCTAACCTCCAAGGGCCCCATGCCCTAGGAGTTTTTCCTACATAGTCTTGAGCAAAAAGGGACCTCAGGCCAATGTAGTTATCCCATAAGCTAGGGAATATTATGATGAAGTAGAAGAATGGGTTGGAATAGTTTTAGGCATGATTGAATGTAGGTCATAGGCATGATTGAGTTTAGGTCATATGCATGGTTGAGTGGTATGTTAAATATAGGAGTCATTTAAATGATGAGTTCTGGTCCTGTATAGGATAATCAATAAGTAATGAGGAAGGTGAATGGTAAGAGGTGGTAAAAGAGCCACTTAATTGATAAGAACCCTAATGATTCAACCATACCTAAGAGGGGCTTATGAACATAAGACCCTAAAGGTGTTGCATAATGGACCATTCTAAGGGTGAAGAAAGTCACATAATCACAAAATGTCACAGTTTGTGGAAAGTCCCTTGAGTAATGAGGAAATTAGGCTAAAAAGGCAAGGAGGTGAGAATGGGTGGTTTAGCGTAACTTAGTGTACAACAATGTGTTTTTGGAACAAGAAACCCAGGATCAAAAATAGGCAAGTCCATGACGAAAAATTTCATCATTTTTGTTCATTTGTTTGATTTTAATATACTGATCGATGTAGGAAGTCTATATGGAATGAGTATATTATCTCCTTGAGGTCTTCGTGAAGTTGATTGATGCGGGAAGCTTCTGGATATTTTATTACATTTTTGTAATGACTTTATATAGTTGTCCTTCAAGGGATCAGTCTATTTATAGTGGTGGAATTAGAGTGAAGAGATGTCCCTTTTGAGGGAGTCATCTTTTTCTGGAAGTTTGACTCAAGGAGTTGTATCCCTTTTGTTTTTCAACGTTTAAGTCATGGACAAGACTATAGAGGAAGATTAGGTTCTTGTTTAGAAGACAAGGCCATAGCACACAGAGATTAACTATAAAAGGGGATGGTTTTGATTGATGAATGACCATGGGATTCCATCTTAGAGAAGATGAAAAGTATCCATGAGAATCATGCTATGAGTAGAGTCGTGGTACTCATATTGAAGATAAGGCTAAAAGGTGATGGGTAATCACATGATTCTTGTTTAGTCATGGATCCTTCAAAATGGGTAATATGGAAGGTGAAAAGTGCTCAAGGGATGAGTGATCAACTGACAGAAAGTGATATAGGACTTGATATCAACAATAAAATGGTTGAAGATGCAAGGAATTAAGGGGCTCAGGTTTGGGTTTACCTTCAAGTGAAGACAAATGATAAGCACCTGATCCATAGGCATGGGTAATGATATAGGGTCCAAGCCAATTAGGAGAAAATTTTCCCCATTTAATTTTCTCTTCTTTGGTTACATGTTGATTTTCCTTCAGGATGAGGTCACCAATTGAAAGGTTCATTCATGAACATTTGTCATAGGCATGTTTGATACATTTTTGGTAGATTTGGAGATGGTCAAGAGCATTGAGACGACATTCATCTAATAACTCAAGTTACACCAAATGATCTTGGCAAAATTCATCATTGTTGAGCATGTCTTGTAGTGAGATGCAGAGAGATGGAATCTGGACTTTGAGAGGTAAGACAACCTTGGTACCGTAGACCAGAGAAAAGGGTGTGGTAGCCAGTCGAAGTGTGAATACTAGTACGATAAGCCCATAAGGTGAAAGGGGATGTGCATATGCCAATCCTTTCCCAGTATCATTGACTACCTTCATAAGAATTTTGTTCAAGGTTTTATTGGTTGATTTGGCTTGACCATTGGTTTGTGGGTAATAAGGTGATGAGAAACTGAGTTGGATGCCAAAAGTGTCACATAGTTTACGTAGGGTTTTGTTTTTGAATTGTTTTCCATTATCAGTGATGAGGTGGTGAGGAACACCAAAGTGACAAATGATGTGATGGTTGATGAATTCACATATTTTCTCAGCTTTTGTAGAAATGAGGGGAATGGATTCTACCCATTTAGTGTAATATTCGGTAGTGGTTATGATCCATTGGTGGCATTGTGAAGAATGGGGGTTGATCTCACCGACAAGATCCAAACCCCATTGAGAGAAAGGCCAAAGGTCTTGTGTGACCTGTAAGGCATGACTAGGTGTGTGATGGAGATTAGCATGTTGTTGAATTTCACGCAACATTTGACATAATCACAACAGTCATGGTTTAGGTTGGCCAATAATATCCTAGGCGAAGGATGCATTTTGCGATAGCTAAACCACTAAAGTGACCTCTAAAAATTCCATCGTGGACTTCCTTAATGGTGTAGGCAATTTTAGCACTTGTAAGGCATCGTAAGAGAATGTCATCGAAGCCATGCTTGTAAAGGAGACCACCCATGATGACATAACGGGAGACACTTTTAAGAAAGGCATGTTGTCCATTACGAGTGAGATCAATGGGTAGAATGGAAAGGGAAAGATAGTCTACATATTACTTATACCAAAGGTCACGTGGGTCAGGGGAAATGGTTCCGAACGGAGTAAACTTCATGAGGTAAATAAGAGGGTGATTGTAGCCTTTGTATGGTGACAAAGATTTTAGAGTTAGTGGGTGAAGCAGGTATCTGAGAAGCCAAGCAGGCCATGGTATCCACAAATTTATTGGTAGAACATGGGGTGGTTTGAAGTGTGTAATGGTCAAAGGTGGTCAAAAGTATGTCTACGTGATGCTTATACTTTTGAAGGATCTCATTACGACACTAGTATATACCATTGACTTGGTTTATGACCAATTGAGAATCACCAAAGATATTGATTGTCTTAACATCTAAGGCATAAACAGCCTGGAGACCCAATACGAGTGCTTCGTATTCTACAATATTGTTTGTACAATCAAAATCAAGTTTGAAAGACAAAGGCATAGGTTCACCTTCAAGAGGAATGAGGATAACACCAGCCCCACCCCCACATTGACACTTGGAGCCATCGAAGAAGAGTGTCATTTGGTAAGAGGGTTCATCCAGGGAAAGGGTAGCTATAGACTCATCTTGGAATTCAAAGTTAGATGGTTGATTCTTGGAAATAGGTGTGTCAGCCAGTTGGTCAGCAATAGCCTGGCCCTTAATGGAATTTTGATGAATGAATTTGAGGTCAAGGTTGGCTAAGAAGCATAAGCCAATGTGTAGCAACATTGATGTTGATAGGGTTTGGCATACATATAGTGTAATGGGTCAGTATTAGTAATGACAAAGGTTTTTTGGTTGAGTAGGTAATGGTGGAGTTTGGTGGTGATGAAAAACTAAGGATAAGAAGAGTTTTTTGGCATGAGTATATCTAGTTTTGTAGTCAAGAAGGGTACATATTATGTAATAAACCACTTGCTCTCAGTGTTGGTCATCGCGATGAGCAAGCATGGCACCTAAAGAATGGTCAGTGGTGGAAATATATAGGTAAAAGGGTTGGTCATCTTTAGGAGGAATGAGTACTGGTGGTTGAAGAAGGTATTGTTTTAAGGCCTCAAAGGATTTATGGCATTCATCATCCCATTTGAATGAAACATCTTTCTTGAGAAGATGATGAAATGGTTGACAATGGTCAGAAAGCTGCGAGATAAAATGATGAATGGATTGCATCTTACCTTATAGGCTTCAAAGTTGACAGAGATTATTGGGTGGAGGCATTTCCAGAATAGCCTTGACTTTAGCATGATCGAATTCTATGCAACGCAAAGAAATGATGAAACCCAGGAGTTTTCCAGAAAGTACCACAAAGATGCACATTTCTTTGGTTGAAGACGAACACAATACTTAATGAGGTGGTCAAAGATGACTTTAAGGATACAAGTGTTTGGTTCGATGTTTGGATTTGGCAAGAAGATCATCTACATAATCTTCTAATATGTAATGCATGATGTCCTGAAAGATGTAAGTCATGGCTCGTTGGTATGTAGCATAACCATGTTTTTAAGGCCAAAAGGCATGACTCGATAGTAGAAGGTCCCCCAAGGGGTGATGAAGGTAGTCTTGTGTTGATCTTTTAGAGCTAGTAATATTTTATTGTAACCTGAGAAACCATCCATGAGTGATAGCATTTCATGGCCATGGTGAGATCAACTAGTTGGTCAATGCCTGGTAGGGGAAATTTGTCTTTAGGACAAGCTAGGTTGAGGTCACAGAAGTCCATGCAGATGCAGAGTCCCCATGTCACCTTTGTGATAGGAATGATGTTAGAAATCCATTGGGGATATTCAATGGGTAGGATGAAGGAAACCAAGAGAAGGTTGAAGCTCTTCCTTGACTAGAAGAGCAATGCGAGGATGCATTTTCCGTACCTTTTGTTTGATGGGTTTGGCATCAGGAATGGTTATGATATTATGGACCATGATTTTTGGGTCGATACTGGGCATATCAGCATAGGACTAGGAAAAATCATTGTTATGGTCCCGAAGGAACGAGGTGAAGGCTTCCTATTTAGTAGAATCTAAGGATTGGTTGATCTTTAGAATGTGTGGGTCATCCTGAGTGTTAATGTTAATTTCAATGGTTGATTCATTCAACATGGTCTGTGTCTTACAGGGTAACAACCGATGAATATAATATTCTTCCGCACCAAGGTAGGTGAGGATGGACTCATCATCCTAACATTGAACAATGTTAATAGAAGGTGTATCATCATCGATCATGTCAGGATATAGGAATGGGAGAGAAGAGGGAGCCTCGCCATCACGTTGATAGGTCATCGGTCCCAGGGAAATGGTGTTTATGAAAAAAAAAGTTAGGAGGTATAGATTCAAGGATCTATGGACTCCGTGGGTGAAGATGGGAATGTTGGTGAATGAGATGGGGAAGGTTTCTCATCTTAGATAAGGTCAATGTGAACCTTCTTGGAGGGTGGATCATCAAAACCAATACCACTACGGTCATTGTGTTTATGAGAGGTACAAAAAATGACAGTATAGTGGCCTTGTTCATAAAAACCGAAGCCAAATCCTTTCCACGTGCACCATCGGTGGAGGAAAGTGTGAGAAGCAGTATGGTTAGTGAGGGAGTGTAGGTCAGATGAAAATGGTTGGGCTTGGGATGGAGGTTTGGGTTTATAGGTGGCAATATCAAGTCCCCCATACATTAGATTGGTGTGAAGGTGGGGAGGGCCATAAGGAAAAACATCACCAATGCGGATGTCATAGCTAGGGTGTTGACGCAAATTCCCATACTCTTGTGGGGTGAGGAAGGTGTCGATATTGTATAGGCAGTATTCCCCTAGAGTGAGGCATTGAAAAACACCTTCTAAGGGATCAGTAGTTAGTATGTGGGTAGCAGGGATAGATGGTTTTATAAATGATGGGGAAACAAGTAGGTCAGCGGTAGATGCTACAGCAATCAGTGGGGATAACAAGGTTAGATGCAGCAGAGGTAGTGGCAGTTTTGGTGGATGGGCTTGTGGGTGAAGGTGAAGTAGTGATAGTGGCAGATTCCTAGTGACCAGTACAAGCACATCATTGGGACTGATATAACATGTTATAGGTATTGAAAGGTGATGGGTCAGCAGGGATGGTGTAATTATGTCCCTCATGTTAAAATTTAAGGCAGCAATGTAAATTCAAAGGGACACAACCCATGACATGGATCCAGGGTCAGACTGAGTAACAAGTTATACTGGAACTCCCCTTCTAGGACATAGAAAAGTTTTAGGATAGTGTGGGGACCCATGTGGACATGGAGAATAATGGTACCTAGGGTAGAGGTCATGGCATCATTGAAGGAGTGCATCATAACTGGGTTACCATGCATGTAATTGGTAGGTATCTGCATTTGGTCATATGCATGGGAGGAGATGATGTTAATGCTAGCACCACCATCAATCATAACACATTGTATGTGTATATTATCAATAAAGATGGAGATGAAAAGAGTGGGGTTGGGGTCATCAGACTAGAAGGGAGCAATCTCTTCATCTGAAAAGTTGAGGGTAGCCACTTGGCGAGTAGGTGGAGGTGTAGAGGAAGGTGATGATCTAGTGAGAGAGGCTACATGGTGAGGGGTAATGATGGAGGCTATGGGTGTGGGGTCATTTGGTAAGACTTCAATAGATTGAAGGACCTCCATGAGGGCTTGACGATGTGACTCTGAGGTTTGGACGAGGTCATATAAAGACATTTTGAGGGGGGATTGGTGTAGTTTTTTAGCTTTGTCCGATGTGTGACCCCATCGGAAATAAGATATACAGGACCTCAAATGGTGACTTTGGGTATGGGTGTGGATGGTATGTTGGGTACAAGGTTGGTTGATGGGCCAGTTGGTTTTTCCTTTCCCTTGTCTTTCTGAGCACGGGTGGAAATGTTGATCATGTTAATCTAAGGGGAGGTGGATGAAGAGGGTGTGTCATAGAAGGTATAGCGGCATGAGGGACAAAACCCTAGTGGGGGATATGATCCTTGTGAAATGAGTAGGGCGCATTGGCATCTTGGTGGTGGTTTGGCCAACTCTCTGATATGAACCATGTTAATCTCAAATCTCAAGGGTGGATCAAAGAGTTGTGGGGGTGGAGATTTTGGTCATTGAGTAGGTAATGGGAGAATATGTGTGGAAATTGGTGAAGGTGAAATGGGGTCCTCATCAAGAATATCATTGTCGTCAAAATTTTCTATTCAGGAGGACACAATTGGACAAGAGTGGTTTTTAAAGCCTTACAATTCTCTACATTATGTCCTGGCACATGATGGTAGGCAAAAATTTTAGTTTCATCAAACCCTTTTGGTTTGGGTTTGAGTGGGTCGTAAGGTCTAAGAGGTGGTAATGTGATGACAGAAGTTTTGAGGAGATTGGTTAAGATTTTGGCATAGGATCCTGCTAGTGGATCACAATGGGAGGTGAATGTGGGTTTGGGTGTAGGTATAACTGATTGTGGAGGAAGAGGCTTTACAGGAGGGGGGTGGGTTGGTTTACTAGTTTGGTATGTGAAGTGGTCTTAGGTCTTGGTTGCATCTGCTTGGGTACAGGCATGGTAGAAGAGCTAGTAGCGGAAGGTTTGGTTGGTTTAACTACCTTATTGGAGGGTAGATGATTTTTAGCTTTAGGTTGCATCTTTTTGGGAAATGATGACACATGTGTATGAGATGTGGAGGGAAAATCTGATGGTGGAAGAGGACGGGTTACCCATGGGGGTAACCGTGGTGCTATGGAGGTAGGTGGTGTAGGTTAGGCAGGAGGCATGAGTGAAAGAGAAGAAAGTGTCATGGGTAGTGAAGAAGTTATGGATGGTAGTGGAGGTATGGGTGGTAAGAAGGTTACAGGTGAGGGTGGAAGTTGTGTGGGTCGCTTGGGTATATTAGAGGTTTGTGATGGGGAAATGGGTTGTTGCGCTCTTGGTTTACTAGTGGACAGGGGTTTCTTGGCCAGGGTCGAGGGGTGAGGTCCTAGGATGGATGGAAGGGGTGAAGGTGATAAGGGCATGGTAGGTGAGGTTGGTGTATGAGGTCTAGGAGATTGGATATTATTTTTAGGGGCCGGGATAAGTTTATTGTTAGTTTTGGAAGATGTGGCTAAATCTAATTTGATGGGTGGGTGAGTAAGGCTAGCTGTTGGTATGACCCCTAAGGTAGTGATAGGTTTAGGTAAGGGAGATGATATAGGTGTGGGTAGGTGTTTGGGTGTAGATGTATGTTGGGTTATGGGTAGAGGTGTGAGTTGGGCCATGGGTGGTGATGTGGAAGGTGTTGCAATAGTCATGGTTGTGTTTAGTTTGGTCACTCGAAACACTTTTGGATAGATAGTGGAGGTTTCAGTGAGTGACAGTTGCATTTGTGTTGAAACAGGAAGTAGAAGGCATCCCCAAAGTAAGGCTCTATCGACATAGTCCAGGTGATCGATGGCCAAGTGTGAAAATGGTGAAGTTGTAAGTGGGTCCAATGTGGATCGAGTTACAATTCCCGTAAAATGTGTTTGAGACACTAGGAAATGGCTAGCCCCAGACTCTGTGGGTAAGAGAGATGAAAGCATATCAACGGGATCTTGAAGGTCCAATGGTGAATGGTCATCTAAAGGTAATGGTACTTCTATAAGATCCTCCATGGGTCATGGAGAGGATGGGCCAGATGAGGTGGACTCTCCTTGTGATGGTGTAGGTGGTGGGCATGCATCTTCTATGAGTAGGAGAGGTGCCACTCACAATTGCTTGGTAATTTGAGGGGTCAAAGGTGGCATGCTAATTATAGGCTCTTCCATGGGTGATGGAGAAAATTAAGGGGGTTCCCCTATGGGTGGAGGAGTAGATGAAATTGGTTCTTGTGCAGGTAGTGGAGCTCAGGCTAAGATTTCATCTATGGAAGGAACATGAGGCAATTGGGAAGCAACTGGTATGTCATCAAAAATAGCATGGACCTTGTGAACATTGTTATCACTATTTGAAGTGTCACTAACTTGGTTGGAAGATGGGGCATGATTAGGGAATGGCTTCTTGAAGATGTGTAGGTTTTGGTTAGCAGGTGCATTCAAGCTATCTAGGACTAGATCTCCATTGTCTAACATTTCTTGAATGATATTCTTGAAGGTGATGCAGTTGTTGTCACTATGACCTTTGACATGATGATAGTTACAAAAGTCTTGTTCCTTATACCACACAAGCATGGGGTGCTCAGGGTCAAAACCAGTATGTGGTTTTATAGGTGGAAGGGTAATGGCACCAGCCTTAACAAGATTTTCCAAAATAGAAGAATAAGATTCCCCTATCAAAGTGTACTTTCATTTTTCTCGTCTGAACTAGAAAGCTTGGATGGGAGAGAGATTAGAAGGAGGTTTGGATGGGTTTGATTGATGAGGGGGACCAACCTTGAGAACTATGGTGTTAGCAGATCCTTTGGGTTTTGAAAATTTGTTTTGGGGTTTCAAAGATCAAGAAGTATCATTTGATTTGAATGTGATGTTCTTATTATGAAGTTGAATTTTCTTCTCTTCGATAGCACAAATTTCCAATTTTTGTGCCATGGTGAATGCCTCGTCAAAAGTGTGAAAGGTCTGCACCTTCAAGGTTGGTGAGATGTGTCTTGCGCAATCCCGAGTAAATAAATCTATGAGTTCAGTTTAAGGTAATTGAAATGTGAGCTGGTTAATTAGGCTACGCCAGTGAGTGAAAAATTCAGTGATAGACTCATCGTCGTAATGTCGTGTGGAATAAAGATCAGTCATGGTAAATTTCTTAACAATTTTGATGGAGAAGTGGTCTAAGAAGGCTTGGGCTACTTGATTAAATGAGTAGATGGAGTGTCTTGGTAGCCCACTGTACCAGTCTAATGTAGGTCCTGTTAAGGACATCGGGAAGGTTCGTAGGAGTAAAGCATCATCATGGGTGATCAGGTAACACCCATGTTTGAAAGACCACAAATGTTGTTGTGGGTCTTCTTTACTATTGAAATGGTTGAATTTTGGCATTTCCCAATGTACAAGGTATGGGTGAATAGGGATGGATGGATGAATGGGCTCATTACATATTTCATCATAGGTGAGAGAATTTGCATGAGCCCGAAACTGATGCTTCCAGTGTCTACATCCTTTCCATCATTGATTTGATGAGGTCATTGGTAGGTTATGGTGGAAGGGTTCCTCCTATGGCATAAGGGGGATGGTATTGAAACTGTGACGTGGGTGGCATTCCATTATATGGTGATGCTGAATAGGGAGGTTGAGAATAGGGACCAGATATAGAGGGTATGTATCTAGAATGGGTGACAGATGAGATAGGGGGTTGTTGATAGTATGTGTATGTAGGTGGGATGGTCATAGTGACTCTAGTAGTGATTAGGGGTAGTGTTGTTGGGATAGAGAGGACAATATTTTGGAATGGAGTAGGGGTCACTGACACCATGGGTGGTTGTGTTGCAATGGATATTTGTGAGATAATGGGTGTAGATGGGGTTATGGTCTAGGTGGTCGATGAGGGGAAAACAAGATACTATAGGTGCAAGCTGATACTACAGATGTAATGGTCATGGCGGGTATGGGTCCTAGCTGTGAAACCACCAGGGGTGAAGTAGGTGAAGGTAAATCCACATTATTAGGGGCTGATGCAAAAGTGGGAATAAGGGCGGGAGAGATGGATACATGCATGCCATATATCAACTGACCCTGAGGAGTCCTAGGTGGAAGAGTGGGAAAGGTAGAACTGTAAGGCCACAGGATTCTAATCAAGGAGTCATGCAAATTCCTCATCACCTGCGTACTACAATGGTGGTAGGTAGGGTTGGATCCATGGGTGATCAGGATAGAGGGTGGTGAAGGACTAGGCGGGAGTGGTTGATGACTTTGTGAAATATAAGAGCATTAGCTTGATTACGAGTCAACACCATGTGAATGATGTATATATCAAGTGATGTTGTATCCTGTAGATGACACAGAAAGCAGTAAAGAATGAAGAAAACAGGTGTTTACAAGTAGATTTGGGTAATATATCAGTTGATGTTCAATACAGGGTAACCAACACTGGTTAAGGATGACTGATGTTGGTTAAGGGGTAACTGAGGTCAGTTACTGTGAGACAGGAACAATTTTATCAAATGAGGAAAAGACTAGTGACGGTCAGATGAACAAGTTGAATGATGACTGTTTATCAAAGCAGAGAGAGTACAGAGACTCACAGGAACTCTGAACAGTAAAGAAAATGAAATAAGGGTTCTTTTAGGTAATTTAACCCAAAAGAACATAAAACTGATGCCAGTTAAGTAAAACTGATGCCGGTTAGGGGTAATTGATGTCGGTTACTGTGAAAATTGGAAAGATGTAGAAAAATGATTGTTATGAATTTTAGTGAGATAAATAATCAACCCAGAGGTTTGGAGATGATGCAATGAAGTCCTGACACACTCAGAAGAAGTCAGAATACTCCAACTATGATTGTGGAGTGTGTAAGGCAACATAATGGAAAAATGGAGAAGCGTATCCTCACACCTCAAAACACGCATCAATCAAACACTAAAAACACGTACCTAACAAGTGATTTTTAATGTGTTGAGCTTATGCTATTTAGAAGACTGACTCATGAATTTTAGAATAGAGTTTTTGGTGAGGAAGGCTTCCTACGAAGAAGGATATCTAAAAGGAGAGGTTTCAGGTATGTTATGGCGAGGAGGGCTGTCCTCTGAGATAATGACTCGACAGAGGTAACGAGATGGGGAGTACCTACCAATCAGATCGTGTGATCATTGACAGGTGTTCCCAGGTAAGATGTTGTTTAAGAAAGATGTGTATATTTTAGTTTTGTGCAGTTTGGTAAGACACAGAGAGAGAGAGAGAGAGAATGTTCTTTCTACAATTCTTTGTGTCAACCATCAGCTGGGCATGACTTCTAGCATATAGGTTTCCCTCATTTTAATGTGAGCTAAATGCAGCAAATTAGAATGTAATGCAACCAATTTTAAGCCCAAATCGAAAATATTACGTTCGATGAAGCAAATGATGAATAGGAGAGGGTATGCTCTTTCACTAAATGCAGAAAGCAAGAAAGAAGAATGATTCCTTTTAAATGCACCAAGAGAAATGTTTCTTTTAGAGCAATTAGAAAGAAGAGAGGATTACTAGGGAAGAAAATTACTATGTAAGCCTTTTAAAGGGAAACAAACACACAACTTTCACCTAGAAATGAAGAAAATGCAATAGAACCCCTGATGGGTCCCACCAGGGCATGCCAAAATGTTTCACCATTTTCTTTACATGTTTTTGAATGAAGAAATAGATAAGGTTATGGGCTAGGAGGAATAATTGTTAAATGGGTTGGTTGATGGTTTTTATGTGTGTTCTGACTTCTCGATCCAGTGTTGATTGTGAGATCTTCCTTTTGGCTAGGAGGAACTACCTGTAATAGAAAACAAGACCACAAAAGAGAAGTTAAATGATATATGATAGTGGACTGCCTAGCATATGCTAGTTCTGGGAAGTGTGATACTTCCTAGATGGTTGTCAATCCACTGTTTAAAACAAATTAATGTGAGAAATAAACAAATTCCTACTATAGTTGATATGATTTGGGTATCTCATTCAACTACAATAAGCAAATCCAATCACAACAGGCTAGGTTATAGTTGGATCTAAAGGAGGAGGTAACTGTCAAGGTACTGGGTCTGGTCAGGGTCTGATTCTGGGTTGTTTAGGTCAATTGGTAGGAGGTTGTTTGGTCTATGTTTTTGGACCAGGTATAAAACACAGAGACTGATGTCATTGGTCTCATATGACCGACGAGGATTTAGTAATAATCGATGATGGTTACTATGGATTTTCAATAACTCAATATTTCATGGTTTAGGGATTTGTCTAAGACTGACTCGGGGATGGTGAGGAGTGGGTGTAAGTCTAGGGAGGTGTTGGAAATACTCAGAGATGTATATCAATCAGGTATGGGTGATTTTGTAGTGTGGGTGAAGGAATGATCAAACTTGTATGGAGATAAATGATAGGGAAGTGAAGTGCAAGTAGAAACTAATAAAGGAAGTAACAAAGCCTACTAGAATGAAAATAGACTAAGAATGTTGGTTAATAAAATACTTACTGTGATGTAGGTTCGAAGGCTAGATGGAGGTGACTAGATTGATCAGAGGAATGGTGTTTGGTGCCAAGCCAGTGCTTCCCTAGAATGCTACCGTGGGTGCAATGCTCCTAGATCTTCTGGATGATGGTTTCTGGATGCTTGGATGCATGGAAAGATGTTATTCTGCTTGCATGTAGCTCTGATCTCATTCTTTCCTCTGGTCTTAGAATGTGCCAACCTCTCAAACAAGGTTGTTAAGGTGAATAAATGGTAACCGATGATGGTTCCATCTTGACCGACATGTCGATTTAGGTGACCAATGTCAGTTAAGGTGGGATTCCCTAGGTTTACTAAAATGGGCAGATCTTTCTAATTTCTTGGGCCAAGTTGGTTTGTTATCGCGAATCAGAATGGAAAATTCCCTTCTAATGAGTGGGAATGTGGTTAGAGAAATCTTAGGCATTGATTTTAGGGTTAGACCAAATCTTATCTCATTAAGGAAAGTAAGACTTAGTTATTGTTAGTTATGGAAACATGTCAAGAATAGGTCTAGGGTGAGGTGGCTGGATGAGGTGTCTAGGTGAGGTGGAAATTAGGTCAATTAAGGTAATAAAATAATGGATATTTTGAGGATGGATTAATTTAATTAAAATAATTAAATTAATATTAATGTGGGGTGAAAGGGGGCCATGGTTAGGTGCCCATGTTTAAGTTGGTTACCTGATCAGGGGGCTAAGGGGCATGTAACCCAATTTAGGTGTCTACATCACCACTTGCACCCATCTAGTTAGGTTTTTTTTTACTTCCCAACCACCATGTCCCAGTACTATTGGTTTCATTGTTGTAGACACCCAAAAATTACATACATGTTCCCAATCACATCCTATTGATTCATCCTTTAGCCTTTCAATTGATTAATAAAATTAATTAATCATGTACATTACATCCCTGGAGGATTAATGTAAATTAATCTCTAACACACTTTAACTAAGTTAATTATCATTTATTAAATCCTACCAATTTGGTCTAAATAATTATCTCGTGCATTGTAGTTAATTAAATTAGTTAATTAGGAAAATACACCTATTTCCCTAGTCAAATTACCACTTCAATATTCTAGTTAACTACACTTGGACTCCACTTCCTCATTCTAGTTAACTCTCACTTGAATACCACTTCCCTATTCCACTTAGAACTCCACTTATAGAGGTGCATTTCTCTAAAAATACTAGGGGCAATTAGGTTGTACGTGTAATTTCAATCTCCCAGATATAACTTATGCCATTCCAAATGTTTATTGCCCCTGCTAGCATATGTACTTCCATAGACTCGATCTACTTATTATTCTAGGTAATTACAATTATTAACCATGAAGCTTTCTTTGGTGTTCAAACTCTCATCCACCTTTCATGGGCCTACCCTCAGCTATAAAACTAGGTCATTTCCTTTATAAACTCATCCTTGGATGAGCCCAATTATGATAAAATTACGTCCAACTTCTGCCTCTTTGACATCCACATCCTTGTGCATCCAATCTCATAGCATTGCATTCATCCTTTGGAGAGTAATATCAATAGCACACATAGTCAATCAAATCATAAAGATTTCACAAGCCCGAGTGCTTCACAAATCTTATTCAAAGGGCTCAACATAGAAGGTATATTGCTTTGTTCCATTTGTTTAGGGATAATCATCTTTTCTGTCAATTTTCATTGCTCACATGATCTAGCACGCCCAATGTTGACCTAAACCCATTTTTTCCTCATTCATTTATGCTTCACATTTCACCCTAATATTTTAAGGTATAGCTGTTTAATCTTTATTCACTCATTTGTATGCAGTTTTGTGTGATTAATATTTGTTTTTAGTGTGTGTTTTGGATGCATCTTTTAAAACTTTGATGGGATTGGCCTTAGTCTGTGTTAGCCATGAACAATGAGAGTTTATAAAATGGCAAAATGGAGGTATAACCCATTTTTTGTTGTACCCATGTGATAGCAAGGTGATAGGGTGCTTGCAGGTGTTTTCTATCAATCAGTAATTACAAAAATCACCCATTTAAAATAAAAACAAACATAGTGATTTCATTTTGTTTTAATCTAGGCTATAGAGGAGGAAGATTTACATGTAGCAAATTTAGTCACCTAGTTAAACTTTGCAGAGGGTTTCCTCCTCTTAACCAATCCTTTCCAGTGGAATGAATTCCCCCTTACACCTCCCAATTTGCCTCCTTCTCGACGAGTTGGCTCATCGAGTTTGGACCTCTCTCCTCTCCCCATCACTTTCTTTTCCTACCCATCTTCCATGAGCTAGCTCACCGAAATACCTATATTTCAACCTAACCTATTCCTTCGTACCATCCTGATCAGTTGACCTGAGTAAACCTCCTTTTGATGAGCTAGATTTGGGTACCATGTATGTATAACCTCCTCCTTAGTAATTGTAGGCTTCCCTACTGCAATGCTTCACTGGCACACACTACTTCATCACGCTTCCTCCATCCCCAACACCCTGCACAAGCCCTCAGAATCGGTCCATCATTGGAATCCCTACATCGATTTCCAACCCGGCCACCACTACTTCATCACTTTGTTTTCCTATTGATCCTTGATCTAAGATGCTCACCAAGTCTGAGCACCTCAAACTATGATTCTTTCACATAGCCAAGCATCCATGTAATACCATGTCGACATTCAACACCGAGCCAGTGGTGGATCCCCAACCCGATAACATGTTCCCAATTGAACTCAACCTCTTACCAACCACGCACCATTTGAGTCTCCAAATCCACTATGTATCCTTGAACCTGCATGCAAAGACACAACAAAATAAAGAACCAAGCTTCATTTGATTTCTAACGCTTTAGTTTTTAGATCTTTCTCCTGATCGCATCATTATTTACCTTTAGGTTTAGGTTTGTTCTTAAATGACTTACATTAGGTTGTTATACTCACTTTAGTTTAAGGTCTAGTTTATGTTTCGGTTGTAATTAAATTTATGGTTTATTTATTGGTAAATCTTCTTTTATTATTATCTTTCAATTTAATTTAGTTAAATGAAATTTTATTTACTAATATAGTTAGTTATTTTTAATTAACTCATTAGTTGGTGTTAATTAATTAATTAGGTTAAATCATTAATTAGGATTTTAAACTAAATTAGAAACTTTATATATTTTTTTTGTCAATTACCTTTAACGAAGTAATTGTGAAACTTTCTCTTATAGGGTAATTGGATAGTTTTTGTCCAATTATTATCACATTTTTAGGCGTTTTTGTAAACGTCTTAATCATTTTTACACCATAACTAACGCTTTGTGATGGTTTTTTTGTATGCTTTTGTTGTTGTTTTTTGTTTTTGTGAGGCTAATCGCACTAAAAGGATCACATGTATGCTCTTTCCTCACACTTTTTAAGTGATATTGCATGAAATCAAAAAACGTGATCTTTCCTTAGGGGATTAAGGAATTAACTATTCATTTTCTTAATCAAAGTACAGCTCAACATGTAGTTCTTTCCTTAATATCTTAAGTGCATCTTAGAAATCAAAAACATGGGCTTGTTTCTTTTGTCTTGAAACTCTCCACCTTAGGAAAGCGTACTAATCATATGTTTGTAGGACCAAAATTAAATAAGGTCATTCTTAAAACCATCAAACTACTAACTGCAGGTTGCCTTTGTCAAAGAACGGTAGTTAAAACAATTCTCATTTTAAATCAAGATAAGAATGAACAAATCACATATGTATTTGCAGTTCCGAATGAAAAGAATTTTTCCCATCTACTTAATTATGGGAAGTGATTTGTATTAATCCATATAAACTCATTGTGATGACTACCATAGGAACCCTAAAGTAGTCGACAAATTGAGGGAACTGGCTGACAAAATGGGTACCCCAAAACTACCTGACTAGTAGCGCTTTATGAGTTAGAGTCACAGAATCCAGTACTGGGACCCCAATGCGATTAATTTGAGTGATATATTTGCTCATTTTTTGAAAGAGGGTAAAGTAAAGCCAACAACTATTAATAGTACCACGGTCTCTTAGATATACTATCAACTCCTTATTGAGAGAACCACCTAAGAAGACACACACTGACCAATCCTATCTAATAGAGGCCAAAACATCCATAAACAAAACTTTTGTTTTCAATTTTTCATTTTCTTTCTTTTCATTTTAGTGAGTTTTTTTCCACACTCGTATCCTACATTCTATCTTATTCATCTTATTTTCAATCTTTCACGAATACTCCTTATTTGGAATCATTTTCGCATAGGTTTCCAAATACTCCTTAATTGGATTCATATTCATCTCTTTATCTATGTTTCCAAATACTCCTTATTTGGATTAACTTTCATCTCTCTTTCCATCTTTTCCAAATAGTTCCTTACTTGGATTCATCTTCATATCTTTTCTGAACTTTTCCAAATACTTCGAACTATTTGGGCTCCATTATATCACTTTTTTCCAAATCTCTTAATTTTTCTTATCTTTAATTGTTCTCATATCTTTTCATTATATTCTTTTTCCTTCATTGGAAATCATTCACTATCTCACTTTTCAAATTCTATTCTTCTAGGATTTTCCATCCTTTCTAAAAACAGTCATTTGAAATTGTCACTTTATAAAAAGGTCTAAATCTTGAGTTGTGGACATCCATATATGAACTTAAGCACAATCACTTCTCCATCTAAGTCTTGACATCGTGATATTCACCTTATCATGGTCAAACACCATCATGATCACCTTAATCTATCATCTTTATAAGCCTTGATTTTAACATTTACGTTGTTGAACTTCAAGCATTCTTCCATCTTACGTCATCACATTTAACATTCACTTTTTTGAATTGTGTACATAGTCATATCTCTTTATTCTTCTCTATTAAAGCATTCACTTTTCTATAATTTGAGATCCTTAATCGATCACTTTCCTTTCATCTCTTTGTAGACACCAAATTTGTGTCTTACGATCCCCTGTGACCCGCATCTCATTTCGCAACCTAACCTCATCACCTAAACCTTACACAATTATTTATTAATTACCTTATAATTAATAAATCCACATTGCCTTACCTGCCACTTCATCATGACTAAGTCCTAACCCTAAACTAACCTAATTAAGACCTATAACTTAGTCTACATCCACACCCATGACTAATGACCCCTTACTCGCACCCAAAACCGACCTTGTAGTTACTTGACCAAGCCCGCAACTAATCCCTCAGGAGAAAAGGAGGGAAAGTTGGCTATTTTACTAAAAATAGCCCACTTTGACCTGACTGATAGCGGTTCCTACTCGACCGCCGTCGGTTACCTAACCGCCATCGGTTCCCTGTAAATGGGCTCCCCTAACCAGAAACAAAGGTGGAAGGATTTTTGATCAATCGAGATCATCAGAAGCGATCGAGAGAATCCAGATTTTTCTTGGCAAAGCATAGATAGTGACGAAAATAAGAAGAGTTTACAGAGAAGGACATCAAGCCCAAGACTGCAACTGCACAACCAGAGCCCTGTGACACTTAGCTGATCATCGTGAGGGAAGACATCTCATCTTCTGATCGTCAGGACGTCCTATCTGAGTTCTGCCTTTCTCATCACAGTTCTCGGACCTGCATTCTTGTCAATAAACAGTAAGTAGAATCTTGTATGTTCTCTTTGATAACATTTCTTATACTTTTGAATCACAGCCGTCATAAATCTATTCCCAGATCTACTACCCAGCAACACATTACATCTAACTATCATTCTTCTACCCTCTCATCACCCCGTTACCTAATCCCACTCATTTACTAGCCTTACAAACAACACAACCACCCGACAACTGACCCTCACCAAAATCCCCTAAAACATAGAACCTACCGATATCGGTTAGCAGCAACCGGTATCAGTTACCTTGACTCAAAACCAAAAACCAGCCTTTCCCCCTACTTGTTTCAACGAGGCAATTAAATTGTTATTTTACAATCTTTTGTGTTAATTCATATTAGCAGGGGAACTGACCACCGTTGAAAGGAATTTTTATATTTCCTGGGCCCAAGGTAGTTCCCTCATTTATTGTCTAATTAAAATCTTATGGTCTTGTATTCTTATTTGTAGGTAGTCCTTCCAAGACAAAAAGGAGTTCTTCACAATCAACCTGATCTCTCTCTACGGTACGCACACACCATCTCGACATTCAACAGGTATTCCTCCTAGCCCTAACCCTTATCTGTTTCTAAAAGGAATGAAAGGATAGAAGCCAACCTATTCTTTTACTGGAATCACTTTCATCCATCATTTCATTTTGGCATAACTCTCACAGTGGGAATATCAAACTCAATAGGAAGAACTAGATCAATGCCATAAGCCAACTGAAATGGGGAGTATCTCTGGCTATGGAGTATCCAAAATTTGTTCGTTCCACCTGTCACATCTGTGCTTGGCTTGTGATGTTGAATGCCTGTCCTGAATGCTTAATAGAAAATTTGCGTGTACCGTAGAGAGCTTGTACCACCTCGATTGCAATGAAGTGGCGTCCTTGATCTGTTACAGGACTACCTCTAAGTGGGCATACTAGACATCTAGGTGATAATGTAGTTCGATATATGAGGGACCTTGTCACTTGGGCATCCAGGACGTATTAAGCTATCCTTTCAAAGGTGGCCTAGCTTCAACCTGCATATATCGGTTATCATCAATCCGTGGCACCACTGACAATATACTTATCGTTGGTCATGGGGTAGTTGGAAGTGGACCTAGACCATGTCTATTCCCCACTTGTTCTAACGAGGCACCAAGTGGAAGAATAGGACATAATGGAGTTGATGAAGTCTTACGGTTACCATGTGTTTGAAAAATATCACATGTCTTACAATAATTATAACAATATTTAAAAAGCAGTGGGCCAGTGATAACCTGCATCCAAGATCCTTCTTGCTGTAAGTTGTCTAGAGAAGTGCCCTCCACATGTACCATTGTGGAATTCTTCTAAGGTCAGCTCCTTCCCTTGATCATGTCCAATTAGCCCTCTGGTGGTACTTGTCCATAAGGTCCTACTTGCAAAATAATACTTCCCATGTAGAATAGAATATGGACGACTGGCTTGAGTAATCTTCCTCTTAGTCTTTGCATCTACGGCACGCATCAGGAAACTCTCGACATTCATTCAGATAATTCCAAATATCTATGCCCTATTCACTAGGGATCTGTTTCTCAAAGGGATGAACAATACTACATCTAAGAAATTATCATCATCACAAGATGAACCTGAAACCATTCATAGTGCTCAAGAGATGCTTCTGGCATTGACATGCTTCTTTCTTGGCCTTGTAGACACCAAATTTGTATCTTACGACCCCCTGTGCCCCACATGCTCATCTTCGCAACCTAGCCTCAGAACCTAAACCCTACACAGATTATTGCATTAATTGTCCATTATTTGTTTGAATAAATCCACATGGTTGGATCAAACCTGCCACGGTGCATGTTCGCCACCTAAACAGTCAGGGGGACCTAGCCCTAAGGGCCTACCACTAGACCTAATGGTAAGACCTATAACTTGGTCTACATCCACACCCATTGAGGACTAATTACTCCTCACCCGCACCGAATAGGGATGTCCAACCTATATAATGATGTTGACCAAGCCCACTGAACTACATTCCTCGGGAGAAAAGGAAGGAAGGTTGGCGGATTTTACTAAGGATAGCCCACTTGTGACTAGGTAGCCAACATCGAAAGTTCCTGACTCGAGCCTATTCGTCGGTTACGTATCCCCCTTCATTCATATCCTCCTAAATGAGAATTACCAAAATTCACTCGTTTTAATAGTAAGGAGGATCCTCAACAACACTTGACAGATCATTTAGACATGCGTGAAGATTGATTGCTCATGAGGACATGCCTTACTACTCTCGTAACCTTTCCCATGTCCTTATCAGGACCCACCTTGGAGTGGTACAGTGCTTTAACCCAGCACTCAATCTTCTACTTTTAACCAATTAGCCCAATCTTTCTTGGATCATTTCTCCATTAATATTGACTAAGAAAGTATCTATCACTGACCTTTATGCCATCTTGGACAATTTGAATCACAGAATCTATCACAAATTTCATTGGACGATGGCGGGGCCGGTATCAACCAACTCACTTATGCCTTACCTCAGGCTGAACTTATAAAACCTCTTTACGCGGGCCTGTGCTAAGCACACTTCTCCATCACCCTCCAAATTCAAACTTTCCGCACATTTGACGAGGCCTTTACTATGGCTCGGAAACTAGAGATTCAAGCCTTAGAGGAAGAGAAATTGCGGTTGCGCAAACCAAAACCCCAATTTCCGAACCCAAGACTCCACCAACAAACCTAACACCACCAATTCTCACTGCATCGACTGCTTCGAAATCAAAAGGAGCTATCCATGCGGTGATGGTCAAATCCCAAGCACCGTCTAATACCCCGCCAAAAACCACCTATAAGTATAAAGCCGAGCCCATCAATTACACTCCCTTGGGAGAAACTTATGGTGTGATATTGGAAAAATTGCTCAAGGCAGGAGCTATTACCTTACCTCCTGTTAAACCTCACTCCGGGTTTGATTCTTACCTGCACTATACCTTCTTGGTACAAAGAAAATGACTTCTGTAACTTCCACTCGCGTGAAGGGACACAGTCATAAAAACTGCAAGATGTTGAAAAACATAGTGCAGGAAATGGTTGATGCAGGGGATATAAGCCCTCGATAATCCTAATGCCCCTGCTAAACGAAATTTGAAAATCTTCAACAAACCATTCCCAAACCACTCATCTAACAGTAACATAAACCAAGATATCTTAGCCGAGGAGAGTGTTCATGAAATCCATGCAGTCTTCGACTCCCAGCCAAAAGCCTCTATCAAGAAAATTCTGAATCAAGCCTCTTCACTAACGCAGGGACCCGAACCCCCTTCACCACCATCAAGACAAGATGAAATCCTTGCCATTCCTTTACCCATAAAGGAATTAACCACCCAGAGTTCTCTTCTCATAGAGGAGCCTTCTTACACCACATCCTCTGCAAGACTGTGAGAGGATGTTATCTAACTTATCTATTTCCCAAACATCTCCTTCTACCACTCTTGCTGTACAAGAGGAAGGCTCGCCACTTTTTTTGTCATCCTTAGACAAGAAACCCCTTGAACCGACATCACCAAATTCTTTAATCATGACGGATCCTCTCAAACATGCCCTCCTACCTATTAGTTCTTCATCGCCTAAATCTTTTCAGCGACCGGTTGACCTCTTAACGCCCATTGATACAGTGCCTCATTTACCCCCTGTATCACACCCACAGTGGACCGGAATCACAACCCACCTTTCTTCCATACAAAATTTCCTATTCACACGTGAGGATTGTCACCCCTCAGAAGATAGACGAGTCCTATGGGAACGTTTGAGTACACCATATTCTACTCAAATGCAGATGACCGATCCAGACACCTCTACCATATACCCGAAGTGTTTACAAAAGCTTAAAATGCCTATGTCCTCATCTTCACCCCCCTCATCTCTACCGAATACCTCATCCACCTCTATTGACCTAACCAAACCTTCCCCTATGCTTGGGACCTCACCAATACCCAGTCTAACACACCCACCTAAATGGTTAGATTTATCCAAAAGTAAAGCCGTCCATCCACCTAGGAGACAGACCCAATCTCCTCAAGTCCAATCTATGCCTCTGTCACAACTAAAACCCTCGCCGTCACACCTACCTTCTATATTGGGACCTCATCCCTCCACCTTGCATCAATACATCATACCTCCTGCATTTTCTTTAAAACGACCTACACCTTCTGCACCCATACAAAGATCCAAGGGTATATCAACACCGTCACCCCAAGTATCCTGTCCACCTATCAACCCTAAACAAACTCCATCATCAAAGGATTTGTTTGCTGTCACTCCTCTTTCTCTGTGGTTGTTTCCTGCTACCACATCATGGCCTGACTAACCAGCTAAATATAACTTTTGTGCCGAAGAAGTCATGTTTAGTTAAATCCAATTATCAAAACCCCTTGGCTAAGCCGCCACCCATACAAATCAACCATACCCAGTCATTACCAAAACTTACCCAGTCAATAGCCTCATCTTCCTCTGACTTTGACCCGCTCAAAGGGTCTTACGCCAAAATCCTTGATATGTTGGTGGAGAATGCGACCATTTCCCTACCCCCACTTAGACCCTATGATCCATCTAAACCTCGACCTATAGGTTATGATGAGTCTAAAATCTGTGCTTACCACCGCACACTAGGACATGATGTAGAGGGATGCAAAGCTTTGAAAGCCATACTTCGTCAGTCACCTCTCTCGGATAGAAAGGTTAAGAAAGACAACTTACGAAGGGAGAAACCTTTAGCTTCAATCCCCTCTCCTATACCACCTTTCCCCGCCTCACCAAGATCTATCATTATTACAACCCCACCTCTCGAAGACCATGACTTATCCCTACCGTCTTCCTCCTCTCATGTTCACGAGATCAACATGATTAGTGTTGCTACTCGAGGGCAGAAAAATAATGGGAAAGCTAAAGAAAGCACACCTGCGGCCTCTCTTTCTCCATCCACCATCCCGATCGCACCACCACCTAAAGTGGTTATTCGTGGACCTACCTACCCCGTCTCTAATGGAGTTGCCCACCGAACCATGATCAAACAGCTTCACCAATCACCTGTAAAAATGACACTGTATGATCTCATTCAGACCTCTGAATCTCATCGACAAGCTCTCATTGAAATCCTTCAAGGGATAGAGGTCCTACCTAACGAAACCTTGCCCGTTGCCTCCATCTTAACACCCAACCACGTTGCTTCTCTCACCAAACAATCTACCACTTCTGTCCTTGTACAGCAAGCCGCTGCTGTCAGTTTCTCTGAAGATGAAATTGTTGACTTTGGTGCAGAAGATCCTGACCCCGCTCTTTTCATCTCAGCTTATGTCTGGGACATTCCAGGTACGTCGTGTTATGATTGACGGGGGTGCTAGCCTAAACATCATCTCTTCCAAATCCTTCCAACAAATGAATATCCCCTCTAGCTGCATGTGTGCCAACCCCACCATGCTGCATTCATTCAATGATGCTATTACTTCTACCTTAGGCACTGTGATCCTTAACATTCGTGTAGGGCCACGTACCTTACCCGAACTCTTCTATGTCCTTGAGGGAGAATTCCAATACAACATGTTATTAGGCCGCCCTTGGATCCGGGCTATGGGATGCGTTCCCTCCACCTTACATAGATGCATAAAATTTGAGTACGAGGGGAAGTCCTACACCGTAA
The DNA here is from genome assembly GCA_019776745.2 of Taxus chinensis. Classification (NCBI taxonomy): domain Eukaryota; kingdom Viridiplantae; phylum Streptophyta; class Pinopsida; order Cupressales; family Taxaceae; genus Taxus; species Taxus chinensis. The sequence continues at coordinate 992,514 of JAHRHJ020003477.1, forward strand.
AAGCTGATCCTCCCCCCTTCAAAACCTGCAATATGTTATATCACCCTAATGATGTGCTTGTACCAGTCAAGACACCCATTCATCCAACCCAACCATCCACTTCAACCACACCTCTACCATCCACCTCAACCGCACCTACACCTTCAACCAATGAAACCACCGTCACAAATACCACTTCCTTTCCCGCAGACAACATCCCAACCTCAGACCCCTTAGTAGATGTTTTTCAATGCCTTACGCTGGGGGAGTATCGCCTATATAACGTTAGCTCTTTCCATACCCCACAGGAGTACGGACAGTTACATGCGCATCCTACCTACGACCATCGTGTGGGGGAGGTAATCTCCTACGGACCACCTAATTGCCGCACCAACCTAATGTATGGGGGTGTCGACACATCCTCCGTTACCCCTGAACCTCCCCTTGGTGTGGTTCCCTTCCAATCCGATTTTCAATACCTGACAAATCGTCGTTTCGCCCTCACCTTCTTGACTCGCTGTGCTTGGAAAGGTTTTGGTTTTGGTCTTTATGAACAAGGCCGACATACAATCATTCCCGTGACTACACGCAAACACAAAGATCGTAGTGGTCTTGGATTTCCTGAAACAATTACACTGAAAGAAACCTCATGTCAGTTGTATCCAGGAAGATGATGAACGTCACCCCTTCCGAACCATCATCACCCATTTTGCCATCGTCACCCACAGAGTCGATAGACCCTGAATCTATCCCTCCTAACTTTTTTTTTTCATAAACGCTATCTTCCTGGGTCCTCTCACTTATCAACGTGATAATGAAGACCCATCTTCTCTTCCCCTTCTGTATCCAGACATGATTGAAGAGGACTCACCTTCAATTAATGTTGTTGAGTGCCAGGATGACGACTCCATCCTCACTTACCTTGGTGCGGACGACTCTTATATTCAACGCGCCTTACCATCTGACACTCAAACCATGTTGAATGAGTCGACTATAGAAATCAACATCCACACAGAGGATGATCCTCACATTGTGAAGATCAGACAATCTCTTAACGCATCAGAACAAGCCACCTTCACTACCTTTCCTCCGTGCCTGCAACCAAGCTTTCGCTTGGTCCTACGCTGACATGCCAGGAATTGATCCTGACATTGCTGTCCATAACATTACCCTAAAACCCGATGCCAAACCAGTTAAACAGAAACTGAGAAAAATGCATCCACGCATTGCCCTCTTGGTCAAAGAAGAGCTTCAACGACTCCTTTCTGTTTCCTTCATCTTACCTATTGACTATCCTCAATGGATCTCTAACATCGTACCTGTTACTAAAGCAACGGGGGGACTTCGGATATGTACGGATTTCCGGGACCTTAACCTCGCTTGCCCAAAGGATGACTTCCCCCTCCCAAGTATTGATCAACTTGTTGATCTCACTGCGGGCCATGAGATGCTTTCTCTCATGGATGGCTTCTCGGGATACAATCAAATTTTGGTAGCCCCGGCCGATCAACATAAAACTACCTTCATAACTCCTTGGGGAACCTTCTATTATCGTGTCATGCCGTTTGGCCTTAAGAATGCTGGTGCGACCTATCAGCGGGCTATGACTTATATTTTTCATGACATTATGCACACTATCCTTGAGGATTATGTCGATGATCTTCTTGGCAAATCTAAACATCGCAGTGAACATCTCGATGTTTTAACCATTATTTTCGATCGCCTGTTACAATATTGTGTTCGTCTTCAACCAAAGAAATGTGTCTTTGGTGTCCTTTCGGGAAAACTTCTTGGTTTTATCGTCTCTTTGCGTGGCATCGAGGTCGATCCAGCTAAAGTCAAAGCTATCCTAGAAATGCCCCCACCTACTAACCTCAAACAGTTGCGTAGTTTGCAAGGTAAGCTCCAATCTATCCGGTGTTTCATCTCCCAACTCTCGGATCGATGTCAACCTTTCCATCACCTCCTTAAAAAGGACATTGTCTTTCAATGGAGTGAAGAGTGCCACCAAGCCTTTGAGGCTCTTAAAGCCTATCTCTTGCAGCCACCTGTGCTTATCCCACCTCAGGACGATCGCCCTTTCTACCTTTACCTTTCTGCCACCGACCATGTTGTAGGAGCCATGCTCACACATCGTGACTCTGAGCATCGAGAACAAGCCGTTTATTACATAAGTCGTACTCTCGTGGATTACGAGACTAGGTATACACATGTAGAAAAGTTGTGCCTAGCCCTATCATTCGTAGCCACCAAACTCCGACACTACCTCCTGAATCACAAAACTTTTGTCATCACCAACGCGGACCCCATTCATTATATGTATGCCAAACCTCATCTAAACCAACGCATCGCCTGATGGCTTATGCTCCTCGCTGACCTTGACCTTGAATTTGTACACCAGAAGTCAATCAAAGGACAAACTATCGTAGACCAACTCGCGGAAGCCCCTTTACCTGGGGAACAATTTACCAATTTTAATTTCCCCGACGAACTCATCACCACTCTTTCACTCAGTGAGGAGTCGTATCCAATGACCCTCTTCTTCGATGGATCCAAATGCCAGCGCAGCGGAGGAGCCGGCGTTGTTCTCATTCCTCTTGACGCTGAGCCTATGCCTCTTTCATTCCGGCTCGATTTCCCTTGCACTAATAATACAGCGGAATACGAGGCCCTTGTTTTGGGTCTCCAGGTTGCGTTACACTTAGGTGTCAAATCTATCAATATTTTCGGTGACTCTCAATTGGTAGTCAATCAAGTTATGGGCATCTACCAATGTAAAAATGAGGAACTTCAAAAGTACAAACATTACGTGGATTCACTTTTGACCTTATTTACTCATTATTCTATCCAAACCATTCCCCGCTCCACTAACAAATTTGCGGATACTATGGCTTGCTTAGCCTCACAAATTCCTGCCTCACCAACTGACTCTGACATATTCGTCTTGGTCCAACAACTCTTTGCCCCATCTTACTCAGCCCCGGATGTTTGTATGATAAATAATGTGTCTGCTAATTCGCAGGATACCTGGTATCACCAATTTCACGACTACCTTACAACCTCTGTTCTCCCACCTGACCTTACTAGTAACGGAAAACGTGCTTTTCTTAAAAGTGTTTCTCGTTATGTCGTCATGGGGGGACTCCTCTATAAACGTGGCTTTGATGGCATCCTCCTTCGATGTCTAACCGGTGTGGAGGTCACCTATACCATCCAACAAGTCCACGACGGTATTTGTGGTGGACATTTTAGTGGCCTTGCCGTGGCCAAACGAATCCTTCGCCTAGGCTATTATTGGCCTACTCTTAATAACAACTGCTACGAATATGTTAAGCGTTGTGTTATGTGTCAACAACATGCCAACCTTCAACATACTCCTAGCCATCCGCTACAGGTCACACGAGATCTTTGGCCTTTCTCACAATGGGGTTTAGACCTTATTGGTGAGATTCACCCACCATCTTCGCAACGTCACCGTTGGATAATCACAGCAACCGAATATTACACTAAATGGGTGGAAGCCATTCCACTCATTTCAACCAAAAAATAAAAAATCGTCGAATTCATTAACCATCACATTATCTGTCGTTTTGGCGTTCCTCATCGCCTGATAACAGATAATGGAAAATCTTTCAAAAATAAGTTGTTACAAGACCTTTGTGACAACTTTGGTATCAAACTTAGCTTCTCATCACCTTACTATCCACAAGCAAATGGTCAAGCTGAATCTTCTAATAAAACCCTAACCAAAATCCTCATGAAAGTTGTTAACGATTCTGGAAGCAATTGGCCTGATCACATCCCCTTTGCCCTTTGGGCTTATCGGACTAGCATTCGCACCTCCACTAATGCCACCCCATTCTCTTTGGTATATGGTACCGAGGCTGTCTTGCCTCTCGAAATACAAATACCCTCCCTAAGAATATCTCTTCAGGATATTCTCACCAATGATGATTTCCGCCAAGAGCGGTTAGCCCAATTGGAGCTTCTTGATGAGCATCGTCTTACAGCTCTTGACCACCTTCAAATCTATCAAAAACGCATCAAGCGTGCTTATGATAAGTGACTCCATGAGTACCTTTAAGGTTGGTGATCTTGTCCTCAAAGAGAATCAACATGTAACCAAACTAGAAAAGAGCAAACGTGGAAAATTTACTCCTAATTGGATTGGGCCCTACATTATCACTCATACTTACGGATCAGGCACTTACCATTTAGCTTCGCTTAATGGTAAACCTGATCCTGAACCCCTTAATGCCTTGCATCTTCGACCATTCTACTGTTGAATTTAGTGTTATATCACTTCTTATCTACCTTGCGCTCGTCCCTTGAGCTCATTTACTACCTCATACACTTTTGTTCCATGCATCTCAAAATAGAATCAAGCTCACGTGGTTTGGTCATTACCTCCTCTTAAAGATGCCTTCCCCTTTTTAGTCTGGTCCATGACTTAAAAGTATCAAAATAACATGTTCTCAATTGTACACTTATGGGATATTCTTGAGTCAAACTTCCTACAAAACTAGATGCTTCATGCCAAACGGACATCTAGACCTCTAAGTTATACATAGACTACTCCCTCGAAGGACAGCTATGTGCAAAGCCACTTCTACTATTATAAATAGACTGCTCCCTCGAAGGACAGCTATACACAAAAACTGCATCTGCTACTATAAATAGACTACTCCCTTGAAGGACAGCTATACAAAGTCAGCCTTTATCAGAAGCTTCTCACATTGATCAGCTTCGTGAAGACCTCAAGAACAACAAAATACATATCCCCTATGGACTTCCCGCATTGATCAGTCTATATCCAGAAAAATAAAAGCAGTATTCCAAAGCACTTTTGAGTCATGGACTTGTCTATTTAGGTTTGGTTTTCTTTCGTCAGAATAATCACCTTATAATAAGTTCTCTGCACCCCAGCTATACCAGCCACCTCACCTCACCATTCATCAACACAACAAAACTCAAGGGACGTGACGTATATCTGATATATTGTGATTATATGACTCTTTTCACCTATCGACTTCTCGCCTATGTAAGGCACCTAGGGATTCAAGCCCATCCTATGTTAATATGTGGTTTGTTTAGCTCTTCTCAACTACGGGACAATTTTTCCTCTTTTACTCGACTCTAGGATTGTGTGTTGACCTTAATTAGGACACGATTCCCTACTACTTGGGTAAGCTAACTTTCGTTTCACCTATACCTACACCAACATTGCCAGTCCCTTACCAACACCAAAAATGTTACCCTACCAATATCAATATTTTTACCAGCCAACAAATTGCCTAACTATTAACCAATTTCTGCCCTTATTCACCAATCTCCCTTTCTCACCACAACCTATACCCTCCTTTGCTAAATAACCTTTTTTGACTTCACTTGCAACCAACCATTTGGCCCGACCCAAGGCCGCAACCAACCATTTGGCCCGACCCAAGGCCGCAACCAACCATGGCCGACCCAAGGCCGCAACCAACTAATCAGGCCCGACCCAAGGCCGCAACCAACCATTTGGACCCAAGGCCGCAACAACCATTTGGCCTGACCCAAGGCCGCAACCAACCAATCAGGCCCGACCCAAGGCCGCAACCAACCCATTTGGCCTGACCCAAGGCCGCAACCAACCATTTGGCCCAACCCAAACAACCAACCATTTGGGACCCAAGGCCGCAACCAACCAATCAGGCCCGACCCATGGCCCTCACTAATCAATCGGCCCGACCCAAGGCCGCACCAATTAAATACCTCGCCCAAAACCAACAAATTACAATTTTATCCACCCATCATGTAGCCTTTTGTTCAATCGAGCTCACCTGTTCGTGTTTTAGCATGATTAGGGTACTTGACTTGATCAGTCGACCAACTTTGCCTAGACCGAGACCGTGACGTTTATCTCAACCAAACCAACCATTTGGTACTGCCGAACATGCCTAAATGTTCATGTACCTTACCCGTTATATCCCCTGGAGCTACTTCCTATGCCTTGGATACCAGGATTATATCACCCTTGTTTGGATAAACTATCGACCTTTGCCTATGAATTGCTTGTTTGCTCTTCAAATCATGTACCCTGGTCGCACTACTGCATTTCAACGTGCGTCTGCTTCCTTGGACTTACCCCACCATCTTACCATCATCTCAACACCATTTACCCTTTATCAACCCTATCCCTGATTTCACGTTACCTCAATCTATGATAGATTTGAGGGGGATTACCTATACCCTTAACAGGAGTAACCACTTCTTATTATTGTCAGTGCAGCTTTACAAGACAAGCTACATGACAACAAGGGGCTAATGTAGACACCAAATTTGTGTCTTACGACCCCCCGTGCCCCGCATCTCATTTCGCAACCTAACCTCATCACCTAAACCTTACACAATTATTTATTAATTACCTTATAATTAATAAATCCACATCTCCAAACCTGCCACCTCATTTCGCCACCTCATCATGACCTAGTCCTAACCCTAAACTAACCTAATTAAGACCTATAACTTGGTCTACATCCACACCCATGACTAATTACTCCTCACCCGCACCAAAATCAACCTAATAATGACTTGACCAAGCCCACAACTAATTCCTCAGGAGAAAAGGAGGGAAAGTTGGCTATTTTACTAAAAATAGCCCACTTTGACTTAACCGATATCGGTTCCTACTCGACCGCCGTCGGTTACGTAACCGCCATCGGTTCCCTGTAAATGACCTCCCCCAACCAAAAACAAAGGATCTGGAACATGGGAATTCATTGGAAGGATCGGGAATTCACTTGGCCGAGCAGAGACAAGTGAAGGAAAGAGAGGAGTTTGCAGAGAAGGACATCAAGCCCAAGACTGCAACTGAGTAACCAGAGCCCAGTGACACTCATCCAAGCATTGGGAGAGAAGATAGCTCATCTTGGATTGTCAGATCATCCTACCTGAACCCTGCCTTCGTCATCACAGTCCTTGGACCTGTATCTTCATCAGGAACTAGTAAGTAGTGTCTTATACATTCTTTTAATAACATTTCTTGGATTTCTGAATCACAGTAATTACAAGTCTATTCTTAGATCTACTACCCGGTAACACCCTCCATCTAACTATCATTCCTCTACCCCTACACTGCCCCAAGAATAGCTCCCATACCCTCTGAGCCTTCTCCATCACCCCATTACCTATCCCCAATCATTTACTAGCCTTATAAACACCATAGCCACCTTATAGCCAACCTTCACTAAAAGCCCCTAAACCACTGCCCCTACCGATATCGGTTAGTAGAAACCGGTACCGGTGACAGTGACCGGCATCGGTCACTGTGATTCAAAACCAAAACTAGCCCTTTCCTCTATTGTTTTAACAAGGTAATTAAATTGTAATTTGCAATAATTTGTGTTAATTCATATTAGCAGGGGAACTGACCACCTTCGAAAGGAAGTTTAATACTTCCTAGGCCCAAGGCAGTTCCCTCATTTATTGTCTAATTAGAATCTGGTGGTCTTGTATTCTTACTTGCAGGTAGTCCTTCCCAGACAAAAAGGAGTTCTTTGCAATCGATCTGATCTCTCTCTACGGTACGCGCACACCCTCTCAACATTCAACAGGTATTCCTCCTAGCCCTAACCCTTATCTGTTTCTCAAAGGAATGAAAGGATAGAAGCAACTCTATTCCAGGAACGGAAGGAAAGTGCAAAAAGAGGTATCATGTAATGAAACCAATGATTCAGCCTAGAATCGTTGTAAAGTAAAATATAGGCGTAATGGCACATAACTTAGCCTAGACTGAGGGCTAACCTGAAGCACACAAAGGTACCAATCCCCTCTTTAGGGGTTTAGGGTTGTAGAGCTCCTGGTACCATGATGAAGACTTAAAGCATTCAAATCTGTGACTAGTATAAAATTCTATAGTGCAGGTTCAGATCTAGATCTAGAGAATAACAAACTTAAATGATCAACCATGAAGAAATCAAGCATCCTAAGAACCAATTATACTCAGGATGTGTTTTATACTGGTTATTTCAGCCAATATGACTTTCCATTGCATTTAAACATGTGGATACATAGAAGCTTATTACAATATATAGATACTATGATCTCCTCTTGTTATGTGTGCATCAGATTTGATAACATAACCTCAAGAATTAACTCAGTACTTACATATTTTGCATAGGCTATGTTACACATGACGCACTACATATTTATAAGAATGGGGACTTTCCCTTCACCACTTATCCAATCCCAAAATAGGTTGCATGCTATTATTATAACAAGACATTACAATTGAATAGCAACATGTATGCAAGTGTTCTAAGAATAGACTTCTTCTAGTTAAATGTTAGTAGTAAATCTATTCTCAATGGATATACCAATGTAAAGTGCTTTGAAAACTAATCCTCCAAAATATAGCCATTGGTTAGTCACGCAAGTGGGGATTAACTGGTTTTTGTGTTCAGTATGCTATCTCCATGAGTATAGCTCATCATACGTGAAAATGGTATTAAGTCCCGAATCTACTCTGTCCTGAGCTTGTGATTCCTTCCCGATCTTCATGGACTATTTAAACTGTGGACTCTTCCATGTTTTGAACCTTGAGTATGCGATTTTTCACTAAGTGCCATATTTTGACTGATGAACAAGATGGCAATACTCCTAGTCACCATCAATGTCCAAGAACAATAGAGGGACACAAGTGAACAAGGCATGCCTGAATGTATTCTAGAAGATATCAGAAGTGTTACCATCCACAACTTTTCATCTTTAATAACAAATGAATTCCCATTATAAGCATAACGCAGGAGGGAGAGAATATACTCTTTATGTGTAATTTACTCCTGTATTATGTTCTCAAATATTGATAGAGTGCCCGACGGCTGAAAGAGAATTTTTTTTTGGAGTATCCAAAAGAAGATTTAGCCCACAATTAGTGTTTGTGAAGACATACTTGTGAAAACATGAAGATTCGCACTCAGAAAAAGAAGTGGTATAAGAGGAATACGTGATGCATTTAAGGGTGGTTATGTAGTGGAGGATACCATGAGTATTTTGAAAGGCCAATGCTCGTGAGTGGAGAGGAAGGATTTGCAGTATACCAACACTTTATCATTAGCAGATTAACCATTAGCATATTGTGAATGTGAGTCCGTGATGGAAGCTACCCTTCTCCTTGGACCAGACTATACTATGCAAGCCAAAGTTTAGACTGGTTCAACAAGGCCAAGAGACTAAGGTTCAAGAATTATCAAGGTAGCTATGAGACCACCAAAAGCTACGTTGGAAGATCAAGTCTACCCAAATAAAATCACAGTTCATATTCCTAATGGAGAGATATGTCTCCCATGAGATATAAATGATGAAGTACTTTAACATTACCAATTGTAGGAAGAACCATAATAAGAGTGTATCTTAATAAGGCAAAAATTTGAAAATGAGGAATTTACTTGATAAACTATACCATGTCTCCATCCCTAGAAGATGATTATTAGGAAAATGAAGGCCATGCTTAGAAAAACTTAGAAATAGAACATGTGTTTAAAGGCACCAAGTGTTCCAACTACATAGATGGTAAGCGCGTCAGAGATCTCAAGCGCTAATCCTGAGTACTTACGCACGGAGGAAGAAGTCTGCATAGTCAAAGAAAAGACCCCAGAGTGATAAGAGGTTTTGGAGGATGAAAGAGCCCCTCCCCCCAGAGAGGTGAATGACCAAGGAAAACATCTACCTCTTGATTGAAAAATAAAGATGGAAGAATCTCTTGCCATACTGGAATCCCCAATAAGGATTTAGAAGGAGAAGGTGATAGTTGTATAATTGTGGTTGATTCATTGGTTGAGACAAAAGACCTAGATGCCTTTATCGGCAAGGAAGGATGATGATGATGATGACCTAGTTTAGGTGAAGACTATGAGATACATTTTGATTTTCTAAGGAAGAATGGAAATGAGTATAATGAAGGAGATGAGGAGGAGGATGAAGTTTTGAAGATGATACCTAAGGCTTATGGGGTACGTTGGGGAAGAAGTTACTAAAGATCAAAGGACTCCAAACCTCACAAAGGAAGAGGTCAGATGAAGCTTCAGGGAAATAAGTGGCAAAAAATCATCAAGGACCTGGTGAAACAAGATGTAGAACACTACGCGGATGTCAAGGTGATGAAGGAAGTAGAGGAGGAGTATTGTGGGAAAATAATATGGAAGCATGGGAGGAGATCCCAGTTTAGCTGTAAGCTTGTCCAAAATTAGTACAGACAGGGAGGAAGAGCACATAATTATGAGCAAGTTCAAGTGAATGGGCTACATCGATTATCTGAACAAAATTTACAAGGTGCAGTATTTGCGGTTCCAAAGAACCATGCCAACAGAACAACTTTTAGCAATGACTTCACTTTATGAGGAGGTGTGCATACCATCAGACATGGAAAAAAAATTCATGGGAATTTGAGTCCCACATTGATGAGCCGGAATAGTTGAGGTAAGACAAGGAGAATTCATGCAAGTGCCTAAAAAAAATGGATAAATGCTTTAGTGAATTCTTAGAGGCTTTCAGATGAGAAAATATGGAATGCGCTCAGCAAATTCTCAGTTGAGGTTGAAGCCAAAATCTTTGAGTCTAGAAATGACATGGTGAAGTTCCTAGAGTGTCAGAATTGGAGAAAAGGGAAGAGGAGCTCCTAAAGAAAAGAAAGGACCTAAAGCAAGAGGAACTAATCAACACTGTTTTTAAGGCATGAGTTAAAATATGAGAAGGCAAGTGTGTGTGAGGCATACAAGAAGATAGAGATCATCATGAATTCCATTTTCTTAAAGATTCCAAACTTGAACACAAAACAACCACAACCTCAAGTCTATGGATAGTACCTGCAATTCCTAGAGGACTTGACCTGCATAATCACTATGGAGAGATGGACATTCACTGGCCCTTAGAATCAGTAGAAGAGGCATTGGCATACCAAGAGAAATAAAATAATATAAAGGTGGTGGAGATTGTTAATCAGTACAACAATATCCTCACTAATGTAAACTCCACCACACAAGGTTGTTGAGCCTTCCCGTGTGATAATGTACATGAAAAAAGGATAGAGTGGACCTCCTAGTATCTTAGTTACCACCTATGATGTGACAACTCAAGGATATTCTAGGAAAAGAACAAAGGGAACATATCAGAGCTCAAAGACAAGATCCTAGCCATCAGGTAAAAATTGTTGTATAGGAAACCTCATTCTCATGCGGGTGAAAGCTGATACTAGAAGCCACTAGCAACTTCATATGATGGAGGGATTAGGACCTTAGATGTAGATATGGATCTACCGGTGCAAAGAAGATAGATGTGTGATAAAAGAAGCTAGATCTATAATACTTAAATATATAAGGTTAGATAACAATATGCGGGGGTTTCCTAGACAATGCCAAGAGGTTCTAAGAGGATGTTAACTCCCGTGTTAGACAAGATAATAGATAGATCATGAATAGTAATCATGTAGAAATAAATGGAATATTAAATGACAAGTAACTAAAATGACGAGGGAACTTAGCTTGTGCTCTGCTATGGAGATGAACTGGGCATCAAGATGAACCAAGATAATGAACCATGGAAAATATTTGGATTCCTCATTACGAGGACAGAAGGATATAATTAAGCTATTTCTTCTCCTCTCTGGGCCTAAGTCTTTCCCCTTGAAAACTTTCTCGGGTCAACTTGAAAAAGGTCCTCCCTTGAAATATGGGGGAAAACCCATATTTATAGCTTGGAGGTGAGGTTAGATTGGGCTTAACAAGTAACCAGGGTTGAGTGGAGTAACTCGAGTTAAGAGGTATGATGTGATCGTGTGGGGACCACGGTTTGAATTATTATATGGAGTAGGGAGCATGATTGACATGGTAGGTGAGATGATAGATTCCATTTTAAATTTAGAAAGGGGTGTTGGATGGGTATATTAATACCCATGGATTGAATAATTTGTGAGAGATGGGAGATAATGCAAAAATTCTTAATTATCAAATGGGTCCACATGGAGCCCATTTGATAATTAATTAAATAAGGTGAGTAAAATGGATGAGATTTATTTAAATTTAGGAAAAAGAAAGGCGAGAAGGGAAATTGCATGAATGAGAGATGACAGAGGGGTGTTATACCAAAAATTGGTGTCTACATTTGCCCCTTTTTGTTGAGTGGTTTACGATACAAGCCACGAGACAAAAACAAAAAGGGTTAGATGAAATATGTGTCTGAGGATGGATGAAGACATGATGAAAGGCAAGATGCCTCAGGCAAAAAAGGATCACAATAACAATGAAAAATAGTATGGCGGTGACTTCAATATCACATCGATAAAGGAAAATTATGGTCTCAACAGAGATAGAAGACAACATTCTACATACTAGTGAGTTGGTGAAGACCATTGCAATATGGATGTAAACCAAGATGACCAATGGGTCATAGGAAAACATCAAAATATGCACAACTGAAAGTGAAAGATATGACAATCCTTTGTTCGAGGAATCATGCAAAAAAATTTCTGTCCACAAAAGAATCGTACGATGAAGATCATGAGCTTCAACACAACATGAGCGGATGAAGTGAGTTATATTGTTGAAATAAGGATGAAAATTGCCCTAACATAAGACATAGATGGATGTTGAAATAAGATATCCCAGGGGGAATAATCATAAATGTGCACATGATGAGAAGATAGGATAGACTTGTGAGATAAAATTCCCTAAAAGGGTGATAAATAGGATGGCAATCATATTTCATAGGAAAGATGAATAAGTGTTAGCAAATTAGAAGGTGAAGAAGATAAAGAAGTCTCGTTTCTTCGATAAGTAGGATAAGAATTCAAGATAATTTTGCAACAAAACAAAAGAAGAGAAAATATTCATGGAAGAGAACAAGATCAGATAGGTGATGGCCGTTATGGTATCTTCCAAGAAAAAAATGTCAAAGGAAGATGGGGAGAGATTCTTAGAAATGGATATGGTGATGTCCTTGCGAGAGGACTGACGAAAATAAAAGATGTGATAGGGTTCTCAAAAAGAGAAGAGGTGATTGTTACAGAGAGAAGAACAAGAACGATAATGAAAAATATTGGTGGTGGTACATAAAAGGAGAAACATTGGCATTGATGGTGAATGCTAGGTGTGATAGATGTTGAGAAAGAGAAAAGGAAATAGATATGAGGATTGATTGATTATGAGAAGAGTAAGAAAGACCGAATGTGAAGGTGATAAAAGTATGGAATAGAGGGATGGAGATGAAGGAGAAGAAAAATAAGGAATGAAAGGGGAGGAAGAAGATAACAAAGAAGGATTATAGAGAAAGGTGGAAATGAAGAAGGACAAATCAAAGAGAAGATAAGAAAAGGACATAGCAGAGGGTGAAATTATGAAAAAGAGATAGAGTTATTTAAAATGGAAATATGTGAAAGAGGATGAAGCAGAGGAAAGAAGAGAGGTAATGGAAAATGAAAGAGATGATAGAGAAAAGAAAATTAAATGAAACAAATCATAGTGAGGAAATCCAAGGAAAATAATATGGAACTGACTGCATGGAAATGTACGTGGATGATGAGATGATAAAGGAGATGGGACAATAATGAAGAGTTAGGTTATTAACGGGGAAATAAGGAGGAAGTGAGAGGTAAAAAAGGGAGAAGGATGATGTAGAAGAAGTGAAATAAGATGAGGATTAGAAAGGAGGAGAAGACAATGAAGAAAATTATGCAAAATGAAGGGAAATAAGAGTAGAGATATTTGATAAAGAGTGAGAAGCACAAGGATCATAAAAAGAAGCTTGAGGGGAGGAATGAAATCGATTTGGAAAAGAAGCGGAGATGCATGAGATGAGGATATGTTGATGATGAGAAAATAGAGAGAGGGTGTATGATGAAGACCGTGAAGAAATTGGAAAGTAAGAATGGAAGATGGAGAAGTGGCGAGGAAAAAGAAAGGATGGGATAGGAGAGGAAATTCCAGTGAAGGGATGCTAGGAGAAATCCACCAATAATGATCAGTAGGAAAATATGGGACAAAAGATGAGACAAGGTAGAAAGTAAACAAATAATGGGAGTGGGAATGCCAATGAAGGGACATTAGGAGAAGTCCCGTGATAATAATGAAGAGGGACACAAAGGAAGGAAGGAATGAAGATAGAATGGAGGAGTCAAAGAAAAGGATTCAGGCTATGCAGAATGGGGATGAGTTATTTTTAGGAGAAGTCAACTTATAATTACTAGCATGGAAACAAAAGATGATGATGAAATAATGTTAGGGGAATATTAATGACAATGACAGGTAAGTATGGAGGTAGATATGTCGGAAAAATCTAGAAGATGGAGGGGAAAGAGTAAAGAAAGTAGGGATGAAGATGTGTAGGAAGATGAAGGTGAGCAAAGGATGTAGTGGATGAGAATGAATGGAGAAACAAGAACGAAATGTGGAGAAGCAACAATTAAGTAATATTACCAGTGGTGGATGATGGAGATGAAAAATGGACTAGTAGGAAGTGGTGTTTACAAGAACAAAAGAGGAGGTGAGAGGATGCGATGATGGGGAATAACAAGAAAATGGAGATGGAGAGAATGTGGGGTAGTGGGTGAGTGCAGGATGAAATATCATAGTTAAGAGGGACTCTTAAGTAAGATCTCCATGCCACAAGAGAATTTAAGTAAGGTCACCAAACCAACAGTGATGATATGGAAGGAGAAAAGACAACATTGTATTAGATACAGGTGTGGAAGGGTTGGTTAGAGTGGATGAGTACAATGAGAGGTAGGAGATAGAAGATGAGGAAGATATGATGGGGGGTGGAAGGGTCAGATGGAAAACCATTCTTAAGAGGAACTCCTAAGTAAGTGTTCCCTGCGATGGGGATGGTTAAGTAGGATCACCAAACCGAAGAAGAAGAATGGATGATGAAAAGACTGAGCAGTGTATACCAAAATGGAACAAGAGATGAAAGGAGGTGATATCAATGATAACAAGGAAACAAAGGAGTGTGACATGAGTGGATGGAGGAACATATGTAGTGTAGATGGAGAGTATAAGGGCAATCCTTAATTGGGATGCCCACGTGGTGGGAGTGATGATGCAAATGTGTCAAACGGAAAAGGAGGAGTGGAAAGATGTTTGTGGAGGTGATTATCGTCCACTGAAAGAGTAAATGGTGGAGAAGCTCTTACAGTAGGAGGATCCAAGGAAGAAGTTATACCTTAACTAAGGTTCTCTGAGGTCTGTAAGGATGGTTAAGTACGATTTTCAAATTGAAAGTGGAAGAGTGAAAGGAAAACTCAAGAGGAAAGACAAGTAAGATATCTGGTGTGGTGAAAGGGGGCAGAAAGCTAAGAAGGATGATATGGAGACAAATGGTGATGAGTGAAAATGGGGAGCGAAGAGCAATAAATCAAAGACGTTGTTGAACATGTTGAGAGATAAGGAGCTACAAGATAACAAACTTACCTTGAGAAGGATCCTCAAGTAGGATTCACAAACTGCAACGGTGATCAAGTAGAATTCACAAACCAATCTTTGTATTTGTACAAACGCATTCATGGATAATCGATAGATATAAAATTCATAGTGTGAAATTTGATGTGATTTTTATAAAAATGATTTGGATGAGATGAATGGAACATAGTCTATAGCAAGGGCATATATGGAAACTATGTTTCAAATTGGATTGGAGATAAACAAGAAAGATCAACACTCAAGGCATTTCACTTGTTGCTGAAAGCAGGTGTTAATACATAACCATCGATAGTTAGTTATACCAAAAGATCATGAGGAAAATATGGATGAAAGATGCTCATAATCCTAATGTTGACATGAAAAATGGATTTGAGATGTAACTTGTAGTGACCACTTCCCTTTGAAACCTGTTGATGCTTATTTTGATACTGTTGGTTACATTATGGACATTATTATAAGCTTTGATTTAGTATGATGTTAGATGATTTGATCAAGGATTATTGTTGATCTTGATTTGGTTATGATGCATGATGATTATTAGAGACACTCATATGTGGATGATGATATACTATTTGACATGATGTTTTATGGAATGTTGTTCAGACATGTGATTTTGATATTATGAGTAGACCTAGAAAATGGATTAAATTATATGATGATGATATAGTTGTTGATATAAATTGTAAGTGATTTTGTTAAAATTTCCTTGATGTTGTTGTGATTCACATATTTAGATGATTTTGTGATTTTATTTATATGCATTTTGGATGTTCTGATATGGCCATGAGGCTGAAGGAGGTATTTTTGTTTTGCAGGTTAAAAATCACAACAAACATTGGGGGATTGGAGACTAACCACAATAGAATTCTAGGTGAATTCGACAAGGTCACCATGGCAACTTGTTTTGTGTGTGTTGTGTTTTTTGTTGTTAGGGATTCCCATGGGGGGATCACCTTTAGATGTGACCATGGGTTTGTGTATTTTATTAATGTGGTTTCCTTTTATTTATTGTTGTATGTATTTTATTAGTAATGTGTCCCTCATCTTTTATTTAATTAAAATTGTGGTAGATTAATGTGAGAAATCATATGGTTAAAATTTAAATAAATCAAATTGGGATATGGGAAAGTAATAATGGAAGTTGTTGGCTCTTTGTATTAAATATGTAAGGGATGTGTAAGTTTTTGTAAGAGTGTGTAAGTCAGTTTTTGGAGTATGAAACACTCCACCTCCATGGAAATTCGAATTTGTCCTTGGGGGCTATTTTAGGAGGCTTGTGGGACAAGTAAAACTTGTCCCATACCTCTAAATTTAATTTACCAACCATACTTATGGTTGGAGGTGTGATTTTAGACTTTTATAATGCATTTTATTAATCATGTTGCTTGTTTTGGATTGCACTCTCTTACATTTTATTTAATTTGCAGTCCTTTGGGGTGAGGGCTTCTTGGAGTGTGCAAGTAATTTGTCATATTTTCATCCACCTCTTTATTGTGCTTGGGAGAATGAAATTTTTTATTTTGTGTTTGGATTTTAGGATGTATGATGTGGCATCCTACATTGATCCACATAATCCTCTTCTCTCCCATCTTCTATAAAATTCAAACTCTTTACTTGTTTTGGATTGTTGAATCATTTTTAAAACTTCTTTGGAGGCACATTTTCTTGTGTTGGAGCTCTTGATTTTGGAAGGAGATTGGAAAAATTTGCATGCTTGGAGGATATTGAATTTGATTTTGGCAATGACTGTGTTTTTGACATTGAAAGCTTGTTTTTTGGAAACAAAAGCTACCATGGAGAGGTAGGAGTTTAGCTCTTCTTTTATGTGTTATTTTTTGTTGTGGTGTTGTGTGAATGGTGAATGTTTTATGTATTTGTTGGCTGGTTGGGTAGACTGCCATAGGAATGGTGTAGGAGAAGGCTATGGGGAATCCATGTGGGGGGCATAAGGGAATGCCATTGGCATCAGAATTTTGTGGAGGGAGTTTGGGTTTGGGATCCACCATGGAAAAGAAATAGCTTGCATTTCTTACTTTGTGGGGGGCATAAGGAGGGATTGTGGGGGGCATAAGGATATGTGTGATAAAATTTATTGGTGGTTTGTTCTGGTGGATGCCCAATTCCCATTTGGGAGGCATAATTAGCTTCCCCTATAGTCCTTGCTCCTTTGGCTTGCACGATCAAGCCTGAGTTTTGTTTGAATGTTTACAAATGTAGTTGTAAACTACTTGTTTTTGTTGAACTATGTTTTAAGAATTAAAATGTGCATGTTGAAAGAATGTTGTGTGTTGTGGAAGCCTATTGTTGCCATGGGTTGAATCACACCTCTTATTGTATTATGGTTGGGGCTCAAGGGCCAATGATGAAGGATGGCTTCTCCTTTCATTGGATGTCTTGGTTGGGTGGAGAGCGTTGCCTTTCCCCCACTTTTGTTGTGATCAATTTGGAAGAAAAAAAAACTTGCATGTTGTTGTTCTGGAGCAAGAAAATATAGTTTTGATAGTCCCCTTGTGAAACAAATTCATTTGTAATCCTTTCCCACTTGAAGTGGATGAAATTGTAATGTATACTTGTGAAGGAAAGATGTTGTAATTGATTATGAAAATTGTAATGTGAAATGTGAAGGATGTTATATATTTACTGTTCTATTCATTGGAAAGAAATGTCAAAGGTTGTTACAAATATGTTATTTACATTCAAAATTGAAAGATGTAAAGTTTTAAAATTGGAAGTCAATAAAGGATTCCAATATCTTTCTCTCATATGCATTGTTGGATTGAATTCAATGTTTCATTGTTGAGATATTAGATCTCTGTTTGAAAAGAAGAAATTACGTATGAAATAATGACAATGTATTTTTTCTTGGAAATGTTTGGAATTTGGAAATTAGTACTTTACATTTTGAATTCTTGAATGGTTGTTTAAAACAAATTGAATGTATTAGATTAGATTGGAAATGAAATGCCATATTTGCATGATGAAAAGTTAGATGGACCTCTTTTTATTTGATCTCTTGTAAATATTTAAAACTCGTAAATAAGTTTAATTAAAATGTACAATTAGGACCTGCACATTATAATCAACTTGGAAATGATAAAATTTAGCATACTATGCCATCAATGAACTCAAATTGACAAAGAACACTTAAGAAAACAATTTAAACATTGCAAAATCGAGCCCAATCCCTTTCACAGTCATTTTCTGTCAATTGTTGGAAAAAATTCAAATTGGAATCAATCAAGAAAATTTACCTTCCTAAAACACTCTAAATCCTTCCTAGATCATTTCTCCATGTTTGTTTGGCATGTTGAGTGAAGTAAGGAGATCAAATTGAACAAAATTTATAAGTCAAAATTTACCAGTTTGCTATTTAAAACCTGCAGATCGTTTTCATAAAATTGACCCCTTAAACTTTATCAAAATGTAAAATTTATGATTCTTGTGCAAAGAGGGCATCGAGAGATTTCCAGAAAGTCCTCATTTTCCCAAAACTGAGCTTTCTAGAAAAAGTTATGGCAGCTTGAAGTTTTCCTACCTTCGCAGGAAAATTTGGGAAAATTTTCCTTGGTGGGCCCGCGGTGCGAAATTTTCTTGTTAAAATCCTTAGAAACCTTTTTAACAAAAAATTTTTTGGGAATTTTTTTTGAAATTTCCTTGCCGGCCCGTAGCCAATCAGAGGCTACCATGTGGTCCTGGTGGGGACCAACGACGGAGGTATTTTTTCCCTTTTTGGGAAAATTTCTTCTTTTGCAACCATGCCTTTTTAAATTTTCCTTTTGATGTTGGGAAACGTTTTTACCTTTTTAAAACCACCGTGGCAAGATGCCAACTCACAGCCCTGCCACCTATCCCATGGGCATGGGGTCCTAGCGGAGGGCACGTGGAACCCATTCGAATTTTTAACCTTTTGAAATTTGAGTTGTTTTTGGGAAAAATTCAGAGTTTCCCCGCATGGCCCCGCATCCCTCTCTCCCTCTCATCGGTATGACATGTGAGTACCCTTTCTACCTTCTGGCAGACCCGTCGCGTGCACTAATTTTTTCCTTTCGTCTCCCCTTTGGTGAAAACTTCTAAATCCTTGCCTCACCCCGCCCTTCCCTCATCCTTTCCGCACTTGGCTTAGAGCAACAAGTGTCCCCAGAGGACCCTGCAGAGGCATGGAATAAATTTTGGATTTACACCTACATGAAAGGAAAAATTCCTTAAGCCACCCCTTGTGACCCACCAACCCAAAAATGGCTTTTTACCCCTGCTTGACATGTGTCCCCTTAGGGAAAAAATTGACCCCTAAGGTCCGCCGGTCCATATCTAGAGTTCTACAAGGAGTTAGGAGGACTTCTTTATATTGTTGGAAAGGTGAGAAAATTTCCTATCCAATGGGAATGATTTAGGGAAATTTTGAATGTGTTAAGTGTGAGAAAAATCAAGTTGAAACTATGAGCCTATTAGAGAATGGGTATGGTGATATTTTACTCCCTGAACCTAACTAAAAATTCTAACCCTAAAATTTGGACCATGTGACCTCTGATAATTGTTAATAAATGAAAAGTATGTTCTAGTAATTGTAGACTTGTTTCGGAACCTATTAATGTTCATTGTTGTCTTGAAATCTAGTTGTGGACACTTTTAATCAAAAAAAAAAAAATTCCATAATTTTCCTAACTAACCCTAGGTTGTTTCTAGGGTGGACTCAAGTGGGTTGTTTTAATGGGCATCACATGACTTGGGAACAAGCTATCATTTGAATTTAAGGTTCTCCAAAGGTGGTGTTCCTTAAATCTATGGGCTCAAGTGGGAAAGGGAAAGAACAATAGCTTAAGAAAGTTGATCAATGCCGGAAATTTCAGAAAATGTTGATAAAGGAAGGCTAATCAATGCGAAAAACCTTCCAGATGCCATAATAACAAGAGTATCCATCCTTCAAGGGTATGGTCTACTTTATACATAATATTGATGGCAAGAATAATATGATAGTCTTCCTTCAAGGGATCAATCTATTTCTTTTTATTTTGCTTTGATTTTGATTTATATGCTTTTTTGTTTCCTTTTCTCTTATAAAGAACAGTTGTCCTTCGAGGGATCAGTCTTTTTTTTAATTACTTTGATTTTACCTTTTACATACTTGAATTTTAGCTTTACATGGGGAGAGCTAGGGATAGCTGAAGTAAACCACTTAGGAGGGGATAAGGAATGTACAAGAGACACCCCTGGACCCTTTGCATGGTTGCAATAGGAGAATGAGAAGGTGACAGATGTAATGGTTATGGGGTCACATCAAAGTAGTGAAGGCAGACCACATAATTCAGATCATTACAATGACAAATGAAAGGGGCTAAGGATGGTGAAATAATCTAAGGATGTAACTAAGTGCTCATTGGTAGATATGCTAACAGTAGACTGGTCACAAGTGTAATGCATTAAGAGGTTCCATCTCTGGTTTACCACCACGAGAGGGAAGATAGTGAAGTTGCAATAATATGAGATGATAGACAAGAAGGAAATAAAACTATGTCTTGAAGGAAACAAATATATGACCAAATGGTGGATTTAGATGAAAATAAATGGTGCCCCAAGAGAGACAAACATAGAAGGAAATCATGGCCTCAAAGGAGGACTTGATGAAATAAATAGTGTCCCAAAAGAGACACAAATATAGCCATAATGGTGGACTTTGAGAAAAGATATCCCTCAATGGAGAGACGAACATGGCCTCAGAAGAGGACTTCAATGAAAAATATGATAAAAAAATATGCCCCAAAAGAGGCATAAATATGGCCACAATGGTGGACTTAAAATGAGTGATGGATTTGGGCAAGAAATAGTTTAGATTGGATGAATGTGAAGGAGGTAGACGAAACAATGTCAAGAGAGTGAATTCCCCTAGTGACAAGGGAGTTGTATGGATGATGTGCTCAAGGGGAGGGAAGGTTGTTCCCCCAATGAGTTAAATGTAAAGGAGTTAAAGGATGTTGAAAGAGTTTAGATGAGATTGTCTTATATTTGAATGGGATAAATGGTTGGAGACCACAAGTGTTCTTAGTAAGATAAGTAGTATTGATGAACAATGGAGAACCTTCCTTAGGAGGAATGTCGTGTGCAGGAGGGATGTTAATGGATGATGTGGATGAAGGAATCATGGGAGACCTGATAGATGGGATATGGATTGGATTCAAGGTAGATGGAGAAGGAACTTTCCCCTGAATGAAGAAATCATCTTTCTCAATAATATTGTGGACAATTGTCCAAAATTCCTTACAATGTTTGATGTCATGCCCCGAGGTACGATGATAAGCACAACTACAATATGATTGAACCATGATGGCTTGGGACCATAGGGATTGAATGATTTAATGGGAGGAAGTGTGATGGTAGATATTTGAGTTAAATGTTCGAAGGATATTTGCATAAGACCCCATTGAAGTGTCATGGGAAGGTAACTCTTGTGGGTTTTGATAGGATATCTCAGCTTGGAGTTAGGAGAAAAAATGGATGTAGATTGGATGGGTGAATTTCGTTTTTTAGAGGAAAAATAAAATTTGGTTGAAGAATTGTATTGTTTGGATGTGAATTGATTGTGGTTACAAGATGTGTATATGGATAGAGAGAATGATCCTAACATGGATGTTGTGGCATTGGATTTTTTGAGAAAAGGGAGAACTTAAATGTTTTCGAGGATGCACAGGGGACTGTTGGGGATGTTTTCCCCGAGCCTTAGACTGCAATTGAGAAGATTTACCTCTATTAGGGATGATAATAATTTCAACCAGAGGATCTGATAGTGGTGGTGTGGTTATTAATGGAGAAAATGTCCTAAAACAAGAAGAGGATGATAATGGAGAGATAGGTGTTTGTATGATGTGATTAATGATATCTATGTGAGATGTGGATTATTTTTGTTTTAGCATGGAAAGAGTTGATTTGTAGAGGGAGAATGTAAATCATATTTATTTGATTTAGGTGGATTTTTTGGTTCAGTAGATATTCCCAAGGGTATCTTTGATAGGGTTACAGATCAAGAGGATTTGGTTGGTGTGACAGAAAAATTAGGTAAAGAGTATTGGGGTAGAATGGGTGATGTGGCCATGGGCGAAGATATAGGTAAAGATGTCAAGGTAGGGATAGGTGTATTTTTTGGTATGATAGATATAGGGGTAGTTTGGATAGATAGGGATGTAGGAATATTTTGAAGATTTGGATTTGTGGGTGATGTGATAACCGATGGAGTAGACATCATGGGTAATGCAACAAATATAGGCATATTCTTGGGTGTAGAAGTAGAATGGGACTGGTTGTTTCATAAATGTTTCAAGGGGTAAGAATGATATGTTTTCTAAAGGGGTTGATGTTGAAGGTGGGGTTGTAAGGGTGCATGTAGTAGAACTGAGTTTTGTTGGGATGGTTGTGAGTAATGTAGGTGTAGTAACAAGTGTGTTTGATGACAGATGTGTGAATGAATATATGTGAAGATGTAGGGATATGTGTGGATATGAGTGGGGATGAAATAGGTGCTAAGGATGAATCTAATGTGGTAGATTGGGGTGTGTTTGAAGTAGTGGAAGTGGATGGTATAGTCAAATTTGATGTGGATGTGACAAGGATTAGGAGAAGGTGTAGGTTCAGGACAAGTAGTGCAAGTTGATTTTGGTGTGACGGGTTTTGAATAAAAGGTGGGAATAATGTCGACTGTAGGAACATGCAAACAATGTGGAGTTGGTGATAAGATAAGATCTTGATTGATAGTGTCAATCATATAAGAATTTGATAGTTGAGATGTAAAGGGGGTGAGTGATTTTTTGGTGGTTGATTAGTTTGCACAGTGGAGCTATCAATTTGGATATCCCCTTGATTTAAGAGTTGTTGGACATGATTTTTAAAAGAAACAACATTTCTCAATGTTGTGACCTTTGACTCAATAATATTTACAATAGTGGGGTTCGTGATACCAAATAGGCTTGGCTTGCGCGTTTTCCACGGGTCATATGGGAGGAAGTTGGATGGAGTTTACGCTCATCAACTTATCAAATACAAAACTATATGATTCTCCCAAGGAAGTGTAGTTGGCTATTGATTGAGGGGATCATTGTTGAGACCATGTGCTTGATGTAGATGTTGATGAGGGTTTAATGACCATAGTGTTGGTTGTACCCTTAAATTTTTCGGTATTTTTGAATGGTTTAGTATATTCAACTTTAGGTTTGGCTAATCTAAGTTTGAGATGACCCTGCTCAATGGCATGGGTTTCAAGTTTGTGAGCCATTGTGAAAGCTTCAGCAAAGGCTTGGAAGGATTGGATCTACAAAGTGGATGATATATGTTTTACACACGAATGTAAGAATAATTCAATGAGTTCAATTTGTGGGATAGTGAAGGATAGTTAGTTTATAACACCATGCCATCATGTGATGAAGTTGGTGATGGGCTCATCTTCAAACTATCAAATGGTATATAGATCATACGATAGTGGTTTTGCATGTGATATTTATATAGAAAAGTGTTCTAAGAACAACTGTGCAAGTTGAGTGAAAGAGAATATGGAATGTCACGGGATACTATTGTACCAGTCCAACCCGAGACCAGACAAAGACATGGGGAAAGTGCAAAGAAGTAGATCGTGATCATGTGCAATAAGACAACATGCGTGTTTAAATGTGAGGAGATGTTGTTGGGGATCTTCCTTGTTGTTGAACTTAGTAAACACGAGAAGTTTCCAATGAGGAGGGTAGGGTTTGATTGGAACCAACGGATGAATGGGTTCATTATAGATGTGTTCATAGGATAAGGTGTTCTTGGGTGCCAAGGTAAGGGTTTCTAAACTGGCCAAACTGATTCATTAAGGCATGAATTGAATTATTCGAGGTGTTGTAAGGTCGAGGTTGGATTAGCTGTGTGGTTTGATAAGGTGAATGATGTGTTTGTGGGTGTGTGGGTAGTGGGGAATCGTTTGATAAGGTGGTTGATAATTTTTTGGATTGTTTATGGAATGGTTTGATAAGATAATTGATTAATTTGTGGATATGTAGGTATTTGGGGAACTATTTGGTAAGGATTAACATGTGTCATGGGTTGAGATTGTTGCATAGGTTGACTTTGGACAATTAGGGACATGATGTGTTTGTTGAAATAGGGTAGGTTGTTGGGTAAATGGTAAGTGGGGATATGCGTGTTAAGAGTTTGAGATGGTTGGAGCATATGATAGGCAAGAATGTAAGTGTGAAGAGGTTGAGATGGCTGGACATGCATATTAATGGAATTGTCAAAATGGGATGTGGGTGGAATGCGATCCACCAATTTAGGAGATTGGGAGGATTGAGAGATTGTAGGATATTTTTGGAGTAAGAAGTCATATATGGGGTTAGGAGGAGGCCCAAGTGTCTCTAGAGGAGTGGGAGATGGTGGTGTGCATCAGTTTAGTGAAGACTAGCTTGACGAGGGGTATGAGGGTTGGTGTCAATGTGGGGACAATTTTGGATGACATGGTTCTCATGAGGTGAGACCATGGAGACTGGAGGTTGGGTGACTGAAGGCATGGTTTTGAGTTTAGAATCTTGTTGGGTGAGATCATCAGAAGAAGTAATATCATTGGATAGAGAAGATTGTTGTTTTGTCTCGATTTGAGAGAGAGCAACAATAGGTGTGAAATAGAGAAACATTTGTTTATGTATGTTGTTGAAAAACAAATTAATAAAATATTTTTTTATCATCATGATTAATTTCGAGATGTGAAAAAAAATTAAAATGGATAATGAAGGTGCCTAAGGAAATCTAAGGTTGGTTTTAGATCATTTTAGATTGGGAGATGTCTGAGATAGGTGCTTATTGGGTGTTTAAGTCCCAATCAATTAACCATGTGAGAGGAATGTTTTGATGTGTTAATTATGTTTGTGCAGTCTCAAGAAGTGTGTGATAAGTGAAATGCAGAGAGTTAAATCCCTTACTTAGGTTATGTGATTAGGAAGGATGTAGAAAAGAAAGGTTCTTTTAATCCAAAATGAAATGTGACATTCGATGTAGACAATCACTCAGAAAAGGGAAATTCAATGCAAAAAAGAGAAAATAGAGAAAAATGAGGAATACCTAGAGAATCACTTTTCCTTGTTATTTGATTGCACGTGTTTAGAGGTATTAATCACGGACCTGAAACATCCATATGACCTTAAAATTGCATCGTTCATGAATGGAAGAGGGATATGGAGAAAGAAATTTTAGGCATGTTTGTTGTTGTTTTGTTTTTTTTTTTGTTGTTAATAATGTGTCTTTAACAACGTAATGTTGGTGATCTCAATGTTGCGAAGTTTCTTAGATTTCACCTGCAAGAGAGAATAGATGTAATTAGCTGATGTAATTAAGAAAATAGGCATAAATGTCATAAGTATTTTGTTTACAATAAGCATCATCTAACAAAGTAAAATGATTCTAATAAAATCATAATTTAACACTCCTTTTTTATTAGAGTAACTAAGATATGAAAATCAATTGATAAATTGATATCTAGGGAATAAACTAAAAAGTGGAAAATGAAAAAATGAATGATTAAAGAGATTATGACTCATGGAACATATTAAAAATTATATAAAGACGCTGAACTATAAACAAATCAAATAGAAAATAAGTAAAAAAAGTTATCTAAATAATGAAGCAAAGCATCATGCCGTAAACAACAATGCCTAGTATTGATTGATGAGATAAATGATCAATCAGACACTGAGAAGAAAAACAAATGTCAGACGGTTTTATCTAATATGTATTTATATATCAAGTCTATAATAATTTGTTGGTTGGATATTTTGTCAATCCAAAATATGAGGTTCAACCACAGTACATGGGATTAAATCCCTCCTCAAAGACAGGTGAGGCTACCTATTTATTACTAATCTAAAACACAGCAGAAATAATATATACAGTATTCACACTAATCTAACCATTGTTGTTATTGAAATTCTGTCTAGGGATATCCTGATACAGAACATTGCTCACCTGCTGAGAAATTTTATTTTTTAAAGAAATCAAATCATTAGCCATTTTTTGAATCATAGGATCGGTATTACCTTGGGAAGAACCTAGATTTTTAGGTTTGGGTACATCTTTTCTTATCCTTCTGGCCAAAATGAGATCATCCTCTATTTCAATAGTTGTTGACTGAGCGATAGCCAAATCTGGGATAGCCGAACTTCTTATTTAAAAATCTCACATCAGGAGGCTGAGCATTAATGAAGAAGCATTTCTGGTTTTCTGGAGTAGGTACAGCTATTTCTGGAATCTTTCGGATCAGCTTGTTAAACTTTGCCACGAAGTCCCGCATGGGTTCATGCGATTCCTTCTTCATATGGGTAAGTTGAGCTAACAAAGCATGAGAATATTTGGTTGGTTTGAAACGTGCTTTGAATTTGGTCCGCATGGTAGCCCAGTTTGTGATGCATGCATTTGGAAGGTGATAAAAGCATTCAGCTGCTGCACCGTGCAACATTTCAACAAAGAGTCGAACAGAGACATCTTCATGAGCTACTCTAAGGACACCGCATGCTACGAAGAAGGATGCAATGTGTTCATCAGGATGCTGCTTCCCATCCCCATTGAAATTGGGAATGTTTTTACGTGATCCATGTGGTAACTCGTGCAATGGTGGAGTTAAAGAAAGAGGACCAATAGCTGCGCCCCAGGGCACAGGTTGTGCTGCCATCCTTCTGAAAAGAGTGTGTATGGGGATCTGAGTGATTCGGATAAGAACAACGCACGACAATTTTTAGATATGTCTCGTTCTACAAAGACCCCGATTTCTATGAATAGGTGAAGAACTTCTGGTTCATGGTTAGAAATAACATTGTTGAGGGAAAGATTGAAATTGTGTCGTTGTAGCAATTCAAAAGAGTGGATCAATCCATTCATGCCTGGGCTCGGCGGGGACCGAGTAAAGATCTTTCTAGCCAGTTTGAACTCGAGGAAAGAGATCTTGTTGAAAATAAGGCAAATACAAAGTCGCCAGTACACCAAGAGGATAAGCTTTATACTATTAATATGTATTCCCTAGTGTGAGTCACCAAAAAACATGTTGGTTGGATATTTTGTCAATCCAAAATATGAGGTTCAACCACAGTACATGGGATTAAATCCCTCCTCAAAGACGGGTGAGGCTGCCTGTTTATTACTAATCTAAAACACAACATAAATAATATATTCAGTATTCACACTAATCTAACCATTGGGGTTGGGATAGAATCCTGAAATCCACATCCACACGATGGAAGATGTTATTTTTGTAAATGGACTGGGTAGGAATTATTACAATGAAAGAATCACAATGGAAAGGAAATGAGAGCAACGTATTTTCTTTCGAGTAAACACAGAGCACGAAATAATCATACGAGCTTTAGATCATAAATATAATGTCTGAAATGATTAGAAACACCAAGATGCTAAACAAAGAATAGCTTAAGATTATGAACGTAAGAACAATATCTTAAGAAAGATATATCTCACAACACAAAGTTTGCAAAATAGTATCAACTCCTATTCCTCAAAATGATTAAAAGAAAACACAAAGTTTTTCTTCTTCCCAATAGCTCCCAATATTTCAAAAATCTCGACCCTTTAGAGTGTACACACATCCCTAATTTATAATAGAAAAGAGTAGAGAGAAAATAGGATAAATCCTATAAAATAGTCTTTTAACGAGAGTCCTATTTTGCCTGACTCTCACGCAGGAGACCAAGTCAAAATTTGCTTCCTATGTGACGAAACAGAAATGAAAAAGACATGTCAATTTCAAGATTGAAATGACATGAAACATCAAAACTTAGTCTGAATCGTCATCTTTTTCTTCCTCATCTTTCCCTTCCTCCAACTGAGCCTGTTTGTTCTGAAATTCTTGGAACTTTCGGATTATGCCTTGCATTTCATTTTCATCAGGTGCAGTGGAATGATCACTCAAAACTTCACAGGTTTCATGAGTGTCACTGGCACTACCGGGAAGTTTCCTCAATCTTTTGCTGAGTCTTCTCAAGGCCTCCAAAGAATGTTCAATCTTCACAAACCTGTCGATGATTTCAATACCAAATCCATGAGTTGGTTCATGCTGAACAGACTCTTGGACTTGTTTGAAAATATCATCAGCTGATAGGATGCCCGAATTTCCAACTGACACTTTTACACAGATTTTAAGCAATTCTTCTTCCAGGTCACTTTTGCCATCGATCAATTGATCCCTTGATTCTCTCAATTTACCACAGGCTTCGTTGAGAATCTTTACCCTGAATCTGATGGCTTTGGTCAGCTGGAAATGCTTATCCGCATGTGGGATGATGCCTTCTTCTACCAGGAGGCGTGATGGTATTTGCTTTAATGCCTGGAGAGCTTCGAAAGTCAAATCAAGATGTCCAATTTCTTGGGAGAAATCATCGTCCATATTTTCTCCATCACTCTGAATGTTCCCCAAAGATTGATAGACTTCCATGGTGTCTTGAATCACTTCCTTCCCCTGTTGGAGCAGCCTTTGGATCCATTCATCGACCACCCTTCCTTTTTTATTAATCTTCTCAATAATAGGCACTGATGAGAAATTGAATCCTGACAGGGACAGAGGAAGATGGTATGGATTCAAGGGGTTTTGAGAGCTTAAGCAAAACCTTAGTCAACTGCTCCACCTTTCCTTTAAGCTCATCTCTGCTGTCTTTTGTTTCTTTCAACTTCTGGCACAACACGTTTGTGGCATCCCGTGCATCCTGTTGTGCTCCTTCCGTTGTCACCTCTCCTAGAGCCACCCTGGTTATCTGATAGTCAGAGGCTGTTATGTCCTCTTTGGTTTTGTCAGTCGCAGGAGTGGCGATCTCTGCAAACTTATGCCCTGAAGCGTCCACCAAAACCCTTGAAACTATTTTGGGTTTCTTGGCTGATTTAGCAGTAGAAGCCTTGAGTGAGCTAAAATCAAAGGCTGGTATGGGTACAATCACCTTCCTCTTCCTCAGAGTTTTCTCGAGTAGCCATTGAGGCGTGTCAGAGGGAGTTGCCACTATTGTAGAAGTTGGTATCATACTTTCAGGAGGAGAGGGATCTAATGGCGAAGTGGGGACAGTTACCAGTGTGGCAGCAGATTCAATAAAAAGAGGCACAGGAGGGGGCGTGTTGGTGATTACTTTGGTACCAGCAGAGAGGGGTGAGAGTCCAGAGAAAATGCTGGCCATGATTGAAGAAGTCGATGGGGAATGAGGAGGTAGAAGTGGTTGTGAGGGAGGAAGCGCAGATCCAGACTCCAAGGCCTGGGATGCAAGAGATAAGGTCTCTTCAGTTGGGCAGTCAACAAATGGTGAAACCAGAGGCTGGCTTCCTTCTCCTTCCAAAGAAATTTCTCCTATTTCTGGTGGTGTTGGTGATTCTGGCACATTCACCGTTTCAACTGGAGAAACAATTGAAGAGATTTCTCGTTCTCTTCTCTTCTTGACAAACTTGACCTTTATAGGCCCCTTAGAAGATCTTTTGTCTTTTCCCTTTTTGGAGGGCCCCGCCTCTGAAGCAACCAACTTTGAAAAATTATCATCTTTAAAACTCATTCCCCAAGAGGTGAGCCATGCTTTGGTGCGTGCAAGAATCAGGGCTGACCTATCCGTAATGGAGGCTTTTTCACTGATAGACCAATCAATAGGTGGGAAAACATATTGATCTTCATTCAGTCCATCATAGGAAGGGTCCAGAACACTTTCATTATCACTAGTACCTTCTGGTAAGTTAGCGAGCTCAAGTGTTTGAATCTCAGCAAGTGTCAATCTGCTATGATCTTTTCTTCGGACAGCAACCTCATCACGTAAATCAATCCAGATGTCCTCTATGCTTGGTATGTGTAGGTGCAGAGTTCCATATGCCTTGAGGACTCCTCGAAAATCAAACCCGTCTCGGGGCTTCATGTGCTTCTTCAACTTATCTTGAAGCTCATGGACAACATTCTTGGCTTTCACCACTTTCGAACAAGTATACCTTCCAATAGAAATTGGGAAAGATACAGCGGCCTTGTGTTTACTCTGTTGGAACTTGTGAAAATCCAACAATTGCCTAACCAACTCCATCAAGATTAGTTTGTCCCCTGGATATCTGGGAAAATGGAAAGGATCCCCTGGGTACATGACTACTCGAAGATATGTGAACTTCTTAAATTGCAAGAAGACACATCCCCATTTTGAAACTTCAGCCCATGCCTCATCTGAGACTCTCATTTTCCTTAATTCAGGGTTTAACCTGTAGATGTTTTCGTAAAAGAAGGCATCATTTACCCTTCTGAATTGATCTTCAGACCCTTTTCTTGTCAGCTGAGGAAAATACTGATAAACATGGTCCACTGTCTTGTTCCCCTTGGTGTCCAACCCAGGATAGTTCCTCATACCGGCCGCTACATAGGTGACATACGAGGACATGTAAAACTTTCCCGTAGACAGGACTGTTGTCATTTGAGAATCTATCTCGTTACTGATAAGAGTACCCCAATCAATTCCCTGTTGATTCTTCTTAATAGTGATCATGAACTGGTACATCCATCCTTGGAAAACATTTGATTCGGGGAAACCAAAAACCTGACTCAACAGAGTAATGATATCGTTGATTTCCTGAATGAAATCACTTCTGGGAACAAGTCTTGGGAACCTGGAAACAGCCAGTTTGGCTTTGATTAGAAACTTCTTATTTACGTGCTTGATGCAATCCTCCTGATCATTATCCCAAGATTTTTGGGCTGACTTGAGATCCATATCTCCATATTCTTCAAAATTAGGTAGCTTGAGAAGGTCATCGAAGTAACCTCTGTCCAATTTGATTACGACTTCTCCCGCCTGGTTTTTCACAGAACGAGAAGCAGAGTCATAATTTGAAGCACAGGCCAAGATGAACTCAGGGCACTGAGCGGACATAGGGAAGCCTGCCACAAGAGGTAGGCCACTGCCGACTATTGATTTCATCCATGGAGTTTGAGAAGAGCTCTTGACCCTATTCCAGAAATCCTCCATATCCACGTTTCCGAGCTCTGTATCTCAGATGTCAAAATTACAGTCAATATAGGATGGAGACTCCACCTTCCTAAATTTGTATTTCATCCTCCCTGACTTTTCAGTCTTTTCTTGTGATGGACCAGGGTCCGACATGAGGAATTTTGAAGGAGGAGAGTGTCGGAGATTAGGAGATGTTGAACACTGTGAAAAACCCTGACACACTGAAAGAGGATGGCCGACACACTGAGAGGATTTCGGGGAGTTCGGAAAACCCGACACACTGAAAAGATGCCGGAGAGTTCGAAAAACCCGACACTGAGAAGATGCCGGAGAGTTTGGAAAACCCGACACTTTAAAATTTCCGATATACTGTGGGTTTTGAACACTGCAAAGCACCCTGCGAAACCCGAGAAGAGGGAATAGGGTAATTGTTGAGTTGAAACATGCGGGTTTCCTTCACCATTTATATCCCGAACATATTTTTAATTATAACAACATTCTGGGGAATAAAACAAAGTGCTAATTCCAAAGGGGGAAAACCCTAAAACATAAACCTGATTTGAAAACAACCCCCAAAATGGAAAAGATAAAAACCCCAAAACAACCCTGATAAGAAACTTGGAAGAATTCCTTACACAATTAATCCACAAAAACCACAAACAAAGAATGAAGAAAAATACCTTCAACCAGGACAAGGAATGATAAAAAATGAGCAATGCAATCGGGCACAGAGGTGAGTTTCAGGTTTCGGGGTCGAAGATGCATGCGCAAAAATCCACGAGGTAAAAAGTACGTCTGGTAAAAATGACGTGGAAATCTGAATATATATAAGAAAATTCACATTTAATACACTTCAGTTGACACGTGCCAACTACCCGACAACTCGGCATTAATGCCATGTCAGCATGCTTGGGATATCCAGAAACCCGACACAAAGGTTTTTAGAGTAATTCAGGTTTCGGGTTGCGGGAAACAATTGACATGAAGCATGATGTTTGATGGCCCCAGAAACCCAAAACAAAGGAGTAAATCGGGCTTCGGGGATCGGAAGACATGCGACATGGAGCATGTTTTGACTGAAGGCATGTTCCAATGCTTGGAAGGTCCACAAACCCGACTTGCCTTACCTGATGTGGGTTTCGGGTTTTGGGGAACACACGACATGAAGCACCCAAAACACATGTTGTCTTGCTTGTGAAACCCGAAAATCTGATTATCTCTCTCTGAGAGGTGATCCTTAGAAAATCAGCTCCAAAAATTTCTTAGGGTTATCTCACAAAAATTCTAAATAAGAAATATATAATTTTCTATGCTGCAAAAAATGTTGTTTGTAAATGTAACTAGAAGAGATGGAATCCAATCGCTATAAGGAGACTACATCGTAGTGACCCACAGAGCTTGCAAGAAGTTGAAACGAAGTTGGAAATAGTTGTTAGAAATAAATTTTATTGTTGTTCAAAGAATTGTAAGCCACCTGCTACAAAAAGACTGTACAGTCACTACCCATAGCGTTTGCATGAATTTGAAACTGAGCTAGAAATAGTTGAATGCATCAAGCATTGTAATCATGTGATCCTGTATTAAATAGTTGATTCAATTTAATTACCATCTGAGGAGGAAACTTGAGAGGCATCTTGGGAGTCAGTGATGTAGCCTAGAATTACCAGATAACACCCTAGTCACGTTGGCACATCACTCAGCCTGGACTGAGCATTCACTCGAAGCGCGCAAAGGTACCAGGTCCCTCTTTAGGGTTGTTTTAGTAGGATGTTAGCATGATGAAGGAAGAAACATATATGTCCATAACTAATCCACCATTATACCATGCATGCTACATTCAGATCTATGAAAGATCAATCTTAAACACTAATCATGATTGAATCAATAACAGACACTACTCAATTACACATACAGGAATGACACTTAGATTCAGCCAATGTCTTCCATCCATTAATAAACACAGAAGATCCTTATAATAATGTCAATTTATACTAATGTGTGCATGGATGTAATACAATAATCCAATCATATGTACATACCTCTATATCTTCATACATCCATCTCTCCCTATGTGTATGTATATTTTACTATGTACTTCATATCATATATATAAGGTTGGGACCTACCCTTCACCACTTATCTATTCCAAAAATAGGCCGCATGCTATTAATAGCCATGCATCATTTATAAGCATATCCACACATGAAAGTGTGCTATCTATACACCTCTTGTAGTTAACTGAAGTGACAATCCTATTCTTATCTCATCTCTATGCAAAATGCTTCGATCCGATCATCTAAAGATAGATAATATGTGGTGTGCACGTCTCTGCATCGTTGGTGTGTTTTGTACACCATCTTCTTAAAATTGGTCTTCATGCTCAAAATCAGCTAAGTCCTGAATGTTGAACTTGCCCTCTGTGCATGTGTTCTTTGATCTTGGCTTTGTCTCCTATGCGAACTCCTTGTGTGATCTCTAACATGTATTCTCTAATCAACATCACCTCACACTAATCTCATTATCATTCTGACAATGGTGATCTCCAAAAAATTGAAGTAGAGAATAGAAGAATGGAAAGAATAAGAATGAAATAATGTAGATAAATAAGGAATTGTTATGAGGCTATGAGGCAACCTTCTCTGTATCAGTTTGAAGTATCAACTCTAGATACTCCTCCTTTATTTCAGCCTCCAAGGCTTTCCATTTAGTGAGTGCTTGTTCTACTTTTTCTGGAATGTCCATAGTAATGGACTCCAATTCATCCCTCACAATCTCTCCTTTTTCATTTTGCAAAACCAACACAACATTGTACATTGATGTCATTCTTCCTTCTAAAATATCCATCTTCTATGTAATGAGATTCCCAAGCTCTTCTAGTTGAGTCTTATGTGGCTCTTGTATAGCTGTCAGGGCCTCACGCTTCTACTTAACTATTGACAATCTTTCTATGTACGGTCCAATGCTTTGTCCTTCATTTCTCTCTGGACCTCATTTCTTTCTTCTAGGGTCTTCATGTTGATAAGCACCTCTGGAGCTGTGCAGATGTTCAAATCCTGGTCTACTTTCTTTAATACTTCTTATAGCTCTTACAATAGCCCTTTATAGGATGAAATCTTTCACATCACCGAGGATTTCTCTTGTTCTACCTCTTGCTCTGACTTCCTTGACACTGTCATGCATAGAGATTCATCTTCAAGTACCAGGTCTGCCAACTTTCCTACATAATGTATCACTGAGGGAAATGTCTGTGGTACCTTGGTCTCCAAGTGTGGCCTTGCTCTGATGACATTGTCCCCAATCTCCTCTATGATGCTAATAAATACTTCATTCTTATTTCTTTTACTCCCGTTGCAGCTGCCTTCTTAGGTTCCATTTTTACCTTGCAAACATCTCCTCTTTAACTCTGCAACTTGCAAATCAAACCTTAGTTTGATTCTATGCCTTAAGTGGAAACTTCATTCCCTAACTCTTCTCTATCTCCCTACTTTACTCAAACCCTTCACCACCAGGGATGCAAGCTTCTTTTCATACATATCTATTTGTCGTGCTTGGTCTCACACCCTTGACACCTTAACCCAATCACTCATCTCTTCACACTTATCTCTTTCATCAAATTCTCTTATTTACAATGATAAAAATGAATCCGCATCCCATCCTTATATAATTTTTCAAATTTTGATGCATTTATTTCTCCTTCACCTACTAAATATCCCCTCATTCATTGACCAAATTTGTTCATTCCGTGTGGTACATCTTCGTGCCCTAGCTATAACCTTCTAGCGCACCTCCCTACCCTCTGGTCACAAACTTCTCTTCAGAGTGTGCCCTTGCACCTGAGTACCTCATCACTGTACCTTCTCCTGGTAGTTATCATGGCCTCCACTTACCTCACATTATACTATCCTTTCATTCATCTCCATCCTTGGTCACTTGTGAGAAGCAATATTCTTTTGACTTAAAGCACACCCATAGCAGCTTATTCCTTTCACCTTTCAATTCCCATAGCCTTGTACCTAGATAACTACAACCACCCCACACTAACAATATGTGCAGTCCTTTGCACATAAACATGCATCATATAGTAATTAGCTTCATGTGCGCAAACACGCTTATTACACAAGAACAACAACTAAATTGACAAATCATAGCGAGACTGAAGGAAATACAAAATGGAAACCTATTCTAAATGGCAATACTACCTTATTAGAAACACCAAGAAGACTTATTTAAAGTAGGGCTTCAGCCTACTCCCGTTAAAGTAACCAGGTAGTTGTGTTCCATCAAGTGCTTCTAACTGAAAAGCTCCTGATTCAAGTATATAAGCGATGACATACGGCCCCAAGCAATGTACTTTGAGCTTGCCTAGATGGCGCAAGAACTTAGAGTCATAAAGAAGTACCATTTGTCCAATCTCAAACTTATTATCCCTTATGTTTCTATCATGCCATGTCTTATGCCTAGATTTTTCCTACTTCTAACTCCATCATGGTTTGGCTTGTCACTCATCTGATTGAATCATCTTCTCAATATGATCTTCTAAATCCTGCTCATCAGCTATACCTCTAGCACGCACAATGCGTAAAGAAGGTAGCATAAATTCTATATGGAGAACAACTTCTGCACTAAACACCAACTGAAATATCCTTGCACTCATGCTCTAATACTGAGGAAAATGTCGTAATACTTTATCTCTTCCTACTTGTAGAGGTCACCACTGATTAACAGAAATGGTGCCACACGTATAGCATGTTGTTTCTTTTCTAATTCCTTAATTACTTCTGGTGCTGACAATGATCACACACCATACAATATTCTTTCCAGTCTTTATATAATGTCTCCCACCATACTAGTTCATAGAAAGAAAGCAATGTCTTCTAATTTTGTGGGTGTGTGTTGTAACCTATATTACTATGCATTTGGCATGGTTTTTTCAATTGTCTGTGCTTCTTCTCCTAAGTTGATTCTAGATAAATGGTCTGGTCTAGAATTGCTTTTCCTTAGCTTCACCAAAAATGTGAAGTCAAACTCTTGAAATAGGAGTACCCATTTGCATATGTTCCCTTGTAAAATAGGCTTGTTTACCAAGTACTTCAATGTCATGTGATCTGTACAAAACACAAATGGTGTTGCTAAAAAGTACTATCAAAACTTGTGCAATGCATAGATCATTGACAATGCTTCACACTCTGTAGTTGTATAATTATGTTCAGTTGGAGTCATATTCCTACTAGTAAAACAAACTTGATCGTCTATAATACCTTCGCCAGGTTGAGCTAACACAACACCAATGGCCATACCAGAGGTGCCCACATGCACATGAATTGATCCAAAAACGGGTGTTTTATTTTTTCCAATTTTAAACTTTTTCAAGGATTTTTACTTTTTAATCAACTTGAAGTCTTTTATACTCCAAAAATTGATCAAATTCTGATTTAGGAATGTTTTCAAACTGAAATTTAAATTCTTTTTTAATCAACATTCACTTGTTTGATCAAATCCCAAAATCATTGTTTCTTGATTTTAATCAATTTTCCTAAGTTCTCAAATACTGATTACTATTGCATTCAAATTACTTTTTGGAATTTAAATTATTGAAAATAATAAAAAACTAAAAAATAAAAATCAGAACACATCACCAGATTATTTACGGGGTTAGGAATTCCTACGTTGTTGGGTTCGTGGTGAACAAATCCATTAATAATGTTAAAAAAATATAAATACAATAACATTTAAATTAACCAATAATGAATAAAAAAAATACAAAAATATGTTTCATACCTTCGAAGGATGTTAATGGAGCTCATCTTATGTCCTTCACCTTCCTGATCCACTTGCAGCAGTGTCTCCCTTTAGTTCTATACCTTCATGTGAATTTAACAGCAAATAAATCTATCACAGAAGCTCCAAATTGGATAAATGATCACACCATCATGATTGTCTCAAAATTATGAGAAACTTTCATATATAACTCGAGATCTGGAAGTGAGTATAAGTGCCCCAAAATTGCACTTTTCATAAAATACTTCCTTATTCCCTTGACAAAAACCTAGCACTTCCATTACAAATACAAGTGAGCTTTATTTATGCCACTTACAAGAGGGTGGTAGGTTGGTAAGGCCTCTTATCTTTTTAGATGAGGTGCTTGGTTCAAATCCCCCTTCCATAGGTTTAGGCACCCAATTTAGCCATTGACCCCACATTTGGTGGGAAAGGGATATGATAAGCCTTTAAATAGCTTTTTGTCCACAAAATCCTCCTTATCCAATGGGATTAGGCTTATTCCCATGAAATGGTTTAAATAAAATATTATTATTATTATTTTAAATCTAAAACAACTAAAAACCTGCCAAGTTTCATGTCCATAATATGTCATTTGTCCACATCAGAGTGTGTCATGTCATCATTTGACCACAACTTTAACTATGCATATCTTTCGCATACGAACTCAGATTTGGTCCGTTCAAAATGTGTCAAAAATCTTGCAACGAGCTCTATACCATGGAACTGATTTTTAAAAAATTACAAGACCATTAATTTTGTCTTGTCACCAATTGCCACGAGTCACCTTGTCATTGGTCCACTTGTTGACTTGTTGACAAAAGTTGACTTCCCTATTGACTGAACTTTGACCAGACATAACTTGAGCTCATAGTGTCTTTTTTTCATGTTCTTATAGTCATCACAAAGATATATAAAGGATATACTACATTGGCATGGTCTAGGGAAGTTTAGGGAAATTTTGACACTAAAAAATATCCCATGATCATGAAATGGTTTATCCCATGATGGAAAACATGCAGAATGGGCACGGTAGTAAGTTTCTCTTTTAATATCTCAAATGCGTGCTACTACAATTCTCCCTAATAAAATGCACCTTTCCCTTTTAGTAATTCTTCTAAGGGTGTAGAAATTTTGGCATACCCTTTTATAAACTTTTGATAATATCCTGTGTGACCCAAAAATTTGCACACCTCACTCTGATTGGTAGGCACTTCCAACCCTAAAATGACTGCAACCTTGGCTGGATCAACCAGCAAACATTCCTTACAGATTATATGTCCTAAAAATATTCCAAATGGTGTATCAAATATGCACTTCTTGATGTTCAAAGAGATACTCAACTGTCTACACCATTTAAACATTAAGTGCAGATTGTCACAATGATCTTTCACAAGCCCATATACTGTCTAATCATCTAGGTAGACCTGTAAGAAGTTGTGAATAAAATATTTGAATGCCTGAACAACTATGCTGCGAGAATACAACACGTGCATTTTTCAATCCAAAAGGCATCACAGTATAGGCAAAACTACCCCATTTAGTAGTGAATGTTGTCTTTTCTTGATCCTCTTAAGCAATCCTAACCTGATGATACCCAAAAAACCCATCTATGAAGGAATATATTTCGTGCCCTAACACCTCCTAGTATTTCCTTGATGAATGGCGTAGGGAATGGATTTGTTACACATACAACATTCATCTCCCTGTAGTCCACACATATCCTAATCTGTCCATCCTTCTTGATACTAATCACCATTGGGCTAACCCATTCTGACTCATCAAGGGGCTTGATAATTCCAAATTTCAACATTTTATCAATTTCTTCTTTTACCTTTTCATGTAAATTAGGATTCATCCTGTAAGGTATCTTTCTCACAAGTTCGTGCACCATCCTTAAGATTTATCTTCATTTCCCCAAGTGATTCATGCACACCTTTAAGTTCATGATATCCCCAAGGGAATAAGTCCTAATAATCCCTGAGTAACTCAATGATCTTTTCCACCTCCAAGTCTGACCAGTAGTCTCCAATTATGGCTTCCTTAGGCTCAACCTCCGAACCTATATTCACCTTCTTTGTCTTCATGGGTTCATGTGATAGGTGCACACATATCCTTGTCTGCACTATCCAAGACCTCGCGCATACCCCTTGTGAATGTTCAATATCCAGGTTCTCAACTTCCTCATCATCCACGATGTAAACCATATTTCCTTTCTCTTTCTCAAGGAAAGCGTGTTCAAGTAGTATGGATTCTGTTTCTTCTTCCTTTTCAAAATGTGCTCCGAACTCTGTCTCACCAAATAATTCTTGAAAATGCTCTTCTTCTTTTACACTATCTCCTATAGTTAAGCGCTTGACAAATTTTAATGCCTCTTCCATAGGAGGTTGAGTAGAGAAGTAGTCAAAGGTCTAGATCATACCTGCAGTCAAAATTATTTCCAGTTTCCAGTTTCTCTATGTAGTTCTGCATATACATACCAATGCACGTGCTAATCCTTAGTAGTGTGGAGTATAATCTATGCACCCAGAGTGAAGGTGGTAATTCTTCCTGTCCTACTATCTAGAGTCTCTCACACTACTAAATGTGATGTTGAACAGGTTGATCACCATGATAAGTGCAAATTTGCGTAGGTGCATTGTTCCTTATAAACCTAGTAGAAAAGCTAATCCAATCTCTTCCCAGTGTATAAGATTATCTCTGTGGACTACCCACCAGCGTGTTGTTGTCCCACGTAGTGTATATGCTAACATATCTCTTCTCTTAACTTGGTCTTTCCACTGTGTTTCCATGGCTTCAAAAATACAGGAAGATCTTCTGCCCCTGTATACCAAGGTACTGTGTTGCCTATTTTGAATAGAACGAAGTCC
Source organism: Taxus chinensis (assembly GCA_019776745.2). Classification (NCBI taxonomy): domain Eukaryota; kingdom Viridiplantae; phylum Streptophyta; class Pinopsida; order Cupressales; family Taxaceae; genus Taxus; species Taxus chinensis. The sequence goes on from JAHRHJ020003477.1 coordinate 1,032,552, forward strand.
ATTCTTGCGCATAACCATGCTTTTTAACTTCACGTCCTACTAATTCATATGTACCATGAGCCCAATTATCACAAGCAATACTCGTAGTATCACTAATAGAATGAGAATCCTCCCACTATAGGATGCCTTCTTTTGATTTCTCGTTGACCTCTGGGTCCTAGATAGCATGTACATAAATTTTGTTTAATCCTCCTCACTTAGAGGCTCAACATATGGTGTAGACTTTCCCATCTGTTAAAGGTATCACAACCCTTTCCTCCTTGTTTTCAAAGCTGATATACCCCTTATTGAATCTCAATTCAACATTATTCGCATAACACCAAGGGCATCCAAGCAAGGCTGGAAAATTGTCTACTTCTACAAGTGCTAATACCTCAAAATCCCTAGTGAACTTGGCCCCTTGTATGGTTATAGATGCATCCTTTAAAAATTCCTATGGGAGTGGCCTTAGTCCTATTTTTATAAACAAAACATTAGATGATGGCTGCAATGGAGGTCTCCCCATTTTTACCCATGCATCTAATGTAAGAACATTTACTTTCACACCTGTATCAATCAATATGTTTCTCAATAGCCATCCATCCACAATAGCATTCAGAGTAATTTCCTTGTCATAGTCAATGCTATCAGGGGGAAGATTTGCATGCAGAATCTATCATCTGGTCTCAATACTTGCGCATGGAGTGTTCCCTTTTAACCAACTTCCTAATAGTGGAATAATGTTCTCCTGGCGCAACATTTTTCACACCTCCCTCAGATCATCGATATCACTTTGGACTATCTCTGATGCTTTCTTCTACTCCTTTAGGTACTTTATCTCACCCTAAATATTCCTTAGCACTTCCATGGTATCCTGGTAAACTTCCTTCTGATGAGAAGGATCTAGGTACCTTGCATGCAAAACCTCCTCCTTGGTGATCATAGGCTTCTGGTGTAATGCCTCTCTCACGTGCACGAAACTTCAGCTACGTGTAGTAATCTTCACTTGTCAATGCCTTCAGGTCCTTCTACTATCTTGGGCATCCATTGATCTTCTACCATGTGCTGGATTCTAACCATCCCAGTGCCTTTGTTTTCTTGCTTATGTTGCTTACTCAGATGCTCATATAAGTTGGGAACTCTTCATAGCTATGGTTCTTTCCCAAAAAAAGAACATGCATAATATTCTGAGGACATTCACACCTATAGTGATCAGGAGATCCACATGTATAACATGTTCCACAAGGGAACTCTCCTCTTCCTCCACCTCGGCCTCATCCTCCATATCCACCATGATATCCACATCCCCTTCCATGACCTCCTTCAAAATGCCCCTCATTCCTGTCATAACACGTTTGATTATGATCCCGATCATGGTGCTCATTATTACCCTTAGAATTATCTATTACACTTGTCTGTCATACCCCAATGTCTATAGAATCTTGGATCTAACCAATCAATTGATAATCCTCAGTATCATGGGTCGTGGACCTAAAATTTTTGCAAAAGTAAGATACACACTTCCTTATCATGTGTTGTAACAACGGAGAATGACTAACATCATGATTCAAACTGTAAATCTCATAGTCCAACAGTAATGAGCGTATATGATTCTACGAGGAAACTATCCTTGGTGTGACCTTCCACCCCACAATCTGTACACCAAATTCCTGAGCACATTTCATGGGCTGAATTCATTGATAGCTTCTCTAACTATTTTGTCATAGTTGTAATTTATGCCTCTAAGAATGGACTAACGTTAGTGTCAATGCTCCCAACTGCCTCAACACGTAAAGTTACTTCTAGTGCTTGCATGGATTAGTGTATGTCTTATGTGACAGTGCCCTTCTAAATGGTGTAATCAATCCTCCAAAAACCATTGTGCATGCTGGCTAACGTGAATATCATAAGATAACTTAGATAGAAGTGTCTTAAAATGGGCATCATACTCACGTACACTCTCAGTAGTGCCTTGCTTGATATCTTTGAGTGCACTTATACTCTTCTACTCAAACTCAGGGATATGGAACTCTTTCAAGAAAGCATCCTTCAATGCTGCATAATCCATGCAAGTTTGATCAAGGTCAAACTTCTTATACCAGTTGTGTGCATGTCCCTGTAATGTAGTAGTGAATTGACTTTCCTTGCACTCATTAGTCCATAATCCCTTTAGCATGCCACAATATTTCACACATATGCACATGTTCGGCAGTATCCTCTATACCTCTACTCTGGGAAACGAAGAGACATCTCCATATAAATATTGTATGGTTGTTGCAAACCTTGACCACCTGATCCAGAACCTCCTGTGTTTCCTCTGCCTCCAGAACCACCAGATCCACTGGAACTAGAACCACCTATACCTCTTGATCCTCCACCAGTAGCTAGAATAGGACCTTTAGATGTACTCCCTTATGCTTCGACAATATTACTATACTGAACCCCTATAGTCTGTGAGGTAGTTCCACTTCTAGAGATGAATCCAACATTCTACGTGCTCAAATTCTATATGGATGATGTGCCTAAGAACCTCCAATAACATTGAAGTTGTATGTCCTGCCATTGATGTAATTGATCCCTGACTCATTCCTACTCTCCTACTTCCCAAGTTATCTTTTTGATTACTTGTCATACTAGATACTGGAAAACCAAGCGCAAGGGCTAGGTCACCAGGTGGATTAAGATGTGCGCACCTATGGCCCAGGTAGTCTCTACTGGTGCACTTTTGTGTGAGGCCAAGAAGGGATCTCTGTCATGCTTTCCAAGATGGGGGAGTTCCTGATGCTCTAGCTCCACATCTTCTATGTGAACTGTAAATCCTTCACGATTCATCTCTCTCCTCAAAGCCATACTTTCTACAATGGAACATTGCTTCTCTATCTCCCTCTCACACACCTCATTATACTTAAGCTACATTTCCTCTCTCCGCCTCTTTACCACTAGGTCTACCATCTTTCACCAAACCTGTTCCTAACCTCACATGTGATGAAGTTTAGTTAGCCATTGGTTTACTCTCTAGGTTCAAAGTTACCATTAAGATCTTGATCGCCAATGGAATCCTTGCAAATATGTTCCTCTTGGATACCTCAAAAAAACTAGAATTCAGCTACCTCTGGGAAAGATTACGTCGAAATTGAATATTCCAAAATATAACTGTTTAGAACACCAAAAAACCATGAATCCATAGTGTGATTCCAAATCAGATTAGCATCATAAAGGGCCTGAAATTCTTCCTGTGTCAAACAAGTGTGTGATACCTCCAATTCTCTTGAGATGCATAGCAGTAAGCCACTCATATAATTCTACTAGAAAGATGGTGAAAAATCTCTCATATAAGCTATCATATATATTCTATTCTACCCAAGTGCATGTGTTAAACTCAGATCCACTGTTGAACCATCATGCATATTCTTCCTCTAGATCATGTATCCACTCCTTAATACTTGCTAGAGTTAACCAGTACATCTTCATCATGAACCATCCTGAAAACAACTGAAAAAGAGGTCCCGGCAATGGAACCAATGATGCAGCCTAGAATTTACAAGATAACACCCTAGTCGTGCTGACACATCACTCAGCCTAGACTGAGCGCTCACCCAAAGTGCGCAAAGGTACCAGGTCCCTCTTTAGGGTTGCTGTAATAAAATGTTAGCACGATGAAGGAAGAAACATATAGATCCATAACTAATCCATCATTCTAAAATACATGCTACATTCAGATCTATGAAAGAACAAGCTTAAACAATAATCATGATTGAATCAATAACATGCACTACTCAATTACACACAAGAATGACACTTAGATTTAGCCAATATCTTCCATCTATTAATAAACATAGAAGCTCCTTACAATAATGTCAATCTATACCAATGCACTCATGGATCTGATACATACATTCATACCTCCAATCATATATCTCATACCTCATACATCCATCTCTCTTACATACATACCAATCTCATCTAATCACATATACTCTACTATGTACTTCACATCATATATATAGGGTGGGGACTTTCCCTTCACCGCTTATCTATTCCAGAAATAGGTCACATGCTATTATTAGGTCCATGCACCATTTACAGGCATAGCCACACATGCAAGTGTGCTATCTATAGACCTCTTGTAGTTAACAAAGTGTCAAATCTATTCTTAGCTTGTCTCCATGTAAAATGCTTTGAACTGATCCTCCAAATATAGATAATGCATGGTGTGCACATCTCTGCATCGTTGATGTGTTTCCGCATGCCATCTTCTAAAAATAGGTCTTCATGCTCAAAATTGGCTAAGTCCTAAAATGTCTGAACTTTCCCTTCCACGTGTGTGTTCTTCCTATCCATTCATGCCCTTGATTTTGGCCTTCTATCCCACACGGACTCCTTGTGTGATCTCTGACAAGTATTCTTTGATCAACAATCCGTTTATGTCCTCCAAAGGTGCAATCTTCTCAAAAATAGGTTTCAACTTGGCTCACAAAGTTAAAACCCATGTTTGAAGGAGGGGGTGTGCATGTGGATCTTCAACCTAAAATGGGTCGCAATGATCACCTGAGTGGGAGATCAATCATCCCATTGCAAACTTCTTGTGTGATACTTACATAATTAGAAAGAATGGTGACCAACATTACCTCATAGAGAACTCATTATCGTGATAAGGGATCTCAAAACTAAGTAAGGAACCATTTTGAATCGAAGGGGAAAGAATGTAGATATCCATAAAAGGAAGTTTTACATGTCAGGATTGTCTCCTTTGTATCATGGGAGACTAGGAATACCATCCTTTATTCAGAAATGGGCAACATCAGCTGGTTCTTTTTCTAGAATGGTCTCAAGCAATGTGAGCTCTAATTCACCCTCAATAGAATTTTTCATTTTGAGATAACATATAATAAGGGTAAAATGGACATTGAGGTCATTTTTGGATTCTAGAAGACATTTTCTTCTTTCCTATTGTAGCCACAGCTACCCTTGGGTACAAACCTAACCTAGACAATGTCTAAGTTCTCACTAGACTCTGAAATTTGTGATATTCAAACCCTAGATCTTTGCCCTAGGTGGCCTTTGTGCCCTAACTTGCTAGATGTCCTTCAGTACTCAAATTTTACCATAGGGAATGCAAGGTTCTTTTCACACAATATATGGGATTTTGGCTCGTTTGGTTTCACACCCTTTGCAAAATAACCTGATCACTGAAAATGGGCTCTTCCATTTGTAAAAGTATGAACTTTTTAGTGTATACCCTTAGTCGCAATGGTATTGATTCGACCTGTTGAATTACATCTCATCCTTATATAATTTTTTAAATTTTTTGCATTTATTGCATCCTCATACCATCCCAAATATCTCTCTCAATCATTCCTTGAAATTCATTGTCACCTCAACAATGGTTATATCTTTTCACCCTAACTGCCCTTACAGAATTGAAGATGTGCGCATCCTACCCTAAGACATCCAAAGAATTTTTAAACAACTGCATAAGTCTCTTGCAATTTACCCTAAGTACAACTAATTAAACTCACCTGTACTTTATCTTAGCCTCCTAAATATGCCTCTGCTTGTCAACCTGTTTAATTGTTCCTTATTTCTGAAGATGCTTTCCTTGATCACTTTTGATCCAAGTAATCTCAACCTTTACAATTTTTGGCAAAACCCGTAGTAATGTAAGACATCTTCCGTCATTCCCACAATCTTCTATTTATAACTATCAACCACCCCAAATAAACTAGTGCACTCCTCTTCCAACATGAAGCGTGGTGCTTGTGCTACACATGAGTCAATGAGTAGCTAGGACCATGCACACAAGCAATCTTTCTACTTATTAATCAAGAAAAACAAAATTGACAAAGCATTGACATTTCTAGGATCTCATTGTTCTCTTGGGCATGGAAATATTTTGTATGGATGACCTCTTCTAAATGGGATGAAGGCCTGGTCTTATTTCAAAGCGTCTTAAAATACTTACAACAAGCCTAGGGATGATTAGCAACTCCCGTTGAACTAACCAGGTAACCTTCCATCAAGCTGCTTCTAACAATCATGTCACCTGATTGGCAAGTATGTAAGTAGATTATGGCCCCAAGATGATCATCTTTCAAGCTTGCCTTGATGGCAGGATAAATTAGATTACCATAAAGAATACCATTTGTGGGGAAATTTCTGTGGACTTCTTATTCCTTAGAGTTTCTGTAAATGGTCATGCTCTCATAGATGGTTTTTTTACTCTTAGATGACTCTATAATGCTAAGCATCTTCACTCATCCAGTTGAATCATCTTCTCAATAGGATCATAGGTAAATCCATGAGGAGGGGATTAGCTAGACCTTCAGCTGAGTGCAATGTGGTATAAGAAGGTAACATAAATTCCATATTGGGAGAATGGATTCTGTGCCCTCCAACTAAAATTGTAACATAATAGTCTTAAATGTTCAGTCTCTTTAAGTACTGTTCTATAGGCCCAGATTTCACCCAAATAAAACTAGGTTGATCATCCCAATCCTTGAAGATTCCAACAACCTCAATTTTTTGTCAATGTCTGGCCCACATACATCTCAAATCCTATGGCATTTCCATTTGCGTGACCATGAGTAGGGTGTGCATTCACTTCTTTATCTTGGTAGTGCATTGAAAATTCATAAGTATTAGGATCCTAGTATGTGATTGAATCAAAAAGTGATAATATCCACCTATTCCTCTTAAAACCCATATGGTTAGGTAAGAACATTCTCCCATATAAACCGGCTTCTATTGTAGGCAGACATTAGGTTCCAACATATCCTTATTGTCTCCATGTTGTTTCTCCAACCCACCATTTGATCTCCTATTCCCTTACAAAAGTAAGGGATAATAGCGTGATTTAGTTTTTTCACGCGGCTTGGTTTAAATAGGTCCTAAGTTAGGATGGCCCATTTCTCAAATGCTCTTATGTTCTAGTAATTGGTCTCAAAGTGGGAATCTTTCTTTTCCCCAGTTTACCTAGATGTTAACTTCTGGGTCACAGAGTTCTGGGTTAATATGTGACTATTACTGTAATCTTACCTACAGTGTCTCATTAACTTAATTAATCCAGCCTAGTAGGATCTAATTGGACTAATTCAATTATCACCTGCATTGTGGCCCCCTATGAATACCACCACTTGGGGAGGTCTTCCATAATATCCCTTTCAAACTCTAATACACAACGACGTAATACTTGGTCTTTGATGCTTAACTTGAACCACCACTATTTAAATAAATGGTGTCGTGCCTAATAGTGAATGCTATCCCTCTTTACGAATGCCTTCAATGATTGACGCTTCTGGTACCACTTAGGTTCACGTAAGGAAGAGAGTTCAATGTCTGTCTGTACTCTTTGGATATGTGGAAACCTGGATAACTATGTCATCTGGCATTGGGTAATTCAATTTTTGGCTTCATCTCCTAAGTTAATTCTAGATGAAATGCACCCTGGTCCATATAATTAATTATTGGTTGAAAGCTTCAATACATCTGTGAAGTAAAAGTATCTTGAATAGATGGATCCAAATAAGGTTGTATTTACATATGTATTCCTTGCAACACCAAGAAGTGTAGTCAAAAACACAACTTAAGTTAATAAGGCCATTGATCTATATAGAACACAACTGGTTTTGAACCTTGAAAAGTACTAAAATACTTGTGTAATGTATAGATCATTGACTAATACAACACAAGTTGTATGCAATCTATAGTCAGGAAACAACTTCCTACTAGCCAAAAAAATTGGATGGTCTACAATACCTTCACCAAGTTGAGACACAATCACCAATGGCCATGCCAAAGGCAAGCACATGGGGATGAATTGGTTTATCAAATGAAAAAGTGCAGAATGGGTGTGGTAGTAAGTTTCTCAGCTTTAATATCTTCCAATACGCGCTGTTGCGGTAATCCCTCAAAAGTACCTTCATTTGAGTAATTATTCCAATAGGTGACTTTTGTTCCCTATAAATGGGACATGTAATCTTCTCCTTCGGTAAAATCAGGTACTTTCTGATTTCCATGCAAATCATGACATCACTTTGATCTGAGATAGGCCGACCTTCAGTATGTCTACATGTTCTTACGACCCCTTGTGACCCGCATCCCATTTCGCAACCTAACCTCATTACCTAAACTTTACACAATTATTTATTAATTACCTTGTAATTGATAAATCCACATCACCTTACCCGCCACCTCACTTTGCCACCTCATCATGACCTAGCCCTAACCCTAAACTAACCTAATTAAGACCCATGACTTGGTCTAGACTCACATCCATAACTAATGCCTCCTTACTCGCACCCAAAGCCGACCTTCTAGCCACTTGACCAAGCCCGCAACTGATCTCTCGGGAGAAAAGCAGGGAAGGTGGGCTATTTTACTAAAAATAGCCTACTTTTTCCTTACCGATGCCGGTTCCTACTCGACCGCCGTCGGTTACGCAACCGCCATCGGTTCCCTGTAAATGGGCTCCCCAAACCAAAACAACGGATCGGAATTTCATTTTGGAGATCAGTCAAAGGATTTCTGGATCAACAGAGAGCATTGCGAGCGAGGAACAGAGTCCAGATCTTCACTTGACAGAGCAGAGACGAGTAAAGAAACCAGAAGTGTTTACAACCAAGGAGATCAACTTGCATCTTGGTCAAAACCAGTAAGTCACATCTTGCATGTCCTTTGTTATAACATTTCTTATGCTTCTTGAATCTCAGTCCTCCTAAATCCGTTTCTGAATCCACTACCCAACGTGCCATTGCATCTAACTGTCATTCTTTTGCTTCTAATCATCCCATTTCCTAATACCATCCAAAAACCAGCCATTACAAACACCATAGCTACCAAGAAGATCCTAGAACCCACCGGTATCGGTTATCAGTAACCGGCATCGGTTATCAGTAACCGGCATCGGTTCCTCTGATCAAAACCAGAAAACCAGCCTTTCCCCCTACCCAGTTTAACGAAACAATTTAATTGATATTTTGCAGTCTTTTGTGTTAATTCATATTAGCAGGGGAACTGACCACCTTCGAAAGGAAGTTTTATATTTCCTGGGCCCAAGGCAGTTTCCTCATTTATTGTTTAATCAAAATCTTGTGGTCTTGTGTTCTTATTTGCAGGTAGTCCTTCCAAGACAAAAAGGAGTTCTCCGCAGTCAGCCTGATCTTTCTCTACGGTACGCGCACACCATCTCGACATTCAACAGGTATTCCTCCTAACCCTAACCTCATCTGTTTCTAAAAGGAATGAAAGGATAGAAGCAACTCTATTCCCAGAAGCCGAAACATTCCGAGCGAAACATTTTGGCACGCCCGGTGGGACCCATTTTGGGTTTCTTTCTCTTGCTTATTTTCATTTTAGGAAGCATATTTGCTGTTGCTGCTTTTGTTATATATTTCGTAAAGAATTTGTCTTGCTTTCCTAGTTTCGCATTAGTGAAAGTCATCTCTCTTGCTTCATCGAATATAATTTTCGATTTGGGTTTAAAACACGTGCATTGCATTCCTGCTTGTTGTTCTTCAATTCTAGTGAACATAGATTAAGTAACAGGTCGTACACGTGGGGGTGATATCCACGGTATTGACAGGAAATTAACCTTAGTTTCACTGCACAACACATACCGAATCACTTCACAATTAACACAACAGCTCAAACATCCCCCCTTTTCCGCGGTATTCCTCCGCCCGATTGAGGTAACCTTATAAGCCAAAACAAACTTGACATTTCCCCTAGGTCTTGTTGTTTAGGATTCTGACATCATCTTACGTCTAAAGGCATAAGCCCACGATAACTAAAATTAACCCTAGGATTAGTCTCTAGATTTGCGTGTGCCTCTTGCTTGTTTTCAAATTCTGTTTTCTCTGTCATACTTTGTCTTCTGTGATCAATAAGTTGATAAATATACTCAACGTTGCTAAAAATCAAATTAGCAGCCTTTTATATCTTCTTATCCTAGACTTTTGACACCGGCATCGGTTAAGGGACCGACGTCGTTTTGCTCTGTGACCGACACCGGTTACTAAACCGATATCGGTTACTGTCTTCATCAGCCCCTGACAAACCAGCAACTTGCCAAATTCATCATTCTGAGGTTGTTTTTGTTCTTGATAGATTGAAACTTTCCTGTGTGTTCTTGTCTATGGTTGTCATCACTCGGAAGCAAGCCGCCGCCATGGTTTCACATGCCTGCTCTGTGTCTTTGCCTGAATCACCCCCTTCACATTCTATAGGGAACCCTACGGACACCAGTGAGATCCCCCAAATTCCTGTAGGAGACAAGGACTTTGCCAAATTTCTGGATGCTAATCCCAGCGCTGTACAATACTATTTGTCTCATGCCCCCGACCGTACGCCTGATGGTCAGCTCCTTATTGGCATGCCTATTAGTATAGCTGCTCATTTAGCTCCCACTCCTCCTGATAACACTGCCTTACTTCCTGCATCTCTAGCCCCGTCTCCCAATCCGACAGCTTCAGAGGTTCATACGACCCCGATTAGCTTTCCTTTGGTTAACCTTGGACCCCACGTATCGTTACCACCAACTGCCCCTATCTCATCTCTCTTTCAGACCACTCCATTCATGACTTACTCTCTGCCACCTATTCACACGAGCTTTCCTTCTCAAGCTCCGCCTACCTTTTCATTCCCATACACGTATCCAGTAACCTCAACACCTTATATGGGACATCCCTATTCTGTGGCACCATCATCTCATCCAACCACAGATTTCATCAAACAAATGATGGACAAAATGCAAAACCTGGAGGCTTCCGTTTCAGGAAGTCGTAGCGCCTTGACATACGAGCAAGTTTGTCGGGAGCCCATTCACCCTTCTGTCCCCCTTCATTCATATCCTCCTCAATGGGAGTTGCCAAAGTTTACTCGTTTTAACAGTAAAGAGGATCCTCAACAACACTTGCGATCATTTAGACATGCTTGTTATTTGATTGCCCATGATGACGCCTTGTTACTCCGCACCTTCCCCATGTCCTTATCAGGACCCTGCCTTGGAGTGGTACAGTGCTTTAACCCAGCACTCGATCTTCTCTTTTAACCAACTAGCCCAATCTTTCTTGGATCATTTCTCCATTAACATTGCCAAGAAAGTATCTATCACTGACCTCTATGCCATCCGACAATTTGAAGACGAATCTATCGCAGATTTCGTTGGACGATGGCGGGGCCTTATCAACCAACTTACGTATGCCTTGCCTCAAACCGAACTCATCGAACTATTTACGCGGGCCTGCGCTAAGCACATCTCCCCTACCCTCCAAATTCAAACTTTCCGCACATTCGACGAGGCCTTTACCATGGCTCGGAAACTAGAAATTCGAGCCTTAGAAGAAGAGAAATTGCGGTTGCGTAACAAAAACCCCAATTTCCGAACTCCTGATTCTACCAACAAGCCAAACACCACCACTCCTCACGCGTCCACTTCTTCTAAATCAAAAGGAGCTGTCCACGCGGTAATGGTCAAATCTCAAACACCGTCCAATACTCCGCCGAAAACCACTTATAAGTACAAAGCCGAGCCCACCAATTACACTCCCTTGGGAGAAACTTATGGCGTCATCCTGGAGAAATTGCTCAAAGCTGGGGCTATCACCTTGCCCCCTGTTAAACCTCACTCTGGGTTTGACTCCACCCGCGCAATACCTTCCTGGTACAAAGAAAATGACTTTTGTAACTTTCACCGCGTAAAAGGACATAGTCATGAAAACTGCAAGATGTTGAAAAACATAGTGCAGGAAATGGTTGACGCAGGGGATATAACCCTCGATAATCCTAACGCCCCTGCTAACCGAAATCTGAAAATTTTCAACAAGCCATTCCCGAATCACTCGTCCAACAGTAACGTGAACCAAGATATCTTAGCCGAGGAGAGTGTTCATGAGATCCATGCAGTCTTCGATTCTCAGCCAAAAGCCTCTATTGAAAAAATTTTTTTAAATCAAGCCTCTCCACCAACACAGGAGTTTGAACCTCCTTCACCACCATCAAGCCAAAGTGAAATCATTCCTTTACCCATAGAAGAGTTAACTGCCCGGACTTCTCTTCTCATCGACGAGTCTTCTTACACCACATCCCTACAAGACTGTGAGCGGATGCTATCTAATTTATCTATTTCCCAAACGTCCCCTTCTACCACTCTTGCTACACAAGAGGAAGGCTCGCCACTCCTTTTGACATCCTTAGACGAGAAATCTCTTACACTAACATCACCACATTCTTTAAACGTGACAGATCCCCTCGAACACGCCCTCCTACCTATTAGTCCCTCATCGCCTAAATCTTTTCAACGACCGGTTGACCTCTTAACATCTATTGATACAGTGCCTCATCTACCTCCTGTGTCACACCCGCAGTGGACTGGAATTACAACCCACCTTTCTTCCGTACAAAAATTACAAATCACACCTGGAGACTGTCATTCCACAGAAGATAGACAGGCCCTATGGGAACGTTTGAGTACCCCTTTTTCTACTCAAATGCAAATGACTGATCCTGATGTCTCCACCATATACCCGAAGTGCTTACAGAAGCTTAAAATGCCCCTGTTCTCACCTTCACCCCCCTCACCTCTACCAAATGCCCCGTCCACTTCTATCAACTTAACCAGATCTTCCCCTACGCTTGGGACCTCACCAATGCCCAGTCTAACGCACCCGCCTAAGCGACTCGATCTATCCAAAAATAAATCCGCTCCGCCACCTAGGAGACAAACTCAATCCGTGCCCCTATCACAATCAAAACCATCATCGTCATACCTACCTTCCATATTGGGACCCCATCCCTCTACCTTACATCAATATATCATACCTCCTGCGTTTTCTTCAAAACAACCTACGCCTTCCGCACCTATACAGAAATTCCAGGGTATAGCAACACCGTCACTCCGCGTATCCTGTCCACCTATCAACCCTAAACAAATTCCATCATCAAAAGATTTGTTTTCAGTCACTCCTATTTCCCCGTGGTTGTTTTCTGATACCACATCATCTGCGGCCTCATCATCCAACATAGCTTCTGCGCCAAAGAAATCACGTTTAGTAAAAACCATGTATCAACACCCCTCGGCTAAACCACCACCCATGCGAACCAATCATGCCCAAACATTACCAAAACCCGCACAACCAATACCCTCATCCTCTTCCGATTTTGACCCACTCAAAGGATCTTACGCCAAAATCCTTGCTATGTTGGTGGAGAATGCGACCATTTCCCTACCTCCACTTAGACCTTATGACCCGTCTAAACCCCGACCTATGGGTTACGATGAGTCTAAAATCTGCGCTTATCACCGCACACCAGGACATGATGTGGAGGGATGCAAAGCTCTAAAAACCATCCTTCGCCAGTCACCTCTCCCGGATAGAAAGATTAAGAAAGACAACTTACGAAGGGAGAGACCTTTAGTTTCCATTCCCTCTCCTATACCATCTGTCCCCGCCTCACCAAGATCTATCATTATTACAACCCCACCTCTTGAAGACCATGAGTTATCCCAACCATCTTCCTCATCTCAGGTCTACGAGATTAATATGATTAGTGTCGCTACTCGAGGGCAGAAAAACAATGGGAAAGCAAAAGAAAACACACCTGCGGCATCTCTTTCTCCGTCAAACATCCCGATTGCACCACCACCTAAAGTGGTCATTCGCGGACCCGCCTATCCCGTCTCTAATGGCATTGCCCACCGAAATATGATTAAACAGCTTCACCAATCGCCCGTAAAAATGACACTGTATGATCTCATTCAGACTTCTGAATCTCATCGACAAGCTCTCGTTGAGATCCTTCAAGGGATAGAGGTTTTACCTAATGAAACCCTGCCTGTCGCCTCCATTCTAACACCCAATCACGTTGCTTCTCTCACCAAACAACCCACTGCCCCAACCACTTCTGTCTCTGTACAACAAGCTGCTGCAGTCAGTTTCTCTGAAGATGAAATTGTCGACTTTGGTACAGAAGACCCTGACCCTGCCCTTTTCATCTCCGCTTACGTCCGGGACATTCGAGTACGTCGGGTTATGATTGACGGGGGCGCTAGCCTAAACATCATCTCTTCAAAAGCCTTCCAACAGATGAACATCCCTTCTAGTTGCATGTGTGCCAACCCCATCATGTTGCGGTCATTCAATGACGCTATTACTTCTACCTTAGGCACCGTGATCCTCAACATTCGCGTAGGACCACGTACTTTACCCGAACTCTTCTATGTCCTTGAGGGAGAGTTCCAATATAATATATTGCTGGGTCGTCCTTGGATCCGAGCCATGGGATGCGTTCCCTCAACATTACATAGATGCATAAAATTTGAGTACGAGGGGAAGTCTTACACCGTAAAAGCTGACCCTCCCCCCTTTAAAACCTGCAATATGTTATACCGCCCTAACGATGTGCTTATACCAATCAAGACACCCATACATTCAACCCAACCATCCTCCTCAAATGTACCTCAACCATCCACCTCAACCGCGCCTACGCCTTCAATTGATGAAACCACCATCGCAAAAACCACTTCCCTTCCCGCAGCTAACATTCCAACCTCCGACCCCTTAGTAGATGTTTTTCAGCGCCTTACGCTGGGGGAGTACCGCCTATATAACGTTAGTTCTTTCCCTACCCCGCAGGAGTACGGACAATTACATGCACATCCCACCTACGACCGTCGCGTGGGGGAGATAATCTCTTACGGACCACCCCATTGCCGCACTAACCTAACGTATGGGGGTGTTGACGCATCCTCCATTACCCCTGAACCTCCTCTTGGTGTGGTTCCTTTCCAATCCGATTTTCAATACTTGACAAATCGTCGTTTCGCCCTCACCTTCTTGACTCGCTGTGCGTGGAAAGGCTTTGGTTTTGGCCTTTACGAACAAGGCCGACATACACTCATTCCCGTGACTACCCGTAAACATAATGATCGCAGTGGTCTCGGTTTTCCCGAAACACCTACACAGGAGACACCTCCTGTCAGCTGTATCCTGGAAGAAGAAGACGTCGCCCCTACCAAACCATCATCACCCACTTTGCCATCATCACCCGCAGAATCTATAGACCCTGAATCCATCCCTCCTAACTTTTTTTTTTCATAAATGCTATCTTCATAGGTCCTCTCACTTATCAACGCGATAATGACGACCCATCTTCTTTGCCCCTTCTTTATCCAGACATGATCGAAGAGGATTCGCCTTTGATTAATGTTGTTGAATGCCAGGATGACGACTCCATCCTCACTTACCTTGGCGCGGATGATTCTTATATTCAACGAGCCTTACCATCTGAAACCCAAACTATGCTGAACGAATCTACCATAGAAATCAATATCCACACGGAGGAGGATCCTCACATTGTGAAGATTGGACAATCCCTTAACACATCAGAACAAGCCGCCTTTACTACCTTTCTCCGTGCTCGCAACCAAGCTTTCGCATGGTCTTACGCTGACATGCCAGGAATTGATCCTACCATCGCCGTCCATAACATCACCCTAAACCCCGATTCCAAACCAGTCAAACAGAAATTGAGAAAAATGCATCCACGCATTGCTCTCTTGGTCAAAGAGGAGCTCCAACGACTCCTTTCTGTTTCCTTCATCTTGCCTATTGACTATCCTCAATGGATTTCTAACATCGTACCTGTCACTAAAGCGACAGGGGGACTTCGGATATGCACAGATTTCTGGGATCTTAACCTCGCTTGCCCTAAGGATGACTTCCCCTTACCTAGCATTGACCAACTTGTTGATCTAACTGCAGGTCATGAGATGCTCTCTCTCATGGATGGCTTTTCAGGATACAACCAAATTTTGGTTGCCCCTGCCGATCAACACAAAACTGCCTTCATAACTCCTTGGGGAACCTTCTGTTATCGTGTCATGCCATTTGGCCTTAAGAATGCTGGTGCTACCTATCAGCGGGCTATGACCTACATTTTTCATGACATTATGCACACTATCCTTGAAGACTATGTCGACGATCTTCTCGGCAAGTCTAAACATCGTAGTGAACATCTCGATGTTTTAACCATTATTTTTGATCGCCTGTTACAATATTCTGTCCGCCTTCAACCGAAGAAATGTGTCTTTGGTGTTCTTTCGGGAAAACTTCTTGGCTTTATCGTCTCTTTGCGTGGCATTGAGGTCGATCCATCTAAAGTCAAAGCTATCCTAGAAATGCCCCCACCCAAAAATCTCAAACAATTGCGTAGTTTACAAGGTAAGCTCCAATCTATCCGACGTTTCATCTCCCAACTCTCGGATCGGTGTCAACCTTTCCATCACCTCCTTAAAAAGGATATTGCATTCCAATGGAGCGAAGAATGTCACCAAGCCTTCGAAGCTCTCAAATCCTATCTCTTGCAGCCACCCGTGCTTATCCCACCCCAAGACGACCGCCCTTTCTACCTTTACCTTTCCGCCACCGACCACGCTGTAGGAGCCATGCTTGCACATCGTGACTCTGAGAATCACGAACAAGCCGTTTATTATATAAGTCGTACTTTGGTGGACTATGAGACTAGGTACACACATGTAGAAAAATTGTGCCTTGCCCTATCATTCGTGGCCACCAAACTCCGACACTACCTTCTAAATCACAAGACTTTCGTCATCACCAATACAGACCCCATCCATTACATGTATGCCAAACCTCATCTGAACCAACGCATTGCTAGATGGCTCATGCTTCTCGCCGACCTCGACCTTGAGTTTGTCCACCAGAAATCAATCAAAGGACAAACCATCGCAGACCAACTTGCGGAAGCTCCTTTACCTGGGGAACAATTTACCAATTTCACATTTCCCGACGAACTCATCGCTACTCTTTCCCTCACGGAGGAGTCGTACCCAATGACCCTCTTCTTCGATGGATCTAAATGCCAGCGCGGCGGAGGAGCCGGCGTTGTTCTCATTCCTCTCAACGCTGAACCTATGCCTCTTTCATTCCGACTTGATTTCCCTTGCACTAATAATACAGCGGAATACGAGGCCCTTGTTCTGGGTCTCCAAGTTGCGTTACACTTAGGTATCAAATCTATCAACATTTTTGGCGACTCTCAATTGGTAGTCAATCAAGTTATGGGCGTCTACCAATGCAAAAACGAGGAACTTCAAAAATACAAACACTACGTGGATTCACTTCTAGCCTTATTTACCCACTATTCTATACAAACCATTCCCCGCTCCACTAACAAATTTGCGGATACTATGGCTTGCTTAGCCTCGCAAATTCCCGCCGCGCCAACTGACTCTGAATTATTCGTCGTGGTCCAACAACTTTTTGCCCCATCCTATTCAACCCCGGTAGTTTGTATGATAAATACTGTGTCTACTAATTCACAGGATACCTGGTACCACCAATTTCACGACTACCTTACAATCTCTGTCCTCCCACCTGACCTTACTAGTAACGGCAAACGTGCTTTTCTTAAAAGTGTTTCGCGTTATGTTGTCATGGGGGGACTCCTCTATAAACGTGGCTTTGATGGCATCCTCCTTCGCTGTCTAACTGGCGCGGAGGCCACTCATACCATCCAACAGGTCCATGACGGTATTTGTGGTGGACATTTTAGCGGCCTTGCCGTGGCCAAACGAATCCTTCGCCTTGGTTATTATTGGCCTACTCTCAATAACGACTGCTACGAATATGTTAAGCGTTGTGTTATGTGTCAGCAACATGCCAACCTTCAACATACTCCTAGCCACCCGCTCCAGATCGCTCGAGATCTTTGGCCCTTCTCACAATGGGGTTTAGACCTTATTGGTGAGATTCACCCGACCTCTTCACAACGTCACCGTTGGATAATCACAGCGACCGAATATTACACAAAATCGCCTAATAACAGATAATGGAAAATCTTTCAAAAACAAGTTGTTGCAAGACCTGTGTGACAACTTTGGTATCAAACTTAGTTTCTCATCACCTTACTATCCACAAGCCAATGGGCAAGCCGAGTCCTCTAATAAAACACTAACCAAAATCCTCATGAAAGTTGTCAATGAATCCGGAAGAAATTGGCACGATCACATTCCCTTTGCCCTTTGGGCTTATCGTACTAGCATTCGTACCTCTACTAATGCCACACCTTTTTCTTTGGTATACGGTACCAAGGTTGTTTTGCCTCTCGAAATACAAATACCCTCCCTTCGAATATCTCTTCAGGATATTCTCACCAATGATGATTTCTGCCAAGAGCGGTTAGCCCAATTGGAGCTTCTTGACGAACGCCGTCTTACAGCTCTTGATCACCTTCAAATCTATCAAAAACGCATTAAACGTGCTTATGATAAGCGACTTCATGAGCGTACCTTTAAGGTTGGTGATCTTGTCCTCAAAGAGAATCAACATGTCACTAAACTAGAAAAGAGAAAACGTGGAAAATTTGCTCCCAATTGGATTGGGCCTTATATAATCACTCATACCTATGGATCTGGTACTTATCATTTAGCTTCGCTTAATGGTAAACCTGAGCCTGAACCCCTTAATGCCTTGCATCTTTGACCATTCTACTATTGAAATTAGTGTTATATCACTTCTTATCTACCTGCCGCTCGTCCCTTGAGCTCACTTACCACTACATACACTCTGTTTCCTACACTTCATAAATAACAATAAGCTCACATAGTTTGATCCTCACCTCCCCTTGATGATGCCTTCCCCTTTTTAGTCCTATCCATGAACTTCAAGTATTAAATAATCCGTATTCTTATGGGGATGTTTCTTGATCACTTCCTCACTAACAGATGCCTTCACACCAAAGAACATCGAAGTCATCTAAATTAATATAGACTGCTCCCTCGAAGGACAACTATATGCTGATATGCTGCTATTTAATATAGACTGCTTCCCCCGAAGGAAACAGCTATTCATTAAAATCATATCTTCTACTATAAATAGACTGCTCCCTCGAAGCCAGCTAATACACAGTCAGCCGTTATCAGAAGCTTTTCTCGCATTTGATCTCTTCGTGAGAACCCCTCAAGAATAAAACAATCATATCCCTGGTAATACTTCCCGCATCGACATGTCTTAGTCATAAAATAAAACAGCCCTCATTCAAAAGGACTTTTTGAGTTCAGGACTTTCTATTTTAGGGGTAGGTTCTCTTTCGTCAGAACACTCACTTTGTATAAGTTCTCTGCACCTCAGCTATACCATCCCCCTCACTCTCCCCAATTTGTTTTCAACCTCAAGGGACGTAATGGTATCTCGATTATATTGTGATTTACACAACTCTTTTCACGCTATTGAACTTCTCGTCTATGCACGGTACCTAGGGCTCTAAGCTCGTTCTACGTGGTTTGGTTTTGTTTATCTCTCTTCATCCACGGAGCACTCTTTCTACTTTGGCCCGCATCTAGATGTGTGTTGACCTTAATCAGGACACGATTCCCTACTCTTGGTAGGCTACTTCGTTCCCTCATACCTTTTATAGAAACATCACCAATTCATTCCAACAACACCATCAACTTACCTTTACTAATCTTAATATTTTTACAACACCAATTGCCTAAACCATACAATGCCCGAATTCGCTCTCCTGATCCTAAGGGATAACTACATCTGTCCTGAGGCCCCTCCTTCTTTTTGCAAAGGGCTATGTGGCAGCACTTTTGGAGACATGGGGTCTCCCAAAGTTAACGTCACCAATCCCCTACCATAACCGATCACTGGGTGGTAATATAAATATTTTTGTGTATTGCTATTTAATAAATCCCACATTCCTCTTTATCCTTTTTCAAAACACCGAAAGTCAAAACGCAAAACATCTTATTATTATAACTCAAATCAACATACATATTCAGCTTTATTTTAGTGTTAAACAAAAGACATCTTACTCTATCATCGGGGGGAAAACATGCAGGTCGGGCGTCTCTTATTTATTCTGATACCTGCTAACCATTACTCAGACCCTCACGCCTCATCCCGAACTAGGTGATGATCGTGATCGTCGACCCCTCTCACCGCGGCCTCTCTGTCTCAAGGTACCATGGCTATTGGTACCGCTCACTGATCTGCCAATCTCTCCTGTAACATATGATACGCCCCTCTCGCGGAGGACTCCAGCCTCTAGTCTCTCCACCTGTGACTCCCCAACCACTAACAATCCTCTTGTTCATTCACGGCCGTTTAGAGCTGCTGAGAACCAAATGTGACAGTACGATCCCTTTGCTGTAATCACCTATGTCAGGCGCTCACGTACACCTCGCAGTTCTGCTACACCCCATAATTCTATAGGCCTCTGTCTGTATCTGCATCCATTACCTGGCTATCGGCTGCTACCTCTTCAGGCCCTTCTGGAGGTTTTGGGCCGGGGGGAGGTGAGAAGGCTACCTCGGCGTCGATCCTCATATATGGTCTATAAGCTAGGGGTATATCCTGCCACAAATCCAAAATTTGCGCCGCACGGCGATCTTAGGGAATCCTCTCATACTCACCCGGCTTTGTGCCCTGCGATCCACCTCAATCGCTTCCTACACCCATCAAGCTCCTCAGATATGTTTCTTGTTACCATATGTTTCCGTATGGCCTCCAACAGATATCGCAAACCAGTCACTCTCTCCATACCGCCGTAATATCATATCACCCGTCACGGCATGGGATCGGCCACTCTTGTCTGTCTGGACCCATCGTCTGAATCCCAAACTATGCACTCGGGTTTCTCCCGACTGGATGGGTCGGGCCTATTGGGTGCCACACAAAACAATGTGCTCATAGGCCCAACAGTGAATACGTTGAACAATCCAGTGTCGTCTGTGATTTCACCTACAAGCCCATAAACCCCTGTAGCGCCCGCCAAATATCTGTATGCCTCAGGACAACGTAACGTTTCCTTTCTACCATCTCCCAGATAACACCATCATGCCTTTGGAAAATCGCCTCCTTCTGCCCTCGGTAATTCATAATACCCTCCCGCTATCATAATATCACTTCTAACCTTGTCTCCCTCTCAGGGTGCTGCTGCATACATTACCCCCTATAAAGGAATAACCCTCACTGTGTCAAATCTCGGCGTAGGACCAAATCTTGGCTGTTATCGCTCCCCCTTGCCGCTCTAAGTATTTCCTGCATTTATAAATCTGGTTCTCCGTATAGGGAGTACCTCAATCTGAAACACATCTTCCAATTTTACTGTCATCTCCCCTGTTGGCAGGATAACAGGTATTTGTCTCGGGATTCCATCTCTCAATCAATGCCTGCAACATAGCATGGTTCCGTGCATTCGTGAATAATAGCGGATTCCACTTAACCCCAAACGATTTATCAATGTCCATTAGCTGGTGTTAACATCCGCCAGGTTCATGACAACAGTGCTGGCACAATCATTCATCCTCAACCTGCCTCGCCTGCATACACCAAAACAACAACAACCATTCAATCCGTCAGGGTTTTTTCAAACATTCTGAATTCCTCCAGTACCGTTATCGGTTTATCCATAACCGATATCGTTAGTAACCGATCCCGGTGTCTCCCTAACCGCTTCCCGGTCACTGTCAATTACTACAATCTTGCCTAAACAACTACCTACACAATAAATTTGGGCTCGTTTTATTCCTCTCTGTATACACATACATAACCCGAAACCCTTGATTACCTACCACTTAACATTACCTCACCTATTACCCTTGCTCTCATGTTTTCTTCTTCATATCTACCCACTTATCTCTTATTCATAACAACATGCAAAAATCAAATCACACCAAAACATTACCTCGGGTTTGCAGTAGTCTTAAGGGGCCCTTGTACTTACATCTGTCCCCGCTGCTAGATGTTTCTCATCGTCCTGCCATTTCACCACTCTTTTCAAATCGCATTTTACTTTCTGAATCTCTGTCGGCATTCACCTCCAAGTCTCTTTTCTTATCACCAAATCTCCATACAAATCCTATCTCTCTTCTCCTTATCACTAAAATCTTCATGAATACCTGTCTCAGTAGTCAAAAAGCGTTGCATGCACATATTGAACCTATTGCATGGCTCTAAAATTAAAACTGAAGGGGCCACCTAGATTTTCTTATTTTAGAAAAGCTCATACCTAAATAACCGGTATCGGTTACTTAAACCGATATCGGTCTATCAGCTACCGATATCGGTGTTTTACCCGTAACGAAGCGGTTAGCAACCTTCTTATCAACAGGTTCTTTTCTTCATTTCTCACCTAAATTTTGTCACACCAGCCTCTTTTCATGCCATAAAACAACACAATTTACACATTTGGTCATCCACAACACATAGCATTACAATTTCATAAACATCATTTATTTTTATACAAATACACAAACCATCAACTCACGGATATCAAGAAACTATCAATCTATACATCAATTGGATCCAACTCATCAGTTACATATATCACAATGTCACAAAAACCACCAATTCATCACAATAACCTGACATTCATATATACATGCAAAACAAAAACATCAACAGCATCCATCTATCAACATGTCAACTAAACTTATCATACATTACATATTACCAACCATTAACAAAATATTTAAACACATTTTGAACACTGCACGTGGATAAAACATCGTCTCTATATATATACAATTTTCAAAAATACAATGTGGCCCTACATCGGGGCCTCTGTGATCTCATAATCCCACAAAGCCGGCACGCAGGCCGCAATAACTGTCAAAAAATCTCGACTCAGCTCGCAGGCCGGTCCCTCGTATCAAAAATAGATATATACTCGGCTCGCAGGCCGGTATCCACCTATACAACCCCCTACTCGGCTCGCAGGGCCGGTATACAATAAATGAATAAATGAATACATGAATAATACATAGGCACGAGGCCTCTATCAATACACCCCGGTTCACAGACCGGTGCCCCTCTATCAATACACCATGTCTGGGATCTCTCAGCTCTCCCCACCGCCCTCGGTGCTCTCCCCGCTGGTCCCTGTGGTGCCTCTCGCCTCCTGCCTGTGACGGACCCACAGCTGTGGCGCACCTCCCTGAGACCTCTGGCTACGAGAGGTTCTAGCTCTATGTGCCGCACTCATAGGGCGATAATCAACCACGTGGAGGTGGTACCATAAGAATATCCGGATAGTATCGGGCCTCCGCTCTAGCCTCAATGTAATGCTCTCGAGCCCACCCTAGGTTTTTTACGGGGGCTGGTCCCCTTGACACTACTACCAGTGCCCCCTGTGCCCTTTGGCTGGTGCCGATGGTGGGGCATGCCTGTGGCGTGGTTACAGTCCTGTACCTATGCTGGGGCGTATGTGGCTGTACCGACTGATGGTGGTGGGCCTGGGTGATAGCGGGATAGGTACCTGTGCTGGCCTTGTACCTGGAACCTGCACATGTGGCGTGCGGTGATGGTGGTGGTGCTGATACCTGTGCCTGATGCCTGAGCCTGGGCTAGCTGCCCTGTTGTAAGACAACCATCTGTGCCTGTGCTGCAGCTAGCTGCCCCTGTAAGAGAGAAAAAAAAAACCTGCACTGACCCCTGAGCTGATTCTCTCTTCCTATCACTGAGCAAAGGTTGGCTGTGTAGGCGGGGGTGGGTACTCTATACTGGTGCCCTCTCGGCCCAGCCCAACACACCCTGTATGCTCCCGGCACCCAGCATCAATCGTACACCCTCACCTGCGGCCTCTCTGCCTAACCAATCTGGATCCAAAGGCGTGGTTGAAGGCAAAGTGGGGTCTCTAAATCACTCTCTGGTTTCCTGTACTGAGGAAAGGGAGGTGGCTCGTCTTTGTCGCAGCCCCATTACTGAGTACCCTCTCAAGGGGTATCCGCTCGTACTTCCTAGCCTCCGTCCTATATCCAGAATGGTGTACTGGATTTAGGCGAACTGTAAGCGGGCTTCCTCTGCCAGGATGGTGACCTCTGTAGGGCTCCATATAATGTCTACTGCTGTAAGGCCCTCTAGCAGATGTCTATAGGATGTCACATCCCCGACCTGCCATAACTAATCGTGGCTGCGCCCGCGACCCCCAACCAACTCTGAAAGCCATATCGCGTATTATGACCCGTGGCCCTGGCTGCGGGGGTAACCCTACTGGCCTGAGCATACGAGTGCTAGAGCCCAACAATTGCCAACAAAAAGGTAGAAAAAATACAAATCGGCCTCCTCCGGCGATAGCCCCATAGCTCCCTGTATAATGGCCCAGGTTATATACTGGTGCCCAGGCGTAACAGGTGTGCTCCTCCACCATCTCCAGCAGCACCCCCATCAATGCTCGTGGGAAGCGGCCTCCCTCTGAGTCCGGGAGGGCGAAGCAGGTGATCCCAACCATCATCAACACAGCCAGTCGTGTCTCGTGTCGATGCGCACGGTACATGTCACCGTACCGATACTCGCGCTATGGTAGGTCAGTAGCGCGGCTGCATCCCAAAAACCTGCAGTATGCTGTCCATGGCAGTCTCTGAATCTACCTGGAAGACTGCCTCTCCCTCGATAGGTAACCGAAGGATGCGATACACATCCTCCAATGTGACGGTCATCTCCCCAGTCGGGAGATGGAACACATTGGTCGCCGGATCCCATCTCTCGATGAGGGCGACCATCAGGCTGTGATCTCTCTCTATCGCTCTGTACCTCTGGACTCCACCGAGTCCCACCTCGCGCATGATGGCCCAATGAGCCACAGATACAGTGTGGCCTCATCCGCACCAACAGCGGGGGCATCCTATCCGCATCGTCAACTGCTGACGTGCCTGCAAAACCAACCCACATCCTTAGACCTACTCTTTATTACAACATCTACTTTATCATCTAAATACCCTTTTATCCCCCGACCATACCCCGACTCTCTACACCCCCCCTCTAGCAAACCTACCACCACGGCGCCACCAAAAACCCAAAACCAACCCACCCAAAACCACAAAAACAAAACCCCAACAAAACACATCCAACCCAAGCCCACCTTACACCCCAAACCCTTCCCACCCCAAAAGGAAACCAACCCCCCAACCCAACACCCACAACCCCATCAACCCGCAAACCCAACCCAACCCAAAAAACCCAAAAGAACCCAACCCCTAACACCAAAACCCTTCTCCACCCCACCCCTCACACCTCAAACCCAACCCCCCACCCAAAACAAAACACCCAAAACCCAACCCCAACCCAAACCCCCACAAACCTACACAACCCCTACCAACAACCCCCCAAAACCAACAACCCAAACCCAAACACCCAAAACAACCAACCAACCCAATTTTTACCCCACTCCACCAACGCCGTCGGATACATGATCGACGCGACGCCGGTCACCTAACAACCCTCCCTTTCCCTAAAATTTGCGACCGATGTGCGGTCGCTTAGTGACGACATCGGTCGCGTGTTCCTCCCAGAGCCGACCCCCTCGCCGCGGCCCCCAAAACCCATTTTTTTTACCTATTTTGTCTACCCATCTTACCCACCCAAAAACCCTAAAAACTTACCCACCTACCCACCTTAGCCTATCTACCCCTATCTACCCTCTCCCTTTTTCAAATCATTTTCCATTTTTCTCATTATTTCCTAAAAAAAGGCAAATTCCTACCCAAACCCCCACCCAAATTTAGCATAATACAACCAAATCACCAAATTAAAGAGTTTCGAATCTACCCGTACGACGACACGTCGTCGTGGTGGGATGGGTGGTGGCGGTCCAGCTGGTCCAGCCCCTCCAACTCCTCCTACCTGTGCCATGGCTCCAATCCTGATCTGCTGGGTCCCCGGCCAATCAACTGCTGCCTCCTCCTTAATCGGGCCCACTATCAACTCTCTCCTCCAATACAATAGCTCCACCTCACTCGATAAGCCTCCAATCCCAACTCTCCACGTCAGACAAGTCGATTTGGTTTGCAAAATAACAAAAGTGACAATGACAAGCCGTATTTTTTCTTTTTATAGGTTTTTTCACCTTTCACCGATATCGGTTTCATTTTGCCCTAAGGAACCGGTATCGGTCCCTTAACCGATATCGGTCATAGCCAGAATCGACATCGGTTCTCTACCCAACTTTCCCCAATTTTTATTATTTTTGCCCCTTATTTACCATTTGCCCCTTTTTAACCACATATCGCCTATATCCACCCTTGTTGAACACCATTTGTTTCTCTATTTGGCCCGACCCAAGGCCTCGACCTACCTATTTGGCCCGACCTAAGGCCTCGCCCTAACCTATTTGGCCCGACCCAAGGCCTCAAAAACCTACCTATTTGGCCATACCCAAGGCCTCGCCCTACCTATTTGGCCCGACCCAAGGCCTCAACCTACCTATTTGGCCCGACCAAGGCCTCAACCTACCTATTTGGCCCGACCCAAGGCCTCAACCTACCTATTTGGCCCGACCCAAGGCCTCGCCCTAACCTATTTGGCCCGACCTAAGGCCTCGCCTAACCTATTTGGCCCGACCCAAGGCCTCAACCTACCTATTTGGCCCGACCCAAGGCCTCAACCTACCTATTTGGCCCGACCCAAGGCCTCAAACCTACCTATTTGGGCCCGACCCAAGGCCTCAACCTACCTATTTGGCCCGACCCAAGGCCTCGCCCTAACCTATTTGGGCCGACCCAAGGCCTCGCCCCAACAACTTGGCCCGACCCACGATCCCGCATCACTTCAATACCATACCCACAATCAACGTTTTATTTTATCCATCCATCATGTACCTTTTGTTCAATCGAGCTCACCTGTTCATTTTTTAGCATGATTAGGGTCCTTGACTTGATCTATCGACCGACTTTGCCTAGACCTAGACCGTGACGTTTATCTCAACCAAACCAACCATTTGGTATTGCCGAACATGCCTAAACGTTCCTGTACCTCACCTGTTATATACCTAGGAGCTACTTCCTATGCCTTGGATACCAGGATTATATCACCCTTGTTTGGATAAACTATCGACCTTTGCCTACACATTGCTGGTTTGCTTGTCAAAAATCATGTACCCTCGTCGTACTATTGCATTTCAAACATGCGTCTGCTTCCTTGGACCTACCCCACCACCTTACCATCCCTCTCTACAACATATAACCTTTATCAACCCTATCCCTGATTTCCCGTTCACTCAATCTGCGATAGATTTGAGGGGGATTACCTACATCCTTTAACATGAGAAACCACTTCATATTATTTTCCGCGCAGCTTTACAGAACAAGCTACACGACAATAAGGGGCTAATGTAGACACCAAATTTGTGTCTTACGACCCCTTGTGACCCGCATCCCATTTCGCAACCTAACCTCATTACCTAAACCTTACACAATTATTTATTAATTACCTCATAATTGATAAATCCACATCACCTTACCTGCCACCTCACTTTACCACCTCATCATGACCTAGCCCTAACCCTAAACTAACCTAATTAAGGCCCGTGACTTGGTCTAGACTCACATCCATAGCTAATGCCTCCTTACTCACACCCAAAGCCGATCTTCTAGTCACTTGACCAAGCCCGCAACTAATCTCTCGGGAGAAAAGCACGGAAGGTGGGCTATTTTACTAAAAATAGCCTACTTTTTCCTTACCGATGCCGGTTCCTCCTCAACCGCCGTCGGTTACGCAACCGCCATCGGTTCCCTGTAAATGGGCTCCCCAAACCAAAACAACGGATCAGAATTTCATTTTGGAGATCAGTCGAATGATTTTGAATCAATAGAGAGCATTGCGAGCAAGAAATAGAGTCCAGATCTTCACTTAACCAAGCAGAGATGAGTGAAGAAACGGGAAGTGCTTGCAGTAGAGGATATCAACTTGCATCTTCGTCAAAACCAGTAAGTCATATCTTGCATGTCCTCTGTTATAACATTTCTTATGCTTCTTGAATCTCAGTCCTCCTAAATCCATTTCTGAATCCACTACCCAATGTGCCATTGCATCTAACTGTCATTCTTTTATCCCTCATCATCTCATTTCCTAATATCATCCATAAACCAGCCATTACAAACACCATAGCTAGCAAGAAGATCCTAGAACCCACCGATATCGGTTATCAGTAATAATCCGCCATCGGTTATCAGTAACCGGCATCGGTTCCTCTGATCAAACCAGAAAACCAGCCTTTCCCCTACCCAGTTCAACGAAACAATTTAATTGATATTTTACAGTCTTTTGTGTTGATTCATATTATCAGGGGAATTGACCACCTTCGAAAGGAAGTTTCCTCATTTATTGTTTAATCAAAAGCTTGTGGTCTTGTGTTCTTATTTGCAGGCAGTCCTTCCAAGACAAAAAGGAGTTCTCCGCAGTCACCTGATCTTTCTCTACGGTACGTGCACACCATCCCAACATTCAACAGGTATTCCTCCTAACCGTAATCTCATCTGTTTCTAAAAGGAATGAAAGGATAGAAGCAACTCTATTCCCAAAAGCTGAAACATTCCGAGCGAAACAGAAGAATCGACATTCAACCACCATTTTTAATGCAGTATGGCTTCCATTCTTCTCCAGCATGGTCAAAAATCTTAGGGAATGAAATTTTAAGGGTACCCATGCTATTTTGATGGATTTGGTCGGTGGTTGAATCATTCATTTCATTTTTCCCACATTTCTCCTTCGTGACTCAGGTTTTCATTGTTAAAAGCCAAATTTGGCTCATTTGTAAAGGGTTGGAAATTTTGATGATCTACAAGTTCCCTCCTTCACCCTAGCAAGTGGATTTGTGGAATATCATACTTTTTTAGAACAAAAACATTTTTTCTACCTCCTTGCTATTGTAATGCACTATATTCAAAAATGGAAATGATAATGCAAGCTCTGTGAATGAATCTTCAATCCTTTCTTGTGTTGTTTACTTCATTTTGATCCTTCATTACATTTTAGCAATTTGTGCATGATTTTTGTTGCATTTTATATAATCTGTTTCAATTTGGAGAACTAGATGTCCAATCACTCCTTTGGTGTACTCACTTCTTGTTAGTTTCATTTTTATCTTATTTTTTCTTTCTTCTATTCATGTCTCCTTAGTAGAATTAGAGTAGGATTTTGAGTTGAACCTCTAAAAATTTCATGCATCACATATGATCAAAGGAGTATAGGAACCAACATTTAATCTGGCGAGTTTTTTCCCATTTTTTAAAGTCCCAAACTTGGGGAAAAGATTCAATGTTGTGCAATCACACTGGATGAGGCCCCATTATCAAACTAGAAATCTGAGAAAAAACATCCAGGGGTGCTTGTGAATTTGCAGTTGTAACATTTTTTGGCATGCCTGGTGGGGACCTTAGAGGTCTTCATCTTCATTACAATGAAGTTGATGTGCATTTTTTGTAAGTTTCTTGCTTAAAAAAGATCCCTACTTTTGCACATCTAGCGACTCCAAAGAGATAAATCAACTAGTTTTCAGTAGTCCAAGTCTGAAGATTCATGAGAAGGATCTAAACAAGGTCAAGGGCTAGAGAAGAAGGATTTTCTGAGTATCTACAATTATCCCTAGGAAGAAGAGAGAGAGGAAGAAGAATTCAAAGGTCTCCATCTCCACCAAACAAAACTCTATTAACTCCTCCACCTAGTAGACCTTTCACCCAATCAACAAGGGTTCTTAAGCCAATCAGAATGGCACAACACAACCCTTATTTAAACTTCACTGGCAGTAGCCCACTTTGTCTTAATGCATAAATCCCAGTTCCAGCTGCAACATTGAAGAACATCCCATACTTTACTGCGGAAAATCAAACCACTCCTAGTGATCATGTCAAAGACATTGCTAATGTTTGTCCAATCTATGAGATTGTTGAGATGTAAATTGCTATCAAATTTTTGGCATCTTCATTCAAAGGGAAATCCTTGCAAATGTTTTAAGAGCCTTGGGGAAGGCTCTATCCAAAATTGGAACCAGTTGTGCATAGCTCTCCATGATCAGTTTGGAGAAGAGGGAGATAATTTATCTCTATTGGAACAAATGACAACTGTCAAGAGAGCTCCCAATGAGAAGCTAACAAACTTCAATTTCAAATTTCAAAGGACATGGGATAGAATCCTAGTGACAGTAAGGCCAACAACTGAAGGTGATTTCTTATACTATCTCAAAGATTTAAATTTTGGTATTTCTATGTTAATCCAATCCATGGGAGGTGAAAATATACTTACAACTTATAACATTTCCATTAGGGCTGAGAATTGTTTAATCCAAGCTAGTAAAATGGCTCCTAGGCCTCCCATGCCCTTATATCCAAACATGGAAATCCCAAGCACTAGTCAAGCACCTACTTTAGCTCCCATTCCCACGCCTACAAATCATAGTTCAAATGAAACTTCTACTTCATCCTTTAGTGCCTTAAATGAACTTCAAGAAGTCATGAAACAATTACAAAATTTAGGCAATGAGTTGGTTACACTCAAGAGGCAGCAAGCCCAAAGTTTTATACCTTCTTATCAGTCTCAAACTTAGCCTAATAGGACACCCAATCTAGCTGTAAATCAAAATCAAGTAAGGCCTCCTGCCAATAGACCATTTCTGCCGTATAACCCCAATGTTGCATCTACCTCTAAAGCCTTAGTGTCAGTGCAAAATAATATAGCTCAAGAGTATGATTAGTGTTTCCCATCTAATGAACCTCACAACCAGTCTATGTGCTTCAATGGTGATTTGAACCAAGATTTGATGGTGACCAAAACTGGTGTAGAGAGTGAGGTGATTCAAGAAACAAACCAACAACAAGGAACATATCAACAAAATATAACTCCAAATGAGACTACACTTGTGAATTGGTAGGTTGAAGATGTTTGTGGTATGAATCAAACAATTTCCCAGAATGTAGCAGCTAACAGATGATCAAAGAAAAGGAATATTGGTGAAGGGAAGTCATTAGCTCCAGGTGATCCACAACCTTCCAGCACTCCATAAAGAGTTGGTAGGAAAAATGCAATTCCAAATGCGCAAGGACAACCTAAGTCATGTTCTAGACCAGCTCAAATGCCAGTTGTTGCAGCCCTTGTACAAGAAAATAATGTGCATGCTAAGGGGTAGCAAAGAGATGTTTCATCCCCATTTAACATCATTAAACAAATGAGGAAGACAAATGTTAATATATCTATGTGAGAATCACTATCCATCCCAGGCCAAAGGGATTTACTACAAGCTGCCATGAAGAATTGGTCAACTTCAAATCAGCAAGCTCATATGCAAGAGAAGGTACTCACAAATTTTGCTCAACTTAAGGAAATCAAGGTAAATGTTTGAAGCCCCCTCCATTCTATATTTCATTGATCATTGGGGATAAACTAGTACACAATTGTATGATTGATTCTGGGGAAACTAGTTCTGTGATGCCCAAGTAAATAGCTGATTAGTTAGGCCTCCAATAATGAATTCATATCTAATGGGGTGGTGCAATTGGATGGGATAGTAGTAACAATAGTAGGGGTAATTAAATATTTGAGCCTCACTTTGCACACATGCCCCAATCTCACTATTTTGCAAGATGTGTTAGTGATAGATTTGCCACCACTTTTTACCCTATGTTTGTCAAGGGATTTCACTGCTAGAATTGGAGGCTATTTATCTAATGATTGGTCACACATGTTGTTCTAGACCAGATATGGAACTAAGGCCACAATCAGGTCTGAACCTATTGTAAACTTTCACATTGAGCCTCATACTCCAAACCCAAGCAATGCCAACTGTTTAGCGTTTGATCAAGAGGATTATCCAAGCACTCGTGAAGCTAACACCAAAGTTGGAAGCATCCCAGATTTGAATCTTGATGAATGGGAAAGCAAGGTACATGATTTTGATCCCTACAAGGAAATAGAGGAATCTGAACTAGGAGTCTATTACATGCATGAAGAAAATCAGCCTCTTCCTAGCATCACCAAGCCAGACCATAAAGATGAAAATGAGATATGGAAGTTGTTCTTTGATGGATCAAGAAGTAGAAAAGGTGCAGGAGGGGGAGTTATTCTTTTTTCACCTCAAGGAAATACGTATTATTCAACTTTTAGATTTCAGTTTGCATGTTCCAATAACACTACTAAATATGAAGCTTTGATACGCGGTTTACATTTGTTAAGAAAGAGAGGTATCAAAAACTTACAAGTCTTTGGTGATAGTGAGCTAAATGTTAATCAAGTTAAAGGGCAACATGCTGCTAAGAATGATCTCCTCAAGTGTTATAAGAATAGGGTGTGGGACCTGTTGGTGTAAATTCTGAGTTTGCATGCTTTGCCCTAAATTTTATGTCCAAATCTGCTCACAAACGTTTTATTTTTTGATTTGATGATCTGCAAATCATCTCTCCTAGTTGAAAGCTTACAAAATGCTCGAAATGTTATGGCTTTGCCTTATTCTGAAACAAATTTCCAAGTTCCCCCCCCTTCTGTGACCTAATTTCTTCTTTTCCACGGGTTGTGTCATTTTTCCTTTGTCAAAATGTGCAAGAAACTCATATTTGATCAAATTCCATTTATGTGCAAGTGAAATCCCAATCCCCTGGTCTAAATTAATGTCAAAACATGATTCAGTTGGTTTAAAATTGAGAAATTTGCATTCCTTGTAAAAAAATTCAATTTCTAGGGCATCATTTGAATTTTTGATGTTTTGACAATCATGTGGGCACCATCTACCTATCAAATCCATTTTTGCAACTTATTGGTGATGTGGCAGGTTCCTATTGGCCATGGATTTGTGGGAAAACATTTCTAACTCGTCACTTTTGAAATTTTGACAAAGGGAAAAATTTTATCCGTGGCTCTGTTTGCTACAGTGAAGTGCCTACGTGGCACAATTTGACTTCCTGGAGGATTGGTGGGTGGTGGAGATCACTTAGAAATTTTCCTTCATTTTTGCCAAATTCTCAAAATCAATTTTTTACCTGAAGGCCCACAATGAATGGGAGGCAGACACATGGCAGGAAGGGCATGCGGATGGCGGAAGGACTTGGAAAATTTTTATTGTTTTTTTCCTCAAATTCTAAGGTAAAAATTTGGCCCGAAAACCCTCACCCAATCACATGTGGACACGTGTCCAGGAGGCGAGATAGAAGAAGGGGCTGAAGGAAAATTTTATGAATTTTCACCTTTATGGTTGCAAGGTAAAAAATGATAAATGGTCCCGTGACCAATGGGGAGACAACACATGTCCAAAAGAAAGATGGGGGAAAGCAGGTTGATGGAAATGTTTTGGATTTTTTGCCTTTAGAGGAAAAAACTTAAGATAAAAAATTTGGTCTGCTTTTCTGCATATGAAGGAAAATTATATGAAGGGGTAGAGGTTCGGAGCTTGGGGAAAATATTGAAAATTTTACAAATTTTGGCAAAGAAAAAAAGTTATCTGTGGCCCCGACAGGGAAAAATTGGATGTGTGCCCCTGCAGCCAATAAGGGGGTGACACATGGCATTTTCAAAGGGTCAAAAAGATGAGCATGGGCCTACAAAGATTTTTGATGCTTCCAGATGATTTTAGGCAGAGTTGCAGGTGTGGCCCCATGACGAATCAGAGGGCGCCATGTGGCAGGGAAGAGAGTGGGTGTTTGAGCCCGTGGAGTTTTTTGAGAAAATTTTCCTTTTCTCAAAAGGTTGGTGAAATTCATAAAATTGGTCCACATTTTAAGGTAGGGCCCACATGAGGACACATGGTGGGTCCAAGGGGGAAGAAGAGAATTTTTGAAATTTTTTCCAAAGATTAAAAAGGGTCGCAAATGCATTTTTAAAGATGGGGAGTTGATCCAATCATGTTTTGACACGTGTCCCACCTTATCCAAAGGTCAATAAAGGGAATATTCATGAATCTGTTATCCCGTAAAATTGACAAGGAAAATTTTACTGATAACCATACCAAAAATTTTGTTCCGATCCCTCGTCAGGGTTCCCTTGCATTTGGAACGTTGCAAAATCCCTTTTCCGGGAAATCTGGTTTTCCGAACTTAGCCATTTTTGGTCTTTTTGGCTGGGCGCACCTGGAATGTCTATGCAACATCAACTTTTGGTAAGCATGCGCCCCCTTTAAATCCTTTGGCGCATACTTTTGAAGTGTCGACACACATTTTGGTGCACCTTGATATGTTGAGTCTTTCTTGCATGCGCCAAGGCGCATGCGCCTTCGTGTCAACAATACTTTTGTTGCGCCACGTTTTGGTGCGCCAAGGGCACACATATTTCCATGTTGTCGACATCACTTTTGGTGCACCGAAGGCGCACATAACTTAGTGTTAACATGTGATTTGGATGTGCCAAAGGGCGCAAGCTTTCCAGTGTCGACAGGTCGTTTTGATGCGACCACTTCAAAAAGTGGTTGGCACATTTATTACAACTTTCACCTATATATAGGCGCATCCTGCCCTGTCATTATCACCAATCAGAAAACACGTGATTATTTTCTCTGCACCTGTCAGCATGCCTGTCGTGTCTCATATCGATCTCATCATGGACCCTTTTTGTGCTTTCTCATCATTATATATATTCCTGGTGAGTGGTCCTTATTGCTCTTGTATTTTGTGTTTTGGTTATTGCTTTGGTGTTGGCTGGTTGGCTTGGTTGGTAGATCGTGTTTGTTTTGACCTCCCAACCTACTGTTGTTTTTCCATGTCCTCCCCATGCACTTCCCCCTCTTTCTAGATCTGCTGGTAAAGAGGACTCTGTCCTAAAAAAATCACTTGGATCTCTTTGTTTTACCCCCCTTCATCATCCAAGGAACCCTGCAAAAAGAACTTAAACATATGTAACCCCTCCAGAGGAAAAATCATAGCTTAAAAAATTGATAACTACTGTTTTTCCTTTGGCACAGCATCGCCACCTTTGCAACATGAAAAACAGTTGCGCCAACGGCGCATCCACCATGCCTATGCTACATAAAAAACATTTGTGCCCTCAAGGCGCACTTTCCTTGCTTGCATGCTACAAACGCTAACCCTGCGCCCTCTTGGCGCACCAAACT
This sequence comes from Taxus chinensis, assembly GCA_019776745.2. Lineage (NCBI taxonomy): Eukaryota > Viridiplantae > Streptophyta > Pinopsida > Cupressales > Taxaceae > Taxus > Taxus chinensis. The sequence goes on from JAHRHJ020003477.1 coordinate 1,067,355, forward strand.
CATGTGTAACATTGCAAAAACTTGCGCCATTGGCGCACCCTGCATCCATGCAACATCAGCCTTACTTGCGCCAAGTACAAAAAACTATTAATGGCGCAGGCGCATCCCCTTATTACAGCAACATCATGTTGTGTAGACCCTCCATGCGCCACGCCAAGTTCCCCTGTAAGCGCATGCCAAAATTATGATGTTACATAAACATTATACCTGCACCCTTTGGTGCACATCGAAGTACCCGTGCAACATGAAAAATACATGCGCCCTTTATAAAATGCATATATATGGCGCAGGCGCACTTGTCCTTGCAACAACAAAAAATGTCATCTGCAGTGTCCTATGCGCCCTGCGCCCTTTGGCGCTGATTTAATCCCTTGCAGCACCTTCTTTTCTGTGCGCCATACTATTTAACCCTGCAACCTGCAGTGTTCATGCGCCCATGCGCCCTGAGGCCTTAAAATTGCTAACTCTTCCTTCTGTCAATGCTTTAATGGAAGATCAAACAGCTAATATGACTTTCCTGCGATTGGGTTTCACTTCTTCTTCTTGCAGATCAGTAACTGAGTTCAGGACCACATATGTCAACATCAAGCAAGAGACCTACCAAGTCTAAGGGCAAAGCCAAGCTCACAGAGGAAGAAATGAAGTACAAATATCAGAGGGTCAGGATGCCCGAATCCCAGGCAGAGTGTGACCTGGACATAAGAGACTCAGAACTTGGTCACATTGATATGGAGGATTTCTGGGCCAGAACCCGGAGGGTCACAGGAAGTCCCTGGATGGACAAACTGGTAGGTAGTGGCCTGCATTTTGCTGGAGGGATCCCAGTTAGTGCTGTGAATAATGAGTTCATGATGGTAGTAGCCCGTTGCTACAACAAAGACACAAGATGTGTCCAGAATGAGAAGGGTGAGGTCGTGATCAACCTCATTGCCTCACACTTCAAAATAATGCTCAGCATTCCTCACCACCAGCACTTTGTGGCCATAAGCCAGGAAGATTGCACCAAGGCTTGGGAAGATAATGAAGATCAGTGTATGCAATTGATGAATGAGGTATACCTGAAAAACAAGAAGGTGGTGACCAGATGGCCACAAGTCATTCATCGCAGCGATTTCTCAGAGGAACTCAGTGATACAATCACATTCCTGAGCAGAGTATTTGGGCTTCCTGATGCCCACTACTTTCATAAATGGATGCTGAGATACTTGGAGACGATGAACAAAAATGTGCCAGATCAACGCTTCGAGTGGGCGGAGATCATAAGCAGCACCATATCTGAGCAGCTCCAACAACTTACCACAACGGGGAGGTTCTACATGAACTCCTACGTAGTTTATGCTGCGGCCTCGGAAAGAGATTATCCAGCCGTTAATGCGGTGCGGGGTTTGGCCCCAAGTCAAAATATATGAATACTATCCAGAACTGAAGCTGGAAAATAGTATCCCCCAGTTTACAAAGATTAACGATGCCTTCTTCTACGGCATCGTCTGCCTTTTGAGGCCAAACATGACTCACGGTCGTACGACCAAGAGCATTGTTGCAGCAACAGAGAAATGGGGGGCCTTGTTCACTCAATTCCCCACCTTCACTTATCTGAGGGCAGCCAACTTCTTGGGGGAACCAACCAAATTGCCAAGATATGCCGGCCCCAAGCTGATCCTGTTGGAGCTGTCAAGACAGCTCATAACCTACCACGAGAAGTGCCTAAAGAGAAAGAAGGGTGGAACTCCTTTCCCCCTCACAGTGGGTAGGTACACTTGTCTCTCTCACCACAAAGCCGGGAGATGTTTGCAGAGCTGGAGCTGCTAAATCTAAAGCACAACTTCCCGGCAAGGCCCACTTTCGACCCAAGGAATTGTCTTGCCCAGGGCCAAACTCGATCCAATCCACATTCCACAGATCGAGGATATTTATATCGACCTATATCATGAGGTCGAGCTCAGAAGGAAAGACCATTCCCACTTGGCCTTGGCTGAAATCATCCAGTACGGCGTAGCCATCGTCCCAAAAGGTTATCAAACTACTGATCAAGAAGTTGATCAGGTATATCTTGACACGGGTGGGGACGACTGGCCTTTTGCTGTAATTGATAGAACCAAAGCGCCTCAGACAATAGAAGAAAGGGTCAAAGAAACTCTGCGGAGAACAGAGCACTGGTGTAGGATGAATGGTCTCATCTACCTTGGAGTTGATTTCACCACTTCTCCATTGGGCAACGCACCTTCCAGGCCAAAACAGCTGCCAAAGAGCAAAGGGAAAGACAAGGAGGGTGAGTCAAGCTCCACCCAAGAGGAAGCTCCTGAAAGTCCTCCTTCCGCTTCACAAGAATGGGTTGTAACCTGGCTTCCTGGAAAAAGAAGCAGCGGAAGATGTTCCGATAGGCACATCCACTCAGGATGTTGCCACTACTACAACTATTGAGGTCCCTTCTATCTCTTCTCCCTCTCCTCCTTCCCCTCCTCGAGTGACCCAAGCGACCATTCCTTTGGTCGTGTCCTCTCCCCCATCTTCTGCTGTTCCCCCTTCCTCATCGTCCATCTTCTCTTCTCTCGCGGAGCTGTCCCCCACCATTTCTTCCCTCATCTCTCAGCTCCCTTCCATTCCCATGTCTACCTCCCCTGCAGTATCTCTTCCTCCCGTGAGCACTTCCTCGGCCTCCCTCTCAATGCCGCCTCCAAGTGTCTCCACGCATTTTCCTTCTACTACTGCAGCTGCTCCCTTTTCTATTTCCGGCCCCTCTCCCATAAGTCCAGCATGGATCTCTCAGCACCTGAGCCAACAAAAGAGGAAAGTTCCCATCGCACCGATGGACTTCTCCATCATCCCATCAAAGGGGACCAAGAAGCAAAAGCCTTTAACCCGCTTCTCTCAGAGTGCGTCAGGAGAGAGAGTAATGGAGATAGCTTACCCCAATCCTTTAAAGGATAAAAAGGATCTGTCTTCGACAGATTACACAGTGACCCAAGTCACAATGGGGACATCTTCAGAAAGCCTTCAAGGAGAGGCCCTATCTGCAGTTGACGCCCTTTGCAAGAAGCTCCAGGAAGCAAAGGAAGAGAAAAGGCTGTTAAAGGAGCAAAATAAACATCTTCTCCACGCCTTGCAGAAAATGGGCAGTGCACCTCCTACAACTGCCGCCGAAACTCCTGAGCCTTTGAGCCAGGATAAGATTAATGAATATGCCAAAATCGGTGAGCAGGGTATGGCAGTTTCCACCTGGAGGAGCCAAATCCTCAAAGAAAGTGAGGGAGTGATCGCCAAGTTCACCGGATTATATCAGAATATCAATCGGGTGAACAAAGAGCTCCAGGCGATAGCAGGACCCATCTCCGAAGAGCTGGACCATGCCAGGATGCAGCATGAGACCTTTCAGAAAATGCTCGACTGTTCAGTCAAAGATCTGGTCAAGTTCGGCGTCTTTGGACCCCAGAGCCCTCAACAAAATCCTTTCTACTCTGGATTATCGGGTTGATCAGCTGGAGTTCATCCTAGAAAAGATTGATAAGATAAAGGAGGAAGCCCTGGATGCAATGCATCAAATGGAGCAAATTGTCTTGAGAATGTCTCTGGGTTTGCTCACTCCTTCTTTCGCCTTAAGAAAGGTAGATGAAACTATTCGGATCTTCAAGGAGATCGTTTCACAAGGGCTGGGACCAGAGGTCACTTTCGACGCCGAATCCATCAACAACCTGCTGGCCTGTCGTGACTTCATTGGGTACCTGATAGAGGCAGAAAATGATTATTCCAAACTCCCAGAAAAGCTCACAGATGAGCGGGAGACTTGCGAGGCTATCAGTGATAGACACAAGGATCCTTCCCAGGATCAACTTCAACCCATGATCAGCAAGTTCATGGAATACCGTGCCCAGTTCCACATCTCGTCACCTGAGCAGCAGCAAAAGCAGGATACCCCCTTTCAGCCGCGGGGACGACGATGAATAGTTTCCTTCTTCCCGACTTTCTCCTTGTAAATATCTAAAGTATGTTGACACAAATGATGACATCATCCATGTTGCACCATGGGATGATGTCATCCACAAAGTTGTCAAAAGTCAACAAATGACTTTGGATATTTTGTAAGATATTTTTGTAATTAAGTGGTTGGTTTGTTTTTGCCTTCTTTTCTTCTCTTCTTCTATAAATACTTGAATACTTGTTGTATTCAAGGGTGGATACTTTTCAGATGAAAAATAGAAGTAAGAAGAAAAGACTTTGACTTTTTGTAACAGAAGAAAATAGTAATACAATATTTAGACTTTGTGCTGAATATGTGTGTTATACATCAGATCTTTCTTATGTTAGATCTGTATGTTTGTTCTGTTGAATCTACTTCTACTTTTTTGTCATTTATTCATCAGTATTGCTTTGTTTGTCTATGCAAGTAGGTTCGGCTCTGTTTACTACCAGCCCAAAACATAGACCCTCTGACCTTTCTACTTTGGAATTCATTTCTTTTCTCCCTTCAGATCCGTCTATCTTCCTTTCCTTCCTTCATTCCTTTCTGTTCTTCAGTCGAAACTACTCTACTGGGATGAGATCCCAACCCCTGAAGGCAGAATATTGTGAGACTTGCACAAGATTCTTGCTGGTAGAATAGCAATAAACTAGTTTCGCTTTGCTTACCCAAAGAGGGGCTATGCCCTGCACACTGTTGGCTCGTCTATCCATAGATCTGTCCATTCGACAGATTTTCGAACCAACAGTTTTTGGTGACTCTACTGGGGATCGAACAGATCTATCAGATCTATGATAGTGGTATGTTAGAAAATCAGTAAAAATCAGAAAAATCATTACCTGTTTGCAAATTTAACTTTTGCTTAAAATCCAATTTTTTTGCAAAAGTGACCCAAACTGAAAATTTTCTTCAGAGATCCATAGATCTGGGCTAGTTAAAGATCTTTAGTTCGCTGAGTTTTTACAAAAATCTGTATTTTTCCGTAGATCTGAGTTTTTGATAGTTTACCAAAAATTTCAAACTCTTTAAAAAGTCAACTCTAGATCCAAAAATCAGCTTACTAAGCTTTACCATCATTTTATCCTCGTTGTTCTTTGTCATTAAACCGCAATCGGTTTTCAAAAGAGGGATAAAATTTAAATATTTAGAAAAGTACATGCTGCTGGTTTTTGTCAGAAAAATCAGAAAATCAGCAAGTACAACCAAAAAGAGTTTTTAAATCTGCTCCACAATATTGCAGATCTGGAAGGTACACTGGCAGGTGAACCATTTACTCGTAGCAGGAGAGCTCGTGGAGAAGTCGATCTTACCTTCGACCTGCTTCAAAGGCACAACTTCGGTATAACGCCGGCTCACTTCTCATCACTAAGTTCAGCTGACCGGTCATCCAGGAGTGTCTCACCTCCACGAAGGAAGCATCTCTCATCAAGAACGTCTACATCACTTTGTAGTGCCTTGCTGCTCAGCGGAACTGTACTTCCAGCCCGCGTTCTTTTTCCACCCGTCCAAATGGCAGTACCATGGGGAAATGCTATGGGCCCCCTGGCTTTGCCACATCCTGTTCACGCGCTCCCACATGGAAACCGAAAGAATTTTCCCAAATTTGATGGGAGTGGAAACCAAAGCATGGATTCACACATATCTGCATTCATCATGTCATGCAGTATCCTAGATGTGACCCATGAAGATGTGTCGGTTCACCTTTTTCTAGAAACTTTGCAAGGGCCCGCAGCAGAATGGTTTCAGCATTTGCCGGCCGGATCTATTACTAGTTGGGCCACCTTGCGGGCTGCTTTTGAAGACAGGTATAAGCCTTCAGAAGATGCATTTGCATTATTATCACAAAGATCACTCACCTAAAGAAGGAGGCCAATGAGACCATGCGTGATTTTATCACCAGGTTCAATGCATTAATCAACCGTGTGCCTGTTGCCATGCTTCCAACACCGGAAAATCAGAAGTGTTTCTTCGTAAACGCTATGAGCTCGAAAGTAAGTTTCTTACTCCTGCAAGAACAAGTAGCTACCTTGATTCTCGCCCAGGCTGCTGCCATCGAATCGAAGATAACTTGCTAATATCTGGCGAATTAAAAAGGGAATCATCCAAGCTTAAAGCTTCGAGCCCTTCTCCCACTACTTCGTCTGATCCGGCATTTCAAAAGATGGCGAATGACTTGCTCGCATTAAAGAAAGCAGTTAGCCCAAGCTTCCCCCAGTTCCTCATACCGGGATATCCACGAAGGAATTTCATTTCCAACAATGTTCCCGCAAAGGCTGCGCTTGCCTGCAACTGCTCCGCGGTTGGCGCTTGAGGCTCCTCCGGTCAACGCTTTAGCCGAAATCGAAGAAGAAGAACAAAATTATGAAGAACCTTCGTCTCAAGGTGAAGATGATCAAGATGTCGGTGAACCGACTGGCGACTCTACTATCGGGTATATGGAATTTGATGAGGAAGAATCTGACGAAGAAGAGGGTACCCAAGGATATGCAAGCGGACAATCATATGTTGTTTTTACCCGCTCGCAAGGAAAAGAAGCAGAGGTCGCTGCCAATGTGCAGAAAGAGAAGGCTGCATCATCCACGCCCCCAACTATTGCTAAAAGAGGTAATCCTCTTCCTGCTCAACCCCCTGTTAAGTCTTTTACAAAGAAATCTTTTCCTCCCATCTCTCCTCCAAATCAGCCTTCTTCTATTTCCATGAAGACCAGTAACTTTACCCTACCATCGCGAAATGAAGGACTCATTCCTCCATCAACGCAACCCTTGGCCGCGTTTGACATAATTGACCACGCTAAAAAGACCAAGATTCAAATGTCTGAAGCCGAGTACCTTCAGTCAAACCCCGAACAGCTTGTAAGGTTGACTGAATACATCCAAAGTCAGGCTGTCATAACTAATCAGGTTTCCCCAAAAGGAATCCTTTCCACCCCTCCTTCATCCCGCATAAATGTTGCCTCGACTTCTGCATCAGGCAAGATAGAACCTTTCTACCTCTCCCTCCTAATCAATGGCCACAAACTAAGCAACTGCATAATTGATTCTGGAGCTTCCGATAATGTCATGCCGGCAAAAGTCACCCATGCTCTGGGCCTCACCCTTACCAAGCCTTTTGGCAGATGTTATTCCTTGGAAACAAGAAAGTTCTGCTGATCGGTCAAATCAAGGACGCACAAGTTTGCATTTGCAGCATTCCCAGAGAAAAGGGTAAAAATGACCGTCCTTGTTGCCGATATTCCAGCAGCCTATGGAATTCTGCTGGGAAGGAGTTTTTGCAGTGAAGTTGGTGGGGAGATTCATATGGACTGGTCTAAGGCTAGAATCCCCGTCAAAGGTGTAATGCAAACTTTGGAGCCTGAATCACAAAAGAAGTACCTGGTTACTAACTCCGATGACCCCAAAGCCCAAATTCTCTTCGAATCATCAGGGATGGGAAACTATTTCTTGTCTACCGAGTCTGACAAAATGGATGTCCTCATCCAAGAAGGGGATCTTAACAAGATCTGGACTTTGCAGTTTGATGGCAGCTGCGTGACTAGTGGGTGTGGCGCTGGTGCCGTGCTTATATCTCCCGAAGAAGAGATTATTCCTCTCTCTTTCAAGTTACAATTTTTCAACACAAATAATACTGCTGAGTATGAATCTCTGCTACTTGGCATGCAAGCCGCGAAGGAAAGAGGGATCAAGAATCTTAAGGTACAAGGTGATGCAGAGCTGGTCGTAAATCAAGTTAAGAGGATATACCAAGTGAAGAATGAAAGGCTCAGACATTACCGCAACGCGGTGTGGGACAACATCGAGGAGTTTGATGCTTTTTCAATAAAAGCCATCCCAAGAGCTCAGAATGACATGGCCGATTCATTGGCCGTTTCAGCATCCCTCATGCTCCCTCACCCAGGTTTGAAAACAGACAAATATACCATTGAGGTGGTTTTCCGCCCAAGCGTGCCGGACAATTCTCAGCATTGGCAAGTATTCAACAATGACAATCAACTCATTGCCTTTCTAGAAAAGGTGGAAAATTTTAGTGAACTTCATTTTGAAGGATCCACTTCTACATGCCGCGAATCAGTTACCGATCAAAATGAAGAATCAAAAGGAAGCGACGGCATATGTCAGCTCAAAGGAAATAAAATCCCAAAAGGCCTGGTCTCCCTAGAGCGGTTGTTCGACAGGCATGATCACTTTGTTAAAAAGAAAAGGTGAGATGATCCTAACTCCTCCCCAGAAACCGAACCGGTCAATTTAGGTTCGGTAGAACATCCGTAGTTTGTGAACATTGGAAAATGTTGCACACCTGAAGAGAAGCGGAAGTTTGTCAAACTGCTGAAGAAATACATGGATGTATTGGCATGGTCCTATGCCGATCTAAAGTCTTTCAAGCCAAAGGACGTCTAGCATGATATCCCATTGAAAGAAGACATCAAACCCTTTCGCCAGAAGCAGAGACATTATAACCCTAAGATCTCAGGTACTATCCAGGCTGAAATTCAGAAAATGCTGGACGCACGGATCATTTTTCCTATCCATCACAGTACTTGGGTGGCAAACATTGTGCCAGTGCGCAAGAAGAATGGTGAGATACGCATATGTGTGGATTTTCGCAACCTGAATCAGGCGTCCCTGAAGGACAACTACCCGCTTCCCATAATGGATCAGGTTCTGCAAGCAGTAACTGGATCAGAAATGTTGTCCATGCTTGATGGTTTTTCAGGCTACAATCAGATTGAAGTCTCACCTGAAGACCAATTTAAAACAACATTCACTACTCCTTGGGGTACGTTTGCTTACAGCAGGATGCCTTTTGGCCTGACCAATGCTGGTGCCACTTTCCAGCGAGCATGGACTTTGCGTTCAAAGGTATGATGGGGAAGGTCATCGTAGTCTACTTAGATGACTTAACTGTGTTCTCCAAATAGTGAAATGATCATTGTGATCATTTGGAGCAAGTATTGATTAGATGCCGAGAGCACGGGATCTCCCTGAATCTGAAAAAGTCTGTTTTCGGAGTCACAGAAGGAAAATTGCTGGGACATGTTGTTAGCAAAGAAGGGACAAAGATAGATACCGAAAGAGTTAAGGCTATTCAGAGCCTTACTTTACCTACAAGCAAGACCGGCGTTCACTCTTTCTTCGGAAAAGTGAATTTTCTCAGGCGCTTTGTTCCCGACTTTGCTGAAAAGACTCGTCATATATTAGACATGATGAAAGGGTCACCAACTTTCCGATGGAGCGAAGAAGGGAAGAAGTCGTTTGAGGAAATAAAAGCCTCCGTCGCTCACGTGCCAGTCCTGGTGTGTCCCGATTTCTCCAAGGATTTTATCATGTATAGCTATGCATCTAAGCATACTGTATCTGCCATCCTAATGCAAAAGAATTCTCAAAATGTTGAATCCCTGATTGCGTTTATGAGCTCTCCTCTCAAGCCTCATGAATTAAAAATGTCCCAGTTGGAAAAGCATGCCTTCGCCATTGTCAAAGCAGTCAAGAACTTCAGGTATTACATTTTAAACTCTCATACAGTGGTGCTGGTCCCTGACACGGCAGTCAAGTCAATTTTAACTCAACAGGAGTTAGGAAGCTTGCGGGGGAATTGGATTGCAAAAGTCCAGGAGTATGATCTAGATATAAAACCAACCAAGTTGGTAAGAGGCAAGGGCCTATGTCAGCTTATGGCTGAAAACAAAGATTCAGAAGACCCTGAGGAGAATGGATGATTTCACCAATGGAGCACAAAGCCAGCTGGAGAAACCTGATTCACTACCTATGGTCCTATTTGTCGCAACCAGCGACGAGTGGTATTCCGATATTGCTTTCTTTCTCACCTATGGCGAATGCCCAGCTCATCTAACTACAAAGGAGAAGTGCGCTATAAAGCTCAGAGCAGCCAGATATATCATCTGGGATGACGGTTTATACAAACGTGGAATAGATGGCATCTTCTTGCGATGTGTTGACAAGCCACAACAAGTGAAGTTACTTGAGAGTTTTCATAATTCGGCCTGTGGGGGCCATTTCTCCTCTTCCGTGATGGCACACAAGATCATCCGGGCCAGGTACTATTGGCCGACGCTTTTCCAAGACACAGCCACCTGGGTAGCAAAGTGTGAGCCTTGTCAGTAGTTTGTCGGCAAGCCCAAGTTGGTTGCTTTTCCCCTCAGGCCGGTCATTGTCGACGAACCATTCAAGCAGTGGGGAATTGATTTTATTGGTGCACTTAATCCCCAATCGAGTGCCAGACATAGTTATGTCCTGACAGCAACAGATTACTTCACAAAATGGGTGGAAGCCATACCTGTCAAACATGCCACTTCCGAGGTTGTTTGCAGTTTCATCAAAGAAAATATCATTGTCAGGTTTGGCGTTCCAAACAAGATTGTTGCTGATAATGCTTCCAACTTCTCCTCACGAGAAGTTGTTGGTTTTTGCTATGAATACGGAATAACTTTGGCTCACGCCTCAGATTATTACCCTCAGGGAAATGGTCAGGCAGAATCCAGTAATAAAAACTTAGTAACCATCATACGAAAGCTAGTGGATGAGAATCAACGAATGTGGCACAAGTCATTATACGACGCTTTGTGGGTGGACCGCATCACTCCCAAGAGGTCTCTCGGCATGTCACCTTTTCAAGTGTTATATGGCACCGATGCTGAGCTTCCCATTTCTGCGGAACTCCCTGCTCTGCGCTTGGCACGAGCAATCGAAGATGAGACTTTCCAAAATTCCCTTGAAAAGAGGATCATGTATCTAGCAGAGCTCGAAGAAAAGAGAGTAAGAGTGGTCGACAGGATCACCGAACATCAGAATCAGGTAAAAAGATTGTTCGATAAAAAAGCTAAGCAAAGAAATTTCCAGGTGGGAGACCTCGTCCTTTTGTGGGACAAACGAAGAGAGCCAAAGGGCATGCATGGAAAATTTGATTCCCTATGGAGGGGACCTTTCAAGATCAAATAGCTCAATGGAGAGAACAACTTCTATCTCTCGTATCCAGATGGAACTGGACTCCCGCTTCCCTATAGCGGGCAGCATCTGAAAATCTTCAGGAAGTAGAGCTTGCTCTCTTCTTTGTACAGTTTGCTTCAGTTGTGTGTTTGTTTTTGTCGTGTGTTTGCTTTTGTTGGTTGTGTGTTTCCCTTTTCGGTCGCCCTTGTTTTTGACTCTGTTACCCAATGGATAGGCACGTGTGGATCTGGGATTCTCTACCCCTGATTTCCATTCAGAGATAGTCCCCAGAAAGAGCCAGCTGTTATCCCGTAAAATTGGCAAGGGAAATTTTACAGGTAACCATACCAAAATTTAGTTTTGGTCCCTCGTCAGGGACCCCTCTGCGTTCGGAACGTTGCAAAACCCTTTCCGGGAAATCTAGTTTTCCGAACTTAGCCATTTTTGGTCTTTTTGGTTGGGCGCACCTAATGTCTATGCAACATAGGGTAAGCATGTGCCCCCTTTAAATCCTTTGGCGCACGGTTTGAAGTGTCGACACACATTTTGGTGTGCCTCACCATGTTGCGCCTTTCTTGCATGCGCCAAGGCGCATGCGCCTTTGTGTCAACAATATTTTTGTTGCGCCACATTTTCATGCACCAAGGGCGCACGTATTTCCGTGTTGACAGCACTTTTGGTGCGCCAAGGGCACACATAACTTCGTGTTAACATGTGTTTTGATGCGCCAAAGGGCGCAAGCTTTCCAGTGTCGACAGGTGTTTTGATGCGCCACTTCAAAAAGTGGTTGGCGCATTTATTACAACTTTGCCTATATATAGGCGCATCCGCCCTGTCACTTTCACCAGTCAGAAAACACGTGATTGTTCTTTTTCCTCTGCACCTGTCAGCACGCCTGTCATTCTCGTATCACGTCGTGGACCCAGTTTCACCTCTCACATTATATATATTCCTGGTAAGTGGTCCTTATTGCTCTCATGTTTTATGTTTTGGTTATTGGCTGTTTGTTTGTGGGGTTGGATAGAATGATCTGTGAAACCATGAAACCTCCCTTTTCTGTCCTCCCCCATGCACTTCTCCCTCTTTCCAGATTTGGTGGTAAATAGGACTCTGCCTCTGAAAAATCACTTGGATCTCTTTGTTTTAGCCTGTTCATCATCCAAGGAACCCTGCAGAAGAGGCTTAAACACATGTAACCCCTCCAGAGGAAGAACAAAGACTTAAAAATTGATAGACTACTTTTTTTCCTCTTTGGCGCAGTCGCCACCCTTGCAACATGAAGTACAGTCGCGCCAACGGCGCATCCACCATGCCTGCTGCATAAAAAATAGTTGCGCCCTCAAAGCGCACTTTCCTTGCTTGCAACACCCGCTAACCCTGCGCCCTCTTGGCGCACCAAACTCATGTGTAACATTGCAAAAACTTGCGCCATTGGCGCACCTTGCATCCATGCAACACCAACCTTACTTGCGCCAAGTACAAAACTGTTAACGGCGCAGGCGCATCCCTTATTACAGCAACATCATGTCATGCAGACCTTCCATGCGCCGCGCCAAGTTCCCCTGTGGCGCATGAAAAAATGATGTTACACGCATTAAACCTGTGCCCTTTGGCGCATCCTGTACCCGTGTAACATGAAAAATATCAGCGCCCGTTATAAAATGCATATATATGGCGCAGGCGCACTTCCGCTTGCAACAACAAAAAATGTCATCTGCAGTGTCCATGCGCCCTGCGCCCTTTGGCGCTGATTTGTCCCTTGCAGCACCCCTTTTCTGTGTGCCATACTATTTAACCCTGCAACCTGCAGTGTTCATGCGCCCTGCGCCCTGAGGCCTTAAAATTGCTAACTCTTCCTTCTGTCAACGCTTTAATGGAAGATCAAACAGCTAATATGACTTTCCTGCGTTGGGTTTCACTTCTTCTTCTTGCAGATCAGCAACTGAGTTCAGAACTACATATGTCAACATCAAGTAAGAGACCAACCAAGTCTAAGGGCAAAGCCAAGCTCACAGAGGAAGAAATGAAGTACAAATATCAGAGGGTCAGGATGCCCGAATCCCAGGCAGAGTGTGACCTGGATATAAGAGACTCAGAACTTGGTCACATTGATATGGAGGATTTCTGGGCCAGAACCCGGAGGGTCATAAGAAGTCCCTGGATGGACAAACTGGTAGGCAGTGGCCTGCATTTTGCTGGAGGGATCCCAGTCAGTGCTGTGAATAATGAGTTCATGATGGTAGTAGCCCGCTGCTACAACAAAGACACAAGGTGTGTCCAGAATGAGAAAGGCGAGGTCGTGATCAACCTCACTGCCCGGCACTTCGAAATAATGCTTGGCATTCCTCACCACCGGCACTTTGTGGCCGTAAGCCAAGAGGATTGCACCAAAGCTTGGGATGATAATGAAGATCAGTGTATGCTATTAATGAATGAGGTATACCTGAAGAAGAAGAAGGTGGTGACCAGATGGCCACAAGTCATTCATCGCAATGATTTCTCGGTTGAACTTAGTGATACAATCACGTTCCTAAGCAGAGTATTTGGGCTTCCTGATGCCCACTACTTTCATAAATGGATGCTGAGATACTCGGAGACAATGAACAAGAATGTGCCAGATCAACGCTTCGAGTGGGCGGAGATCATAAGCAGCACTATATCTGAGCAGCTCCAACAACTTACCACAACAGGGAAGTTCTATATGAACTCCTACGTAGTTTATGCTGCAGCCTCAGAAGAGAGATTATCCAGCGTTGATGCGGTGCGGGGTTTGGCCCCAAGTAAAAATATATGAATACTATCCAGAGCTGAAGCTGGAAAATAGTATCCCTCAGTTTACAAAGATTAACGATGCCTTCTTCTACGGCATCGTCTGCCTTTTGAGGCCAAACATGACTCACGGTCGTACGACCAAGAGCATTGTTGCAGCAACAGAGAAATGGGGGGCCTTGTTCACTCAATTCCCCACCTTCACTTATCTAAGGGCAGCCAACTTCTTGGGGGAACCAACCAAATTGCCAAGATATGCCGGCCCCAAGCTGATCCTGTTGGAGCTGTCAAGACAGCTCATAACCTACCACGAGAAGTGCTTAAAGAGAAAGAAGGGTGGAACTCCTTTCCCCCTCACAGTGGGCAGGTACACTTGTCTCTCTCACCACAAAGCACGGGAGATGTTTGCAGAGCTGGAGCTGCTAAATCTAAAGCACAACTTCCCGGCAAGGCCCACTTTCGACCCAAGGAATTGCCTACCCAGGGCCAAACTCGATCCGATCCACATTCCACAGATCGAGGATATTTATATCGACCTGTATCATGAGGTCGAGCTCAGAAGGAAAGACCATTCCCGCTTGGCCTTGGCTGAAATCATCCAGTACGGTGTAGCCATCGTCCCAAAAGGTTATCAAACTACTGATCAAGAAGTTGATCAGGTATATCTTGACACGGGTGGGGACGACTGGCCTTTCGCTGTAATTGACAGAACCAAAGCACCTCAGACAATAGAAGAAAGGGTCAAAGAAACTCTGCGGAGAACAGAGCACTGGTGCAGGATGAATGGTCTCATCTACCTCGGAGTTGATTTCACCACATCTCCATTGGGCAACGCACCTTCCAGGCCAAAACATCTGCCAAAGAGCAAAGGGAAAGACAAGGAGGGTGAGTCAAGCTCCACCCAAGAGGAAGCTCCTGAAAGTCCTCCTTCCGCTTCACAAGAACGGGTTGTAACTTGGAAAGCCTAGAGAAAGAAGCAGCGGAAGATGTTCCGATAGGCACATCCACTCAGGATGTTGCCACTACTACAACTATTGAGGTCCCTTCTATCTCTTCTCCCTCTCCTCCTTCCCCTCCTCGAGTGACCCAAGCGACCATTCCTTTGGTCGTATCCTCTCCCCCATCTTCTGTTGTTCCCCCTTCCTCATCGTCCATCTTCTCTTCTCTCGAGGAGCTGTCCCCCACCATTTCTTCCCTCATCTCTCAGCTCCCTTCCATTCCCATGTCTACCTCCCCTGCAGTATCTCTTCCTCCCGTGAGCACTTCCTCGGCCTCCCTCTCAATGCCGCCTCCAAGTGTCTCCACGCATTTTCCTTCTACTACTGCAGCTGCTCCCTTTTCTATTTCCGGCCCCTCTCCCATAAGTCCAGCATGGATCTCTCAGCACCTGAGCCAACAAAAGAGGAAAGTTCCCATCGCACCGATGGACTTTTCTGTCATCCCATCAAAGGGGGCCAAGAAGCAAAAGCCTATAACCCGCTTCTCTCAGAGTGCGTCAGGAGAGAGAGTAATGGAGATAGCATACCCCAATCCTTTAAAGGATAAAAAGGATCTGTCTTCGACAGATTACACAGTGACCCAAGTCACAATGGGGACATCTTCAGAAAGCCTTCAAGGAGAGGCCCTATCTGCAGTTGACGCCCTTTGCAAGAAGCTCCAGGAAGCAAAGGAAGAGAAAAGGCTGTTAAAGGAGCAAAATAAACATCTTCTCCATGCCTTGCAGAAAATGGGCAGTGCACCTCCTACAACTGCCGCCGAAACTCCTGAGCCTTTGAGCCAGGATAAGATTAATGAATATGCCAAAATCGGCGAGCAGGGTATGGCAGTTTCCACCTGGAGGAACCAAATCCTCAAAGAAAGTGAGGGAGTGATCGCCAAGTTCACCGGATTATATCAGAATATCAATCGGGTGAACAAAGAGCTCCAGGCGATAGCAGGACCCATCTTCGAAGAGCTGGACCATGCCAGGATGCAGCATGAGACCTTTCAGAAAATGCTCGACTGTTCAGTCGAAGATCTGGTCAAGTTCGGCGTCTTTGGACACCCCAGAGCCCTCAACAAAATCCTTTCTACTCTGGATTATCGGGTTGATCAGCTGGAGTTTGTCTTGGAGAAGATTTAAAAAATCAAAGAGGAAGCCCTGGATGCAATGCATCAAATGGAGCAAATTGTCTTGAGAATGTCTCCGGGTTTGCTCACTCCTTCTTTCACCTTAAGAAAGGTAGAGGAAACTATTCGGATCTTCAAGGAGATCGTTTCACAAGGGCTGGGACCAGAGGTCACTTTCGACGCCGAATCCATCAACAACCTGCTGGCCTGTCGTGACTTCATTGGGTACCTGATAGAGGTAGAAAATGATTATTCCAAACTCCCAGAAAAGCTCACGGATGAGCGGGAGACTTGCGAAGCTATCAGTGATCGACACAAGGATCCTTCCCAGGATCAACTTCAACCCATGATCAGCAAGTTCATGGAATACCGTGCCCAGTTCCACATCTCGTCACTTGAGCAACAGCAAAATCAGGATACCCCCTTTCAGTCGCGGGACGATGATGAATAGTTTCCTTCTTCCCGACTTTCTCCTTGTAATTATCTAAAGTGTGTTGACACAAATGATGACATCATCCATGTTGCACCATGGGATGATGTCATCCACAAAGTTGTCAAAAGTCAACAAATGACTTTGGAATCTCTTGAAAGATATTTTTGTAATTAGGTGGTTGGTTCGTTTTTGCCTTCTCTTCTTCTCTTCTTCTATATATACTTGAATACTTGTTGTATTCAAGGGTGGATATTTTTTAGATGAAAAATAGAAGTGAGAAGAAAAGGCTTTGTACTTTTTGTAATAGAAGAAAATATTAATACAAATATTGAGACTTTGTGCTGAATATGTGTGTTATGGGCATCTGATCTTTCTTATGTTAGATCTGTGTGTTTGTTCTGTTGAATCTACTTCTACTTTTTTGTCATTTATTCATCAGTATTTCTTTGTTTGTCTATGCAAGTAGGTTCGGCTCTGTTTACTACCAGCCCAAAACATAGACCCTCTGACCTTTCTACTTTGGAATTCATTTATTTTCTCCCTTCAGATCCATCTTCTATCTTCCTTTCCTTCCTTCATTCCTTTATGTTCTTCATCAAAACACCTCTACTGGGATGAGATCCCAACCCCTGAAGGCAGAATATTGTGAGACTTGCACAAGATTCCTGCTGGTAGAATAGCAATAAACCAGTTTCACTTTGCTGACTCAAAGAGGGGCTATGCCCTGCACACTGTTGGCTCGTCTATCCATAGATCTGTCAATTTGAACTTTTGCTTAAAACCCAATTTTTTTGCAAAAGTGACCCAAACTGAAAATTTTCTTCAGAGATCCATAGATCTGGGCTAGATAGAGATCTTTAGTTCGCTGAGTTTTTACAAAAATCTGTATTTTTCCGTAGATCTGAGTTTTTGACAGTTTACCAAAATTTTCAAACTCTTCAAAAAGTCAACTCTAGATCCAAAAATCAGCTTACTAAGCTTTACCATCATTTTATCCTCGTTGTTCTTTGTCATTAAACCGCAATCGGTTTTCAAGAGAGAGGATAAAATTTAAATATTTAGAAAAGTACATGCCACTGATTTTTGTCAGAAAAATCAGAAAATCAGCAAGTACAACCAAAAAGAGTTTTAAATCTGCTCCACAATATTACAGATCTGGAAGGTACACTGGCAGGTGAACCATTTACTCGTAGCAAGAGAGCTCGTGGAGAAGTTGATCTTACTTCGACCTGCTTCAAAGGCACAACTTCAGTATAACACCAGCTCGCTTCTCGTCACTGAGTTCAGCTGACCGGTCATCCAGGAGTGTCTCACCTCCACGAAGGAAGCATCTCTCATCAGGAACATCTACATCACTTTGTAGTGCCTTGCTGCTCAGTGGAACTGTACTTCCAGCCCGCGTTCTTTTTCCACCCGTCCAGATGGCAGTACCATGGGGAAATGCTATGGGCCCCCTGGCTTTGCCACATCCTGTTCACGCGCTCCCACATGGAAACCGAAAGAATTTTCCCAAATTTGATGGGAGCGGAAACCAAAGCACAGATTCACACATATCTACATTCATCATGTCATGCAGTATCCTAGATGTGACCCATGAAGATGTGTCGGTTCGCCTTTTTCTGGAAACTTTGCAAGGGCCCGCAGCGGAATGGTTTCAGCATTTGCCGGCCGGATCTATTACTAGTTGGGCCACCTTGCGGGATGCTTTTGAAGATAGGTATAAGCCTTCGGAAGATGCATTTGCATTGTTATCACAGATCACTCACCTAAATAAGGAGGCCAATGAGACCATGCGTGATTTTATCACCAGGTTCAATGCATTAATCAACCGTGTTCCGCCTACCATGCTTCCAACACCGGAAAATCAGAAGTGTTTCTTCGTAAACGCTATGAGCTCGAAAGTAAGTTTCTTACTCCTGCAAGAACAAGTAGCTACCTTGATTCTCACCCAGGCTGCTGCCATCCGAATCGAAGATAACTTGCTAATATCTGGTGAATTAAAAAGAGAATCATCCAAGCTTAAAGCTTTGAGCCCTTCTCCCACTACTTCGTCTGATCCGGCATTTCAAAAGATGGCGAATGACTTGCTCGCATTAAAGAAGCAGTTAGCCCAAGCTTCCCCCAGTTCCTCATACCGGGATATTCCACGAAGAACTTTCACTCCCAACAGCATCCCGCATAGGCCGCGTTTGCCTGCAACTGCTCCGCGGTTGGCGCTTGAGGCTCCTCCGGTCAACGCTTTAGCCGAAATCGAAGAAGAAGAGCAAAATTATGAAGAACCTTCATCTCAAGGTGAAGATGATCAAGATGTCGGTGAACCGACTGGTGACTCTACTATCGGGTATATGGAATTTGATGAGGAAGAATCTGACGAAGAAGAGGGTACCCAAGGATATGCAAGTGGACAATCATATGTTGTTTTTACCCGCTCGCAAGGAAAAGAAGCAGAGGTTGCTGCCAATGTGCAGAAAGAGAAGGCTGTGTCATCCACGCCCCCAACTATTGCTAAAAGAGGTAATCCTCTTCCTGCTCAACCCCCTGTTAAGTCTTTTACAAAGAAATCTTTTCCTCCCATCTCTCCTCCAAATCAGCCTTCTTCTATTTCCATGAAGACCAGTAACTTTACCCTACCATCGCGAAATGAAGGACTCATTCCTCCATCAACGCAACCCTTGGCTGCGTTTGACATAATTGACCATGCTAAAAAGACCAAGATTCAAATGTCTGAAGCCGAGTACCTTCAGTCAAACCCCGAACAACTTGTAAGGTTGACTGAATACATCCAAAGTCAGGCTGTCATAACTAATCAGGTTTCCCCAAAAGGAATCCTTTCCACCCCTCCTTCATCCCGCATAAATGTTGCCTCGACTTCTGCATCAGGCAAGATAGAACCTTTCTACCTCTCCCTCCTAATCAATGGCCACAAACTAAGCAACTGCATAATTGATTCTGGAGCTTCCGATAATGTCATGCCGGCAAAAGTCACCCATGCTCTGGGCCTCACCCTTACCAAGCCTTTTGGACGATGTTATTCCTTGGAAACTAAGCAAGTTTCACTGATCAGTCAAATCAAGGACACACAATTTGCGTTTGTAATATTCCCAGAGAAAAGGGTAAAGATGACCGTCCTTATTGCCGATATTCCAGCAGCCTATGGAATTCTGCTAGGAAGGAGTTTTTGCAGTGAAGTTGGTGGGGAGATTCATATGGACTGGTCTAAGGCTAGGATCCCCGTCAAAGGTGTAATGCAAACTTTGGAGCCTGAATCACAAAAGAAGTACCTGGTTACTAACTCTGATGACCCTAAAGCCCAAATTCTCTTCGAATCATCAGGGATGGGAAACTATTTCTTGTCTACCGAGTCTGACAAAATGGATGTCCTCATCCAAGCAGAGGATCTTAACAAGATCTGGACTTTGCAGTTTGATGGCAGCTGCGCGACTAGTGGGTGTGGCGCTGGTGCCGTGCTTATATCTCCCGAAGAAGAGATTATTCCTCTCTCTTTCAAGTTACAATTTTTCAACACAAATAATACTGCTGAGTATGAATCCCTGCTACTTGGCATGCAAGCCGCAAAGGAAAGAGGGATCAAGAATCTTAAGGTACAAGGTGATGCAGAGGTGGTTGTAAATCAATTTAAGAGGATATACCAAGTGAAGAATGAAAGGCTTAGACATTACCGCAACGTGGTGTGGGATAGCATCGAGGAGTTTGATGCTTTTTCAATAAAAGCCATCCCAAGAGCTCAGAATGACATGGCCGATTCATTGGCCATTTCAGCATCCCTCATGCTCCCTCACCCAGGTTTGAAAATAGACAAATATACCATTGAGGTGGTTTTCCGCCCAAGCGTGCCGGACAATTCTCAGCATTGGCAAGTATTCAATGATGACAATCAACTCATTGCCTTTCTAGAAAAGGCAGAAAATTTTAGTGAACTTCATTTTGAAGGATCCACTTCTACATGCCGCGAATCAGTTACCGATCAAAATGAAGAATCAAAAGGAAGCGACGGCATATGCCAGCTCAAAGGAAATAAAATCCCAAAAGGCTTGGTTTCCCTAGAGTGGTTGTTTGATAGGCATGATCCATTTTGTTAAAAAGAAAAGAGTGAGATGATCCTAACTCCTCCCCAGAAACTAAACCGGTCAATTTAGGTTCGGTAGAACATGCACAGTTTGTGAACATTGGAAAATGTTGCACACCTGAAGAGAAAGTGGAAGTTTGTCAAACTTCTGAAGAAATACATGGATGTATTGGCATGGTCCTATGCCGATCTAAAGTCTTTCAAGCCGAAGGACGTCCAGCATGATATCCCGTTGAAAGAAGACGTCAAACCTTTTCGCCAGAAGTAGAGACATTATAATCCTAAGATCTCAGGTACTATCCAGGCTGAAATTCAGAAAATGCTGGATGCACGGATCATTTTTCCTATCCATCACAGTACTTGGGTGGCAAACATTGTGCCAGTGTGCAAGAAGAATGGTGAGATACGCATATGTGTAGATTTTCACAACCTGAATCAGGCGTCCCTGAAGGATAACTACCCACTTTCCATAATGGATCAGGTTTTGCAGGTGGTAACTGGATCAGAAATGTTGTCCATGCTTGATGGTTTTTCAGGCTACAATCAGATTGAAGTCTCACCTGAAGACCAATTTAAAACAGCATTCACTACTCCTTGGGGTACGTTTGCTTACAGCAGGATGCCTTTTGGCCTGACCAATGCTGGTGCCACTTTCCAGCGAGCGATGGACTTCGTGTTCAAAGGTATGATGGGGAAGGTCATCGTAGTCTACTTAGATGACTTAACTGTGTTCTCCAAACAGTGAAATGATCATTGTGATCATTTGGAGCAAGTACTGATTAGATGCCGAGAGCACGGGATCTCCCTAAATCTGAAAAAGTCCATTTTTGGAGTCACAGAAGGAAAATTGCTAGGACATGTTGTTAGCAAAGAAGGGAGAAAGATAGATACCGAAAGAGTTAAGGTTATTCAGAGCGTTACTTTACCTACAAGCAAGACCGCGTTCACTCTTTCTTCAGAAAAGTAAATTTTCTCAGGCGCTTTGTTCCCGGCTTTGCCGAAAAGACTCGTCATATATTAGACATGATGAAAAGGTCACCAACTTTCCAATGGAGCGAGGAATGGAAGAAGTCGTTTGAGGAAATAAAATCTTCCATCGCTCATGCGCCGGTCCTGGTATGTCCCAATTTCTCCAAAGATTTTATTATGTATAGCTACGCATCTAAGCACACTGTGTTGGCCATCCTAATGCAAAAGAATTCTTAAAATGTTGAATCCCCGATTGTGTTTATGAGCTCTCCTCTCAAGCCTCGCGAATTAAAGATGTCTCAATTAGAAAAACATGCCTTCGCTGTGGTCAAGGCAATCAATAACTTTAGGTATTACATTCTAAACTCTCATACAATAGTGTTGGTCCCTGACACGGTAGTCAAGTCAATATTAACTTAATAGGAGTTAGGAAGCTTGCGAGGGAATTGGATTGTAAAAGTCCAGGAGTACGATCTGGATATAAAACCAACCAAGTTAGTAAGAGGTAAAGGCCTATGTCAACTTATGGCTGAAAACCAAGATTCAGGAGTTTCCAGAAGAAAAGATGATTGCACCCATGAAGCAAAAAGCTAGCTGGAGAAACCTGATTCACCATCGATGGTCCTATTTGTCGTAACCAGCGACGTGTGGTATTTCGATATTGCTTTCTTTCTCACCTATGGCGAATGCCTAGCTCATCTGACTACAAAGGAGAAGTGTACTATAAAGCTTAGAGCAGCCAGATATATCATCTAGGATGACGGTTTATACAATGGTGGAATAGATGGCATCTTCTTGCGACGTGTTGAAAAAATGTCATCTGCAGTGCCCATGCGCCCTGCACCTTTTGGCGCTGATTTTTCCCTTGCAGCACCCCTTTTCTGTGCACCATACTATTTAACCCTGCAACCTGCAGTGTTCATGCGCCCTACGCCCTGAGGCCTTAAAATTGCTAACTCTTCCTTCTTTCAACGCTTTAATGGAAGATCAAACAACTAATATGACTTTCCTGCGTTGGGTTTCACTTCTTCTTCTTGTAGATCAGCAACTAGGTTCAGGACTACATATGTCTACATCAAGTAAGAGACCAACCAAGTCTAAGGGAAAAGCCAAGCTTACAGAGGAAGAAATGAAGTACAAATATCAGAGGGTCAGGATGCCCAAATCCTAGCAAGAGTGTGACCTAGACATAAGAGACTCAGAACTTGGTCATATCGATATGGAGGACTTCTGGGCCAGAACCAGAAGGGTCATAGGAATTCCGTGGATGGACAAGCTGGTAGGCAGTGGCCTACATTTTGTTGGAGGGATCCTGGTCAGTGCTGTGAACAATGAGTTCATGATGGTAGTAGCCCGCTGCTACAACAAAGACACAAGGTGTGTCTAGAATGAGAAAGGTGAGGTCGTGATCAACCTCACTACCCGGCACTTCGAAATAATGCTTGGCATTCCTCACCACCAGAACTTTGTGGACGTAAGCCAAGAAGATAACACCAAGGCTTGGGAAGATAATGAAGATCAGTGTATGTAATTAATGAATGAGGTATACCTGAAAAACAAGAAGGTGGTGACCAGATGGCCACAAGTCATTCATCGTAGTGATTTCTCAGAGGAACTCAGTGATACCATCACGTTCCTGAGTAGAGTATTTGGGCTTCCTGATGCCCACTACTTTCATAAATGGATGCTTAGATACCTAGAGACAATGAACAAGAATGTGCCAGATCAACACTTTGAGTGGGCGGAGATCATAAGTAGCACTATATCTGAGCAGCTCCAACAGCTTACCACAATGTGGAGGTTCTATATGAACTCCTACATAGTTTATGCTGCGGCCTCAGAAAGAGATTATCCAGCGTTAATACGGTGTGGAGTTTGGCCCCAGGTAAAAATATATGAATACTATCCAGAGATGAAGCTGGAGAATAGTATCTCCCAGTTTACAAGGATTAATGATGCCTTCTTCTACGGCATCATCTACCTTTTGAGGCCAAACATGACTCACGGTCGTATGACCAAGAGCATTGTTGCAGCGACAAAGAAATGGTGGGCCTTGTTCACTCAATTCCCCACCTTCACTTATCTGAGGGTAGCCAACTTCTTGGGGGAAAAAACCAAATTACCAAGATATGTCATCCCCAAGCTGATCCTATTGGAGTTATCGAGACAACTCATAACCTATCATGAGAAGTGCTTGAAGAGAAAGAAGGGTGGAAATCATTTCCCCCTCACAGTGGGCAAGTACACTTATCTCTCTCACCACAAAGCACGGGAGATGTTTACAGAGTTGGAGCTACTAAATCTAAAGCACAACTTCCCAGCAAGGCCCACTTTCGACCCAAGGAATTCTCTGCCCAGGGCCAAACTCAATCCAATCCACATTCCACAGATCGAGGATATTTATATAGACCTGTATCATGAGGTCGAGCTCAGAAGGCAAGACCATTCCCGCTTAGCCTTGACTGAAATCATCCAGTACGGTGTAGCCATCGTCCCAAAAGGTTATCAAACCACATATCAAGAGGTTGATCAAGTATATCTTGACACGGGTGGGGACGACTAGCCGTTCGATTTCATTAATAGGACCAAAGCACCTCAGATGATAGAAGAAAGGGTCAAAGAAACTCTGTGGAGAATAGAGCACTGGTGCAGGATGAATGGTCTCATCTACCTCGGGGTTGATTTCACCACTTCTCCATTGGGAAATGCACCTTCCAGACCAAAACATCTACCAAAGAGCAAAGGTAAAGACAAGGAGGGTGAGTCTAGCTCTACCCAAGAAAAGAATCCTGAGAGTCCCCCTTCCGCCGCACAAGAACAAGTTATAACTCTGGCTTCTCTAGAGAAAGAAGTGGCCGAGGATGTTCTGATGGGCACATCCACTCAGGATGTTGCCACTACTGCAACTATTGAGGTCCCTTCTATCTCTTCTCCCTCTCCTCCTTGCCCCCCTCAAGTGACCCAAGCGACCATTCATTTGGTGGTATCCTCTCCCCCATCTTCTGCTGTTCCCCCTTCCTCATCGTCCATCTTCTCTTCTCTTGTGGAGCTGTCCCCCACCATTTCTTTCCTCATCTCTCAGCTCCCTTCCATTCCCATGTCTACCTCCCCTACAATATCTCTTCCTCCTGCGAGCACTTCCTCGGCCTCCCTCTCAATGCCGCCTCCAAGTGTCTTCACACATTTTCCTTCTACTACTATAGCTACTCCCTTTTCTATTTCCAGCCCCTCTCCCATAAGTCCAGCATGGATCTCTCAGCACCTGAGCCAAAAAAAGAGGAAAGTTCCCATCGCACCGATGGAATTCTCTATCATCCCATCAAAGGGGGCCAAGAAGCAAAAGCCTATATCCCGCTTCTCTCAGAGTGCGTTAGGAGAGAGAGTAATGAAGATAGCTTACCCCAAAAATTTAAAGGATAAAAAGGATCTGTCTTTGATAGATTACATAGTGACCTAAGTCACAATGGGGACATCTTCAAAAAGCTTTCAAGGAGAGGCCCTATCTGCAGTTGACGCCCTTTACAAGAAGCTCTAGGAAGAAAAGGAGGAAAAGAGGATGTTAAAGGAACAAAATAAACATCTCCTCCACATCTTGCAGAATATGGGTAGTGCACCTCCTATGACTGCCACCGAAACTCTTGAGCCTCTGAGCTAGGACAAGATTAATGAATACGCCAAAATTGGTGAGCAGGGTATGGAAGTTTCCGCCTGGAGGAGCCAAATCCTAAAATAAAGTGAGGGAGTGATCGCCAAGTTCACCAGATTATATCAGAATATCAATCGGGTGAACAAAGAGCTCGAGGCGATAGCAAGACCCATCTTCGAAGAGTTGGACCATGCCAGGATGTAGCATGAGACCTTTCAAAAAATGCTCAATTGTCCAGTTGAAGATCTGGTCAAGTTCGGCATCTTTGGACACCCTAGAGCCCTCAACAAAATGCTTTCTACTCTGGATTATCGGGTTGATCTATTGGAGTTCGTCCTAGAGAAGATTGATAGGATAAAGGAGGAATTCCTGGATGCAATGCATTAAATGGAGAAAATTGTCCTAAGAATGTATTCGGGCTTGCTCACTCCTTCTTTTTCCATAAGAAAGGTAAAGGAAACTATTCGGATCTTCAAGGAGATTGTTTCACAAGGGCTAGGACTAGAGGTCACTTTCAACGCTGAATCCATCAATAACTTGCTGTCATGTCGTGACTTCATTGGGTATCTGATAGAGGCAGAAAATGATTATTCCAAACTCCCTGAAAAGCTCACAGACGAGCAGGAGACTTGCGAAGCTATCAATGATCGACACAAGGATCCTTCCCAGGATCAACTTCAACCCATGATCACTAAGTTCATGGAGTACCGTGCCCATTTCCACATCTCGTCACTTGAGCAGTAGCAAAAGTAGGATACCCCCTTTCAGCTGCAGGATGATGATGAATAATCTCTTTCTTCCCGACCTTCTCCTTGTAAATATCTAAAGTATGTTGACACAAATGATGACATCATCCATGTTGCACCATGGGATGATGTCATCCACAAAGTTGTCAAAAGTCAACAAATGACTTTGAGATATTTTGTAAGATATTTTTGTAATTAAGTGGTTGGTTTGTTTTTGCCTTCTCTTCTTCTCTTCTTCTATAAATACTTGAATACTTGTTGTATTCAAGGGTGGATGCTTTTCAGATGAGAAATAGAAGTAATAAGAAAAGACTTTGAGCTTTTTGTAACAGAAACAAACATTAATACAATATTTAGACTTTGTGCTGAATACATGTGTTTTACATCAGACCTTTCTTATGTTAGATCTGTATGTTTGTTCTGTTGAATCTACCTTTGCTTTATTGTCATTTATTCATCAGTATTGCTTTGTTCATCTATGCGAGTAGGTTTGGCTCTGTTTACTACCACCCTAAAACATAGACCCTCTGACCTTTCTACTTTGGAATTATTTTCTTTTCTTCCTTCAGATCCATCTTCCTTCCTTTCCTTCCTTCATTCCTTTCTGTTCTTCATCGAAACACCTCTACTGGGATGATATCCCAACCCTTGAAGGCAGAATATTGTGAGACTTTCACAAGATTCCTGCTGGTAGAATGGCAATAAACCAGTTTCGCTTTGCTGACTCAAAGAGGGGCTATGCCCTGCATACTGTTGGCTCATCTATCCATAGATCTGTCCATTCGACAGATTTTCAAACCAACAGTAGGCACATGGGGTAGACAAAGGAGAGATAGAAAAATGCCAAAAATGATGACACTTAGAAGAAAATTAGGGTTTTTGGGTTAACCCTAAAAAATGATAGGTAGAACGTAGAAGAAATGTTAGTAGCTGACAAATGGAATGATTTTGTAGACACATTTTCCCATGCTACAGATGTGAGAGTGACATTCGCGCATAGAGGAGCTAGAGGGGAGCATGCGTAGACATTATTAGCATGTAGAGGTGATACTTTTTGAGGTGGTGGGCCTAAGCCCCGTATCCCAGATGCTTTTCATTACATTAGATCACGATCTACTGACTACATTGACTGAGTGGTGGCATAGTGAGAGCTAATGCTTTAGGCTCCCTACCGGGGAGATGATAGTTACTCTAGAGGACGTATGGTAGATTCTTCATGTACCTATTGTAGGCTCGTTAATCGAGTACATGAGTGACCTTAGGTGGATCAAGGTGGCAATCAATGATTTGTTTGATCATGATGAGATACCTCATGATGGCATGACAGTTTCATTGCATGAGTGCATAGCTGATCTAAAATTGCACTGGGGGCCATTATATGTGATGTCATTTATCAGTGGGTTTTTTCTCACTGATAAGACTGGGACATCCTTCCCTATGGGTTTGATGACATTGGTTCACAATATTTTTAGTGGCGAGTGCTATTTTTGGGGCCAGTGCATACTGGCACATCTATACTGGGACTTGCACCTGATTACATACCACCATCAGAAGATGGTGGGGCCTGCCTCTTTACTAGAGATTTGGTCTTAGGGTCACATAGCTATTAGGCACCTTGTAGGTGCATTAGAGGTCCAAGTCACAGAGGATCCAACATATATGGCTTGGGTTTCTGTAGGTGACGACATACGAGGGCACATAGGCAGCTTATATCATTATCAACGAGAGTTTGATGAGCTGTTGGATAGAGACATTATATGGAGGCCTTATAGGCACATACGATGGTGATAGGATGGAGCAGAGCTCCATGTTTTTGTGATGGAGCACTTCATTCTAGGTAGCTAGTTACATCATAGAGCTATACAGAGTAGACCGATGACAGCGATAGTTGGGCAGGGTGTAGGGGGTTCCACAACCAGATTTGTGGTATGCTCGCTGAGACTCTGAGAGGCAGACTATGGGGCCACACATATAGGTGGCCCGAGCCATGGATATCTTTTTATAGGTGGTACCATAGGCATGGGACCCATCCCAACATATCAGAGATCTAGGTACTACTACTGATTACATGGATTGGTACACCATTGTTTTACCTCAGTGTTTGACTATTCTAGATGAGGCATGGGCAACAGGCACTCAGCCACCGTAAGAGCTTCCTTACAATGGTGATGAGAGGGAGGATGCAGCAGCCTACGTGACCCAGATGATCCATTTGATGGGCTACCACATGACGGGCAGGGTGCAGCATAGGTGCAAGGACCGAGGTAGTAGGGACTAGTACAAGCACCTGCATAGGTTCCCATGCTTAGATTATGAGAGCAGGGACAGGCCTCTAGACTGATACAGGGACAGGCACAGGGACATGCCCCTGTGGTGTAGCCAGTGGCATAGATAGCCACCTTACAGTAGCAGCTGCAGTAGGCTATAACAGAGAGAGACCAAGCCGAGCTCAGACTTTGGCAGTGACAGCAGAGTGGGATCAGGCTCGGGCCCAGGCTGGCCAGGGAGGTGATGGTGTCATCCATTTCCAAGTAGATACAGCAGATGGCAAGCACAGATGGCTCAGATTACAAGCCTATATCAGCAGACACAGGTTCAGCTATAGCATGTGATACTGGAGAGAGATAGGCTGAGAGTAGAGTGAGTCGCGGGTCAGGCTGAGCTTTCCCAAGTATCAGTAGAGATAGCGTCCTTCCGATGCACAGATGGCACAGTGGTGACAACCTGGACTCACAAAGATCTAGCTACAGTAGAGGGTAGAGCATCTTATTATAGATCATTATATTATGAGGTAGTTCTGGCTGAGTGGTGGGCACCTTCTTATAGCTAGCAGTTGAGTAGAGTGATGAGGTCAGAGAGGCCTCAGGCCTCAGTGGAGCAGCCATGGGGGTAGCCTGTAGGATCGAGCAGTGCTCATGCTATGCCTCCACCATGGGACAGACCAGCCAGCCCATCTGAGGGCTCGAGTCACCCCTGATCCATATTGTATTGATACATGTGCCTCTTGATGAAGGCTATGAGCATCTTGTGCTTGATGTACAACATTCTTTATGTATAGCAGTTTTGACATATGCCTCTGATGAAGGCAGTTGTATTCTTTGATTGATGTATATCATCCTTTTTGTACGCCTCAGATGAAGGCATTTTTGATGTATAGTAGTGATGTATATCTATTTTTGATACAGATATACCACACACATGTATATGTATATATGGACATTTTTGACATAACACGTGTGTTATGAGATGATGGATATTGTTTGTTATTTTTGATTGAGTACATGGATATATGGATGTGTTATGATGTTAGCTGATTTGATTTCACATGTATATGTATCCTTGATTTTTGATGTATCGCATGCGCTTTGATTTTTAGATGATATATTTGTAGAGTATATCAAATGTATTTGCTCATGTAATGTGCTAGATTTAGTGGACGGGATGACATGATGATATGGGTGTGGGGGGGATAGATTTTTATATTTGTGATCCCTCTTGCCCCCATTTGATGATACGATATGTGATGATTAGCTTAGCATTCATGTATGATGTATACTTAGCTTTTTCTTGATATATGATGTATAGATGATGTTAGATGTGATGAATTGATGGAAATATGATGATGTGATAACAAAGAGATGCACATGCAACAAGGAAAACACAATCAAATGTTAACAAAGAACATAATGAACCAATACAACAATGTACCATGATTCACCAACATGCAAAAACACACTTCAATATGCACAAGCAAGAATAAATCTGATCTAAACAAGAAAAGATGAATCCTAACAAAGTATGTCTAAGCAACAAACAATACAAATGTACAAACATGAAGCAACTATACAAGCAATCAAGCAAAGCAAGAAACAAGAT
The DNA here is from genome assembly GCA_019776745.2 of Taxus chinensis. NCBI lineage: Eukaryota > Viridiplantae > Streptophyta > Pinopsida > Cupressales > Taxaceae > Taxus > Taxus chinensis. Next base: position 1,096,886 of record JAHRHJ020003477.1, read on the forward strand.
AACGCAAGTAAACTAAAGTGAATGTTTTTGTAAGATTGTTTTGTGAAACAATTTTCTATTGTGAAACAATTTTCTATTGTTTCTAAGTTTTGTGAAACAATTTTCTATTGTTTTGAGTTTTGTGAAACAATTTTCTATTGTTTTGATTTTCTAACATTTTTGAATATTTTTATGTTTTTCTAACAGTTTTCTGGAGCTATGCCTAGGTAACCAAGAAAGCATGGATGCCCCAAGTGTTAGATGGGGAATATACAAGGGAAAATGCCATACGTTTATAAATAGGAAGGTGAAGTCGCATAAGTGCCCCCAACATGAGATGGGGAATAGACAAAGACCATGCCTTCACAGACTAATAATAGGAGAAAAATTGGATCAAGGCTTGACAAGATTAGGCTCACAGGGAATCTCAGAGGTAGATGTGGAACTAGCCCTAGGCTAAGTAAAAGTACCCTCCAGATGCAAGATGCTTGTGAACAACGAATCCTCCCAAGGTGCCGGAAACCGGTTTCACCCAAGGACCTATCCAAAGTGCCAAAATTGTGTGGTTTTCACCTATGGATGACCTATTTTCTCTTTTTTCTCTTTTTCTCTTATTTTATTTTTTTTGTATTTTGATTATTTTTACCCTTTTTTTGGTTTTCTTTTCTAATTTTTTGCGCCATGTTTAAGCATAGAACCACTTAAGGTGCATGGCATTCATGGGCTCACGGAGCTCATCACCATTGGGGTGGGCAAGTTTGTATGCTCCTGTGCCATACTTGGCCATGATAACATAAGGTCCTAACCAATGTGGTTCAAACTTTCCTTTCTTCTCTCGTTCTACCCTTGTGTTGAACTGATTTTCCTTCATGACCAAATCACCAACCTCAAACTGACGAGGTATGATTCTTTTGTTGTAGTTGTGAGAAACTCTGTTCTGATACACTTTAAGGTGATTTAGGGCATGGATGTGCTTCTCATCTAGGAGTTCTAACTCTGTCAGTCTAGCCACTCGGTAATCTTCATCCTTATCCAGATAATCCCTAAGAGAGATTCTTAGGGAAGGAAGCTCAATTTCTAATGGGATGATAGATTCCATTCCAAATACCAGGGAATATGGTGTCGCACTAGTAGGAGTGTGAATAGAGGTCCTATAAGCCCAAAGAGCTGGGTGGATTTGCAAATGCCAATTATGACCTGTCTTACTTACCATCTTCTCCATGATTCGAACCAAAGTCTTATTAGTGGCCTCGGCCTGTCCATTGCCTTGGGGATAATATGGTGTAGACCATTTTAACCTTATTTGAAACTGATGATAGAGATCCTTGATGGTTTTATTCTTGAATGATTTTCCATTATCAGTAACAATGGCTGCAGGAATGCCATACCGGAAAATAAGATGATTCATGATGAACTTGGAAATATGAGCACCCATTACATAGGTCAAAGGGACAACTTCCACCCACTTGGTAAAGTATTCAGTGGCTGTAATGATGTGGGTGTGGACATCACATGAAATAGGGGTAAGCTTCCCTATTAAATCAAGTCCCCATTTAGAAAATGGCCATGGGGTGGTGATGGGTTGTAATGGCTGCGATGAAGCATGGATGAAATGTCTATACTTTTGACAAAGTACACACTTCCTTACATAGCTGCAGCAGTCAGTTTCCATGGTAGGCCAATAGTAGCCCACTCTCAACAATTTTTTGGCTAGAACCATTTTGTTAGTATGGGCCCCACACACCCCTTCATGCACCTCTTTAATCACTTGGACTGACTCTGTCATATCGAGACAACGTAACAGATTCCCATCATAGCCATGATGATAGAGTGTACCTCCTAAAAGGGTATAGTGGGCTATCTGGTGAATTAGGATTTGTTTCTCAGAATGGGAGATGTCAGGAGGGAATGTGTTGTCTTTAAGGTAGGTGAAGATGGGCTCATACCATGGGGAATTGGGACCAACAACATCACAAGCCAGATAGGATTCTGGCATGTCATATGCAGGCTGGCGTAGATTTTCCACAAAGAATGGCATATCATTACTTTCCAGTGGAATGTGGAGCATAGAACCTATGGTTTCCATAGCATCTACATAGATCTATTTTGTGCTCTTGGAATCTGTTCAAATGTGATGCACACAAAATACTCTTTCAGAGTTTCTACCAGCTTCTTGTAAGGGATGAGTTTCTCATCCTTAACTTTGTACTCATCATTGACTTAATTGATGATTAAATGAGAGTCACCAACAATCTTAATATGATGAATGTCCCATTTGATGGTGAACTTCATCCTAGTGATGAGTGCCTCATACTCTGTGATATTGTTCATGCAAGGAAAACCAAGGTGAAAATCCTGAGGTATGGGGTCACCAGAAGGAGTAATGAGGACCACACATGCCCCTGAACCATGAAAATTAAAAGATCCATCAAAGTGTACCTGCCACATGACAGATTCTTTGATGTATAGTAATGAGGCATCTGGCAGATCCAGATTCATAGGTTCAGTTCCTTGTAAAGGTGCTTCTGCTAATTGATCAGCAAGTACTTGTCCCTTGACCAAATTTTGGTGCACAAATTTGATGTCAAATTCACTCAGTAGAATGATCCAATTAGCCATTCTACCGGTGAGGGCAGGTTTAGACAACAAGTATTTGAGCGGGTCAACTTTTGATATAAGCTTGGTTTTGGTATTTAACAGATAATGATGAAGTTTTTGAAAGGTAAAAACTACAGCCAAACAAGATTTTTTGATTTGGGGATAGTTGAGCTCATAAGAGATGAGAGTGCGACTGAGGTAGTATACCACTTTTTCTTTGTGACCAAGGTCATATTGGGTGAGCAGTGCACCAATAGAAAATTGAGTAGTAGAGATATAAAGTAGGAGTGGCTCACCAGGAGTTGGAGGCATGAGGACAGGTGGATTGGCCAAGTATTTCTTAAGCAAGGTGAAGGCCTGTTGTTGCTCTGGTCCCCAGATAAAGGCAACATCCTTTTTAAGTAGGTGAGTGAATGAATGACACTTATCGGCAAGCTGGGAGATGAAGTGGTGAATAGCCTGTATTTTTCCCTGCAAGCTGCGTAGTTGCTTAATGTTTTTAGGAGGAGGCATCTCAGTAATAGTAGACACTTTAGCAGGGTCTACCTCAATTCCCCTTCTTGATACAATGAAACCAAGAAATTTTCCTGATAGCATGCCAAACACACATTTCTTTGGGTTCAGATGGACCTTGTACTCTCATAGGCATTCAAAGATATGCCACAAAATAGCAGGGTGGTCCTCCCTTGTCTTAGATTTCCCAAGGATATCATCCACATAGTCTTCCATGATATCATGGATCATATCATGGAAAATTACCGTCATTTCCCTTTGATAGGTAGCTCCTGCATTTTTAAGACCAAACGACATTACCTGATAACAGAAGGTACCCCAAGGAGTTGTAAAAGCCATCTTGTGTTGATCTTCATCAGCTATCTTGATTTGATTGTAACCTGAAAATCCATCCATAAGAGATAGCATTTCATATCCTACTAGTTGAATCCACAATCATATCAATATTTGGTAATGGAAAATCATCCTTAGGGCATGCCTTGTTCATGCCTCTGAAATATGTGTAGACTCTGATCCCAACAGGATTTTTCTGGACAAGAATGATATTGGATATCCATTCAGAGTAATCAATGGGTTGAATGAATCCTGCCACAAGAAATCTTTCTAATTCTTCCTTAACCAGGAGAGCCACCCTTGGGTGCATCTTTCTGAGCTTTTTCTTAATAGGCTTAGTGTCTGCATGTACAACTAAGTTGTGCATGACCAAAGTTGGATCCAAGCCTGGCATATCCTTATAGGACCATGTGAACACATCTATAAATTCCCGTAGCAACATGGTGAATGTTTTATGTTCCGTGCTGAGAGTGAAGCTCCCAACTTGACTATTTTTGGGTCATCTTTTGTGCCAATGTTTACATCAATAGTCTCTTCTACCAGTAACTTTGACAAATCCTCCATACATGTAGGATCAGGAGGAAGGTTGAGATCTTCATCCAAGGATGTCTCCACGAGATTTTCATCCTTGGCGTGGTCACTTTTATTGTCCTTTGATTTTTGTACCTGTTTGTCTTCTAGTGCCTCAAAGAGGTTTTCACTGTGTGACTTGGACTTTGAATTTTTCTGAGGCTTTTCATTGGAACTTTTTCCCTCACTTTTTCTTAAATTTTTCTGACCATGAAGCTCAGCTTCCTCTCCGAAGTAGCGTAGGTATCTAAGTCAATATAGAAGCCCTTTTTGTGATCTCTAATGGGGATTGTATCCCGAATGCCCATGAATTCTGCAATAGCTTCATCATTTTCAAATAGATCTAGTGACATATGATGTTGTTGGTCCCATTCAACAAGGCAAGGGTAAACAAGGTCAAGTGTAGGTTCCATAGGGGTTATGGTGAGGACAGTGGTATTCATGAACAGGTTTGTGGAGGCAAGATCCTTGTATTGGCTACAGTGGGAATCTGTATCGCTGTCTAAATAGTCAGAGCTATCTTCACGTTCAGAGAAGGTAGCATCTTGATCATTGGGATGTTCCCCATAAGGGTGAATTCCAATGTCATACCTTTCTATTTTAAAATGTGGGAGAGGAACTGGTTCTCGTTGTCCTTGCTCATTCCTTCCACATCCTAGACCTTTGTAGCCCATGGAATACATCATTCAACTAGATTTCTCATACTCAGGGGTTTGGTAGCAAGTTGGTTGAGTATCTTTCTGGGACCCAAGTCATAGGTGGATCCAACAATTTCTCTTCAGCCAGCAAGCCTCCAGGTAAAAATGACCCAATAGTTTTCTCATCTCTAGGCCGTCTGAAATGATAGTTGGGTCGACCTCTAGTTTTAGGTGACAATGAGAGGTCTGAAACTAAAAGGGCTTGTTGCACATTATATTCTCCACAACCATATTCTAGAACCTTCATCTCCCATGAATCAAAAGGAGAAGTTGATGTAGAGGCACCATGGGCACAAGAACTGAGGGAATCTGAATCTACTTGGGACTCCATGGCTTCAGATTGAAGAGGAACAACTATATCAGTAGAGGGACACGTATAGGTACCCTTACGTGTAAAACTATTGAGAGCTCTGCCGTGAGCAAAGGGCTCTGGATCTCCTTGTATCATGACAGTGTGTCCCTCGTGTTTCAGTTTGATGCATTGATGGAACATTGACGGCATGGACCTGCATGGCATGAATCCATGGTCAGCCTAGAAGCATATTATATGGGAGTTCGAATTCCAGGACATGAAACTTTGTGTGATGACAAGTGGGACTGACTTCCATGGGTAATGTGATTATGCCATCTGACTCTCTTTCTATGTTGTTGTAAGTGGTTATGGTAATGATGTTTGACTCGAGGTCTTCTTCGGTATGTCCCAGTTGCTTAACTAATTTCAATGTGCATATATTCAATCCTGATCCGTTGTCCACAAGCACCTGTTTTATCTTTCGGTGGGTAACGAATACCTCAATATACAAGGGGATATTATGCATTGGATTTTCAATAGGGATTTCCCTATGATTAAAGGAAATGTGCTCAGTTGGTACAATGTTTGCTACCGCAGCCTAAAGATGTGTAGGATCTACTTCTAGTGGCACTCCTGACCCCTGAAGAGTTTGGTACAAAATGTCTTTATGTACATTTGATATCTTAAGAAGATCCAAGATTGAAATCTTGGCAGATGTCTTCTCAAGTTGTTCTAAGAGGTTGTACCTACCATTTTACGGGGTTGATGGAGAGGGTTCAGGAATCATGAGGTGGGCATGCCTTGTTACCACAGTGTAATCCTTTCCCTTGATTCGAATGGTGTTCACATGGTCACTAGGAGAGTGAATACATCCAATGAGTGAATCATAATGATTATTGTCTTTCTTGGTATATAGGTAATTTGTTGCTTTATAACTCTGGGATGACTCTCCTCGATCTGGCTTTGGCTCCTCTGACTTACCATGTTTGGGGAATGGTTCTTTGTATATCCCCATCTTTTCATTGGGCGTCTGAGTTTTTTCTAGGTTGTCCACTTCTATCTCCCCATTGTCGATGAGGTCTTGGATGTAGTGATGAAGTCATAGACATTTGTCTATTTTGTGTCCCTTGACATGATGTAATTCACAATAGTCATGCTCTTTGTACCATGATGGTTTTGGAGCATTGTCATCAAAGGGTTGTGTCATGGGATAAGTCACCATGTGAGCTGCATCCAATTGTTTCAATATAACTGACAAAGGCTCATTGAGAGGAGTGAACATTCTCCATTTAGGTGGTGGTTGAATAGGTCCTTTGGTCAGTTTAAAAGGTTGACCAGTTTGAACCATTTGCACGTGTTTGGAATCTGTGATCCCGTCTCCCACCACGTTCTTGTTTTTGTTGAATATTTTTGGTTTCTCTGCAGGTTTAACACTTTGGTTATCCTTAGATTGTGACTTAAGAGTTCCTTTGGCAATAAGGGATTTCTCTATTTGAACACCTTTTTCAATGACCTCCTCAAAAGTGTGAACACAATGTATTTTAAGGTGGAAAGTGATGTATGGATTTAGATTGGGCACAAAGATACTTACCAGCTATTTTTTCAGGGAATGCGCAAGGGAGGTAACTGGCTATCCCTCTCCACCATTGTAGGAAGCTGGTGAATGTCTTGTTAGGACGTTGTTTAGTGCCACATAAGTCTGTCATGGTGATATCACTTTCTATATTGTATGAGAAGTGATGCACAAACCTCTCTGCCAGTTCTGGCCAGGTAAAAATAGACCCCCGAGGTAAACGAGTAAACCACTCCAAGGCTTGGCCTCCTAGACTCTTGGGAAAGAGTCGTATGAGGTAATTATCACTATAGGACACCTCTTGACATGCCATATAGAAATCCTTTACATGATCTCGTGGGTCTCCCTTTCCTCTATATTTGTCAAATTTTGGCATGTCAAATTTTTTAGGGAAGGGTTGAAGTGTCATAGCTTTGTCAAATGGATGGGGACATAGTTCTTCATATTGATATTTTCTTGATGCTCCCCACATTTCTCTCTTGAAGGCTTGTGAGTGTCACTTTCATAGATTGTACTTCTTGTGTGAGTAATTGTTCTTTAGTGGGAGAAGCAGGGATATATACACGATGATGCTCCATATTGTCTTCTCCTTGATTTTCCCTATGAAGTTCACTGATTTTGACCTTAGGTTTTGTCTTTTGGACATTCTTGTTTGTTTCTTTTTGTACATGAGAGGTTAACAAGGCTAATTGTCAACTAAGGTTGCTAATTTGTTGTTGAATAGTGACTTCTTCTTCCAAAGGTTCCTCTTCTTCTTCATACTGTGGAGGTTCTTCAACATTCTCGTGTCCTAACCTGATTTTACGTGGCACTTTAATAAAGGGTATTCTATGTCCCACTACATTATCATTTCCCACATTGGAGGTAGAAGCATGTCCATGTGTTAAAATATCCTCCATGTTGATAAGAGGTCGCTCCTCGTCATTAGCATTATTTGTAGGTGGGATTGTTTCATGTTCAGTGGGCATTTTGGCTCCCAATTCTACAACTCGTGCCAACACCCTATCCTTGTTTCTAAAAAGGAATTCATCTAATAAGGTGGGGTCAAAGTCAAACTCCGCATGTGGGGATTCCAATTCATCACCACTATGATCTATCATGTCTTCTATCTCTTTTTCTGTGGAAAATAAAGGCCCAAGATCATGACCAATAAAAGGGTTTGACCCTTGTTTGTTTGAGGCTTCCCAAGTTTGCGCTTGTTGTGCTTGAATGTTTTCTTTTTGAGCCCTAATCATGTTTTAGGAGCCATGATGTGCAACAGTTTCACCAAGGTATGTTGTAAATGTGTTCAAAAATTTGTGATCACACCTAAGTGAAATGCAAAAAGAATGTCAAGAATATGAATGAGTATAAATGTTAAAGTACCAATGTGATAGAGTGATAAGTCAATAGTGACACAATGTTTGGTACCTAAGCCTATCAATCGAATGAAGTACTTCCTAGGTTTTCTTCAAAAAGGTAGTTGGTGTCGTAAGATAATTAACAAGATGTCCCTACTTATGTCAAGTTCAAGGGAATGAACAAGACGTAAGTAAATACAAGAAGTTAATGTGACCTCCTAACAAGGTATACTAGAAGCAAGCTCAAATTCAATTAATACCTATATCCCAAAAAGTGCCAGTTACAATTTGTGAGTGACACAACAATGTCACCAAGATATGTTAACCAAACTTTGTGAGAAAGTAAGGTATTGATATCAAGATGATATTGATATAACACACACAAGTGGTAACACGTAGCACTTTTCAAAATCGAGGTAGTAATGGAATCAAACTAAAAGCTTATAGTATAACTAAGAATTGTTAAAATGTGTATAGCGTAACCTTACAATGCAGATATTTAGGTCAAGCTTACAAGAAACAAGACGTAAATACCAAAATTGTAGTGATACGATATAAACAAGGTAACCTTTCCAAGGAAGTTCAAGATGATGAACCATGCCTAACTATGATGATGATCCTGACGTGGGTATCAAGATCACAAAGGCCACCAATGATATGAATACATCTCCACACACTTTAGATGTTTAACTTACCCAGCCGCAAACATGGATGGGCGTAAATGGACAAAAAAGTGGCAGAAACAATCAATTGATAACGCAAAGGTAGTCACTCTTCTTTTGATCAACAAAGTGTCAAAAGAACGTGAGGGAAGTAGATCAAAATGGGGATGAAAAATGTTGGCTTTACTTCAGCAGAGTTTCACCTCGCCTTAAGGCAAGTGAAAAACTAAACAAAAGTAACGCTTCCCATGTTTCGTGATGAATGATGGCTCACAACTCAACACTATTTTGAAATGGTCAAAGTGGGCTCCTGGCCAAAGAATATCTTCCTAGGTGGTTCTCTCTTCCTAGGTGTTACAAAGTTGTCTTAAGCGAGCTCGATTTACCCAAAAAGTCACAATGACTAATTTGGGAGTATCTCGGCTTTACTTTACCCCCTTCAAGCACAGTAGGCAACTAGTGCGTCTACGTGTACCATCACTGGGGTCACCATATGGACAACCGGTAATGCTAACTCACAAGGAACAACTAGTCAAGTAGGTTGTGCGGAGCACTTCCCGTTTCATCCACAAGGTTCCCTCTTGCGTGGACTACTTTGGGGTTCCTGGTACCACCCCCATTGTTGTAGCTTAAGGTGTTATGCCAAAGGGGTTATGTTCCAGTTGAGTGGATAGGGACGTACCCTTTTCCAAAACCTGCAATACAGTGTTTTGAATATGGTGTTCTTTTTATCTTGTTTAATTTTGATGTGGTTTTCTTGAACACCTTTTGGCAACCTGTATGACAACTGTATTAGTAGTTTGATTTTTTTTCGATTCCACCTTTCTTTGACAAGCATGTGTTTTGGTCCTGCACAATGGGTTAGTAATTTTCCATAAAGGGAATAAACATCATTTCTGATTCTCAAGATCATCCAAGGATGCAAGAGAAGAGCATACGTGACGTTTCTAAAATCCAAGAAGATACCAAATGGAAAAACACTTAATTCAAACACACCAAGTTAACTCATTCCAATTCAGATATTCTTAACAATTTCAAAGCATCAAAAAGACTTAAGAATCATTTTTGATTCCCAAGATCACCCCAAAGGATGTGAGGGAAGAGCATACATGACCTTACTCTTATAAGAAAGCATGCAAAGTCTATCTAGTCTAGCAAAAGCATGTAAACATACCCTACAAAAATAGGCATTAATTAGATAAAACCTGCAAAGAAGTTAGCACTTTAACACTTTAATTTGAGAAAACTGAAAGACACCTGTGCCCCAGTTTAGGCATGTGTGTGTGGGTTAGGGTGGATATGCCCCTCTGTGTTTTTCAGACTCACAGTGCACCTGTGCCACCCGAGAGGTGTCTGCGCCAGGGTTAGGGCATGTGTGCCAGGGTAGATAAAAAGTAGTACAAATTCTGACAGAGTGCCTATGCCACCCGAGAGGTTCCTACACCCATGTGTGCCAGGGTAGATAAAAAGTAGTACCAAATTCCGACAGAGTGCCTACGCCACCCGAGAGGTGCCTGTGCCAGGGTTAGGGAGTATGTGCCAGCCTGACAGGTTTTTCTGCTGTAGTGAAGGTACAGTACGAACAGAGTGTTTGTGCCCGGTTTGGTGTGCCTACGCCATGGTTAGGGTGTGTGCACTGGGGTTAGGGTATGTGCACTAGGGTTTCCAAACAGAGATACAAAACTCTGACAGTGCACCTGTGCCACCCGAGAGGTGCCTATGCCAGGGTTAGTGTGCATGCGCCCCTCCTGCAATCAAAGTATGGCCAAAGACACAAAAAAGCTCACAACACTTCAAATTTTAGTAAGTTAGCTTGAAATTGACAACAACCCATTAAAATGATAGCTCTAAATGAGAACCTACACATATAATACTAGCAAAATCCTAAGAAATTGAACATTATTTACCATATGTGTATATCAAAGGTTAGCCAAAAACAATAGAATTCAAGCTAGAATGTTAAGGGACTAAGGATCCGTCCCACCGGGTGTGCCAAATGTGTGCATGGTTTTGTTTAACTAAGTTAAGAAAATTAAAACTAACACCTAGTAGTCTTAATAACAAAGTTAAATCAAAATCTAAACACCATCATGTTAAGAGCTAAGCAAGATTAAATAATTTCATCATAACTTTGAAATGGAAATCAAACTAACATGTTAATTATCAAAACCTCTACTCTTTAGATTACCAAAACAACTAAATTGAACCTAGGTAGATTCATGGCAATCAAAGTTGATTGTTTGATCTTTAAGGGATTAGGAATGGAAGCTCATCAAAGCATGGCTACAAGACCACTTTGATTATTTCCATATGACCCAAAAGCTTAAATGGATGAAATGCAAGAATGAGGCTTAGCTCTTCCAATGGTGAAATGCTTAAGGATGACAAAAGGCTTATAGTGTATGTACTATATGCTTTCTTTTGTTTCTCAAGAATTAGGTGTAAGTGTAAAGGTAGGAGGAGGGCTCTTTATATAGCCCAATGGATAAAGGAATCTCTACATCCCTTTGCATGTGGGATAATAGAGATGTTGAGTTAGTTGTGGATAAGGGGGGTTTAGAAAGGGTTGAGTTAACTTTAGGAGAGTTTAGCTTGTCCTTTAGTGACTCATGTGGATAAAGGGGGTTTATTAATTAATCAAGATGATTAATTAATAGATGTGCAAGCTTATAAAATATTTTTAGAGGAATATTAGCATGATTTAGACTATAGAAGGGGATTAAATCAACTAAATAATGATTTATTGGTTTAATGAAAGGGGAAGCTAATTAATTAATAATAATTAATTAGTTTAGATAGAAGGAAGGATTAATTAACAGAAGGTCGTTAATTAGGGTATTTGTTGAATAGAAGACTTAATTAATTACTTATTGTAATTAATTAACGATGATAGAAGAGAAGATGAGCATTATTGACGATATGTCACCAATTTGTGGGAAAGGGGATAATTAGCACAATTTAAGTATTTAAATTGTTCAGGCTAAATTATAGGTGTCTACCATGTCATCAGGTAACAAGGGTAACAAAAAGAGCTACCATAGAATATTGCCATCATAGTGACAGAAGAACCCTATAAATTAAAATATTCCAAATGCATGAGTATTAAGTGTAATGACATAGTGTGTCCATTAAGAGAAACTAGAGTAGATGGAACATTGGTAAGAAATAGGTGCAATTTGGGAAGATAAGAAGCATTACATTTGTATGTACTACCCCCTATGACTATAGAAGAAACCATAGGCATAAATGTGGAAAGAGGGGGATTAATTTTCCCCCATGGCTGAAACAAGATGAGGTGTAACCATAACATATGAGTCATGTATATAATTTTGGAGAGTGGGTAAGGGAAGAACATCAAGAAGCATTATCAAATCAATGCACCGTGTTTTTACTTATGGTGTGGAAGTTGCAACAAGTGATGTAACATTTAATTTAGTAATCATAGGATTATTAGAATTACATTGAGAGTTTTTCTAAGAAATAGATTTAAAAGCTATGGTCATGGTGACATTGTGAAAGGGGGTGTGAGTGTCTCCTATCACCTTTGGTATTGTAGATGTAGCAACCACCATAAGGGGGAAAATATCTAGATATAGATAAGTGTGTAGAAGTATGCTTTAAGGATCAAGCATCATGTGGATGAGAGTGATACATGGTTGGATTATTATCATTGGCACCAATAGAAATTTAATCATGTAAATCAATAGAACTATAATCCATCGTAAGAGGAGAATGATTTTCAATGTAATTATTGTCTTCATAATCATGTATGAGAGGGATATCACAAATATTATCTACATGAGGTTTGGAATATATTGTAGAATTATCCATGAAATAAGGTGTTGCATTATATGGTATGGCATGGGTAGCAGGGATTGCACATGCAATATGTAACCAAGGAGGTCTTAGGAGGATATTATAATTGAGATTATTAGGCATAACATGTCATAGAACATTAAGAGTACAAGGTCCAACAAAAATTGGTAGATTTATTTCTCATAACACTTGTTTAGGTGTATTATCAAAACCACAAATACATAGAATAGAGGGAGGTAAATCAAAAATAGAAAGCCCCATTTGATGGAGAAAAGGGATGTTACATATATTATGACTGGATCCATCCTCAACTAAAACATGCTTAACAAGCACATTATGAATGTGAACCTAAATATACAATGGGGGAGCATTGTCAACAATTGTATAGTAATCCATAAAATAATTTTACACAAGCAAGCCAGGAAGAGAAATAGATTTACTATTAAAAGTGGTGTTGAGAAAAAAGTGATTGTCATCAATTGAATAAAATGGCCATATCTTGAAATAGAATTTTAACTATATAAAAAAGGATATTTTTTAAAAATATCATTATGTATAATAACAACCTCCAAGGTATTTTCTCAAAACCATGCATTTTTCCAGTTATGCCTTAATTACTAATAATTTTAATTTTTAATTTCCAAAAGTTGTGCTAAAATTATGGCAAAAAATAGTTCTTGATTAAATATGTAATAAAAGCAAATAATCTCACAAGAATTTGAAAATATAGTCAGTATTCCTGAGATATGAAACAAAAGGTGATTTGAAAATTAGGATCCCTAAAAAGTGACCCAAAGGGTAGGACCAATCATGAAATCCTAGGAAATTTTTTACAGATCATATTTATGGTAGATGATATGTGAAAATTAGGTGTGATTATGAATATAATACGTAGATATGAACCCTAATTCAACTAGCATGAGAATTCCTAAAATGTATTTTTATTCTCAAAATATTAAGTTCCATTAAATTTTATTTAGAATAAAGAGCTTTGTAATGATTCAGGTTCACAAAATGGATGTATCATTTAAAAAATTACCAATCTTTGTCAGAAGTAGAGGCGAGTACGAAGACTTACTGAACATTATTTGAAGCATAAACTAATGGGAAATATAGATATATCTTGTTATTGAACTTACATAGCTCCACGCTTCATCAATATACCCAATAGGAAAGAGGCTATGGTGGTTTCAGACAATGTAAAGATGAACAATGCTAAGAAAACTACAGTACAACCAATAAGCCAAGGATAAGAGTGAATTAGTACACCGCAGGTCCCATTGATATCTTTGTCTATAAGAATAGATTAAAGACGTACATGGGAGCCCACTTTTGCACCGAATCATGGTGGACCCCTTGATCACACCTACGAGAAGGTTATCCTTTAGACCTAGAACCCAATCACATAGGTAAACTGTTATTAACTATTTGGTGGAATAGGATGAAATCACTTAGAATGATGGCCAAATGAATTTTAGAGTGCTTTGTCTGTAATGACGGTCGTTTAAATGTAATAAAGTAACCTTTGGGGCTATTTTTTGGAGGTTACATGTTTGGATTTAATAACTGGGTAATACCTTCTCTTAGTATACTATCCTACTTTACAAATTACATAGATAATACACTTAAATCAATGACACTCAATCCCTTCACAATCAGCATCCTTAGTGATCTTAAATACTGCAAATTTGGTTACAAGTGCATGAACTATTTTCATGGTAATGATCATTGTAAACAATTAGATGTAGTTCTCTTATGCAGTTGAGCTATGATAGCTACTAGTTAGGAAATTAGATCCTAGGTTATTGAGGCAATCACCCTCTGAAATCCAAAGATAAAAGAAAACTCCGGAAAATAAGTTCATTCAGGACCTTCATGATTTAACAAAATAAGTAACTCAGTGTGTGCACATATTGATTAAACATGTACTATACTTTGTGATGTAAAGTGCAACCAATAAAAGGATAAGAGTGAATTCTTGGACTGAATATAGGTTGCACTGGTGGTGGAACAGGATCAATCTAGATTGTATGTGCTTTTCTATAAAACTAGTGAAGAAGGTTATTGCCAGATACTCCCTGCCTAGAATTTTGGGACAATATCACTAGTGTCTAAACTAAGTGAACTAGTGTCCTAGTGAGAGGTAATGATCTAGTTATTTCTGTACTAATAATTTCACCTTCACCTCACTTTGTATCACATCCACTTCATTGTAGGGTTCTTTTGTCTCACATGTACCTAGCAAAAAAAACCCTAACTACCTGACTCAAACATATTAGGTGAAATAAAAATGCATATCTTGATTCGGACTAACCTCAATGGTCACCTCAATGTGGTTGTAACTTAACATTGCACTACATTTAAAAATCAATGTATTTATAGTGTGTGTGATAGAAATCATCTCCCTTGAAACTAGATTTCCCTTATGTAATTTACACCAAGATAGTGGGATATAAATAATTTTCCCCCAAGATAATGTATGCTATGGAATTCAAAATTTTTTCCTTCCTATATAGTTAATAATGCATCCCAAATGCAATCCTTAAGTTTCTCTTTTTGCTTGGGTAGTAGATAGAAAATAGTAACCCAGTGCCCCTTAGGATCATCTTGTAGGGTTTTTGTGTGTGTGTGTGTGTGTGTGTGTGTGTGTGTGTGTGTGTGTGTGTGTGTGTGATTCCTTTGCTTGAATTTTGATATCAACAACACTATAATCTGACCCAAAGTGATCAATACATGTTTACAAAATATAAACAAGTGATGGGTCATTTTAAAACATAAGAACACAAGCAAACAAAGAGGAGCACCCATAAGAGGATACTAACGTGGGATGTTATTGTCCCCTACTTGGTGCTTGTGTCTAGAAAGATCCAAAGATAAATAAGGAAATGCTCAGATGAGTAAAAATTGGGTGATGTCCAAAAGTAAAGGTACAATTCCAAAACACTAGAGGATGAAAGCATGAAAAGATAAAATAATGTCAATGTACAGCAAAACAATTGATATCAATGTCTATTTTTATTGTTTAGGAATCATGCATATTATGAAATACTATAGGCATAATGTAATAGTAATAAGTGCATAATTTTGTGTCTACAATATGATGGCCAAAATTATAACTTTTCTCTAAGTTGATTCCATTAATTTTAACCTCATTAACAAGCTTTTTTGTTGGTGTATGTGAGTATTTATTATGATTAAATTTTCAAAAATAAACCAATCACATAATTTTGGGATTTTAAACTCAATAATAATTCATTTTAATAAAATTTTAGAATTTTTCATAAGGCTATGAACCTAAGTTCCGAGAACCTAAGGCTCCTTGATTGGTCTGTTTTATTAAGCGACTTCATTTAAATTTTGACTTAACTTGTTTCATTGTTTATGGATAAAATTTATTTTCGTGGGTATAGTGTTGTTTTTTAGTGAACATAAAAGTAGGATGGAAATGTGGCATTCAAAAAAATTTATGGTTAAGGTAACACAAGGACCTAAGAGCCCAAGAATCCAAGATGATCACAGTTAGCATGAATGCTAAGGATTTCAAAGTAAAGGTGAAAAGTCACAAGAGAAGAAAAAAAACCCAAGAGTCCCAAGAAATTCTAAGAGATTCAAGAAATTTAGATCCCAAGATACATAGATACATGTTTCACCTTGGAGGCTTGTGGTATTAAGAGTTTCACTAAGCAAATATCAAAAGGATGAGAAGGAAACTTGAGATCCTGAGAACACAAAATCATGACAAGAAGCCACATGAACTAATCCACCTGATCTCATCTTCCAAAGGTATATTTGAAAAGGGTAATTCAAACACTCAAGAATGTGAGACCTCGATATTGGAGGATTTGAGGGTAAAATCATATAACTGTGTCCCATTTTTAAAAAAAAATCGTACCTTCAGAAAAATAGTTCCTAGAACCAAAACATGACCGAAACACATGTAAAATGACTAAACATGTATTTTTAAGAACTTAAATAAACCAAGGTATAGGGTATCCAAAATTTACCTGAAATTTTTATAGTATTTTTTAAGATTTATTTACTGGTCAAATTTGAAAATTATTTTTTGGTGACCAAGTGGGACACTATTATATGATTTAACACTTGAACACATGGAAGGAATTGAATACTAGGGAGCTCAGATTTCGACTCGAAATTCAATTTAAGCCATTATCAAGTGGAAATCCTAAGTGGTAAGTACATGAAGATCATGTCGTAAATGAAGGCACGTCAAAATTTTAAAGGCTAAGTTAGAATTGGTTTTAAATTGACTAATCAATACTAAGACTATTTAAAAGGGATTGAGAAAAAGTTTTATTACTATAGGGAATCGAGAGCCGAAAATAACTAATTGAATTTAATTTTTGAGATTTTTGGACTTAAATCAATCAATCATGAATATGGGAGTTTGATCAAGATATTTTTAGTTTGATTAAAATATTTAGAAATTTAAACGTGGCATCCATGCAACTAGAAAAATATACAAAATGTATTTTTCCAATTCTAGAAGATCATACAAGACAATCAATAGTATATTTTAATTTTAGAGAGCTTTGTGAATTCCATGTTATGAAAAATTAGTTAAATTGAATATTAAACTTAGTTTTTAATCTAAAATCTCTATTTCTGGGAGGGTAAATATATTATGAAGAAAACCATTGTAAAATGGGAGTATTTTCCCATATTCATTTTTTCCAACCTTTAGTTGTTCTAGATTAGTTTTCTATTTAGGAGTTCCAAAAAATGCAGAACACGAGGTTACGTCTGTTAACTCTATAAAAGTAAATCAACCTTATTGTAAAATCATATTGACAATAATGGATCGATATAATGTTAGGTTTTGGACATTCAAATTGATATTTTGAGTTTTGAATTATATTTTAATTGTCAATTCATGTCTTTTTTTTTAATATTGGCAAATAGTTTTTTGAAAGGGACTATATTGTCAATTCATGTCTTTATCCTGGACAATATCTATATTTATTATTAAGTAGGTTTTGCATTTCAAATATCAGTTGAATTTTTCAAGGTAATGAGTTTGGGCTATGCTAATATCAGTTTCATTGGTTAGTGTCTAACTTTTTTAGATTTATGGATGTGCTTTGTAATCTTGTAGGTTTAGTTAAATTAGTGATAGCGGAAAGTGAATATTACTCTATTTTTTTGGAATATAGTTAGTTTGAACTAATTTTTAGGCCGATTAGCTCTCTCGTGTATACTTTGTGAATGGATTGTGGTTATTTACTTGGATGGTGTAGATTGATGATTCCTTTTGTGTGGTTCATTTGACTAACTTCCTGAAGCTTATAAAGAATTGAGTTGAAAAAATTCTCATTTTATTTGATTTATGTGGGGTTCAACTGAGATATAAGTGGTGTTGGTTGTGTCTAGTAATAGAGAGATTCTAGTTTCTTTTCTACCCTACCCTTCCTTCCTTCTTGAGTTTTTTATGAAGTCCCAAATAACTTAGTTAGAATTAGATCATTGTAAATATCAATAGGATGAGTAAAATTCAAAATCAAGATAATTAAGATCCAAGAAAATTTAGATATCCAAATATAGATTTTAATATGTGGTTTTCCTAAAAACACCAGTTTCTTTGTAGATTGACACAAGGTCACATAGCTCTCACCTAAAGTTGTGTCCTATAATATTCCATACCTTGAATCTATATATCCAATTAGGTTTATAAAATGAGTGGGAGAAAAGAATTAAAACTCCTTTTTTCCTATTTGAAGTGTTTTATTGGTGTGCATAGAACACTAGAAAACAATGTTGTGGACTAGAATTTTATATGCATCCTTTCATAACTAGTTTCCCAAATGAATGTGAACCTCATAGGATCTGCATGAATTTAATACACATTTACTTATATTCTAAGTCCAAGTATGAAAATCACGTGTAATCTCTTGTGAAATATTTTTAAATATTGGGAGCATTGTAATAAAGTAAGTGCACCAAGTTGGGGGCCAAAAAGTGGACAAAAATCCACTTTTTGGCCATTTTTGGCCATAACGTGCTCGTGTTATGGCTCGGTCATGCTATAATGTGACAAGGGAAAATTGAGGTCACGTTATAATGTGAGTGTGTTATGGCTTGGTTCCGAACCATGCACTCGCATTTTGACTGTCATAAAACACATTCAAAACCTGAGAGTTTTCATTGTGAAAACAAAAAACTAAAGGAGAGGAAAATGCGAGCGAGGAATAACATGAATGCATTTTGGATAGATTTTTGGCATCGACACCCCATGGCACCTCAAATTGATGATGGCAGAGAGCTCAGAAGGTCAGTTATTGTTTATTTTAGGTTTATTTTCTTTATTAATCTTATTTTTTGGATAGTTGTTGATTTGTTATTTATTTTCATTTTCAGATGTTTCTATATCTTCAATTCAAACCCCTCATTCACCCGCAGACCAAGATGAAGAAGAAAACATCCTTGAAACACCCCCTTCTATAGCAAGACATCCTCCTAACACACAACAAAAATTTTTGGGGGAGATTGAAAACAACAAAATACAAATTGAGGGTTTAATAGAAACCTTAAGAAACCCTAATGCCACAAATCCACATCGTCAAAACCTAGCCACATCATTAGGATCATTATTATCTAATATTGACAATGTGGTTGGAAAATAAACACATGGGAGAGTTTTAAAACCAACTGCCACAATTTTTATGCAGATAAGTTGTCTTATGATGCAGTGAAGAAGAAAAAAATCACAAAAGACAAATTGTGTGCATTGTTTACTGATCCTAAAACTAATGCACCATTATGATTGGATTGCAAAATATTCCCCATCCACTGGTGTAATCATGAGGGGATAAAAAATAATTTTTGGGATAGGTGGTGGATGGTTTTTGACCAACCACCTTGTAACAATTTTGAGGTGCCACAATATTTCTTGAGGAAACTCTATTGTGAGTTCGTCCTCAATGAAATACCTAACTATTATGACATTCAATATTTTCATGGCAGAGGCAAAGGCTCTACACAGGATAGAGTGGGGGCACAACGTTTGTAGAACTAGCCAGCTAGACCCATTTCTCACCCACCTATTCATCATGTTTCAGTCCCTTCTGTTGTGAAGGAGACAGTGGAGGTTCAGACCCTTGATTCTATCAGGTCATTGACACATTCATTGCTTCAGCATGGCACTCATCTCTCCCAGGGTGATGAGGTTGGTCCTTCTAGGAAGAAGACATCATATACCATAGAGTGTCATGCTTGTGGGAGTATAGGCACCTACGTGGTTGACATGGAAGATCCACAACCTAGCGAGACAACTCCACAGCCTCGCGAGGAAGCTCCACAACCTCGTGAGGCAGCTCCATAGGTTGAGTAGAGTGTCCGATTAGAGGAGGCACATCGTGATTCTGTGTTGGAGAATATCATCATCACAGATGTTCTACTGGATACGACCTTTGGTATTGACCAACAGGTAATTTTACATGAAATGATTATTTTTATATATATATATATATATATATATATTGTACAAAATCTTATAATTAACAATGTTAATCAATTGTGAATGAAAATTAATGATTCATGTGTGTTTTTATAAAATTACAGGGTCAAACTATACATCTAGTGTCACATTCCCCTTCTCCACAGATGAATGTCAGTACGAGTTTGCATGTTGGCGAATTTACTAATGTGAGTTTTATTATTTTTATTCATCATATACATGAAGAGAATGAACTATAGTTAACGTATGAATTTACTAATGTGAGTTTTATTATTTTTTTAGTTGATGATGTCATTACAGTCTCCTGTTGAGATTCGAAGATCATTAGATATTGGAGTTGCTATGGGCATAGCTTCTACCATGCCTCTTACACAAGTATATGTGCTAGTAAAGTTATTTTCATAATGAATTGATTGTATTAAATAACATCATGTAGTATAATTAAATGAGATTCATGTGTATTCTAATTTTTCTTCATCATGGTTGCCACAGGAGGAGTTGACTACTCCAGTTCGTGCACCTCGTACTGATGTTGATGATCTTGAGAGGCAGAGGATGATTGCTAGTGATCATCAGATTGCAGTAAGTATTTATTTTTAAGTAGTGTCATTTTATATATGTCACTAATTGTATACTAATGGGTATGTTGTTTATTTGTATTAATAGATGGAGCTACAAGCATCCTTTGAGCATAGGAGGTCTGAATGGAATAAGGGACATTCCACTGATGTGCCTGAGTCATCTTCCTAGCGTGGCCGAAGAGAACCAGACTATTCGATGATACCCAATAGTTTACATATATATGGATTTTTTTGTCTTCCTTCATGTGGCATATTGGTGTAGATTTATATTTTTTTGATGTATATCATCATATATGCCTACATACCTTTGTTAAGACATTTATTTTGATCAAATTTTGTATGCTATCAAGGATTTTTGAATAAATATAATATATGAGAAAAAAAAAAACTTGTATAGTGGATAAAACTTTTACATGTATCTAAGTGGATTAATATGATATCATATGTATGTTATGTTAATATGTATTATTAGTGTTAATTTTTTTATGTTTTAAACATGGGAATTAAAATATATATGTAACTAATTTACAATTTTTCCATTGTACTATAATCATTCAATGCCATCAATTATAATAATATAATGTCAATGTCAATGTCATCCACTTCCTGGAATCTCAATAATTCAAATGAAACATATGTAACGTGAGACAACACAATATTACATTAATTCTAATAATTAAATTGTAACTACAGAGAGAAAGAGAGAGAGGGAATGTAAGAGGGATAGACATAGAAAGAGAGAGTGGGTGTGAGAGAGAGAGAGAGAGAGAGAGAGAGAATGAGAGAGAGATAGAGAGAAGAGAGAGTGAGAGAGAGAGAGTGAGAGAGAGAGAGAGAGAGAGAGAGAGAGAGAGAGAGAGAGAGAGAGAGAGAGAGAGAGACAAAGAGCTATGTTTCTAGGATACTTAAGATTTTACATTGAGTGTTCAAAACATTCAATATACTTAAGATTTTATAGTACGATCAATGTTCAAAACATTCAATATACTTAAGATTTTACATTACATCTATGATATATAAATATTATATTCTTTGTGTTTCATCCATTTCCTTTGAGATTAATTTTTGTGTTGCGATGGTGGCCATAAAATATGTATATAGGGAGCTCTTGAAGGACCTATTTAATTAGGATGACTCTAACCTGCCAATGATAACTAAAGAGGTCAGTCCACTGGTTGGTTCTTGCATTCATATTATCCAAAATCACCTTCTAATCATCCTTAAGGATGTAGGAAGGAGTCAATGTTGTTCCTTAATAGTTTCTAGGACAGGATGCTCTTTGAAATTTTAAGCTATGTAATTTACAGTTCCAAATTTTTCTATTAGTATTGAAGATCACCTGAGATTTGATCTCATAAATAACTTGTACGGAGGCTCAGATATATGTCCAAATTTAATTGAATAACTTCTTTCCTTGGCCAATTGTGATGATCCCAAATAATTACCTCAAACATTCTTGATATCCTTTGAATATCCTTTGATGTAGGCCAACACACCAAATACTAACAAGCATTGTTTCTAGAGATTAGTAGGCATCACCATGAAATATATAATACAATCCTCTATCTATCTATCAGTCAACACTTGTACAACTTGGATTATGAACGTCAAGGATCATTTTCATAGTTTGGACTCCAATGTTGAACATCTATGTGGCAATGACCATATCTGTCATGAGAAATGTGAAGTTTCTGGAGTATGTGAAATCCTTACCGAGTTAGTGAGACAAACCAAGGAACTTTCAAGGAAGAAGAGGTTCTTTTGAATATGAACATGTATCAGAACAAAATGGCTTGCATAGACATTGTTGTGTTCTCATCCCACCTTTCAAACTGAATCATGAAGGTCCACATTTGCACACCAAGAAGGTAGAGGCTATACACTACTGTGACACAAGGTGTCAAGCATGTGGTTATTTTTTCCAGCTTCCAATGGGTCATCCTGGCTTGCATAATACCATACATGGAAATATGAGAAATGTGAAATTTGTTTCAGAGTGTGAAGAAATTGACATTCAAGAGAACAAGTATATGTGGGGAGAAACAGGTTTGGAAGAGATGTGTAATATGCATTACAAGGCACAAGGTAGAGGCCATATCCATTTAGTTACTTGTCCCACCTCTCATAAACAAGGTAGTTGTACAAGCAGACTCAATGATGGTTCTAGGCATGAGACTAGGAAATATGGTCCTGATATTGATATTCCAAAAGATGAACTCACTCATGAGACCTACTGGAAATATATGAGGTTTTCTGATCCTTTTAGTGCAGAAGATCAAGAGCAATTTTTCACTTTGTAATCACTACTATAGATTAGAGGAGCATGAAAACTCCTTGGATACAAAAAATTAGCTAGGGTTCCTAAGAAAGTGAAAATAGAAATTTCTTACATGGCAGGAATACGTTATAGAATCAAAATGATCAAGCTTCACAAATAGTTGAAAGGGGATGTAAGAAGGATTCTATGTTGTTCCTTAATATTTTCTAGGAAAGGATGCTCTTTGAGAGCTGAGAAGCATGATAGATTTCTTCCAAAACAGAAACATGAGAGAGACCTGAGAAATGATAAATAGAATTTGATAAGGAGAGCTGAGATGAGAGAGAGAGAGAATTTAGAGTGAGAATGTGATAGAGTGAGTGAGAGAGATAGAAAGAGAGTGAGAGAGAGAGAGATACAACATTCAATAAGCCACTGAAATTAATCTAAGGAATCAACCCAACAATTTAGCTAAATCTAGGCATTTCTTTTATCGTATGCCCTACATTTTAATGGAAGTAAGTAGTATGCCCTATACCCATGGCATTGATCTCACATTTTCCCCATGTACCACATGGGAAATCTCAAAACATGACCGCATCCTAAACTAACAAAATTACCAGTAATCCATAAATTCATTTACCAATATGGCAAGAAAAATCTAAAAGTGATTTCCGAGTGTCATCATTAAAACCACAATCCAACCTAAATCAAGCCAACAAAATTTCTCTAACAGTCTCTAAGTAAATTAATAATCCAATTTTTCATTATCTATGATGGTACAATCATTCAGTTTACTCTAGATAAACTCACATAGAATTCACTTGAATTTATATACAAAAAATTAGCTAGGGTTCCTAAGAAAATGAAAATAGAAATTTCTTACATGGCAGGAATACATTAAAGAATCAAAATGATCAAGCTTGGAACAAATAGTTGAAAGGGGATTGAAGAGGAGATAGAGAGAGAGAGAGATAATTTTGAGAGAGTGAGAGCAAGAGAGAGAGAGAGAGAGAGAGAGATCCTGAGAGAGAAAAAGCTATAAGTTTGTTGAGAGTGATTTCTTGAGTGTGATGAGAAACCTTGAAAGAGTCAAAGAGATCCTAAAGAGTGTGTGAGAGTGAAAAAAGCAAGATCTCAATTGAGTCGTTGTCCTATTGTTTGCAAGAAGACAAATATAAAGAGAGTGTAAGGTTGTCCAATGCATTATTTTACAAATAAAAGCTTGTGGCACCAAACTGACTAGCACACACATTGGGGTGGTCTGGTAAATTCTTATGGAGGCTTCATTTTGGTGCCCAATGGTGTCGGTGCTTCTAGGATACTTTGTCCGGGCATAGTCCCTTAAGAGCCCTGAGACCAAAAAAGGCTATAAGTTTTCAGGTGATTTCTTGGTCTCTATGGCACCTTGAAAGGTCTCATCTGATCCTACACCTCCACATTGGGACCCTCTACAAAATCCTATCATATCTCAGTTTTCTCCATCTCAATTTGGTTCTCTCGTTGTCCTATTATTTGCAACAATGCCAAATACTGCAGTTTTAGTCAGTATAAGGTTGTCCAATGCAATATTTTAAATAGAAGCTCGTGGAACCAAATGAACTACACCAACACATCAGGGTGGCCTGGTAAATCTTGTGGAGGCTTTGTTTTGGTGCCTGATGGTGTCGTGCTTCTGGGCTACTTCGTCCAGGCGTAGTCCCTTAAGAGCCCTGAGACCAAAAAAAGCTATAAGTTTCCAAGTGATTTCTCAGTCTCCATGGCACCTTGAAAGGTATCATCTGATCCTACACCTCTATGTTGGGACCCTCTACAAAATCCTATCTCGGTTTTCTCCATCTCAATTTGGTTCTCTCGTTGTCCTATTGTTTGCAACAGTGCCAAATACTCTAGTTTGAGTCAGTGTAAGGTTGTCCAATGCAATATTTTACAAATGAAAGCTCGTGGCACCAAACCGACTACAGACACTCATCGAGGTGGATTGGTAAACACTTTGGGAGGCTTCATTTTGGTGCCCAATGGTGTCGTTGCTTCTGGGCTACTTCGTTCGGGTGTAGTCCCTTAAGATCCCTGAGACCAAAAAAAGGCTATAAGTTCTCTGGGTGATTTTTCAGTCTCCATGGCACCTTGAAAGGTCTTGTTTGATCCTACACCTCCACATCAGGACCCTCTACAAAATCCTATCTTGGTTTTCTCCATCTCAATGTTGGTTCTCTCGTTGTCCTATTGTTTGCAACCATGTCAAATACTGCAGTTTGAGTCAGTGTAAGGTTGTCCAATGCAATATTTTGCAAACAGAAGCTCATGGCACCTGAGAACCAACTACACAAAAACATTGGGGTGGCCTATTGAACACTAGTGGAGGCTTCATTTTGGTTCCCAATGGTGTTGGTGCTTCTGGGCTACTTCATCTCGGGTGTAGTCCCTTAAGAGCCCTGAGACCAAAACAGGCTATAAGTTTGCTGGGTGATTTCTCGGTCTTTGTGGCACCTTGAAAGGTATCATTTGATCCTACACCTCCATGTGGGGACCCTCTACAAAATCATATCTTAGTTTTCTCCATCTCAATTTGGTCCTCTCGTTGTCCTATTGTTTGCAACCATGCCAAATAGTCCAGTTTGAGTCAGTGTAAGGTTGTCCAATGCAATATTTTGCAAATGGAAGCTCATGGCACAAAAACTGACTACACCAACACATCAGGGTGGCCTGGTAAATATTTTGGAGGATTTTTTTTGGTGCTTGATGGTGTCATTGCTTCTGGGCTACTTCGTCAGGGCGTAGTCCCTTAAGAGCCCTGAGACAAAAAAATGCTATAACTTCACTCGGGTGATTTCTAGTCTCCATGGCACCTTGAAAGGTATCATCTGATCCTACACCTCCACATTGGGACCCTCTACAAATATTGTCTCCATTTTCTCCATCTCAATTTGGTTCTCTTGTTGTCCTATTGTTTGCAACTGTGCCAAATACTATAGTTTGAGTCAGTGTAAGGTTGTCCAATGTAATATTTTACAAATGGAAGCTCGCGGCACCAAACCAACTACACCAACACATCAAGGTAGTCTGATAACACTTTTGGAGGCTTCATTTTGGTTCTCAATGGTGTGGTGCTTCAGGCTACTTCATTGGGCGTAGTCCCTTAAGATCCCTGAGACCAAAAAAGGCTATAAGTTCACGGGTGATTTCTCGGTCTCTGTGGCACCTTGAAAGGTATTTACTAATCCTACACCTCAGAATTAGGACCCTCTACAAAATTATATCTTGGTTTTCTCCATCTCAATTTGGTTCTCTCGTTGTCCTATTGTTTGCAACTGTGCCAAATACTGTACAGTTTGAGTCAGTGTAAGGTTGTCCAATGCAATATTTTGCAAACAGAAAGCTCGTGGCACCAAAACGAATACACCAACATGTTAGGGTGGCCTGGTAAATCTTGTGGAGGCTTTTTTTTGGTTGCCCAACAATGGTGTCAGTGCTTCTGGGCTACTTCATCTGGGTGTAGTCCCTTAAGAGCCCTGAGACCAAAAAAGGCTATAAGTTCATGGGTGATTTCTCGGTCTCTGTGGCACCTTGAAAGGTCTCGTCTGATCCTACACCTATGCATTGGGACCCTCTATGAAAATCCTATCTCAGTTTTCTCTATCTCAATTGGTTCTCTCGTTGTCCTATTGTTTGCAATGTGCCAAATACTGTAGTTTGAGTCAGTGTAAGGCTTGTCCAATGCAATATTTTACAAATGGAAGCTCATGGCACCAAACTGACTACACCAACACATCAGGGTGGCCTGGTAAATGCTTTTGGAGGATTCATTTTGGTGCCCGATGGTGTCAGTACTTCTGAGCTACTTTATCTAGGCGTAGTCCCTTAAGATCCATGAGACCAAAAAGGCTATAAGTTCACCAGGGTGATTTCTTGGTCTCTGTGGCACCTTGAAAGGTCTCGTATGATCCTACACCTCCACATCTGGACCCTCTACAAAATCCTATCTTTTTTCTCCATCTCAATTTGGTTCTCTCGTTGTCCTATTGTTTGCAACCGTGCCAAATACTACAGTTTGAGTCAGTGTAAGGTTGTCCAATGCAATATTTTGCAAATAGAAGCTTGTGGCACCAAACCAAACTACACCAACACATTGGGTGGCCTAGTAAATTCTTATGGAGGCTTCATTTTGGTGCCCAAAGGTGTCAGTGCTTCTAGGATACTTCGTTCGGGCATAGTCCCTTAAGAGCCCTGAGACCAAAAAAGGCTATAAGTTCACTGGGTGATTTCTCAGTCTCCATGGCACCTTGAAAGGTCTCGTCTGATCCTACACCTCCATGTTAGGACCCTCTACAAAATCATATCTTGGTTTTTCTCCATCTCAATTTGGTTCTCTCATTGTCCTATTGTTTGCAAACCATGCCAAATACTGTAGTTTGAGTCAGTGTAAGGTTGTCCAATGCAATATTTTGCAAACAAAATCTCGTGGCACCAAAATGAATGCACCAACACATCAAGGTGGCTTGGTAAATTATTTTGAGTCTTTTTTTTGGTTCCCAATGTTTTCATTGCTTCTGGTCTACCTCATCTAGGTGTAGTCCCTTAAGAGCCTTGAGACCAAAAAAGGCTATAAGTTAGGTGATTTCTTGGTCTCATGTGGCACCTTGAAAGGTCTCGTCTGATCCTACACCTCCATGTTCAAGGACCCTCTAAAAAATATGTCTCAGTTTTCTCCATCCCAATTTGGTTCTCTCATTGTACAATTGTTTATAAATTGTGCCAAATACTGCAGTTTGAGTCAGTGTAAGGTTGTCCAATGCAATATTTTACAAATGGAAGCTCATGGCACCAAACCAAACTACAACAACATGTCAGGGTGGCCTGGTAAAATTTGGATGAGGATTCATTTTGGTTCCCAATGGTGTGTTGGTGCTTCTGAGCTACTTGATCTGAGTGTAGTCCCTTAAGATCCCTGAGACCAAAAAAGGCTATAAGTTCGTTGGGTGATTTCTCGGTCTCTGTGGCACCTTGAAAGGTCTGTTTGATCCTACACCTCCATATTGGGACCCTCTACAAAATTCTTTCTTGGTTTTCTCCATCTCAATTCGGTTCT
Source organism: Taxus chinensis (assembly GCA_019776745.2). NCBI lineage: Eukaryota > Viridiplantae > Streptophyta > Pinopsida > Cupressales > Taxaceae > Taxus > Taxus chinensis. The sequence goes on from JAHRHJ020003477.1 coordinate 1,124,658, forward strand.
CTTGTTTTCCTATTGTTTGCAAATGCCGAATACTGCAGTGTGAGTCAGTGTAAGGTTGTCCAATGCAATATTTTACAAACGGAAGCTCATGGCACCAAAATGACTGTGCACATGTGTCAGGGTGGCCTGGTAAATGGTGGGTGAGGCTTCGTTCAGTGACCAAAATCCTTCAATGTGAAATAAGTACTATGAAACATGTTAAGAAGAGATTGTTCATACAATATAGGTGGTGAAATGAGAATTGTAAGAAGAGATTTTTCATACAATATAGGTGGTGAAATGAGAATTTCTGCTTCTTGTTCATTTCCAATATTTAATTTTCCTTAGCTTCTCTTAGCTTTGAGAATAATAAATTCTCTACTAATAGTGCCAACCACGTGAAGGTGGAAGTTTTTTTGGCACCACTAACCTACGTAAACATGTTAGTAAACAATTAAATAGAATTTTAAAACCTACAAATTTTTTAAAAAATCATTAAAGTAAATATTCAAATTAAATTCATGTAGATGTATATCTAATCTTAAGTGAACATACCTTTGGAAATTCAATCCAATGAACCACAAGGATCAACTCTACTCTTGACAGTAGCAAGAATTGCTTCATGATCTGATTCACAAACCTTCCACAGATTCTTGTTTGATGGCCTACCTCGATATTTGATCAACTGAATATTTGTTGCAAGAACCAAATGTGAATAGTGAAGTATCTTTCTATGTATTTCATAGTCTTCAAACAACCAAGTATTTGATTTTTTGATAGGATATCTTCGAAGCCAAGTTCTAGTGACTACCACTGACCCAGTGAGATACTCAAGGTTTTCACCATCAATGACTGTGGAAGTCACTTTTTTTTTCCTCTACACAATGAGACAAGAAGTAGTTTGTTCCCTCTTCATTAAATTTTGTCGCAATAACTACAAAAACATGCCCTACATCACAAAGTAAAACTCAAGTCAAATTTAAAATACATTAAGAGATTATCATTTAATAATTTAAAATTTTTAAATATTACATGTATGTACCTTGTTGCACTCAATCAGAGACTTAGTCAAAGTCAGGTGATGTTGTCATATGATCTGAAGACACTGTAAGTTGTAATGCTCATGGAACTTGATATGTGTCGAGTGGAATTAGAGGTCTACAAGTCCATTCATCCACCCACTATTGTGACTCACATTCATTCCACACAAAATCAATGCATGATATACAAAAACATGTCATGCACCTAGTATGAATAGTGCAAGAACTTGCATTTGAACTACAAAATGAGTGCATATCACTTGATCCTGTACTATCATACAATCTTCATAGCTTGCCAAATGTTCTTCCTCTATCAACCAGAAATATCTACAAACTATTGAACTCTCTTGAGATTCATGGCCCATGTTCTTGTTACACCAATCAACAATGCTTTCTGCACCTGTAAATTTAGCACCATCTTTGAACTTTAATTCTTCTCTTGCAAGGGATCTTTTCACACATGCTCCTGCACCATCATGCTCTCCTTTCCCATGTCCTTCCTCGGTAAAAATATAGATATTTTGTGCACCTTTTGTTATGTGCATCTTGTTTATCTAATAAAACATCTGTGCATTCTTGAATTGTGATGTGCAGTTGTCTGACCAAATGTAATGTTGATTGAAAATAATGTTCCTCTCAGCCAAGTTCACATAAAACAACTGGAAACACCCTTGCACATATTCTGTAGAATGTGTTTGATCATCACTGATGTAGAAATGATACTCTCTTAATATTTTTCATCTTTCTCATTGCTTTTCAGAGAGTGCATGAATGTTATATGCACAAAATAGCAACTTGCACTGAGTTATAGTATTGTGACTGAACCTCCATTTGTGGCTGCAATGAGTAATTCTCTGTGAAGTCAACTACTGAAACAATAGTACCAAGTGGGAATGTGTCCTTTCTTAACTTGAATTGTTCATCCAACCATCAAGCTCTATGTGTGTGCCTTGCATACTCATAAACAATTTCCTCTCTGAATTTGACCATATATTCTGATACAGGTAATTGTTCTGTAACAAGCTCACACCTCTTAGATTCTTTTCCATATTTTAATTGATATGCCACAAATTTATATTTTTGAAACCAACTAATTATTTTCCTATTGAATGTGTACTCTCCTCATGGATACAACTTTTAAATTTTTGCAAGCCACCACATATGTTGCACGTTCCATCCAAACATGCTTTGTTATACAAAAATTATCCAATTGATCTTTCAAAAAATATCGTAGGAATAAATTCCCTTGCAGATTTTGGTGGGACATTTAATCCACACTCCTGCAACATGATGTCAGTATGCAAAACACAACGTACTTGACAAAAAACATCATAATGCATTGAAAATTCAACATGATGCCTACAACAACAAGTGGTACGTGAGTGATTGATTTTCACATAAAAGGGTTTGTTCATTTCAAAAAATATTTGGCTAATGTTAATTTCTAGATTTTCATTCTTAAACTTAGAGAACAATTGTGTTTGAGTCATATCCAAGAAATGTTTTGCATGTGCTTCACAATTACGAGAACATATTCTTATTTTTATTGTATCTCTTCTATTCGGTGACACCCTTGTGTTCTCATTCCAAAACTTTACAATTAATTATTTTAGAATATTATATGCATCCTTGTCTTTCCATGGGAGTCTACTAGAGAATGCCAATAGTCAGTGTTATTGGCTGACTCAAGACTTTTGTGTCTCCCTATTGCTTTCATTAGTGTTTTTCTGTTTAGCTTCAAGGCTCTACTTGTTTTTCTAATCAAGCATTTATTAATTGTTTTATCACTTACTATACAATTAGTAAGTGCACACTGTGTAGCATTACTATCTTTGGTGTTTTTTCACACCTACAATATGGTATGCTTTATGTATATTTTCAACAATTTCCACATTTTGATCATCAACATTAGATGTTCTTAACCCTAGGGTCTTCATTGTAGGTCTCATCTTAATTAATTTCATCAACGTAACAAATAATTGACATCTTTGTGTATCATTTAAATTCTCAAAGTAATTATCCCAAATTCCCATAGCTTTTCTTCTCACATTTCTTTCAGACATTTTGTTAGGCATTGGTTTTATAATGTTTTCATCAATTTCAATTAAGTGAATGGGTTTTCTATGCAAAATGGAAGGAGGTGTTCTTAGAGGTAAAGATTCATTAGCAAGATTACTTTCTTCATTCAGTGTTTCCATGCAAATTTTAGGATTAACATTTGGAATCTCAGGTAAAGGTTCAATATTATCATTCATACCAAATTATTTATCCATAACAACATTATCATTCAATTCATTATCAATACTCATTGAAAAATAATTATTCTCCTCAATTTCATTATGTATTTCATCATCATTTTCTAAAACATCAGGTACATTTGACATAGTAGATGTACCTTTCCCTCCATGAAGTTTTCACATTTGCTTCACTTTCTTTATTCTAATCTCTTCTAATTGCTCTGGTGTCTTGTTCTTGACCTTCTTCTTGTCCTTATGTTGGATTTTATCCCCCATGATTAGAAAAATATAGATAGTGGGGTAGGGGACAACCTCAACTACTCAAAATTTGTGCAAAAATGTACAAGAATATGCAGAAAAGGTAGAGTGGGGACAAAAATCCTGTGAAAGAGGTGGAAAAGGATGTTGGAGGGAAGGGAATATATAAAAAAAGGAAAACACGCTCACATTATAAATTTGCATTTCCTTTCTGCATTTTTTAAAGCCCAAATATCTTGCCTTGGATCTGGTTTGGATCCCCAAACCTGAGGCATGGACCTACTAAAACACAAAAAACACATGTTTTCAACAAAAAAATGCTAAAATCCATCTTCCTCAATAATAAATCCCATAAAAATGATCAACACATTTATTAAAAATTTGACTACGAGGTCAAATAAACTTTCTTCTTTCTAAATATATGATTTTTCAATTTTTTTGACTAGTATAAGGTTTCCATACTTATTATTTTCTAACTATGTCTTTTTATAGCTATTTTTTTTGAATTTATACACATCTATCATTCATCGTGTATCTTTTGATTCACTCATCCAAATTGAATAAAAATTATACAGTCACAAACTAGGACTAATTCTACACATATTAAAAAAAATCTAATTTTCGATATTTTTTGAGGTAGTTAGGGGGGCACGGTCGGCTATCTCTTATTTTTCAAAATTTAAAATATTTGTACTTGAAAAATCATAAAAAATTAAATACTCACTAAAAAATCTAAAAAAATCTATCACAAACTAGATGCTCTTATCTATCTTTCTACCAAAGGGTTTTCAAAAATACTAAATAGTGCTAAAAAAATGGGGGGGCGAGGGGGGCACGACCGACTATCTACTATGTTTTTTAACAAAAATAGGAGCACCTATTGGTATTTTAGATATTTAACCCACTTACACTTAACCATTTAAAAAAATAGTAGCTTAGAAACTAGACTCAAAATTCTACGATTCATGTTCTTATAACATCTTCCAATTTTGAGTGTAACTATTTCAAATAACTCGTAGATATTGCACATGAGTTTAGTTGTTGAACTAACTCATGAATATAGGAGTTTAGGAGATATTGTAGGATTGGGTGGTTTCAAAAGATTCCTTAATAATATGAAGTCCTCTCCTATATATATGTAATGGTATTCATATGAAGAAACATAGAAAAAATATTATTGTGTAATTATAATTATTGAAGTTTATTATATTCATCTATGTAAATATGTCTATACCTTTTTATTTGGTATCAGAGCAGGTATGACTTTGTAAAAGAAATTATATGGGTTGTAGCATTGTGCTTCACCTCTAAAGATGAGAAAATATTATTATCTGCGATATTAGGTTGTGGATAGATTCATTGACTCTATGTCCTTGTAATCAGTTTTTATGTATATTATCCATACTTGATTTGTGTATACACAGATTTTTAGGACACCATTTTGTTGTTATCGAGGATCATTTGAAATGGTTGTTATGAAGGCACCTGCGCTTACTAATATTTTATGGTTGTGTAAACCTTCCATTGCCAAATTTGAAAAGGAGACTCGTGAGGATGTGTTTTTGTGAAGAATACATTTTTAGATAGTTATGCGCATTTCATTTCCATTGAATATTGTACATTAGATTAAAAATTCCAAAAACACAGTTGTATTTTATTTGGAATAGTTGTTTCATTCTGCATTGTGTTGGATTTCTTCTGCCAAATCAGAATCATCATCGCAAAAGCATGGATTTGCATTTCATAGTTTTTTGTGTATTCACATTGTATTTGATAATTTTTTTGTATCCAACGTTTGGGTTTGATTTATTATCTTTATAGATCTTATCAGTGTCAATGTGATCAGAAATTTCTCTAAAGACGTGTTACTGTAAATAATCAACTTGGGACACTTTATTAACAACTGGGTGCATTTCACTCAGACTTGCATGAGCATCGACGTGTATGATTCAGTGGCTTCAAATTTCTATGCTCGGCTCATTTTTTATCAGACCTCCTATTACGCCTACCTTGGATATTATAGAGTTCTCAGCATTGGAATCTTTACTATGGCATTTGGCTTGAGCTCGGTTGCATTAACAACATGCATCAGAACTTTTTCCCTCCATTTATTTGTGTAAATTCTGCCACTAGAAATAATATTTGTGGATGAACTCCAAAAGCTAGGTACTTGTTATTTATTTTAAGTCGGTGGTCATATAGATTAAATTTATTTTTCCTTCCATCCTACATGTCAAGTTATTTCTTTAGTCTCCATTTTAAATTATCTTTGTAAATTACTCATGTGTCATAAAATTCATTGTTGTTACAAAGTGTGTTTTTGTGTTTAAGAGTAATGTTCATTGTGTTTAAAAATAAAGTCAAGATTGTTGTGGATTTTAAAGTTTATGATAGTCTTTAAGTGTCAGTAATTTTATTTTCAAAATCATCAATTTGGTGGTTAATAGAGTTATTGTCAAAGTTCATTATAAGTCATTGTGAAGATTGTGTCATTATTAAATTCTTCATATTTGAGTCATGTCAATTTGTATTGTAGTGTCCTTGTCAAAAAGTCATAAAAAAGAGTCATTGTAAAAGTTTTAGAAAAATAAAAAATTACCTTTTCGACACATTTTTCGATGTTACCTGATGTCCGAAAAAATAAAGTGTTTCACATTGTAGGAGGGAAGATATAATAAACAATGTGGAAACAATTGATCTTCATATCCAAATCCAGATGAGTTAGCAGCATGTTATTAGAGGATGAAGGAAACGTTGACTGGAGGTCAGACAATGACCTCTCCTTAGTCACCAACAATGGGACCGCACGGAGATGTGGTGGCATTTTCTAGTGTGAATTTGCTTTCAGTTGTGTGCTTCAGTTTCATAGTGCTTATTTTTCAATATAGTGTAGATTTCAGCATTTCAACGTGGTGTGAAAAATAAGAACAGATGTGGTATGTTCCTGTTCACTAGTATGTGGATATTCCTACATAATTCCCCAATGCAAGAACATAGTGAAGAACAGATAGCACAGTGAAAATTAGCATCATGAGTCTTGTTGAGGTAGAACAGTCAAATGTGTTCCTATTCATACCTAGGTTTGTGGTTAGCCTCCTGAAAACCATTGAAGGTTATTCAGATGTGTTCCTACTTGAGTTCCCACACTGCTAGGTCAGATGTGTTCCTTAGAGTGACTAATTGATAAGCAGATGATTCCTAAGTGTGTTCCCATCCTATTCGATCAGATGTGTTCCTGGCAGTGCATGTTTGATAAGAAGTTGATGTGTTCCTTCTTCTAGCTTCAATTTGAGTGTGTGTCAAGATCAAGTGTGAAAGTTCTTTTATTACCATGTAAACATTAAGGGGGGGAATGTTAGGATATTAATGTTTACATTATAATGTGGTATTTACCGAAAGGTAAATAATAATGTTAGTTGTTAACCGTATGGTTACTATGGTAAATATTGTTAATATTATATTGTTAGAAATAACAATATAATATCTCATATAGTTTACTATTATATTGTACGTGAGTTTAGTTGTTGAACTAACTCACAAATATAGGAGTTTAGGAGATATTGTGGGATTGAGTGGTTTTAGGAGATTCCTTAATAATAGGAAGTACTCTCCTATATATATAATGGTATTCGTATGAAGAAACACATAAGAATTATTATTGTGTGATTATAATTATTGAATTTTATTATATTCATATGTGTAAATATGTCTATACCTTTTTTCTTTTCTATACAAGAACATAGCTACACCAGGTTTGAAATGAAAAGACAAATTATATCACAACTTATACTCAAGTCTTGGCAATACTATATTTTAACATAGTGAAACATTATATTTTTATACAAGGGCTATTACATTTGGTACTAATCTTTGAAAAATTATGCTAGAGTAACATTATCACATTACAAACTATCGAGGTATTATTGAACTACACAAGTGATATGAGGAACCTAAAATGTTCAATAATGTAAAGGTTATAGAAGGTGCACCGTCACTTGAAGAGAATTGAAATAAACTTGGCCACCTCAAAATCATAGTAATTCACAAGGGAAAAACAAACATGGTTATTACATTACTACAATAAATTATCAAAAGTAACAATTAGTGATTATTTTTTAAATATTTTGAATAGTTTTATCCATAAATGGATATGGATTTGTCAAGGTTCCTAGTTTTGGTCTTTCGGTGATGCATCGAGTAAGTGGATTCTTCTTGTGTTGGGATACACAGTCTTGGTAATTTTCCATTTTGTGGTGGAAAATTTATTTTTCTTGGATTTATCTATTGGTGTATTTGGTTGTGGCCTTCTTAGCTTCAGTGGGTTTAGCCTGATTGAATTCTTGGATAGAGGATCTAGATGATGTTTTTTGTAGTTTATGGGAGCAGTGGGCTCTTCACTGGGCAATAAATAATATCATGTCACCACAATATTAAATGTAATGTATTATTACTATATGACAATAAAATGGATGTTAAATCTGAAATAGTTATTAAATTTTTATAAGTAGACACTAACCCTCCCCTATATAGATATATAAGTACATATAGATGTACATGAGAGATCTATATAGAATATTAGTTTTTGAATAATTATTACAACCATAAAAAAAAAAAAAAAATCCTTAAAATTTTAATAATATTTACTTCTCAATGAAGGAAAACATTGATAGTTATGATACCACCACATTTATCCGTGTATGCTAACACACATTTTTGGCATCTAATTCAAATAATTTGAACTATGTATGCATTTTATTAGATGTGTCCATTTATATAATGCCTCATTTGAAACTATCTCACCTTTAATTCCAAGATAGAAACAAAAGTAATTTTGAGATTACATTGTTATACCTTTATGGCATATTTTATGGTTGTAACTACTACATTAAATGTTCTCCCCTCTATTGGTAAAGATTAAATACCATTCATTTCCCAAAAAAACTTTTTTTAGTAAGAGGAACTCTAGATTAAATAACAAATGGTTAAGACTAGTGGAAAAGAGGCACATGGATGTTCACAATTGAATCACTAGATATTTTCAAGATCTACAATAATTATATTTTTTGGATTGTCATGCTAATCTAATCCATAGGATTATTTTAATGAAAATATTTTCTGAAAGATTATGTGGTGTCTTTGATAAATGAAGAGGGTTAAATATGATTCATTAATTTCCAAGGTACACTATATTTTGATGAGAAAATGTAAAATAAATGCCAATTTGTGATATTTAGTTTCTCAAATTCCTAAACTTTTTTAAAATTATTATTTATTGAAAAGTGTAATGAACATTCATTATTAAAGTCTTCTTGATATTTTAGTTTTTCCTATGATTTCCAAGTAGGATATAACACATTAGGTGAAATTATTGATGTGTTAGGTCATTGATTATTGGAATTCATAGGAGGGAAACATTTAAAAAACTCAAAAAAACCATTTGAAAGTGAGATAAGACATGTTTTTCATACAATGGAAAAAATTTGCGGTGAGGCATAGGAAGTTAACCGGTGTGTGACAAGGTTACCAGTTGTTATTTGGGAATGAATTCCCACAATAAAATCATATTAGATAAATAACAAATATTTATGTACATTTTAATCATACTTTGAATTAATGGAGTTATTGTTATGAAACTCACTCTCTCATTTTCCATCTATTGGGTAATCATAATAACACTTTTAAAGCTTGTAAAATATAATAAGAAATTCAAAAAAAACCATCCTAGGGTTACCCTAAGAGATATTTGTGTTTTTGCATTTCATGAAACACTTTGAAAGCATAATTATTTTTGTAATTTAACTTATGACATTTTGTGGAGATGATCTTACAATAATTTCCAAGTATATACATGAATTAAGAATTATTACATTCATTTAACAACAAGAAATTCACATTTTTCTTCCTTTAAAAGCACCTCTACTAATGTATATGAAACAAAAAACATTTTACCAAATTTTCCAAAGGAGATAAAATGGTGTGAAACATGTAACAACCTTATTTTTTTCTAATATTTCTCCCTTCAACCTCATAACCCTATCTTAGGCTCGTTTTGTGGTTTTCCATTAAAAAATGGCTCTAAATCTAATAATAACTTTCCATATTTAGATCAATTTCATTGCAAACCCTAGACATGAAACTATTATGTTTAGAAAATTTGAATGCCATCTAAAACTTTAAAAACATGCATATTTCATAAGTAAAAATAAAAGAGAGAAATTTTAGATTTGGTTAAACCCTAGATGAATTCCTATAACTAACTTGTTCTCCACCTACTCCATTCTTCTTCCCAAATATCTACAAATATTTCATGCATTCCATATTTTTCTAGCCCTTCTCTTAGTCACCCCATGACATTGTCATATTTTTTTGTAAGGAAAATTTCTCTTCCATGCCACTTGTTATATTCTTCTACTTCCACTCGTCCCTCCCCTTTTCTTCATCCACCTAGTTTCTCTTTTTCCATCTTGTGTGAATGCGTAATAAGGTAAAATAAAAAAGGATGTATATGGGCCCTTCTCCTTTTATATTTAAAGTTAGGAGTGATGGTAGCAAAAATGTGGTATTAATGTGATGCAAAAGTGATGCTATTTGTGTCACTTTTGTGCTAAAATAATCACATCAAAGTTTCCATCAAAAACAAAAAAAACTAAATTCAATGCGGAATGACGCAAATTTATCACAAATTGTGATTTTTTGCACTATATGTAGTAGTTAAATATTTTCTTCTTCTGCCTTTCCCATTGCTAATAATTAGATGTTAGTCATGCACATTAATTTTTTTGAAGTTTAAATTTTTTCTATAAATATATAAGTGATTTAGATCATTTATTCAATTCCTTATCAATATTGAATTGACAATAAGTTTAGAGAATTTTATTAGCAATACTCATTTTATCTTCATGGACTTGCAATTTCGCTATATATTTATGAGTCTAATAAAGTAAAATGAATAACATAGTTAACCCTATCTACAAAAACCCTCAAATCAAATGTTACAAATTAAGTCTCTCGAGTTTTGTTCATTTTGAAGTCAAGATTCAAAGCATGTAAAATTAGCGGAAAAAATGACAGGTCAAAGGTAGTGGAGTAAGACTAGCACATATCAATTTTCAAGTTCCATGACATGACTAACCATATGTACATTCTTGACATAGGTCCCTTTTAGGATCAAATACATCAAGATACCATATTCAAAAGATTGCATATCAATAAATATAGCTCAAAATATGACAAAATTATTAGAAATAAGTCAAATTCTTAGTTCATGGAAGTGACAATGGTTTAATCCCTTTATCTTTTTATGTTTAAACTAATATTAATTAAGTCTATTAGATTGAATTATTTTAGATAAAATTAAATAAAATGATTTTTGGATGTGTTTCCAATCATACTTGGTAACTTAAATTTTCATATAAAAATATCGACATTAAGTTTATCTATAGTATTGAATAAAGCTAAAAATAGGGTTAAGATTTGACAATTGTAATTTTGAAGTTGATAGTCATATTTTTGGGTGGCTATGATATCTTTACGAAAAATATGTACTCCAAGTTATAGGGGATGGAAATGGTAAGTTCTGACACAACTGTATCATTAACTACATTGGACAGATATGATACTTACGTAGAAAATGGATGAATTGATTATATTAAACTAGTATATGATTATTTTACACTTTTATCCTTTTTTCATTCTTTTTTCTGGTAAGTATTTTTCGTGGATCACGCACCACACATTATTGATAAGAAATGTGGTTATATCTAACATAAATTTTACCCTAAAAATATTAGAGAAAGATACTTTATATATGTGATAATACCTATAAATTCAAAAATAGTGCAGTCGTTGGTAAAACGACCAGTTGGGTGATGGAAAAAGGAGACGACTTATGGTGTGAAATTTACTTGGAAGACACAATGTGGAATGTAATTATTGTTCCATGCATTTGTTAATAAATAACCAAACAAAAACATGGCTGGTGATTAACTAAAATGTGGTAAAATGGTAGTTAATATAATTAGGAACATCAATAAATAATAGTAAATAAATATATAAAGTGACCCAAGTAACTAGGCTAATGAAAATAGAAACCCTAATGTGCAAGAAGAGTAAGGAAGAACTCAGTTGATTCGATGAGATTTATAGACTATGTCACAGAGATGAAAGGAGAAACAGGAGGAAGAAAAGACTATGTCGAAGTCCATAAAAGTGCATATCTAGGCAATTTGAGTGGACTGGGATGCCCAGATAGGTACGAGGGCACCTATGGGTGCCTTAGTCTGCAATATGGGTACCATAATATGTGAAAATATTTGTAACCTTCCTCTATGGTATCGTTTGATGGTTTCCTGCCTTTTCTTCTTGTCGCACTAAATTTTTTGCACTATATTTTATGTCACTGGTAATTGGTGATGAAGAAAAGACCTACAAAACCCCAAGAAAAGCATCAAATCCTACAACAAGCTTCCATATGAAAGGAACTAGTAAGACTGACCTTTGTTGCCACAATTATGTACTTACTAAATGAGCGTTGTGGTTTACATCTCAGAACCGATGTAGTTCTATGTGTTTGTGTGTGCAATCATGCCCTAGGAACTCTTGTGCCAGTCCCACTTTGTGAAAGTATTACTCTTTAATAACTATGTGTAGAAAATGTAAAAGAATGGTGGATGGAATAGAATAAAATTCCCACCCTATGTAGTGTGATGCAGATGAACAAGCCTTGTTCCTTTGTGATACAACTAGATGGATGCAAGTGTAACCTTTGATGGATGCAATCTTTAGGTGATCATATTAGTGTTTATTTTGTTTGGTCCCTCATTATGGGCACATAACTTTATCTTTATATGGTTTTTCTTGTTCTAATTTTTTAATTAACCCCAAAAAGGCTGACCTCAAGAAATATGAAATGTTTAACATGGCTAGAAAGTGCCCACTTCAAAAGTTCCAAGAATGGTGATTAGAAATTGTCCTGTGGAATCAGGGCGCCCCCGCCTGGGACTAGGGCACATGTCATCACCCCAGCTTTAGATGAAATCAGATTATCATGGAATGACAGAAACAAACTGGGGAAGTATGTTCAAGAGGTCAGTAGTAATGAAAGAAAGAAAAGTACAATGGCCAACAGATGGGGGTTGAATTAGTACTTTCTTCACTCAAAAGGGTACCATTTGAATAGTAGTATGAGACCAAGACTAAATAATTTCTAAAGTGTGTGATCCGTTTATTACTGCATTTTCCCTAAAATTTATTGTTGGTGATGAGAAAACTCAGTAACATAAAGTAGAAAGTGATGCGTACTACAAATAATCCGTGCTAGAGTGTAAATGTACTCCCAATGAGTTGCCGATAGAGGACTAGACAAATCCTGGAGTGAAAAAAAGGATTATGGAACATGCAAACTAAAGTTCTGTAAAAGCATAACAAAATGATGAGAGTGAACGTAGACACTAAAATTAGGTCACACTCCCCTTTGGTCCCTCGACAAATAAGCACCCTTCATCACATTCACCTAGCCATGGCCCCCTTCACCTCACTAGTGTTAATTTAATTAATTCAATTCAATTAATTCATTATCCTCACCATATTTATTATTTAAATATTCTAATTTAAATAATATCCACACAAACACTTCACTTAGACACCTCATCAAGCTAACTCACCTTAAGACCTATTCTTAGCAAGTTACCATAACTAACTAAGACTTACCCAAACCCTAAAAATCAATGCCTACACTCCCTCTAACCACATTCCTGCATGCTCACAAGAAGCTCCTAATCTAATATGTGGGATAATGACACAAGATCCAAGGAAATCAGGAGGATCTCCCCTAAGTTTAGTAAACCTAGGAAATCCCACCTTGACCGACGTCGGTTACCCCTAACCATCGCCGGTTAAGCCGGACCGCCATCGGTTACCCCTTTTTAACCCTAAACAACCTTATTCTCAAGGTTGGGTTGGAAAAAACTGGAAGTTGGAAAAGAAAGCAAGAAAGTTGATGAGAAAGAATGAGATCTCAAAAGATAACGCATCTTCAGAGAGCCAATTCCAGCAAGAACTCACATCCAAGGAAGGAGATTGAGCATCTTCTCCTGCACAACCATCCCAGCCACATTCTGATCTATCTAAGCAAAAGAGGAGTGTGCATGCAGCCCATGCAGAAGATTTCTTCAGTTGGTGATCACTTGCAGCCTTCAAACCCACCATCAGCACCTCCATCCATCACACACAAGCCTTCAGAAATGAAATCCAAGTAAGTATAATATCATACTTTCCTGGTTATTTCATTTCATCATTATTTTATCACCCATTGTTTATCTTGCTCCTTATTGACCATCTCCAACACTTTTCACCTCCATAGACCCATCAAAACCTCATAAAAACCTACCCAGTCACCCAATACCTCATCCCAACCAGCCAAAATCCTTTGTGCAATCACAAAGGGGACCAAAAACCCCGTTCTGTGACATTCCCAGATCTCACAGTAACCGGCGCCGGTTATACCTAACCGCGGTCGGTCACCCCTGACCGATGTTGGTCTTTGTGTTTGCCCACACAGCCTTAAGCAGAGACCTATCCAGTCCATTTTACGTCACCCTCATTCACCTGTGACCTACCTGAGACCTTTATCAGACCTGCAGAACCCAGAACCAACCATTTGACCTGTGGATTCTATTCTAGCTTAGCCTGTTAGATTAGATCTATTTCTTATTGTGTTTTAAGTGAGATACCTAAATCATTTTAAAATAACAATAGGATTTACTTTGTTTTACAACATTAATTTGTTTAAAACAGTGGACTGACAGCCATCTAGGAAGTATCATACTTCCCGGATCTAGCTTACGCTAGGCAGTTCACTGCCCATATTGTTTAATTCTTTCTGGTGGTCTTGTTTTCATTACAGGTAGTTCCTCCTAGCCAAAAGGAAGCTCTCATGGTCAGCTGTGGATTCAGAAGTCATACGCATGCAACAACCCATCAACCGACATTTGAACAGGTATTCCTCCTATGCCCGTTACCCTATCTGTTTCGTCAACCATTCAAAGAAACAATCTAAGAAAAAGGTGAAACATTTTGGCATGCCCGGTGGGACCCATCCGGGGTTCCTTGCATTTCATTCATTCCTAGGAAAAAATTGTGTGTTTGTTTCCCTTCTAAAAGCATACACACTAATTTTCTTCCTTGGTAATCCACTCCTTGTTTCTATTTACTCTAAAGGAAACTTTTCTTTTGGTGTATTTAAAAAGAATCATTTCTTCATGTTTTCTGCATTTTAGTGAAAGAGCATCCCTCTTCCTATTCATCTTATTGTGTCATCCAATGTCATATTTTCGATTTGGGTTTAAAATCAGTGCATTTCATTCTAATTTTCTGCATTAGCTCACATTAATTGAGGGCAACCTATACGCTGGAAGTCATTACCAGCTGATGGTTGACAAACGAATCGTAGAAAAGCACTTCTATCCTTTTCTCTTTCTCTGAGTCTTACCAAACCACACAAAAATTCAAAATACATACATTCTTAAACAACATCTTACCTGGAAGAAGCTGTAGGTGATCACACGATCACGACATAGTGGGCACCCAGCTCGCTGCTCTGTCGAGTCATACTTCAGAGCGTAGCCCGCCCCCACCATAACAAACCTGAAACCTCACCCTTTAGATCTCCTTCTTTGTAGGAAGCCATCCTCACCAAAAAATCTATTTCACAATTCATGTGTCACTCCCTAAATAGCATAAGCTGAACAAACGTAATAGAATAGGCACTCTAGGAACGTTCTTTCTTAGTGTTTTGTTTGATTTTTTTTGAGGTGAGAGCTTTCTATCATTATTTTTGTATTTCCTTGCACACTCCCATCGTAGTTGGTGTATTCCATATTCACCTGAGTGTGCCTGGGCCATATCACCATCATTCCCTAGAACTTTGGGTTTGATTCCACATCAAATTCTAATTCACAACCACTTTTTCTCATCACTATTTCAATTTCACAGTGACCGTCATCGGTTACCTCTGACCGCCATCGATTATGCTCAACCGACGTCGGTTCCAGGTCCTTTTGCTAACCTATTCAAAAGGATAGTTTCACTTCACTTTCTTCCACTTTCCATAGTCTCTGTCACTATCACTTTTTCCATTGACATTTTACACATCCCCAGATTTGGCATACTTGTCAGATTTTGCCTTCTGCTTTACTATTTACTCATTGTACCTATTTTCCACAGTAACCGGCAGCGGTTACCCCTGACCGACGTCGGTTTTCCCTAACCGGCATCGGTTACCCTATTTCACATTCCACTCACCATTTGTTACTTCATCCATTTTTTATCACCAGATTCACCTGTTCCTGTTATTCTCTGTATTATTTACAGAGAAGCAGCCCCACCTGATCAGTACTGGTTCACATGGTACTGACCCGAAGACAAGTGAATGCCCTCATGTTCCATGCCAGTCGCCAACCACTCCCACCTAGTCCTTCACCACCCTCTATTCTATCACCAGCCATGGATCCCATCCAGCCTACCAATATCGCTACCGGAGATGAGGAGTTCACATGACTCCTTGACCAGAACCCTGTTGCCTTGCAGTTTTACCTCTCCCATTCATCCACTCGAGATGCCTTAGGTCAGTTGATATATGGCATGCCCGTATCTATCCCCCCGACACTCGCACCCACTTCTGCTTCAGCCCCATCTGGCTCTGTGCTACCCACTTCCACTTTACCCCCAGTCATTTCACAGTTAGGTCCTATACCCACTATGACTGCCGCATCTGTTACCCCTGTAGCACCCATTACATCTACCATACCCTCGGTGACTACCCCAAACACAACCTCATATGCCCCTAATGTCTCATACATACCTGTAGCTACATTCCCACCTCCAGTGTCGGTGACCCCTACCCCATTTCAGAATGTAGTTCTTTCCATTCCACAATCACTAGCCCCTATTGCCACTAGGGTTACCACAACCCTTCCTCCCCCATATACATACTACCAACAACCACCTGTTTCATCTATTGTTCATTCGGGTACGTACCCCCTATTTCATTTCCTTCTTCCTCGCCACCTTACATGGCAGCCCCATACATGGGAATGTCACACCCATTATACTCCCAAAACCAACCTCCTCATGCTATAGGAGGCATCCAATCATCACAACCCACCAATGACCTAATTAGATTGATGATGGATAAGATGCAAACACTGGAGGCATCGGTTTCTGGCTCCCACAACACTCTCACTTATGATGAGATTTGCAATGAGCCTATTCACCCATCCATTCCCATCCGTTCATACCCTGTGCATTGGGAAATGCCTAAATTCAACTGCTTCAATAGTAAGGAAGACCCACAACAACATTTGCGCTCATTTAAACATGGATGTTATTTGATTGCTCATGATGATGCCTTACTTTTGAGAACTTTTCCCATGTCCCTCACCAGACCAGCATTAGATTGGTATAGTGGGTTACCCAAACACTCCATATTTTCATTCAATCAGGTAGCCCAAGATTTCTTGGATCATTTTTCTATCAACATCACCAAGAAAGTTACCATGACCGATCTATATTCCACACGTCAGTACGAGGATGAATCTATCACAGATTTTGTCACTCGCTGGCGCAGCCTGATCAATCAACTTACCTTTCAACTGCCACAAACTGAACTCATCGAGCTCTTCACTCGAGCTTGTGCCAGACATATCTCCCTGACCTTGCAGGTCCAAACTTTTAGAACATTCGATGAGGCATTTACTATGGCACGAAAGTTAGAAATTCGGGCTATTGAAGAGAAGAAAATCCAATTACGAAATAAGAATTCGACATTCAAGTCGACTGAAACCTCTTCTTCTTCTAAACCACCAACCAATTATTCAAAGGCTAAAGGTACCACTAATGCAGTGGTACTCAAGGCCGGCCCAGCTCATCCATCCAATCAAGCCACACCCTCATCTAATCTATCACCTGTACATGCTTTTTGATTCAGACAAGAGTAGTGAAAATATACCCCAATTGGGGAACCTTACTCTTCTATTTTAGAAAAGTTGATCAAAGCTGGTGCCATCACCCTTCCACCCATAAAACCACACACTGGTTTTGACCCTGCTCGCCCCATGCCCGCGTGGTATAAGGAACAAGATTTCTGTAACTATCACCGAGTGTAAAGGGTCATAGTGATGGCAACTGCATCACTTTTAAGAATATTGTCCAAGAAATGCTCGAGAAAGGTGAGTTGACTATGGATAATCCCAATGCCACCCCTAATCAAAATCTACAAATCTTTAAAAAACCATTTCCCAATCATGCCCCTTCATCCAATCAAATAGGTGAGACATCCACTCACGATACCCATACTCGTGAGGTTCATGCGATCTTTAATGAGGTACCTGTTGCATCTCAATTACCTCACATCCCTTCCATAGAGGAAATCCTAGCCCGAAACCCTCCTTCCATGTCTAACCAACCATCACTGTTCCTTCACCAATAGAGGAACACCCTTCATCTCCTACAGAGGAGTCTTCTGCTGACATTGAGACCATCTCACCCCTAGCTTCTCCACTCAGCGAACCTTTACCTACCATAGCTCCTCCACTCGTAGAGGAGCACCCATTACCTCCTCCACCCACAGAGGAGCACCTATCAGTTCCTCCACTCATAAAGGAGCTCCCATCATCTCCTCCACCCATCATAGACCCAATGGAGATACTTTTACCTCATGGTGAACATTCTCCATCTGCTACCCGACATCCAACAGACCTACTTTCAGCTCTCTTACCCACGGAAGCTGAAGCTGGCCAATTCCCCATCTCTAAGATGCATTTTATGGGAATTCCCATTAGGTCCTCACCAACTCCACCCACAAACGTGCCATTCTCATGTTTGGCTGATCACTTAGAGTATGTGGATAGAGCCTTGTTATGGGGGCACCTCTTACTCCCTGTCTCAACACAAATGCAGAAATCCCTCGATGAAACCTCCACCTATCTACCCAAGCACATTTCCGCCCATCAAACCAAATACAACCACTGCTGTTGCAACCCCTTCCATGATACCCTTGTTAGCACTCACACCACACCCTTACCCATAACCCGACCTATGCCTAAACCTAAACCCATACCCACAACATTTACCTCCACTAAACCTATTACCACTTTAGGGGTCACCCCGACCACCAGCCTTACTCATCCACCTATTAAACTGGATTTAGCTACATCCTCCAACATTAAAACCACACCTACTCTGACACCCAAACTAAAGAAACAAACTCATCAACCTCATACCCCTACCACACCAATCACACCCACACTTGTCCCATCTGCCTTAAGACCTCAGCTGCCCAACAGGGTCAAGCACCCCTCACCCATTCATAACCCAATAACACAACCACCCATTCCTGGCCTCACAAATCTCTAACCTACCCAGGCACACAACATGACTCATACCCACACTGTAGTCTCTTTACCACCAATACCTCTGATACCTTCAGCCATTGCTTCACTACCTACTACACTTCAGTCATTGTCCCTCACACCGCAAGCATGAACTGCGTCATCTACCTTCATAGCACCCCCGTTATCCCCATGGGTAACTCACCCTCTTCCTCCATCTGCTTTCCCTCATAGACCTTGTATACCCACATCACCTTTACCCAAGAAGGTGCACCCCAAAAACAAAACCCCATTACCCCACAACAAGGTAGTCAAAACAAAACCACACCCTCCTACCCATCCATCTACTATACCCCTACCCAAACGAACCTGACAGATACCTCAAACCACACCGGCACCTAAACCCATAGCTCGACCCCTTCCTACACTTCCAAAAACAATTCCCTGACAACCAACCACACCTACACCCAAACCCACATTCACTTCCCATTGTGATCCACTAGCAGGGTCCTATGCCAAAATTTTAACCAACCTCCTTGAGACTTCTGTTATCACATTACCGCCACTCTGACCTTATGACCCCCTCAAACCCAAGCCAAAAGGGTTTGATGATACCAAAATTTGTGCATACCATCGTGTGCCAGGGCATGATGTGGAGAACTGTAAGGCCTTGAAAACCGTCCTTATCCAATTGTGTCCACCTGAAACCAACTTTGATGATGATGACCTTCTTGATGAGGACCCTGCTTCACCTACACCCATTCCCACACTACCCACTCAACAACCACAACCTCCACCCTCACAGCTCCCAGAACCACACACAAAATTTGAAATTAACATGGTTCACATCAGAGAACTTGCCACACCACCACCCAAATGTCACTGCGCCCAACTGACCTCACAGGGATTTTCTCCTCCCATAGGTTTTTTCCCTTCATGTCATTATACCACTTACCCTACACCCTCTCCATTTGAAAAATTCCCTCAAATCAACATGGTACACGTCACTAAGTGTGCGCAGAAGGGTAAAGAAAAGGTTGTTGACCCACCAACCAATCCTATACCCAACATACCATCTGCACCCATACCTAAGATAACTATCCACGGCCCCACATACCCCATTTCTAATGGTGTCACACATCACACCATGCTCAAACAATTACACCAATCTCCACTCAAAATGTCCTTATATGACCTCATCCAAACCTCAGAATCCCATCGGCAAGCCCTCATGGAGGTTCTTCAATCTATCGAGGTTTTACCCAATGACCCTACACCCGTAGCCTCCATTATCACACCCCATCATGTAGCATCCCTCACCAAATTACCACCTTCATCTTCACCTCACCTTGTTCACCAAGTGGCCTCCCTTAGCTTCTCAGAGGAGGAGATTGTGCCATACCAAAATGAGGACCAAGACCCAGCCCTCTTCATCTCTGTCACATTGATGACATATGGGTATGCCGTGTGATGATTGATGGTGGTGCTAGCATTAACATCATTTCATCCCATGCATTTTCTCAAATGCGCATACCTGACAATTACATGCACAAACATCTGGTCATGTTGTGTTCATTCAATGATGCTATCACCTCCACACTAGGCACTATCATCCTTCATGTTTGTGTGGGCCCCTGCACTATTCCAGAATTGTTTTATGTTTTGGAGGGGGAATTCCAATATAACTTGTTGCTTGGTAGACCCTGGATCCATGTCATGGGTTGCGTTCCTTCCACTTTGCATCATTGTGTAAAGTTTGAACATGAAGGACACACTTATACCATTCCAGCTGACCCATCACCTTTCAAAACATGCAACATGCTTTACCGACCCAATGATGTACTCATACCTGTCAAGCCATCTACCTCCACAACCACTACCACTTCACCTACACCTCAACCTACCAATACAGTCACTGCCTCAACACACATACCTCCTCCTCTATTCCTACAGCCCCATTAGCTCCCAATCTGTTAACACCACCTCCGCATCGACCTTTGACACATCATCCATACCAGCTACCCACATACCAACCACTGATCCCTTGGAAGGTGTTTTTCAATGCCTCACTCTGGGGGAGTACCGCCTATATAGTGTCAACACATTCCTTACTCCACATGAGTATGGAAGCCTTCACCAACACCCTCGTTATGATCACCATATCAGGAGAAAGCCTCCTTTATGGTCCTCCTCATCTTCGTACTAGTCTCACCTATGGGGGACTTGATACTACTACCTACACACCTGAACCACCATCACAACCCCACCCATTTTCTGCTGACTTCCAATCACTTACCAATCACCGTTTCACCCACACCTTCCTACACCACTGTGTGTGGAAGGGTTTTGGTTTTGGCTTCTATGAGCAAGGTCACCATACCGTTATTCCATGTACCACCCACAAACATAATGACCGTAGTGGTATCAGCTTCCCTGAACCTCCTACCAAACAAGGCCCACATTGAACTCATTACAGACCCTAGCCCTTCTCCACCTTCATCACCACCCTCACCAACGGAGTCGATAGATCCTGAATCTATCCCTCCTAACTTTTTTTTTTCATAAACACCATTTCCTTGGGGCCTCTGACTTATCAACGTGAAGGCGAGGCCCCTTCCACTCTCCCATTCCTGTATCCTGAGATGATCGACGATGACACACCAACCATTAACATCATTCAATGTCAGGATGATGAATCCATACTCACCTACCTTGGTGCAGAAGACTCATATATTCATCGGTCGTTACCATCTGAGATGCAAACCATGTTGAATGAATCGACTATTGAAATCAACATTCATACTCAGGATGACCCGCACATCCTAAAGATTAGACAATCTTTAGATGTTGCTGAACAGGAAGCCATCACTTCTTTTCTCTGAGAGCATAAACATGCTTTCACTTGGTCTTACGCAGACATGCCTGGTATTGACCCCACCATAGTGGTCCACAATATCGTAACCATTCCCGATGCCAAACCTATCAAACAAAAGCTAAGGAAGATGCACCCTCGCATTGCCCTTCTCGTCAAAGAAGAACTTCAGCATCTTCTTTCCATTTCTTTCATCTTACCCATTGATTATCCCCAATGGATTTCTAACATCGTCCCTATCACTAAGGTGACAGGGGGACTTCGTATTTGCATGGACTTCCGTGACCTCAACCTCACCTACCCAAAAGATGACTTTCCCTTGCCCGGTATTGATCAACTGGTAGACCTTACCATGGGTCACGAAATGCTCTCACTCATGGATGGTTTTTTGGGTTATAACCAAATTTTTCTTGCCCCAGAAGATCAGCACAAGACCACATTCATTACCCCTTGGGGGACCTTCTGCTATAGAGTCATGCCTTTTGGCCTTAAAAATGCTGGTGCTACATATCAGCGTGCTATGACTTACATCTTCCATGATATCATGCATCACATATTGGAAGATTACGTGGATGATCTCTTGGCTAAATCTAAATTCGTGCCAAGCACCTCGTTGTCCTCAAAACCATCTTTGATCACCTTATTAAATATTGTGTCCACCTTCAGCCTAAAAAGTGTGTCTTCGTAGTTCTCTCAGGAAAGCTCTTGGGATTTATCATTTCCTTACGTGGTATAGAAGTTGACCCAGCTAAAGTCAAGGCCATTCTGGAAATGCCTCCACCCACTAACCTTAAACAACTCCGTAGCCTGCAAGGTAAATTGCAGTCCATTCACCGATTTATTTCACAATTATTGGATCGGTGTCAACCATTTCATCATCTTCTTAGGAAGGATGTCTCCTTTAAATGGGATGATGACTGTCACAAAGCTTTTGAGGCCTTAAAACAATACCTTCTCCAACCACCCGTCCTTATCCCACCTAAAGACGACCAACCTTTTTACCTATACATATCAGCTACCGATCATTCCCTGGGAGCCATGCTCGCTCATCGTGATGAACAACATAGGGAGCAGGTGGTTTATTATATAAGCCATACCCTTCTGGACTACGAAACCTGATACACTCACCCTAAAAAACTTTTCTTAGCCTTAGTTTTTGTTGCCACCAAACTCCGCCATTACCTACTCAACCACAAAACCTATGTCATGACCAACACCGACCCTTTACACATCATGTATGCTAAACCTTATCAAAATCAGTGTACCGCAATGGCTTATGCTTTTAGCTTATCTTGACCTTGAATTCATCCACCAAAAGTCCATTAAAGGCCAGGCTATCGCTGACCAACTGGCTGATGCACCTATTGTCCAGGGACCAACCCTCTAATTTTGACTTCCCTGACGAATCCATTGCTAACCTCTCTTTGGATGACAACCCTTACCAAATGACCTTATTCTTCGATGGTTCCAAATGTCAGCGTGGGGGTGGTGCAGGCATTATCCTCATTCCTCTTGATGGTGAACCCATGCCCTTATCATTTAAACTCAACTTCGAATGCACCAACAATGTTGCCGAATACGAAGCACTCATATTGGGTCTCATGACTGCCTATGCCTTAGACATTAAGTCCATTAATATCTTTGGTGATTCTCAACTGGTAGTAAACCAAGTCAATGGTGTTTATCAGTGTCATAATGAAATACTTCAAGAATACAAATGTTACGTCGGCATCATGTTGACTACCTTTGACCGCTATAAAATTCAAACCATTCCACGATCCACCAATAAATTCATGGATACCATGGCCTGCCTCGCTTCTCAAATACCCACTTCACCTGACGATTCAGACATCTTTGTTACCATAAAATGCATACCGAGACCTTCTTATAAATCTTGTTGTATTAACCTCATCCACACTACCTCACTGAACACACCAGATCTTTGGTATAAGCAGCTTGCGGACTACCTTTCCCTCTCCATCTTACCTCCTGATCTCACACGTAATGGACAATGTGCCTTTCTCAAACAGGCCTCTCGTTATGTCATCATGGGTGGCCTTCTCTATAAACATGGCTTCAATGGTATTCTCTTACGATGCCTCACCAGCTCTGAAATCCCTTACACCATTAAAGAAGTTCATGATGGCATATGTGGAGGCCACTTTAGTGGTCTTGCTGTTGCTAAGTGTATTCTTCACCTTGGCTATTACTAGCCGACCCTTAACCATGATTGTTGTGACTATGTCAAATGCTGTGTGAAATGTCAACAACATTCCAACCTTCATCATACACCCAGTCATGCCTTACAGGTCACTCGTGACCTTTGGCCCTTCTCTCAATGGGGTTTGGATCTTGTCAGAGAAATCAATCCTCATTCTTCCCAATGCCATCAATGGATTATAACTGCTACCGAATACTACACCAAATGGGTAGAAGCCATACCACTTATCTCCACAAAAGCTGAGAAAATATGTGAGTTTATTAACCATCACATCATTTGTCACTTTGGTGTCCCTCATCGCCTCATCACTGACAATGGAAAACAATTCAAAAACAAAACACTGCAAAAAATTTGTGATGCCTTCGGCATTCAGCTTAGTTTCTCCTCACCTTATTACCCACAAACCAATGGCCAAGCCGAATCCACTAACAAAACCCTCAATAAAATTCTCATGAAAGTGGTTGACGATACTGGGAAGGATTGGCATACGCACATTCCTTTTTCTCTATGGGCATACCGTACTAGTATTCACACTGCCACTGCGGCTACACCCTTTTCACTGGTCTACGGTACAGAGGTTGTTTTGCCTCTCGAAGTCTAGATCCCCTCACTCCACATTTCTCTCCATGACATGCTTACTGATGATGACTTTCGTCAGGACCGCTTGGCACAACTAGAGTTATTAGATGAACATCGTCTTAATGCTCTAGATCACCTCTAAGTTTATCAAAAATGCATCAAGCGTGCCTATGAAAAACGTGTTCATGAACGAACCTTTCAAGTGGGTGACCTTGTTTTGAAAGAAAATCAACACGTAACCAAAGCGGAGAAAAGAAAATGGGGAAAATTTTCTCCTAATTGGCTTGGACCCTACATCGTAACTCATACCTATGGATCAGGTGCCTATCGTTTGTCCTCACTTGAGGGTAAACCTGAACCTGAGCCCCTCAACGCATTACATCTTCGACCATTCTATTGTTGACTCGTTGTCCTACCTCACCCTGTGTCTCTTTACAGGCTCGCCCCTTGAGTGCTATCCACTTCATACACCTCCCTAACGATTAAACAAGAATCATGTGAGTACCCATCACTTGTTATCTACTCTTGAATACGTGCACCATGGCACTGCACATAGCATGATTCTCATGGATACTTTTCATCTATCTTTAGATGAGATCCCATGGTCATTCCACCTTTCCTTTTGAACAAGAGTCCTATCCTTCACCTTGGTCTTGTCCATGATTTCAAAGACCTCTAATGGGACCAAACTCCTTGAGTCAAACTTCTAATAAAAGATGACTCCCTCAAAAGGACATCTTCCTCTCGACCAAATTGCTACTATAAATAGACTGCTCCCTCGAAGGACAGCTATGCGAAGCTTTCAAAAAAAAAAAGAGAACGAGAGAAAATGAAGCTTCCCACATCGATCAGCTTCACGAAGACCTCAAGGAGTACCATATTATTTATCCCATATAGACTTCCCGCATCGATCAGTCTATCACAAGAAACAAAACTTTTTAGTCATGGACTTGCCCATTATGCCCTAAGACCTCTTGCCCAAAATCCCTGTCACTCAAACATATCAAATTAACTACCTTTTCCCACTTACCATTTCTACCCTCATTTCCTCAGTTGCCTCAAGGGACATCTTGGAATTTAGACATTTGGTGATCCTGTGACTACCTTCATCGTAGAACCGTTAATCATGTGGTGTCTTTTGGGTCTTGTGTTTATCACCTCCTCCAAGGTATGATCTACTCGGTAGGTTCCTACCCAATCAGGTGGCTCTATGGCCCCCTCTTATCTTTTAAATTGTCTTTGTTTACATTCTGATTACCTTATATAGGACTTGGTCCTCGTCGCTTACCTTTGGGGGTAGCACTCCCCTTTCACCATAATCACCTTCACCTGCATCATTTTACCTATAATTTACCCACACTCATTAAACCTAAAACCCACTACATGCCTAAAAACCTACTAACTCATTTTCATCTTTCTTCCCTAGCTTATGGGAGAACTACATCAGTCTGAGGTCCCTTTTCACCGGGACTATGTAGGCAGCACTTTTAGGGCATGGGGCCCTGGAAGGTTAGCTCGACCACTCTTTACCCTAACCATTTTCCCCACCTTTACCTGATTTCCTGTTCCTATCAAACACCTCAACATTTAATCCATATACCACATACCCTTTACCACTTATCTTATTTCACATTTTCATAACATAACTAAAATTTTCCACATTTTACACCATCTCATACATTTACATTGCCCTTTGTTATCAAAAAACTGAAATAAACATCCATGCCTATCACCTGACTCAATCCATGCCTAAACTGACCTGACTCGATCCATGCCTAACACTGACCTGACTCAATCCATGCCTAAACTGACCTGACTCGATCCATGCCTAAACTGACCTGACTCAATCCATGCCTAAACCAACCTGACTCAATCCATGCCTAAACCGACCTGACTTGATCCATGCCTAAACCGAATCCATGCCTAAACCGACTTGACTCAATCCATGCCTAAACTGACCTGACTCGATCCATGCCTAAACCGACCTGACTTGATCCATGCCTATGACCTAACTCTATCATGCCTAGCTCATCTATTTTCCATCCATATCATAAGTACAGTAAAACTCATACATATCACAACAGCATCACCTGAATATCATCTATCTCCTCATATATACATGTGTGTCTCCATACAATGTACACCTGTATCACATAAATGTGTATCTCAATAAACATGCCTATCTCATCATGGCTATCATCTCAAAAATGTCGGCACACAGGCTGATATGCTATAAATAATCATCATTGGCTCCAGGCTGGTATCATGTACACCACTATAATCAATACATCTTCGGCTCGCAAGGCCGGTATCATGAACAAAATATACATACAATATCTCTTCGGCTCGCAGGCCGGTATACATCCAAAATCCAAAAATACAAAAATAGGTGACATATTGTCCCTCATCTACCACTAGACGGACCAGCATCTGATGTTGACCCCCGTGCACTTGCTTGATGTCCTCTGCTCTCTCCTTCGGGCTCACCGGCCACCTACACTCTCGACACTATACGTGTGTGTTTATGTCTGCTCACTGGAGACTATCTGTAGTGGTCTCATCACACCATCTACTAGTATCTACAGCTCAGGCTCCTCCTCATGTACCTGTACCTGAGGCTCTCACCTCTCCACCTGTATCTTTGGCTTTAGCCTTTCAGCATGTACTTGTGGCCCCTACCCCCCAGCTGTCCCTACCTGACCCTGCCTCTGTATGGCCCACCACTAGCTGTATGCTACTGTCACCCCTGCATCATCTGTGCTATGGTCCATGGGCTCCTCCTCCTCCCCTGTCAACTCTACTGGATGGGGTGGAGACAAGGGTCTCTCCACCTCATCTCTCCTATACCGTGGGAAGGGTGGGGGCACATCCTGCACTAAACCAAACTGTCACCTCACTCAGTCGACAGGTATCATCTCGTTCTCCCCAGCACTGCGTCCCTCTATCCATCTCTGTAGCTTGTAGTCCCTCCAGCTCTGTATACATCCCTTTGTAAGAGGGATAAGTCACATAGGGTCTCCAGACTATATCCACACTGGACAGGCTCTCCAGTCTCTGTCTATAATATGCTACGTCGTATGTAGCCTGGGCTCTCTGTACACTACCCTCTGGTGCCCATCACCTACAACCAACTCGGATGACTCCTGACTCAAATGCATCTACCCGGGGCAGGCCTGTCGGTCACACACATGTAATGTGCTCATAAGCCCAGCAGTGCAGAAGGAAAGTGCAACACAGACTATATCTCCACAATTTCCCGTAGGCCCACAACTCTCTGTATAACTGCACCAACAAAGCCGGTGCCCAAGAAAAACCAGTATGCTCAATCATCATGTCCCAAAGGACACCCATCAGTGACCATGGGAATCTCCCACCCTCTGAATCTGGCAATGCGTAGCACCTGATCACCTCCATCATCAACATTATCAACTGCATCTCCTCAGGATGGGCAACATATACCTCTCTGTAACTCAGGCTGGCACTATGGTAATGCAACTCACCTGCTCTCTCTCCAAATACCTCATCTATACACCCCACCATGACCTCAGATGTCACTGAGTACACCTGGTCTCCAGTAATTGGTAGTCTCAATATCCTATATATATCCTCCAGGGTGATGGTCATCTCCCCTGTCGGCAAATGGAAGGTGTTAGTCACCGAATCCCATCTCTCGATGAGTGCGACCATCAGACTCTGCTCTCTCACAACCCACCCATAATGGTGGATCCCAATCAGGCTGACATCATCAATGTGGCTCCACTCCTCGAAAGTCACCAAGTCCATGTAGCTCTAGCAATATAAGCGGCTCCCGATCCCTCATCCGCAGCTCATCCCAGGCCTGCATCCAACCAACACTATATATTAGTATGCATGTTCCATTACCTTGTGTTCACCCCCAACCACCTATTCTTCCCTGACCCCCCTCTACCCTAATCCTTAACCAAACCAACCACAACCCATCCTCTCTCTCTTAAAACCACACCTTTCCACATCTTACCCTACCCATTGACCATCCATTTCTACTACCTAACACATTTTTGCCTATTTTTGGCCCCATTTCCTTATTTTCACACTGACTCCGGTTACCCATAACCATGGTGGCCTTTAACCACTATCGGTTACCTGTGTCTTGACTGATCCCACTTCTACATGACCGATGTCAGCCTACAGGGACCATCTGCCGCCAGTCACTGTGCTAGCAAACAACTCCAAAACCCCCAACTATATTTTTTTTTCATTTTGACCAAATCCATCCCACTACCCAACCAAACTTATTTACACCTTCCCTAATTCCCTTCCCACTCCTATTGACCTACATTCCAACCTCCCCCACCCCAATTATATCCAATTTATCTCCCAATCCTAAATTCAAATCTTCCCCCCACGTTTTTCTTACAACCCATATTTTACCCTACTTAATTAATCAAATCATTAAGCAATGGTGTACAACTTACCTCATCCTTCTTCTGACACCGTGGTGGTATATCCGGCCACTGTATGGGTGGACCACTTGACCCCTCTTTGACCTCTGTCATCCTCCAATGCACAAACAATCCTTAGCCACACGAATTGTGCCACCTGATCTCACGGCCCCACCTCCTAATCACCCACTCTCTCCTATGTGGCTCACCAACCAAGCTCCTCTGCTGCACTCTCTTTTCCTTTTCCTCTTTCTCTCTACTTGTCCTTTTCTACTTTTCCACATGCACAAATGAATTTTCAAATGTGGGTTATCCACTTTTTATACCCTACCCGACCCGACCGATGTCGGTTAACCATTGACCACTGCCAGTCTG
The DNA here is from genome assembly GCA_019776745.2 of Taxus chinensis. Classification (NCBI taxonomy): domain Eukaryota; kingdom Viridiplantae; phylum Streptophyta; class Pinopsida; order Cupressales; family Taxaceae; genus Taxus; species Taxus chinensis. The sequence goes on from JAHRHJ020003477.1 coordinate 1,154,026, forward strand.
TTACCCTAGACTACGCCGTCAGTTACCCTACACCATCATCGGTTCATATCGACCGATGTTGGTTACCCTGCATACTCTTTACCCCCATTTACCTCATTTTCCTTACCTCCCTTCTCTTTTTCCCCCCATACACCTACCTGGACCACTTTACCTTCACCTCTGGCCCTCCACCCTCTTCAACCTCCTCACGTCCGCTGTTGACGCCTTATTATTTTACCCCTACCTCGGCCTTCCCATTGCCATGATCTCGATATTTGGACCTGGACCATTGCTAGTGACCTTTGACCTCATGTGTTCACTATACCTTATGGCATTGTTACCTGTGTTGTTGACCTAATGACCTTACCTAGCCTATTGCCATGACCGTTTATCCTGACCCTACCTTTGGTGTACTGGAACATACCTAAACGTTCCTGCACCTAACCTACGTTGTGTTTCCTGACCTTATCCTATACCTTGGATACTGGATTCACTTCACCCTTGTTTGGATAAACCTATCGACCTTAGACGATGTAGAGTTTGCCTGCTCTTCAGCCTGGTAGCGTGCTGCAGTTTATACATGTGCGTGCGTTTGACTGCTACTACCTTTGACCCTGACCCATTACCTAGATTTCCCGAAGTAGACCTTTCACCCTCTTCCCCTACACCTGTTTACCTTTTCTTCACATTTACCTTTTATCAAACCACTCACTACTTCGTCAATTCCTGGTTTGAGGGGGATCACCTTCACCCCCACATGGGGCAACCACATCTTATTTTTGTTAGCATCGCTTACCAATACAAGCTACACAACAAAAAGGGCACATACAAAATGTAGACACTAAAATTAGGTCACACTCCCCTTCCGTACCTCGACCAATAAGCACCCTTTTATCAATTTCACCTAGCCATGGCCCCCTTCACCACACTAGTCAGAATTAATTTATTAATTTAATTAAATTAATGCTTTACCCTCACTATATTTATTATTTAAATATCTTATTTAAATAATATCTACACATATAGTTCACTTAGACACCTCATCAAGCTAACTCACCTTAAGACCTATTCTTAGCAAGTTACCATAACTAACTAAGACTTACCCAAACCCTAAAAATCAATGCCTACACTCCCTCTAACCACATTCCCGCATGCTCATAGAAGCTCCCAGTCTAATCCATGGGATAACGACATGAGATCCAAGGAAATCAGGAGGATCTCCCCTAAGTTTGGCAAACCTAGAAAATCCCACCTTGACTGACGTCGGTTACCCCTAACCACCACCGGTTAAGCGGACCGCCATCGGTTACCCCTTTTTAACTCCTAAACTACCTTATTCTCAAGTTGGAAAACATTGGGAGGAGAAAGAAATTTGACGAGAAAGAGTGAGATCTCAAAAAGATAAGTGCATCTTCAGAGATCCAATTCCAGCAAGAACTCACATCCAAAGAAGGGGATTGAACATCTTCTCATGCACAGCCATTCCAGCCACATTCGGATCTATCCAAGCAAAAGAGGAGTGTGCATGCAGCCCATACAGAAGATTTTCTCCCATTGGTGATCACTTGTAGCCTCCAAAACTCATCATCAACACCTCCATCCTTCACACACAGAACTTCTAGAAATGACATCCAAGTAAGTATAATATCATACTTCCCTGGTTAATTCATTTCATCATTGTTTTACCACTTATTGTCCATCTTGCTCCTTATTGACCATCTCCAACGTGTTGTACCTTCATAGACCCATCAAAACCTCATAAAAACCTACCCTTGTCACCTAATACCTCCTCCCAACCAACTAAATCCTTTGTGTAATCACAAAGGGGACCAAAAACCCCATTCTGTGACATTCCCAAGATCTCACAGTAACTGACGCTGGTTGTACCTAACCGCGGTCGGTCACCCCTGACCAACGCCGGTCTCTATGTTTTCCCACACAGCCTTAAATAGAGACCTATCCACCCCATTTTACCTCACCCTCACTCACCTGTGACCTACCCAACACCTTCATCAGACCTACAGAACTCAGAACCAACCCTTTGACCTGTGGATTCTATTCTAGCCTAGCCTGTTAGATTAGATTTGTTTCTTATTGTGTTTTAAGTGAGATACCTAAATCATTTTAAAATAACAATAGGATTTACTTTTTTTTCAGCATTAATTTGTTTAAAATAGTGGACTGACAGCCATCTAGGAAGTACCATACTTCCCAGATCTAGCTCATGCTAGGTAGTTCACTACCCATATTGTTTAATGCTTTCTGGTGGTCTTGCTTTCATTACAAGTAGTTCCTCCTAGCCAAAAGGAAGCTCTCATGGTCAGCTGTGGATTCAGAAGTCATACGTGTGTAACAACCCATCAACTGACATTTGAACAGGTATTCCTCCTATGCCCGTTACCCTATCTGTTTTGTCAACCATTCAAAGGAACAACCTAAGAAAAAGGATGAATTGAGGATGGAAGCACCAACAGACATATATAATCCAAGATCAAAGGAAGCAATGACATGATGCACATATCAAGAAAAGGAAATTCAAAGTAGGAGGATGGGCATTACTGTTTGATTCTAAGTACCAACAATTAAAAGGAAAATTGAGAACCAGATGGTTGGGACCCTATCAGGTTGACCAAATATTTGACAATGGTTCTATTCAGTTACTTCCCATTGATAGTGGTGGAAGAACACTTTTGGTCAATGGTCATAGGATAAAGTTTTATAGGAAGCCTCCTACTAAGGATGAATTCTTAAGGAAGATTGAAGTAGATAAAGAATTTGATCATATGGAAGAACCCAATTCTTCCAAAATGATCAAATAATAAGATGGATAGATCCAGAATAAAGGGATGAGAATGAAAACCTATAAATGGCATTCTCTTCCCAAAAAAAGAAAAAAAAAAGGGAAGAGAGTGAAAACTAGTAAATGGCGTTCTCTTTCCCCTTAAAAAAAGTTTCTCTCAGAAATCAATTGAAAACTACCAATGGTGGTTTATCTTCTCAAATAAATGGCTAATTCAAAATATAAAAAATTCTTTGGAATTCCAACTATTTTTCTAACTGTTTTCCTTGTGTTTCACTTTTTAGGAATGATGAGTCATCATGACGGAGGTATTAAATCATCAAGGATGGTAATTATTTCTTTAAATTATTAAAGTTTAGATTAAAAGTTTGCATGTGTGATTAGATTTGATTTAAAATTTGATATCATGATTAAAAGTGAGTAATCATGAGAAAGATATTGATGGAATAAATTGGCAGCATAGTTATAATGAGTTATCATTAGTGTGGAATCAACAAAGTGAAAGCTAGTTGCAAAGAAACTTCAAGGAAGAAGCAATGAATAAGGTTTGCATTCTGCAGCTACAACACATAAGTTTTATAGCTAAGTACATTAGTTCCGTAGCTAAATTCATTAGTTTTGTAGCTAAGTGAAGAGTCCTTTAGCCAACCTGCACAAGATTAAAGGAAAAAGAATTTGAATCACCTCTGTATGATGGGGATTAAAAAGAAGTTGAAATCAGAGGATGATACCCAACTCATTGTAGATGAAGAAGTGGCAGATCTCTTTCAATAGGTAGGATGGCTAGAACTTTTGGGAAAGTTCCCCAAGTATAACGATGATTTGGTAAGAGAATTGATTATAAATTTAGAGAAATCTAGGACAAAGGTTAGAAATGTTTTCATTCCTTTTTCTTTGAACACAATAAGTAATATATCTGGAGTGCCAATTGTGCATGTCCCAAACCCTGTCAGGGGACATTAAAAGAACTAGTTGAAACCATGCTAAAAAAGAGGGAAGATGAACCCCAATATATTTACAACACAAATAAAATCATAAAAGTGGTCAAAAGGGCCAGCTTGCCCAAACCCTTTGACAGAGTGTAATTTTGGATAGTCAAGTATTTAACCTGCGATGGTCAATTTAGGTTAGTAGGAAGAGAAGTTATGAAGATTCTCATATACCTTAGATATGGAGCTACAAAACTAGAATATATAGAAAACCTTCCAGGATTTATTTTTGAATCTATCCATAAAATGGACGAGATGTATTCTTGGGGTGTGGGAACAATTAGACATCATGGGTTAGTGTATTTAGTGTGTCAGCACCATTTTCTTTTGAAATAAAATGGAGAAGAAATGTGGGAGAAATTTCTTAGAAAGTTTAAGTAGAACCTTGATATTCTCAGGAGAGTGATAACAACTCCTTTTGCTCATGTAACTAATTTGGAAATTGATACCACTGCAGAGGAAAAGAAAGAAATACATGGAGAGGAAATACCAAAAAGAAGAAGATCTAGAAGAAGGAATAAAATTGAATAACCTACTGTTCCTTCAAAATAAATTCCTTCCTCTGCAGTAGCTATAAGATATCTATTATCTATCTCTGACAGTGACAGTTCACCTAGGCAAGAGCAAGAGGTGAAAATCAGAAGAAGCTCTAGGAGGAGACCCATTTCTGTACATTTTGAGGATCCTCAAAGAAGGAGAATTCATAAAAGGTCTAGAGAAATTCCGGAGGAGATGGAAGATCAAGAAGGGTTAGAAAAGGAAGCTGTTGATATTTTGGGTAGCATGGCCATGACTCCTTCTAAACCAAGCCAAACAGATATAGAAAAATAAGATGAGATATTTGAGGAACAAGTTTTCCAAGAGATGGGTGAATGAGCAACACCATCACATGAAGAATATGAATTGGCATCTTGGAAATGGAAAGGTAAATACCCTATGACAGAATAAGAATGCTTAACCCCCAAGGAAATTTTAGAGAAAGAAGAGAAACAACAAGTTAAACATGCTCTATTTTTTTCCAGAGCAGAACTCATTATTAGAGAAAAGGATGAGGAGTTGAATTTTCTCAAACTTAAATTGGAACAGAGAGAAATGGTTATTAAGGAATTAAAAACTCAACTCACTAACAAGACTAAGGAATTGATAAGAGTTAAACATTAGATAATGGAGAAAGAGGAAGAATGTCAAAATTCTAGAAAACATACTGCTCTGTCAACAGTCTCTGCACAAACTGAATTAACTTATTGGCCATTTAGATAGCTATGGGATGATACTTGTAGAGAAATCAGTGAAGCCAAGACATCTAATGAGGAATTGAATAGCAAAGATAGAAGAAGAGAATAAAGACAAGAAAGGAACGGGAAGAAAACTTTTACAATGAGTAAAAGTACAAATGGTTTACATACGAAAACTTACTTGCATGCACGAGACCTTCTCCTACATATAAGAACAATTCAAGATCAAGGATAGCATGTGGCCTTCCACACCAAATAAAAGATGAAGCTCATTTCACGACAGGCTCTTCCTTAGCCAATGCAGAGCAGAAAAATTTTCTCTACAAGTTCTATCTCTGCAATTTCATGCTGGAAAAGAACTTGGGTTTTATGATCAATTTATATGTAGGGGAGAGCCATCTTAATGCATTTATTTATGTTATTCAAAATAATATTGCATGGAAGGAGAGGGATTCAGAACATTTGTTAAAGGCTAGTTCATCTGATCTCTATATGAGGATTCATTACGGTAAACCATCCGCCTTTGCTACACATTTCAGATCCCATGTATTTGATAAAAGGTTCAAAGAACCTTATCTTTCCAATTTTAAGAGAAGTATTAATGCCTTCACCTCTTATGAAGAGGAAAATTTTGAAGATATTTATGAGGCATGTTTGAAAAGATAGGAATTTCTCACAATGGCATTGAGAAGAAGGGAAGTAATATCCCTTACAAATTTGATCTAGATTCTAGAAAGAGAAAAATCTTTATGCACAATAATTCCATGGATCAGTGAAGCCCACAAGCGCACATGGATAGGAATACAAACAAGTCCCCCTCTACTTCTCACCCCCCATATATCCTTGGAAAAATAGAGAACCTCAAGATCCTACCAAATATGAGGAATGACAGAGGAAAGTAGAAGTAGGAGCAGGGTATAATACCTTTGAATTAAAGCATTAGGATATTCAGTTCTATCCATTTGACCTAAGCAATCAAATGGAATGTAGAATATATAACCACCCCAAATTTGAAGAGTAAAGTTTGTAGAGGGACTTACAAACAAGTAAGTATGGGGGAAATGATGAGGCCAAAATATGCCCGTTAAATGTACAATAAATGATCTCATCTTACTCTTCTTTTTATTAAGTTTGACTACATTTTGTGACTTTTGTTTGATCTAATATGAGTTAGGATGTAATTGTCCATCTTTTGTTGATTATGATTCTAATGTTTAAAAGCTCTGTAATTCCTAACAAAATGTTTTGGAAACTCAGTTTTGTAATAAAACGGGTCACAATCAGGTGGAAGAACAAATATGAAGTGGATTGCATGTTTTTAAAAGCATTAAGATCAATACGGTTTAGTTTCGGAACTGCCAGAATTAGTTCTAGAAATCTACCACGCATTTATGGGTTCTTTCACTTAGTTCTGGAACTTTCAGAATTAGTTCCGGAACTCTAGTACTTAGTTCCATAATTATCAGAATTAGTTCCGAAACTCCTGTAGATAGCTCCAAAACTCTCTCGGTTAGGCCTGGAACAATTTTCTTTAGTTTTGGAACTCTTCTAAAGATCCATAACAAATAAGAATCTATTCCAAATAGACGGTGATTTTTCAAATAAAGAATCCTATCAATCAAGAGTAGATTAAAAGACTTTAGACTCTCCATACTTTCATATCCACGATAATTATCACATAGTTGTACGTTCAGCCATGTTCCAATTCAGAATCTATTATGGACACGATTTAGTTCCATCGTATCAGTGGAACAGTTATGGAAATAAATGCACCCCTGGAAGAAGTATATACATACAGAAATGCAGATGGATTATATATATGAATGTAGATATAGAACAAGATATAGATATATTGTGATATACACAGATCTAACACGTTTTTGTAATGCAGAACATTTTATCAATAAAATAGCCATTTCTATTTTGAGAGAAAATTAAGTTGTCCAATCCTCTTTTGAGGCAGAGTAAGGGCCCACTCCACCAAGAACTAGGATCCTTATTTTTGTTGGTATTTATATTTTTAGAGCAAATAGTTTAGATCTGTTAATTTTGTATTGTTTTTTATTCAAGTTAAAATTTGTTGTATACTCATACCTGTAGGTGTCTAGATTATATTCTTATTTTCTTTCTAGCATTTCCAACACTTTTAATAGTGTGTTTATTTCTAGCAATTCCCTTCTACAAAGTGTGTTTACTTCTAAGGAAAAGTGTGTTTATTTCCAGAAATTCCTTTCTACAAAGTGTGTTTATTTCTAACAATTCCTTTCTGTAAAGTGTGTTTATTTCCAGTAATTCATTTATGTAAAGTGTGTTTACTTCCAACATGTTTTCATAGTTTGATTCTAATAAGGTTTTTAACCAAGAAGTCATTAAGACATTGAAAAGATCCCCCAGAAAATACAAAATACCTATAATCAATTACTAGATCTCTAAGATTCTTCTTGTTACATATAGCTTTAGACATACCCATGGTTTGAATATGAGATCAACAAAGAGTTGATTAAATGAAGGGAATAATGACACCCATAAACTACATAGTTATTTAAGATTGGATGTAGGAGGAATTTCGATGATGGATTTAACCTTTGCTAGGTCAAATTCAATACCTCATATAGATATGATGAATTCTAGAAGTTTTTCAGTGAGAACACCAAAAACACACTTTGCATGATTGAGATGAAGACAATACTGGATGAGATGAATAAATATGGATTCAAGGATGACAAGTTGATCTTTTCATTTTTTTATATTTTCCTAAGAGGTCGTCAACATAGTCTTCAACTATTTTTTTGATGAGATCATGACACATTGGTAAGTATCTCATGCATTTTTAAAACTGAATGACATGACATAGTAGCAAAAGGTTCCTTGAGGAATGATGAAAGATGTTTTATTTTGATCATCATTGGTGATAAGAATTTTATTATAAGCCAAAAATCCATCCATAAGGGAGAGCATTTTGTGGCTGACTGTTAGGTCAACTCTCTGATCTATGTTTACCAGAGGGATATCATCTTTGGGAAAAAAAAATATTGAGATCCCTAAAGTCTGTGCAAATGCGTAACTTTCCCAAAGCTTTGGTTACAGGAACAATTTTATAAACTCATTATAGATAATCAACGGGTATGATAAAAGTAGTAGATAAAAGGCATTATAACTCTTCATTGAAAAAGAGAGCTTTGTGAGGATACATCTTATGGAGTTTTTTCTTAACCATCTTAGCATCTAGATATCTGATGATGTTGTGTATGAAAATTTTAGGATCGATACTTTTCATATCATTATATGACTAGAAAAAAGCTTGACTATATTTTGATAAAAAGGAAGTAAAATCCTCAAGTTCTTATGGATTAAGTGATTAAATGACTGTTGGTGAGAAAAAATTTTAGGGGACAAATTTGTGGTTTTTTTGCCAATTCTCTGGGAATCAAATTCCCTCTAGTTAACTAGTACAACTTCTATATATGCATGCATGAGTAAATTTGGATTTTCGTGGTGACTTTGTGGTTAGGGCTCGAACAGGAGCACTCCACTCACCCTGCGGAAAAGCTAGCAATTTCATGTTAGAGAGGATTTTTTCAAGAGATTGGGAAAGGGAGTGACAATATAAAGATAAGAGAACTAATGTTGCAAGTATAAAATCCAAGTCTTTCATACATCAATCAGAAGATTCATCACATGCATTAAAATTAAGAAGAAAACGACCTTGTGAATGGAAACAAGATGAGTTAAGACTGAGAACTCAAAGTTTCTAAAATCTCCTCATCAAAAGAAAGGAATGAAACTACCTCTTATATTGATGCTAAAAAAATTTGTACATATTATGGGAATGGAGGAAATTTGAGAGTGGGGGAAATGGCTATCTCCTTTTTTCTCTCTAAGTAAAATGCACTCTTGTGTTTACAAAATTTATCACCAACCCTTTGAAATGGGAATGGATTTACAATTTATAGGAATATAAAAGAATTTTCATCTAACCCCGATTGACCCTTCATATGCCTTAAAACTTTTCACTCTCTTAGAAAAAATTGAAGTCCCCTTTTATAACTTAACGAAACTTATTACTATGAAAATAAATTCATTTTTAATTATTTAAGGCATTATGAAAAAGTGCAACCCCAACAAAAAATTAGAACATGGAGGAGAGAGAAAGTTGGGGGAAGGAAGAGAAGAGAGAGAAGAAGAAGAGGAGATATCATTCTTGATGAAGTTCACTAGTCCTTGTTGATGGAAAGATCCAAAAGTAGTGAAAATTTGAATCTATGAACTCTTTGCACCATGAGAAACTCATGGATCTTAGCTCAAAAATGTTTTCCAAGTTAAATGAACTATTCCACCAATGACCGCAACTCCCACCCTACACATGAGATACATATGACTTGAGCCATGTAGTGAGTGTTGAAAGAAACTATCGGGTTCCATGGAATGGATCTTGAATTCCCTATGAGAAATTCCCATGGATGATCTCAAATGATGATGTTGACCTGAATAATCATCCCTCTATGTCCCATTATGCCAAAAATTCCCTTTGACTCGACCAATTCTTGGGGTGAATTACTAGTTTTAGTAAGCACCCATATAGAGAACTTACTATTTTTAGTATGTGGTCATTTTCACTATTTTCTACTCTAAACACTCATTCTAACTTCTTAGTGACTTTTGGTGCACATTATCTTTATTGCAATCACTTTTGATGAAGACTTACCAAAGATAGAAGACTTGTGTAGGAAAGCTTACTATTTTTGGAAAGTAGCTTTTTTGTGCTTGGTTTTAATGGAACATATTTTTTGGACTCATCTCATCATCATAGTCATCTCCTCCAAATTTCACTTGATTTCGTCCTCTAGAATTCTTGAAAATAAAATTTAAAATTTTCGCCTGGCAATCAATTCAAGCATGGAACTACCATGATGGCCATTAATGGAGCTTAAAATTTGTAGGTCTTGTTTTTATTTCTGATCATGATGATATCAACTCCATTTTGATAGGTTTTTCATTTGGAGTTTGTTTGCAAGTTTTAAGTTCTTTCCATTTCTAGATTGATGGGAAATCCGATGAATGTGAGCTAGTGCACGAAATGGGGGTATTATTAGAACAAATGATTCAGAGCACCATTCAACCTCCCATTTTTTACATCCTGATCATCTTGAAAAATGAATAATTCAAAAAAATATGGAATCCAAATCTGACTTGTATTTTGAAAGATATGAATTTTTTTTTATTGGAAGACTTTGTGGTTATCTGGAAAAAAATCTTCATTTTCTCTTCGCTCTTTGATATTGCAAGTTATTCTTCCTTTGATATTGTTGTGTTTTCATGGTGTGAAGGATATTTTTGGTCTTACCAGATCTAATTAGTAGTAGGAATAGTGGACTGGGTGTATGGACAAGCATGAACATAGTTATGATAGGGTGTGAAGCTGTGAAGGAGAAATGGGGGGAAATAATGACTAAGTCAAATATTTAAATCATTCAAAAAATGCATTGCAGGGGTGGGGAAATTTTTTGTGTCCTTGATGTCCCTTAAAATTTGAGGGATTAAAGGGACATCATTTTGCACATCGTGCCTCCATGCGACACTTATCACATTTTGGACAACTGAGGGGATGAGCTTGGGTAAGCACCTAGGGGCTAAACTAGTGATGCAGACGGTTCCATGGGTGACCAAAGGGAAAAATAGGGCTGCAAGTAATTTTATGTCCCTCATGTCCCTTTTTTAAAGGGATGAAATGGACATCAAAATTTGCTAGGCTCCTGGAGCTGACACGTGTCCACTTCAAAAGTTGACTAAGTATGAAAACTTGAGAGCAAAATTGTGAAGGCCATAACTAGAGTTATCTATGGAGTTTCAAGGTGAAATTTTATATTAATTTGACTTAAAATTTCCATTTGAATCCAATGGGGGGTTTAAGATCTTGATTCATCCATCTAGGCCCTGAAAAAATGGATTTTTGTTCTAGATTCTTATATGAGCATGAAAAATCTAGATATAAAACTATTTCACCAAAGTATTTTTAAAAATTTGATTTCAGCATATTTAATATCTCTAAATTATCTTTCTAATGATGTATTTGTTAGCCTCTTAACTCCTTCTATAGCTCAGGGAATCACTTCCTAAAGCTTAGTAGCTTTTTCTTCTCTGTGCACTACCTAGGCCTATGAAAAAACTGATTACATATCTATTACACCAAGGTGTTGTGAAAACTATGATTTCACCATATTTTATATATTTGAATTATCTTTCCTATGATGTATTTTTAGCTCCTAACTCCTTCCAGAGCTCCTAGAATCACTTCCCGAAGATCAATATATTTTTTAGGTATGTACACTACGTAGGCCTATGAAAAAAACTATTTCGCAAAAGTGTTGTGAAAAATATGATTTCACCATCTTTTATAGGATATTCTCAGTTTTTAAAAAAAAAAAATTTCCTCCTAATTCCTTACGGAGCTCTCGCAATCATCCGATGAAGATCAAGTACCTATTTTGACTACCTTCTCCTCAAAGGGGCTGAGACTTGGTCATATGAGAAACCATGTGGAAATGAGGGGGGAGGAAGAATTTTTTTTTACATTTCATCCCTTTGGAAAAATTTATTAAGAGGACATAAATTTACACCTCACACCTCATCGCAATGCTTGACGATCATCCGTGTAGTGAGAGGAAAGGCTCCAACTAGCTCCCGAGGGCTAAACTAGCAAGCCATGATGTCACGTTGGTGTTCTGAGGGCTAAAAAGGGATGGGAAAATTTTTGTGTCCCCTTTTTCCATTTTAAAAAGGGACATAAGGGAAATTAATATGATCCTTAACCATAGGATGTCACGTGTCCCATCAAAAACTTGATTAAGTGTCAAAGAGTGTACCTTGAGAGCCTACTTCTGAAGGCCATATATTGAGCACCCAGATGAGATTTTGGGTGCTTATTTATATTGTTTTGAATCAAAAAGGAAATTTGAAAATAATTGTGATGGTCCCAAGGCTCAATTATGATTGAAACACCTCTAAATGACTCATTTTTTCTTAGGACCTCTAGCTTTGCGTTAGAAGAATGAGCTTCCTAGATAAAAGTATGGGGTTTCGAGGAATCCCATTTTTTCCATCATGTAAATCATTGAAAATGATTTCCATATGTAGTTTTTTTGGCTTCCAAATCACTATGGAGATCTTAAAATATTTTTTTGAAGTTCAGGTCCATTTTAACGACGCATGCTCATTCAAACCCAAATACCCGCTTTCACTGAATCTGCTTTAAAACCTCTGAAACTTCCCTAAATATTCCAAAATAAACTCCAATTTTTTTAGCACTTTAATACTTATCCATGGTGATTTTTTCTCATTCCTTCTACTCCAGGGGAGTGCAATAGTCCCTAGGAAGGCCAGTGGTAGCCCTTCCCAAAATTGCCCAAAACTTGCATTTTCCAAGAACTCCTAAAATCACCTAGGGGGTTAAATTAACTTTCCTGAATCACCTAGGAGACTGATCTAATATCAACTAGGAGGTCACTATACTGATTGGGTAGACCTGGGGTGCCTCGGAAGGGTTAAAATTGAAATTTTTGACATAGCGTATAGTTGTCATGCTAAAAAAATTTCAATGTTCTTGTTGCAAATTTGCATGAAAACACCAACCTTAACTATGAGAGGATTGTAAGGGATTCTTATGTTAACATCGATAGTGTATTTTTTAAGAATGTTTGGTGTATAAGATAGTATGGATTTTTGAAGGAAGTGATCCTCAACTCCCATATGGGAAAGGATGTCCTAATCATCATGACATTAAAGGATATCTATAGTGGGTAAATCTTCTTCAACCATTTCTGGAAAAATAAGAGGAATTTGTTTAGTGATGTGGTTGGATTGATAAGTTAAAGGACCTAAGAAAACAATGTTGACTAAAAGAAAGTTAGGCAGGATGGATATAATGGCATCCACATCTATAGTATCTTCAGGGGTTGTGGGTGATTATGGTTCTAGTTTGGTTATATGCACGGATGTAGTGGGTTTGGATGGGTTAGAGTAGAGTTTCTCATAACCTAAGCCATATTTATCATAAGTTTTAAGGGAATGTTAGACAATCAAGTCATGTATTCCTTATTTATAATGGCCAAGGCCAAAACCTTTCCATGTACAATGGTTAAGGTACATATAAGCAAAATTTGGATTATTTAGGGATTTGAAGTCTGAAGTGAAATGCATGACATGGTGTTGGTTGATAGAATGAGATGAAGGATGATCGTGTACCCCATAAAAAAGGTTTGTTTTAAGATAAATGGGACCAAAAGGGATAACATCTCCTATGTTAGGCTCATATGTGGGTTACTTGTCAGGGAAAACATAAGACTTAGGTAAAGGGACATAATTGAGCATGATAAATTAGTACTCCCCCAACGTAAGGTGTTGTACAATGTCACTAAGGGAGGACCCATCTAGTAGTTTGTATGAAGGGATGAACATGCTAGTAGATGCTTTATAAGATGATTATGATGTGGCTTTAGGTACAAGGAAATCATTTGGATGATATGTCATGTAATAGTTGGCAAAGGGATTTGGATCTATAGGGACTATGAACGTTTGACCTTCATGTCTGTATTTAAGACATTGATGAAGCGTAGAAGGAACACACCGTAGTGTGCACATCTAACTGCATTATAACAAAATGTTATATTGGAAATCTCCTTCTATGATGTAGAATACTTCATGTACGGTCTTAATTATAACTTTAAGTGGTAGGATAATAGTACCTAATGTGGGTGCGATAATGTTGTTGAAGGACTGTAATAAAATTGGAGTTTGACCAATAAAGGAAGGTGATGATTTAAGTTGATTAAAAATAATGGATGATATAATGTTGATGGTTGCACCCCATCAATCATAACCCTCATGATGAGGACATCATTGATTTGAGTGGTAAATCATGCTCTTTTTGCCTAAGCGAGGGAATCTTGGATGGCTCGAATGATATGGATGTGTATGTTTTAAGAGCTCCCACAAAGTTTGTGAAAGATGAAGGGTCATATTTCGGTATTGTTATTGATTAGAGGTATTTGATTATGGATTTATTATGAGAAGGTGATGTTTGTACTATTTCATAAAGTGACATTTTGATGGGAGCTTAGTGTAATTGTTTAATAATGATTTTTTGTATTGAGGTGGATGATGAGGGTGGTGTGGTGAGTATTGAAACCTTGGTTTTGGGTCACGTTGTTTGATTAGACTCTTCAGGGGCTATGGAGATATATACTTTAAGCTTATTATACAAAGTGATTAACTCTTGACGTAGAGGTATGGATATGCAATTTTTATTGTTTTTAGGCTCAGATGGATCCGTGTTATAGTTCTATGAGTGATTGGTTACGTGTATTACATAAAATTGATGGGAAGAGATTTTGGACATGCTTTCTTTAGATTTAGATGAATATTATGATGTTGTGTATGGTTTAGAAGGAAGGAAGGCCAGGTTACCAAGTTTTTGAGTTATCTAATGAAAGGCCTTATAATCCTCTATAGAATGACCTTGTGTCCTATGATAATCACAGGAAACGTTGAAGTCATACCAAATGGGTTTCCATCATCGAGGGTTAGATAGTTTGGGAGGTGGTAATATTATAAGTGACTGATGAAGGAGGTCATCTTAAATAGTTTCATAACGCTTCCTAGGTGTAGATTCGAATGGTAGTGAATTTTTGGGTATCTTATCCTTGAGAGGAAGTAAGAATTTGATTGTGGGTTGTGGGGTTGTTTATCGCTAAGGAGTATTAGATGAATTTGATGGATGAAGGATGAGGAATAAATGTGGAGGCTTGATAGGTAGGCCTTACACCTGAAATGGTAGGGTGGTGTCTAAACATGGAGGTGAATTTTCTAGGAAGAGGTAGAATAAAAGGATAGGGACCACATAAATGGTATGATTCAGGGAAGGTATAGTAAGGGATTTTAAAGACTTTAACAACACCTTGTTTATCAGGTTCCTTTGTAGTTTTAGATGAGAAACATGTGGATGTATAATTAGGTGTTGATGAAGGAAGAGGATTTTGAATGATGTGATTGATGAGATCTAAATGAGTTGTGGATTTTTTAGGTTTTGGATTTGTTAGTGTAGATATTATTGATTTTGTAGATGGGGGATGAATATGATTCATGGTTGCCTTAGGTGGACATTTTTGTTTCAAGAGGTATCATAGTTACATTTACAAATTGAGGCATAGACGTAGGCATGGTTATACTATAGATTTTGATTGGTGGGGAAGTGCATTCAGTAATAACATGTCAGAAGGATGGGAGAATGGTTTTAGTAATGTTGCTAGCAGACGAGGACTCAGTAGATGTAAATTTAGGTTCAATGGATGTTGATTTTGATGATATAGATGTAGACATTATTTTTATAGGTGTAGCTGTTGGTTCTTTAGGTGTTGATGTGGAATCAGGAATAGGTAATGTTTTAGTGATGGTATTAATAGTATGATGAACATGGACTATGTTTTTTTTGTGGTTGATCAGTAGAAGGGTCTGATTTGGAAAGGGTTGTTTAAATATGTCAATGTTTTGATTTGGGGTGCATTTGGATTGTATAAATGGAGCTCACTTCTGTCAATAAAATCTTGAAGGAAATTACGAAATGTGCAACACCTTTTTATGTCATGTCCCTCAATCTTATGGTATTTAAAATAATCATTATCTCGATACCATGATGGTTTGGATATGGATGTATCGATAGGTCGGATGGGTGGGATATATATTATGTTTGCAGTAAGCAAATTGTCAAAAAATACACTATAAGTTTATCCTATAGTTGTATAATTACATTGTAGACGGGAATGATCAGTAGTGGTTTTTTCCTTAGGAGAAGATTTGACTACTACAATGTTAGGAGATGATTTGGATTTGTCGGGATTGGAAGATGACTTAGATGGGAATTTAGTTTGTGGTTTCTTAGGAAAAATTTTAATGCGCACATCTTCTAGGGCTCACAATTCCAACTTACAGGCCATGGTGAACGATTCATCAAACATATGAAAATATTGGATTTGTAGTGTTGTTGAAATGTGTTTAGCACATGAGCAACATAAAAGTTCAATGAGTTCATTTTTTGGTAATGGGAAGGGTAGTTGATTGATTGTACCCCTCCAATGGGTGACAAAGTTAGAAATAGACTCATTCTCAATGTTTTTGATGGCATAGAGGTCGTTAATAGTGATTTTATGGGCTAAGTTTATGAATAAGTGTTCTAGAAAAAGTTGTGCAAGTTGTGTGAATGAAAAAATGGATTACTGAGGGATGTTATTGTACCAATTTAAGGAAATACTGGTAAGGGACATGAGGAAATTCATCATCATGGGATCTTGGTCATGAGATATTAGATAGAAAGAATCATGGAAAACAAAGATTTGTTGCTAGGGATCTTCCTTGCTATAAAATTTTATAAACTTTGGAAGTTCCAAATGGGGTGGATATGCTTTATATGGTACTAAAGGGTGAATGGGATTGATACAAATTTGGTTGTAAGAGAGCACATTCTTGGGTCCTGGTGAGGTAGCTTCAATATTGGATACGTGGTTCATGAGGGCATGAAGAGGATCAGGTTGTGTTTTTCACTGTGAGGATGAGCCATGTTGAAATGAGAACTGGATAGATTTTGGATATGTCTGATACTATAGAAAAATGTTTTTTTGGTAGGGAATGTTTTACTGAAGAATGATATTTGAGGAATGTTCTGATGAGGAATGTTTTTTATGGAATATTCTTCTGTGGGATATATTTTTTAGGGATACTTTGTTGATATAGAATGTTTTGTTGAGAGGGAATTCTTTATTGAGGAATGTATTGTTATGAAATATATTGTTGAGGGATATTTTGTTATTATCCAAAATGTGCCCCTGCTCATTTTTTGTGGCTAACTCCTTGTGTTCCCACCTCTCTTGTTCCTCAGTCTACATTTTTTGAGTTTTAGACACTCAAATCATTCTAAAAATGGCACCATCAGATAGAGCTCTCTCTCAGCTTTCCAGAAAGGTAAAGTTTTCCTCCTAACTCCTTATATTTTTCAAGTTATGGCTCGGTGGAGTTTTTGTGGAAAATTTTCCCATTTGAGGCCCGCAGCCAATAGGAAGCTGCCACGTGGCAGAGGAGTTCGGGGGTCGGAGGCAAGTTTGAAAATTTTCCAAGTTTTGGTCGAAGGTTCAAATGGAAATTTTGCCCCGTGGGGCCCGCGGACCAATCACAGTGTGACACATGTCACAAGGGGAGGTGCAATAAAAAATTGGCTAAGTGTTTGAGAAGGAAAAATTTTGAATTTTGGCCCGCGGCCAATAGGAGCACGACACGTGTCCAAAGTAGGGGCGCGGGCGTCGGGGTTAAAATTGAAATTTTGGCTAAGTCTTGCCAAAAGGTTCAAAAGGAAAAATTGGCCCGCACGGCCCGCGTCCAATGGCATCCCTCCACGTGTCTTCATGGATCAGAGTGGTGGAGGAGAGGGTGGAATTTTCACTTAGTGTTTTTTGCCGAGTTTCCAAAGGTGAAGTTTGAAGAGAGGGCCCGAGCCAATAGAAACAGGACACGTGTCCTACAGGGCCGGGGGGGTTCGGAGCTCGGGTGGAACATAGAAAATTTGGCAAAAGTTTTTGGCCAAAAAATTAAAAGGAAAATGTTTCCCCGTGCGCCCCTATCGACCAACCAAATCATGCCACGTGTCCCAAGTGGCGGGGCGGGGGGGAAAATGAAATTTTTTCCAAAGTATAAAAAAGGGTCGAATTTTCAAAGGAAAACCCGTGGAGGAGGAAGGACAGAGAGTTCCAGAGCCAATCAGAGCCTGACACATGGCACTCAAACCAGCGGAGCGTGGGAATTTTTTGGAAAATTTTCCAAAGACAAAAAAGAGGTAAAATTTGAAATTTTTTCCCGCCGATCCGTTTTTGGGCCGTTTTTGCCCTAAATCTTCAAACGATCATATCTTTTGATCCATAGCTTGGATTTTCACGTTCTTTATATCATTGGAAATCTGTTGAAATTATCTACATGATTCCATGGTCAATTTTGAATTTTGGTTCAGTTTGGAGAGAGAAAATTCAAAAACACTTCTGGTACGTGTCCATGGCCAGAAATGACATTTCAACAACCAAATTTAATACAAAATGGGTCGCATTCTTCTCCAGTATGGTCAAAAATGTCAGAGCATGGGTTTGTAAGGGCCTCCATGCTCTTTTAATGCATTTTAAATCAATGAGGAATGGCTCCCATGTTTTTTCATGTTTTCTCTCTCCTGGGCTCGACCCATGCACTGTAAAAGCCAGATTTGGCTCATTTCTTCAGGGTTGAACACTTTTTGGCATAGAAAACTTCTTCTTTCACCTCCAACAAGTGAATTTTGTAAGAATCAGGCCTTTTTCAAGTATTGCAGCTGGTTTATACCTCTTTGATGGTGGAATGCAAGAGATTTTACATGGAAATGACAGTGTAAACTCTGTGAATGCTTTCAGTCCTCTGTTTGTATTGTTTTTTACTTCATTTTAAGATCTCTAATTGCATCTATCAGCTTGTGTATGCTTTCCCTTGTTGCATTTCATGAATTTGTGTCTATTTACATGGAAAAATGTTATACCACTCCTTTTGGTGCATCACCATCTTTAGTTTAGTTTCATTTTTGCATTTTTATCCATGTCTCCTTACAATCTAGGGTAGAATTAGGATTTGAACCTCTGAAGTTGTGAAAATATAGATCTAAATCAGAGGAGTTTGAGGAACCATCCTATAATCTTGAGATTCCTCTCTCATTTTCACAAGTCCCACACTTGGAGAGAGGTTTCCATGTTGTGCAATCACACTGGATGCCTAAAACATCAATTTAGAACCTTGATTTGCATCCAGGGGTGCTGCTGATTTGCAACAACAGTTTTGGCATGCCCGGTGGGACCTTAGAGGTCTCATTTTTATTTCAGCAAAGTTGATGTGCATCTGCTGCAATTTTCTTGCTTGAAAAGAGCTATAATTTGCATATCTGGTGACTCCAAAGGGAAGAATCAACTGGTTTCAGCAGTGCAGGCCTGAAAACTCATGAGAAGAATCACCACAAGGTCAAGAGTTGGAGAAGAAGAAGTGTTGTTTGAATACCTGCAATTATCTCCAAGAAGAAGGTAAAGAGGAAGAAGGATTCAAAGGTCTCCATCTCCACCAAACAGAACTCTCTCAACTCCTCCACCTGGTAGGCCTTTCATTCAGTCAACAAGGGTTTTAAGACCAATTAGAATGGCACAAAACAACCCCTATGTTAATTTCACAGGCAGCAGCCCACTTGCCCTCAATGCACAACATCCAATTCCAATTGCAGCCTTGAAGAACATTCCCTACTTCACTGGAGAAAATCAGACTACTCCAGGTGATCATGTTAAAGACATTGCCAACCTTTGTGCAATTCATGAAATCAATGAGATGCAAGTGGCTGTCAAATTGCTGGCATCTTCATTCAAGGGGAAAGCATTGCAATGGTTTAGGAGCCTTGGAGCTGGTTCTATCACAAATTGGAATCAGCTATGTATAGCACTTCATGAGCAATTTGGAGAGAAGGGAGACAACTTGTCTCTTTTGGAACAGCTGACAACTATCAAGAGAGCTCCCAATGAGCAGCTGACTGATTTCAACTTCAGATTTCAAAAGACTTGGGAGAGAATTCCAGTGGCAGTTAGGCCAACAGCAGAAGGTGCTTTTCTCTACTATCTCAAAGCTCTAAATTCTGATATTTCTATGTTGATTCAGTCCATGGGAGGCATAACTATCCCTATGGCTTATAGCATTGCCATTAGGGCTGAAAATTGTTTGATCCAAGCTGGCAAACTTGCCCCTAGACCTCCCATGCCATTGTTTCCAAGTTTAGAGAACCCAAACACTAATCAAGCACCTAATTTGGCTCCTTCTCCCACCCCTAGAAATCAGAGTTCAAATGAAGCTTCTACTTCATCTCCAAGTGCCCCAAATGAGCTTCAAGAAGTCATGAAGCAATTGCAAAACCTAGGCAATGAGCTGGTTACTCTCAAAAGGCAGCAAGCCCAAGGTTTTAGACCTTCTTATCAGCCCCAAGCTCAGCCTAACAGGCAGCCATACCAACCACAAAGGCCTCCTAATCCAGCTGCAAATATAAATCAAACAAGGCCTCCTGCCAATAGACCATTTCAGCCCTATAATCCAAATGCCATATCTGCCTCTAAGGCATTGGTGCCAACACAAAACAACATTGCCCAGGAGTATGATTGGTGTTTTCCATGTAATGAACCTCATAACCAATCCATGTGCTTCAATGGTGCTTTGAATCAAGCATTAATGGTGACAACTACTGGTGTGGAGGGTGAGGGCAGTCAAGGAAACAACCAACAACAAGAAACATTCCAACAACAATCAGCCCCAAATGACACCACGTTGGTAAACTGGCAAGCAGAGGATTTTTGTGGCATGAATCAAGTAGTTTCTCAAGGTGTTGCAGCCAACACAAGGTCAAAAAGAAGGAATTTGGGTGAAGAACAGCCATTGGCTCCAACCAATCCATGACCTTCTATGGTTCCACAAGTGGTTGGCAAACAAAATCCAATTGTAAATGCACAAGGGCAGCCAAGAACAGCTCCTAGGCCAACTCAAATACTAGTTGTTGCTGCCCACGTGCAAGGAGTGAATGTGCAAACCAAGGGACAGCAAAGAGATCCTTCATCACCATTCAGTATCATTGATCAGATGAAGAAGACAAATGTCAATATATCAATGTGGGAATCCCTATCTATCCCAGGCCAAAGAGATTTGCTGCAAGCTGCCATGAAGGACTGGCCAACTTCGAATCAGCAAGTTCAGATGCAAGAGAAAGTGCTCACAAATGCTGCCCAGCCTGAGGGGAATCATGGAGGACAGCAAGGTAAAATGTTGAAGCCCCCTCCCTTCTATGTTTCATTAATCATTGGAAATCAGCTAGTGCACAATTGCATGATAGACTCCGGGGCAAGTAGCTCAGTGATGCCTAAACAAATAGCTGATCAGCTAGGGCTCCAGTATGAAACCATATCCAAAGGGGTAGTGCAGCTAGATGGGACAGTAGTAACAACAGTTGGGGTGATTAGAAACTTGAGTCTTACCTTGCATGCATGTCCAAATGTTGTTGTTTTACAAGATGTATCAGTCATAGACCTTCCACCACTCTTTGCCCTTTGCTTGTCAAGGGACTTCACAGCCAAGATTGGAGGATATTTGTCTGCTGATTGGTCACACATGCTATTCAGAACGAGGTATGGAACCAAAGCTACAGTCAGGTCTGAACCTATTGCAAACTTCCACATTGAGCCTTACACTCCAAGTCAGATTAATGCCAATTGCTTCAGCATTTGATCAAGAAGATCACCCAAGCACTGATGAAGCTGACACCAAGGTTGGGAGCATCCCGGATCTAACTCTTGATGAATGGGAAAACAAGGTACATGCTTTTGATCCTTATCAAGAAGTAGAAGAATCTGAGCTAGGGGTCTATTGTATACATGAAGAAAATCAGCCTATTCCTAGCATCACCAAGCCAAACCACAAGGATGACAATGAGGTATGGCAGCTATTTTTTGATGGATCAAGGAGTAGACAAGGTGCAGGAGGTGGAGCTATGCTTGTTTCACCTCAAGGAGTAAAGTACTATTCAGCTTTTAGATTTCAGTTTGCATGCTCCAATAACACTGCTGAATATGAAGCCTTGGTGCAAGGGATGCATTGGGCAATCAAGAAGAAAATAAAGAACTTGCAAGTCTTTGGTGACAGTGAATTGATTGTAAATCAGGTCAAGGGACAACATGCTGCCAAGAATGATCTACTCAAGTGCTACAAGAACAGGGTATGGGACCTCATGGAAGATTTTGAGGGTTTTGGCATCAAATCCATTCCTAGGAAAGAGAATCAAGCTGCTGACAGGCTTGCAGCAGTAGGGGCAGCCTTTGACATTGTGGAAAGCATTCAAAAGACAAGGTACAAGCCAAACATCCACATGATTGTGAGGCCTTCAGTGCCGGATAACAATGTCAGTTGGCAAGTATTTGAGAATGACCAGCAAATCATCCATTTCTTGCAAGAAGAAGCTGAGTTCTCAGCTAAGAATCAAGAAAAATTTGGAACAGCAGTATGGTGACCAAGTGGTACAGCTGAGAACTAACAAGCTGCCCAAGGGACTTATCACTTTGGAGTCCATTTTTAATCCCAATGATCAGTTTAGGAAAGAGAAAGCAAACATTCAGGTCAAGAGAGAAGATTCAGTATCCATCTTGGTGGAAGAGAACAAACCATTGCAAATTGGAAAGATGACAACTGAACAAGAAAGGTATGAGTTCATACAGCTGTGTCAAGAGTTCCCTGATGTGTTTTCTTGGAGCTATGAAGACTTGAAAGGTTTCAATCCCAACTTAGCTCAGCATACCATTGAATTGGATCCAAATACTAAGCCTGTCAGGCAGAAACAAAGACCAGTCAATCCACATATGGAGCCTCTCATGAGGAAAGAATTGAACAAGCTGATTGAGTCAAGGATCATATTCCCAATCAAGCATTCTAGTTGGGTTGCCAACTTGGTTCCAGTCAGAAAGAAGAGTGGAGAGATCAGATTGTGTGTTGACTTCAGAGACTTGAATAGAGCTTCTCTCAAGGACCATTACCCACTCCCTTCCATGGAGCAAATCTTGCAAGTTGTGGCTGGCTCTGAGAGGTTTTCACTACTTGATGGCTACTCAGGCTACAATCAGATTATGGTGAAGGAAGAAGACCAGTTCAAGACAGCCTTCACAACCAAATGGGGAACTTATGCATACAGGAAAATGCCATTTGGGCTGTCCAACGCTGGTGCTACTTTCCAAAGAGCAATGGACATGGCATTCAAAGGTTTGATTAACAACGTGGTGCTGATTTACCTTGATGATATCACTATTTTTTCCAAGAATGCAGCAGACCACCTCTCTCATTTGAGACAAGTCTTCACGAGGTGCAGGAGATTTGGAGTGTCTTTGAATCCTAAGAAGTGTATCTTTCTTGCACATGAAGGAAAGCTCCTTGGCCATATTGTCTCCAAAGAAGGATTAGCAATTGATCCAGAGAGGGTTGAAGCCATAAGAGCACTACCATTGCCAAGCCACAAGAAAGCCCTTCAGAGTTTCTTGGGGAGGATAAACTTTGTTCGGAGGTTTGTCCCAGATTTTGCAGCCCTTGTCAAGCCCATCACCAAAATGTTAAAGAAGAGCATGGCTTTCAAGTGGACAGCAGAAGGCAAGGAGAGTTTTGAAGCAATCAAAGAAGCTATCTCTCAAGCACCAACTCTCATCAACCCAGATTTCTCCAAGGATTTCATCCTCTATGCATTTGGAGGTAATGATACTATTTCTGCCATTTTGGTACAGCAGAACAAGGACAATGATGAGCAGCCAATTGCTTTCTTCAGCCAGAGCCTAGATGACTATGAGGCGAGGTATTCTTTTATTGAGAAGCATGTGCTGGCAGTAATCAGAAGCTTGAAGAAATTCAAGCATTTAGTCTCAAACAACAAGGTCCAGTTGCTGGTCTCACATGCTGGGGTTAAGGACTTCCTCCTCAACAAAGATTTGAATGAGAAAAGGGCAGGTTGGATCACCCGTGTCATGGAGTATGACATTGAGATCAAAATCACCAAGCTGGTAAGAGGAAAAGGATTGTGTGAGCAGCTGGTTTTGGGGAAGCAAAAAGAAGCATGCAATGAAGGAGAGGCTGTTTTGACAGTTCAAGACAGCCATGAGCCATGTGGCACTCAAGAAGAAAACAATGCTGCCCCCACTCCTTGCTGGACCCAAGGTATAATGCACTTCCTAAGCACAGGCCTATGCCCTCCGGAGATGAACAAGACCCAAAGAAGACACTTCAGATTGCAGGCTGTCCCATATGCCATTGTTGATGGAGTTTTGTTCAAGAAAGATGTGAATGGAGTGCTACTGAGATGCATTAGCACAAATCAGATTCAGAGGGTATTGGAAGAGTTCCATGGTGGACCAGCTGGTGGTCATTTTGCACCAAGAGTGACAGCTCTAAAAATCATGAAGGCTGGTTATTATTGGCCTAAAATTTTCAGTGATTGCTATGCATGGATCAAGAGGTGTAAGAATTGTGCATTCTTCACAGGAAAAGAGAGACTTGCTGCCCTTCCATTGCATCCAATCTCAGTTGACCAGCCATTCATGCAATGGGGTTTGGACTTCATTGGAGTCATTAATCCCAATTCAAGTCAAGGGCACAAATGGATTTTGACAGCCACGGACTACTTCACCAAGTGGACTGAAGCAGTAGCACTCAAAGAAGCAAATGAGTCCAGCATCTTAGACTTTTATGAGGGGATAGCAACCAGATTTGGTATACCTGCTACAATAATCTCAGATAATGCATTGGCATTCATTGGATCCAAGGTGACTGAGTGGGCTGTCAAGAACGGGATCTACCTAAGCACTTCATCAAACTATTACCCTCAAGGTAATGGCCAGGCCGAGTCTACAAACAAGAACTTGTTGAGGATCATTAGGAGGACTCTTGATGAGAATCAGAGGTCTTGGCATACCAAACTGAAATCAGCCTTATGGGCTGATAGGATAACTCCCAAGAGATCCACAGGTAACTCTCCATTCAAGCTTGTCTATGGAAGAGAGGCAATCTTGCCCATGTCACTTGAGTTGCCAACATTGGAACTCATGAAGCAGTTAGAGTTGCTAGAGTTTGAGCCCATGGAGGTGAGATATGCAGAGTTGATGGAGCTGCAGGAGGTCAGAGATCAGGCATCCCAAGCAATGGAAAAGGATCAAGCTTTGATCAAGAAGACCTTTGATAGGAAGGCCAAGGATAGATCTTTTCAAGTTGGAGATCTAGTGTTGAAATGGGATGTGGATAGAGCAAAACTGGGAAGGCATTCAAAATTTGATGCCATTTGGAGTGGCCCATACATGGTCATGAAGTGCAAGAACAACAATGCTTTCCAATTGGCCTCATTGGATGGTGAAGAACTGCAGATTCCAGTCAATGGAATCTATCTCAAGCATTGCTTCTAGAGGGAAATTCACCACCTTGTAAATATTAGATTAGATTTTCATTCCTCTAAGTGCTTATGCACATTGTTTTGCTGTAGGTTAGTTTTATTTTCCCTAAGTGCTTTGGCACAACTTGCTGTCCCTGGAGATGTTTTGCAGTCCTTGCTTCCATCAGGTGATATTCCATCTTCCTCCTTGCAACATTCTAAGTCAGTTGGGGTTCTAAGCAGAAAATTTTTTGACTCCATGCCCAATGGATTGCCTGAGGCAACTGGTACTTTCATCTAGCAGGCAGATGACCCCTCTGAGTCACCAAAATTGTTATCCAAAATGTGCCCCTGCTCATTTTTTGTGGCTAACTCCTTGTGTTCCCACCTCTCTTGTGCCTCAGTCTACATTTTTTGAGTTTTCAGACACTCAAATCATTCTGGAAATGGCACCATCAGATAGAGCTCTCTCTCAGCTTTCCAGAAAGGTAAAGTTTGCCTCCTAACTCCTTACATTTTTCAAGTTATGGCTCGGTGGATTTTTTGTGGAAAATTTTCCCATTTGAGGCCCGCAGCCAATAGGAAGCTGCCACATGGCAGAGGAGTTCGGGGGTCGGAGGCAAGTTTGAAAATTTTCCAAGTTTTGGTCGAAGGTTCAAATGGAAATTTTTGGCCCGCGGGGCCCGCGGACCAATCACAGTGTGACACGTGTCACAAGGGGAGGCGCAATAAAAAATTGGCTAAGTGTTTGAGAAGGAAAAATTTTGAATTTTGGCCCGCGGCCAATAGGAGCACGACACGTGTCCAAAGTAGGGGCGCGGGCGTCGGGGTTAAAATTGAAATTTTGGCTAAGTCTTGCCAAAAGGTTCAAAAGGAAAAATTGGCCTGCGCGGCATGTGTCCAATGGCATCCCTCCATGTGTCTTCGTGGATCAGAGTGGCGGAGGAGAGGGTGGAATTTTCACTTAGTGTTTTTTGCCGAGTTTCCAAAGGTGAAGTTTGAAGAGAGGGCCCGAGCCAATAGAAACAGGACATGTGTCCTACAGGGCCGAGGGGTTTGGAGCTCGGGTGGAACATAGAAAATTTGGAAAAAGCTTTTGGCCAAAAAATTGAAAGGGAAAGGTTTCCCCGCACCACCCCTATCGACCAACCAAATCATGCCACGTGTCCCAAGTGGCGGGGCGCGGGGGGAAAATGAAATTTTTTCCAAAGTATAAAAAAGGGTCGAATTTTCAAAGGAAAACCCATGGAGGAGGAAGGAGAGAGAATTCCAGAGCCAATCAGAGCCTGACACGTGGCACTCAGACCAGTGGAGTGTGGAATTTTTTGAAAATTTTCCAAAGACAAAAAAGAGGTAAAATTTGAAATTTTTTTCCCGCCGATCCGTTTTTGGGCCGTTTTTGCCCTAAATCTTCAAAAGATCATATCTTTTGATCCATAGCTCAGATTTTCACGTTCTTTATATCATTGGAAATATGTTGAAATTATCTACATGATTCCATGGTCAATTTTGAATTTTGGTTTAGTTTGGAGAGAGAAAATTCAAAAATGCTTCTGGTACGTGTCCATGGCCAGAAATGACATTTCAACAACCAAATTTAATACAAAATGGGTCGCATTCTTCTCCAGTATGGTAAAAAATGTCAGAGCATGGGTTTGTAAGGCCTCCATGCTCTTTTAATGCATTTTAAATCAATGAGGAATGGCTCCCATGTTTTTTCATGTTTTCTCTCTCCTGGGCTCGACCCATGCACTGTAAAAGCCAGATTTGGCTCATTTCTTCAGGGTTGAACACTTTTTGGCATAGAAAACTTCTTCTTTCACCTCCAGCAAGTGAATTTTGTAAGAATCAGGCCTTTTTCAAGTATTGCAGCTGGTTTATACCTCTTTGATGGTGGAATGCAAGAGATTTTACATGGAAATGACAGTGCAAACTCTGTGAATGCTTTCAGTCCTCTGTTTGTATTGTTTTTACTTCATTTTAAGACCTCTAATTGCATCTATCAGCTTGTGTATGCTTTCCCTTGTTGCATTTCATGAATTTGTGTCTATTTACATGGCAAAAATGTTACACCACTCCTTTTGGTGCATCACCATCTTTAGTTTAGTTTCATTTTTGCATTTTTATCCCTGTCTCCTTGCAATCTAGGGTAGAATTAGGATTTGAACCTCTGCAGTTGTGAAAATATAGATCTAAATCAGAGGAGTTTGAGGAACCAACCTCTAATCTGGAGATTCCTCTCTCATTTTCACAAGTCCCACACTTGGAGAGAGGTTTCCATGTTGTGCAATCACACTGGATGCCTAAAACATCAATTTAGAACCTTGATTTGCATCCAGGGGTGCTGCTGATTTGCAACAACAGGTTTGGATGGTTGAAGATGTTGGAGGG
The DNA here is from genome assembly GCA_019776745.2 of Taxus chinensis. Taxonomy (NCBI): domain Eukaryota; kingdom Viridiplantae; phylum Streptophyta; class Pinopsida; order Cupressales; family Taxaceae; genus Taxus; species Taxus chinensis. The sequence goes on from JAHRHJ020003477.1 coordinate 1,181,437, forward strand.
GTAGATGAGGAGACAATTTCATTTCTTAGGGGATGTGTGGAACTAATGTAAGGCTCATGTGAAGATGTGGGTTGTTGGTTAGTTGTGTCTTGAGAAGAAATCTTATGAAGAATAAAAACAGGAACAAAAGTCACAACACTGGATGCTTTGGGTTGACTGGTAGGAATGGAAGACTCAACATTTGATGTCTCAAATTGACTTATGGGTGGATATGAATATATTTTTTGGATAATGGGTTTTTGGTTTGAATCAATAAGATGTACAACACTAAATGAAGGATCAGGAATGTTTTGTTTAGATATAAATGGTTGGAGCTAGAAACCCCTAGCTGCAAGATAAGCATTAAGGGAAACAAGATTTGAATCGAACATCTCTTCAAAAATAAGATTTCCTCTATTAAAGAAAGGAGGTTTGGAGGATTCTGATTGAGAGCTTGGATAATATGGTTCTTCAGTTTCTTCATGCTCAAATTCGTGGAATATTTGACTATGAAATTGGCATGAAAAATGTAAGAGATGTTGTTGAATTTCTTCATTATATTTATCCTTTATTTCATCCCAAGCTCATTGATCATCAATAAGAGGAATGGACATGGTTGGTTGATAAAATGGGTTTTGTTGTTGTAACGGTGTAGAGAATGTGGTAGGTAATGGTGTATATAATGGAATAGATGATGGGATATGTTGTTGTAATGGTGTAGACATGTTTTCTAAAGTTTGACTATGGGATTTCTGTCTAGTAATTACCATTGTAAACAAACACACAATAACCAAAAAAAATTAACTAAGTGGGTTGATTACAAACAACAGGAAAAGAAAGAAAAATAAATTTTTAGATTATCTTGATTTAATTAAGGAAAAAAGTGATATATGAAAAATGGTTGATGGGTCCTAGGAAATGACAAGCTATGGATGGTTTCAGGTATGTTTATGGTTGGCATCCTTGATATACCCATATTTACATGAGGCTCAACTCTGTACTACTACTGATACAGTCTTGTTATTAGGGCCTACCCCCTCACTTCACAGTCCCACAACAATAAGGGAGTTGGGTGCCTTGCTAATATATTGACAAACAAGTGTTTATACTTGGCCAAAACACCAAGTTAGTTTCCCTATTGGGTGATGAAATCCTAATAGTCATCAACTAGGTGGGAAATTTTTAAATTCTTTTTTGATGTTTTAAGTGATTTGGTTGTGTGTGGGGGAAAATAAAGTGAATGAAACTAATTAAATTTCCTTGATTGAAACTATGTGATCAAGAAGTATGCAATTTTTTGTGTTAATACCCAAAACAAAATGTTATTTTTGATGAGATCAAACAAGAAAATAATTCAATACTAAAAGAAAAATAAGGTTTTAGGACTCACCATGATAAACACTTCTTTTTAATTTTTTTTGCAATTTTTAATTTTTAAGCAACAAGCAATCCAATAAGAAAAATATCTGGAAACAACAACCTACAAAAAAAAATAGTATAAACAAAGAATAAACAATATAAAACATGGATTAAAAGGCTAACTATAAAGTAATCAAAAGGATTAAGAGGAATTGTCAGAGATTAACCAAATCGATAACGATTACAAAATAAAAAACCAGATGTGGAAAAATATGATATTCTAGATGAATGAAATATTTTTTTAGAATTTGATGGTAAATCTATAGAATTTTTTTTTGCAAACCTAAGCTAATAAAAAAATAGAGAAATGAACATAAAGTAGTAACTAGATGACAAAATGAAAAGTAAGAAAGATTATTTAGACAAATCATCAGCGATTGACTAAATCGCTGTCAATTCACCCGATCACAAAAGATTGACCAAATTTTGTGCAATTACTAAGTAGAGAATCAAAAAATAAAAACAAATGATAATTTGATGAAATAAAACAATAAATTAAGGGACTCTATCCCATCGAGTGTGCCAAAATGTTAAGAAATATTCCTACCTCTTTAACTTTGATTAAAAAAGAAAGATTAGGGATAAGCTAACCTCAGAAGACATGGGGTTTAACGATACCCATATATTATGGATGATGATGTTCGATGTTGCGCTCCATAGAAGGTTGGTATAAGATCCACTTTGCTAAGAAACTTTCAAATAATTGACACTAAACAAGATATGATTGGTAAGATAAATGGCAAATTGTCTGGCAAAGACTAGTCCCTGGAAGTCAATGGGCTTCCTTGCAAGGGTGTCAATCCATTTTTAAACAATTAAGTGGATTTTAAAGATATAAAATATATGATAAATGATACAAGATAATATGACGATATATGATACGTTTATTACAAATCAGATAGAAAATATATGAGAGAAGGAAGAGGAAGATTATGTCTTGAACTCTAGCTCAAAATATGGATCATATTGTTGGGCCTCGTACTCAAGCCAAACAAGTTCAATTTGAATGCACTAATACTCAAAATATTCATCCCAATATCCTTCTACAATGTCATGGATTTTCTAAGTGAACTCACAAATGTTCTCTAAATCGTCCAACAGGGCACAATGGATATCACAAAGAGTTATATCATGCAACAAGTCATATTGTTTCCATTATAAAGGATGATGAATTATGGGAAAGGAGTGAATGTTGGTGATTTCATTAGAGGGGCCACCAATTTCCATCTGAAATTAATCCATACTCAAGAATATGTTAGAAATAACTAGTTTGATATGATAGATAAAATATACTTGATGAAAAATAGAAAAAATTACATAAAGATAAAAGTGACAGGAATCGTGGGTGATTGGGGTAATCGGTGGTGATTCTGGTGCTTTGTAATAAACTGATAAATTCAAATATTTGACGATTAATACTTGATTTTTAGAATTTTAAATGTTCAAAAATGAAGTAGAAGAGATGAATAAATGAGTAAGAGGTACCTAGAGGTTGATTTGAGACTAAAAGAAGTCATAAACCTTGTTGAACAGTGATCTGTGATTGCTGATGAAGTCTTCAAACTGTGTGGTGAAGAGATGATTAAAGGTGATCCAAAATTACTCCAAGATTCTCAATGAAGATAGATGATAATGTTTGATGTTAATTTTAGGCAAAGTTTTTAATGATGATGTATAAGAAGATGTGGAACCAAAACAAGAAAAAGAATTTGTGAACTAAAGTTGAGGATCTTGGAGAGAGGCTAGAATTTTTTTTAAAGTAATCACTGGCTACTACCTGAATTATCAGCGATTTTCACCTATTTGACATATGGAGGGAAAATGGTTAGAACAATTTTCTAAATCAAGGTATTTTGTTTATATTTTGAATGGTGGATTTGTTAGACTATTTAGGGACGTGTTGTAAGGGTAGAGGAGTTGATAAAATAGGTTAGATATAGCTTGATTTTGATTAAGTTTGAATGGGTGTCTATTTTAGGTTTGTAGATGATTTTGAAATGTGTGTGAATGATAATGTTTTTTTTGTCGAGATAAGGGAGTTAGAAATAGGTTAAACATAGTATTAAATTGATTTTAGGAAATATATTTAGGTTGATTTTGGTGGTTTAGAAAATGATTAAGTTTATCTAGGTGGTTAGGTCTTATTTAGGATAGGGAAAATTCAGATTTTACATGTGATGTGATTAGACTTAGGATAAATGATATTAATAATGTAGTGTGATTAAATGGTGGGTATAAAATATCGATGTTTTTGATTAATTTATTGAAAAAGAATGATGGGTGTAGATTTTTAGTGTTTACACTTCAACTATCATTAAAAATCACCTGTAAATTATTCTATCGATTTTCAATGAAATAATAAAACAAGGATTAGTATAACTGTTCCTAAAAAAGATAATGTCATTGCAAAAATATTCACAATATTCCTTCAAAAACTTTCAGCTAGTCCCGCAATATTTCTCCAATATGCTACTGTACGTACCCAAAATTGTAAGGTACTGTACTGCGGAAAGGTGTAATAAGTGCCCCAATGATGATACAGGTCTCTTCACAAGGTGTTCGGGATCCAGAGAAGCTTTACAGATATGCGTTAACATCCCGCATGCCCCGCTTAGCCCCCGCGTGCTTTGTTTTCCCTATTTTTCCCTCTTTTCTTGGCTTTTTGGTCTTCAGTGACGAAACCGCCACCCTGAAGGGCGGCGGTCTTGTAACCGCTGCACTCAGTAGTGCGGCGGTCCTGTGCGCGTTTTCCAGAACGCTCTTTTGACGCGACCCGCATGAAATATCACGACTCACCAGCTTTTCTTGCCGACTTGAGCATGCATTAATGTTTTTGGTCCCCTGGAATAGTGTTTTTCTTTTGTTTAATGTTTAGGAGTTCAGTTTGGATTTGTTTTTTTTGGATGTTTGGATTCCTATAAATGCATGGTTTGTGCATGATGTAAATGGCCATTTTTTGTTAGAGTCTTCTGAATTTTGCTCCAAAGTTTAGTTCTTTTGAATTTCTTGTTACATCTTGTGCAATTTTAGTTTTCCTTTGCTTAGGATTCTTAGTTTTCTCATTGAGTGCTTTGGTTAGTATTGTGTTGCAGCTGGTAAGCCACATATCCAACTTGTGCAAGTGCAAACATTATTCGGGCCACCATTTTCACTCCAACTTTCATGTTTTCAGTGATGTGTCCCTTTAGTTTGCTTAGGATTGGTAGTATAGTTTGTTGCAGGTTTGTTTTAGCTTTGTGTCGCTGTTGGTAAGCCACAGATCCAACTTGTACAAACAGTATTATTGTTTTGGAGTAGAATAGTCTAGGCAGCCATTAAAGTTGTAGGTTTTTCTCTTCATACAGACTAGTTTCAGGTTCTGGACGCTTTTGTTGCATGATTCGCAGTAGACCCTGCTAGGAATTGCATAGGCCAAGCTCTGTACTCTTGCGCTATCCCTCTCCTATCGCATTCTATTCTGTCTGCATTCTGAAGGCTGTCCATAGATCCAAATATCTATTCCTATTGATGTAAGCATCACACACGCTTTTCTGGATTCACGTGAGCACAAAGAACGAAGATACCATACTGAGGGGACGAGATCACACACGCACCATCGGATTTGCCACTGTTCTGCGGAATCCAGGTTTTAAATTTCAAAGTTCTAGTCAGAATCATATCAAACAGAGTAGTTAATCGCTTTATTTCATTTCATTTCTATTCTCGATATTTCCAGGGAAAGCTGTGGGGATTGATAGTTTCTGAGAAACTATGATTCACTCCTCATTTCTGAGGTAGGATCGAGAATCTTGTAGATATATTAGACGAGCTATTTTACTTATTTAGAATAGATCTACCAAATCACACAGGCAAATAACTACACTCGGTTATCTTGTCTGTTTTACGTATGTTAGTTTAGTTATTATTTCTAGATACGTTTAAAATAGTTTTGCTTTCCTTATAAATTATTAGAATATTTCATAGAAAAATAAAAGTTATATGTAGCTAGATTTATTTCACTTAGTTAGAATTTGTACTTTATCACAGTTAGATTGCATTACTGCTTTCGTATGACAATTACGGGGACCTCAGGGAGCCCTAGGGAATATATATTTTGAGCCAATCATGCCCTCAGCCCAATACCTCGTCAGTGGCGATAGTTTGACATAGACCAAAAATCTCAGGATACAAGTATTCCAAAACAACCACAGATTTACAACTGATCAGGGCACAGTTAAGAGGACTAAACATAGAAGACGACCACGCATATACTGTTTTGGTCAAGTCAGCCCGAACTACAGATTACCCCTAGAAAATACCCACATGACTGTAGAAGGGCTCGAAAGAGAAAAAAACATTCAGGTGTGATCCTTTAGCTCCACAGCCAGACGCTGGAGACACCCCTCGTAGATATAGATACCAGCTTAAGAAATCCAGGTTGCGAGAAACGCCTGTAAAGGTATTCTGAGAAGATCACATAACTGTTGGTTCTAAACATAGAAGCTGAGAAAGCATACGATTACTAGATACTAGGAATTAGAACTTGATTTCGCGTATGACCATAACAGGACCGCAAACAACCGAGAGGTCTACGGTTGTGATCCACAGATCCCACAACCTAATGAGTCCATAGGGTCAATCTAGACATAGACGCTAGCCTACGTACTTTGGTATTTCAGGTCTACTCCGACTTCCACCTCTCATCATTCGAACAGTTATCCCTTACTAGACACAATAGTGGCTAAATGAAACTAGAGAATTTTGGACTAGGCTAGAGAATCGTCCATAAAATTGATTGTATTCATCATCCACTTTATGACCCTATCAGAAGAAATACATGAAAACCATCCCAGGGTCATTTTTCCACGCATCCCACAACCCATAGATAAAATCATGCCAGAGCTTGATATTGATTGGAGACTTCGAGCATTCATTCCTCACTGATCGATCTGTCACACTAGTCCAAGTTAGAAGGGCCTTCTTTGCCTTAGATTCGTAAATTCCACTAGTTACGTGTCGAAGACATTAGACTGCCTAACTAGTTTTTCCTACACATTCTACCCCACACCGGCTCTCTCGGCACGACCTCGAGAGGTCGAGTACGCGGAAGAGTCACTTGTAGATTCCTCAAGCTCACCTGTCGCTTTTTCTGGCGTACAAAATTGGTGAAACCCAACGTGAACCAAAACAAGATCAGTAAAAAACTGACATAAAATGCCTACTTTCTTGTCTGGAGTCATAGTATTACACTTTCACTTTAGTACGCCTTTCTTAGAACCCGCTTCATTAAACTTTCATAAATCACCGTCGCTTCCTTCCCATTATTCTGTAGGTATTTCATATACCCCCCGAATATGTCGGGATTCGATGCATATGGCAGACCCCTCCTGGGTCTTGAGGCATACTATTGCCCAAACAGAATAGACAGTCATCACCCTCACTCTCAATGTGGGGCGACAACTATTCAACTAATCAGTTGTCAACCGCAAACTCCAAGGAACTAGATATAACTCGTCCTTCCAAGCAGAGGGGTTGGAACAACTCACTCAAACACAAGCAGAGCCTTCAGGCTCGAATAAAATGATGTTTCACTAGAGAGTCTGTTTCATCTCCTCAGGTGCTACTCAGGCCCACCTATTAGTAGACAAACAGACCCATACTCAGTTCTTAGACGACGAGTACAATCAATACGCGTTATTCCCCAGGAATGAACAACGCTCTTAAGGCATGTACCCGCCTGTGGGAGGTTTTGTACAAGTACAGCCCGAGTTCTCATCGTCAAGAAAAATACCTCTATGCCATCACACATAGAAGATACTCTCAGAGATGCTTGGCAAGGATAACGGTCAGTTCATAGACAGGATATCACATACCTCCACAAAACCATAGTCTACAACAAAATCCCACCAAGGCAGAAATATCGTGGACTTCACCAAACGAAGTCATTTCCAACTCTAATAGAGAAGGTTAGAGGATTAGAACTTGCTCAAGCAAGTCAAAATTTGAAATTCATACAAAACAGGAAGTTCTAATCCTCCACACCACCATCCCAGGCAAGTAGATCTCCTCATAGGAGTAGGCACGTTGGGCATGACTCCTCAGTATTCACAACAAAACACCAACAAGGCCCCACCATATCTAACACTATTCCTCTCGGTCTAGTGTCAAACAATCCATTTCTCGACAGTACCCCTTCATACTTAAACATGTACTCTAAATCACCACAAGGGGATTTGTACTCATCCCCCGGCATGTTTACTCAAATACAAGGATTGCCTTATGCCCCCGCTAACGCGTACGTTACACCATATCAACAACCCGTTCCGCCACCACCTCCTCAACAAGCACCATCAATGGTTGAGACGTATGCAATAGGGACTTATTCAGAATATTTAAAAGAGCCCTTAGATTTCACCATACGAAGCGTTATGCTTCCAAGGCCTCTTCCCGATTTGCCTAAATACAAAGGAGAAGGAGATCCGAATGCGCATATCAAAGCTTATGCTACAGCCATTCGTGAATTACTCCCATGGGATGGGGTTGTTGCTAAAATATTCCCTAAGACATTGGAGGGCATTGCTCTTGATTGGTATTACAGAATACCCGAGGCTTCCATACATTCATTCAAACAACTCGTGTCTGAGTTCATCAAAGCCTTCGACATGAACAAACTATTAAGGACAGGAATCAGGGAGTTCTTGCACATCAAGCAAGAACATAACGAATCTGTCGCCCATTTCATCCAAAGGTGGCGCACAGTCCTTTATTCCTCGGCAAGCGCTCCAAACATGGATCAGATGGAACTATGCGATTTATTCCTTCATTCTCTTAGCAGAGAGGTGAAGGAAGAAGTCCAGAAGTTCCCACTAAGGACTTATGACGAAGTACTTGAGAGCGCTCTGCGAATTGATCAAGCAGCGATAGATAGTGGCCGTAAGACGTATGGAACAAACGGGAGGTTAATCACCTCTACTCAAAATATTACAACCACCACAAACCTCAATCAAGGACCCAAAATCCTCAACAAAAATCGTGGGGTAACAACGGATGGGGTAACTGACCAGCCCAAGAGGGTAAATGTCATTAATACCCCGTCGCAAACAAACAACCAAAGAAACAACAATTTTACCCCGACGATCAATACGGTGGATTTTAATAATCCACAACAACAACGGCGAAATCCCATGCAAGGACCAAGCCAAAACTCCTTTGGTTATCAAAACCAAAATCAAAACCAGAAACAACAAAACTTTGGTCCTAATAGGCAACAGTTTGATCGGAATTTTAGACCACAGTACACACCAAACCAACAAAACGGGAATTACAATCCCAATTCTTATTGTGGTTTCCATAAAATTCAGGGTCATGACACTAGAACATGTCGTGATTACAACAAATTCATGCAACGCTTGCCAAATGAACAAAAACAATTTTTTATGGATATGTTCTTAGCAGATCCTACGTCGCCAACGGCAAATACCTTCGCAGGGGCAGTTTCCCCTCAGAATGCCCCTCTCAAGATCTTTAATGATCCACTCCCAAATCATGATAGCGATAGGTTAAAACCAACTGGAACAAACAAAGGTGCAATAACAGGAAATAACGATCACGAGGCCTCAACCTCGCTAAATCCGTTGGTCGCGCCACAACTAGGAAGTCAACCACGACCTAAGGTAGTTGGATTAGTAGAGTTAGATTCCGATTTACCCGTTGAAGCAATTACGAGGACACGAGAGTATTTCTCTCAACCAAGTCCAAGCCATCTACCGGAAACAGACAACATCCAGCAAACCATAGCAAAACCCATGGGTGCCTATGATCTAATTAATGATCTAACAAAAACCTTCTCGCATATTTCATTCCTTGATTTACTAAAGAATTCCCCTGCTCACAGGGCTGCTCTTTTAGAGGCATTAGGTTTGGGCCATTTAATTAGCATCACCCCACCACCGGAAGCGCAAGTAAATCATATAGACTTTGATGTTTATCCTCCAGGACAAGCAGATAGGGATGTCGAATTCATATTCGAAATAAGTAAAATGCCTACAGATGCTGAGATCGCACGCCGAGGCGATCCAGCCCTACACTTACAAGTACAAGTTTATAATAACTATGTAAAACGGGCAATGGTTGATGACGGGGCTGCAGTTAACATAGTCCCTTTCTCTTTTCTCCAAAAATTGGGATATGGAGAAACAAACTGTTCTACTACACGAAATACCTTGAGAGGCTACGATAGCCTTAAAGCCACATCGATAGGAACTATAATATTACCGGTCACCTTAGGACCTAAAACAATCCTATCTGAGTTTTATATTATAGATCGGGAAACCAATTATAATATGATCCTCGGCCGACCATGGATTCACCGCATGAAAGCAATCCCTTCCACGCTATTTCAAGAAGTAAGATTCCTGCATCTAGGAAAGGTATTTATAGCCAAAGGTGATCCAAAGCCGTTTGACGTACACCTGGCTGATTTAAAGAAGAGACCAGGTGTACACTCAGAATTCGAACTGCCAACAAACCAACTTAACAAACCCTCCGACTCAAAGCCAGAGGAAAAGTTGATACCTACGACGGATCTTGAAACTACCAACATAGTCCAAACAATTCCAAAAGGTAAAACTAAAGAGACAGTATCATTAGAGACTACTGCGAAGATCGTCGAATTAATAGAACAAGATTCACCAATATTTTTACCATTCGATTCAGTAGGCATAGGATTTTCCTTAGGTGTTGGTTCCTTGCCAGCAGAAGATCTCTGTATGGTAGAAGTAGAGTGTGCAAACACAACGGATACACCTGCATCCATACTTCCAGCTAAGTATTGGACTCTCCATTTTGATGGAGCTAAATGCCGTTATGGAGCGGGGGCAGGTATAATTCTTACATCGCCCGAAGAGAAGGTCCTCCCATTCTCTTTTAAATTAAACTTTGAATGTACAAACAACGGTGCTGAATACGAAGCCCTCCTCCTTGGCCTTACCTTAGCCAAAAGAATTGGTATTGATAATATCAGAGTCTTAGGAGACTCGCAATTAGTTGCAAACCAAGTTTCAGAGGTATATGAAACTAAAGCCGAACACTTGCAACTTTACAAAAACGCTGTATTAGATTTAAGCAAAGCGTTCAACTTCATATCCATTGAAGCAATTCCACGAGAGAAGAATCTTCTCGCCGATTCGATAGCAACTTCGGCATCACGCTTCACTCCAAGCAATGAGCTAGAAGATACTCATTTTACGGTATCCATTCGTAACGAACCATTAGTAAAAACGATGATGGATCCTCTTTCAAACGGAAGTGAATCTACCGTCCTAGACCATGTTGGAAATGATGCGGCTACTTTGGATTACTTAAATGCCTTTGCAGCACTACATCTCTCCTATCACACGCTAGATTTATCTCTGATCTCGCATTCATCTTCCTACTTCGGAAATCCCGTAATGAATCTTCCCTCGCAAAGGGAACCTAACATATACGCAATAGAAAATGGGGATGATTTAGATTTACCTCCAGCACCACCTGAGTTCGAAGAGGGTAACGCCTCTTTAATCGAAGAAACAATCGATGTCAACATCGGAACAGAAGATGAACCAAGAATATTGAAACTAGGTTCTTCATTGACGCCAGAAGAAGTAGAGATACATACTCAGGTTCTCAGAGAACATCAGAAGGCATTTGCATTTAATTACAAAGAGATGACCGGAGTCGCACCCCACATTGCGGTACACAACCTTGTCACTAGATCAGATGCAAAGCCTATTAACAGAAATCAAGACCCATGAACCCAAAGTAGCTCTCATGGTAAAAGAGGAAGTAATAAAACTCCTTCAAGTAGGATTCATCAAGCCAGTTGACTACTCCCAATGGGTATCCAACATCGTTCCCGTTCTCAAGAAGAATGGAAAGATACGCATCTGCATAGATTTTCGAGATATCAACAAGCTTGCCCTAAGGACGACTTCCCATTACCATCCATAGACGTTATTGTTGATGCAACAGCAGGTTTTGAACTCTTGTCTCTCATGGATGGATTCTCGGGATACAATCAAATCAAAATATCCGAGCAAGATCAAGCTAAAACCACGTTTATAACTCCTTGGGGAACCCTATTGCTACACTGTCATGCCTTTCGGTCTCAAAAAACGCTGGTGCTACATACCAGCGGGCTATGACTTATATATTTCACGATTTAATTCATAAAATCGTGGAATCCTACGTAGATGACTTGTTGGCTAAGGCCAAGAGGCGTTGTGACCATCCTGAAGTACTCCGCGTCATTCTTTCACGTTTATAATAGAATATGGAGTTACGCTAAATCCGGAGAAATGTGTCTTTGGTGTAACAGGAGGAAAGCTCCTAGGTTACATCATATCATCACGAGGGATTCGATGTTGATCCAGCCAAAATTCGGGCTGTCCTCGAAATGGTCCCACCCTCGAATGAATCTGGAATCAGATCATTTCTCGGGAAGTTGGGTGCAATCCGGAGATTTATCCTAGATCTAAGCTTCGCCGTGTCATCCAATCAACAATTTTACTCAAGAAGGACTATAGCATTAATTGGACTGAAGATTGCAACGAAGCTTTTTGATGCTGTCAAGCGTTTCTTGTTATCACCGCCTACGCTAATGCCACCAAAGCTAGATCGCCCTCTTTAATTTTGTACTCATAGGCTACCGATGTTTCGTTAGCTTGTATGCTAGCCCAAGAAGACGATGACAAGAGAGAGAGCGTTGCAATTTATTTCATTAGTAGCGCGAAACATTGCTCGACTACGAAACGCGCTATACACAAGAGGAACGAGAATGTCTTGCCATAGTCTTTGCTACTAAACGCCTAAGACACTACATGCGTAAAATCAAGAGACAAGGGTCATAGTAAAGACGGACCATTTACGGACTTTTCTCACACAAGGGTCCTTGTCCAAAAAAGCTGGATGTTTTATAACCTTAATGGGAGAGTTCGAATTAACTTTTGTAAACCAGAAGTCAGTTAAAGGACAAATCATTGTAGATTGGTTAGCTGATAACCCGCTAGACGGAGGCGATTTAGTAGACTTAGACTTTCCAGATGAATGTGTTTACTACGTCGAAACCCGACCTGCTATATCTGAGTGCCCTTGGTACGCTGATATTATTAGTTATATCATGGACCATAAGTACCCAGAAGGAGCTACACCTCAACAAAGAAGACGGTTACGTATTGTCATAACTAAATACGTCATTATAGAGCAAGTCCTCTATCGGAAAGCATTCGATGGGATGCTCTTAAGGTGTGTTGACACAGAAGAATCCAAGAAGATTCTCCATGAATCCCATAGCGGTATATGTGGAGGCCACTTCAGTGGCCATGCCACCGCTCGAAAAATACATCGAATGGGCTATTTCTGGCCCACTCTAGAACATGACACAGTAGAGTTTGTACGCAGGTGTCATAAATGTCAGGAGTTCTCTCATGAGATCCACATGCCGGCACAAGCTTTGCAACCAATCGTTACTCCATGGCCCTTTTCTACATGGGGCCTAGATTTGATAGGGAAATTCTCTCCCTCGTCCACAGACGGCCACAATTTTATAATCACGGCCACTGAATATTTCACTAAATGGGTAGAGGCCATGCCTCTTACAACTGTACCTGGTTCTGTAATTGCTAAGTTCATTTTGAACCAAATCATTTGCAGGTACGGTATCCCGCAAATCATTATCTCAGATAATGGAACTTCTTTTAAAAATGAAGAGGTTCGTGAATTATGCAACAAATTTAAAATCAGCCATCATACGGCCTCCTTGTACTATCCCCAAGCCAATGGGCAGGCTGAAGCAACAAATAAAACACTGAAAGCCATTCTCCTTAAAACAGTGAAAGAAAACAAGCGGGATTGGCATTTAAAGTTATATCCGGCCTTGTGGGCCCATCGAAACTTCAATAAGAACTCCGACAGGAGCAACTCCTTTCTCACTGGTATTTGGGTCAGAAGCAGTTCTCCCACTCGAAGTTGAAATCCCCAGTCTCCGCATTTCGCTACAAGGGATTCTGGATGAGGATGCTTACAGAGAAGCGCGTCTTTCTCAATTAGAAAGCCTCGATGAAACTAGGTTAAATGCTGAACAACGACATAGAGTCTATGCCGACCGGATGTGCCGGCAGTACAACAAGAAGGTCTATGAACGTGACATATATGAAGGTGACCTAGTTCTAAGGTTAGACAGCCGGATCGACAAGAAGACTGGCGAAGGAAGGAAATTCCGGCCCAAATGGTTGGGCCCATACCGAGTCACAAAAGACTACGGAAATGGTGCATACCTCTTATGTACGCTAGAAGGTGAGGAGTTTGGCGAAACAGTCAATTCTCTCCACCTCAAGCGTTTCTACGCATAAGCAGCTAACGCTGCCTATATAACTATCTACATTGCATTTTCATACAAATTAGGATCATTTTGTCCACTTGTTCTTACACAAATTGTGATCAAGGAATCTATTCTCAAAAGCAATTTATTTCGAACTCGTGATGTTTCTGGCATAAAAGTTCTTTAATCATATCTCTCCATCTTTAACATTATCAAATCACTTCAGAATCTTTTATCAAACAATTTCAGACATGACGAAGTCCTAATGGTAACCATACCAAGATCTGCAAGTTTGTTCTCGCTTTGATTTCTTCTTAGGATAGGTGTCTTGCCTATGGTCTGTTCTAGAAGCTTCATGGTGTCACATCTATCCCATATACGCATCTCTTTGGAAATAAGCATATACTGACAGTTTACTCAGATAGACAAGTCAAGAAGTGATTGAAACAGAAAATTTTATTTTACACATTTCCTTGCCCCACCAACCTTCGGTGATGAGCTTGCGTCTCTTACTAGTGACGTAGGGTTGGGAAAGGATGGAAATGCCCTTACTCGCCTATGCCTTGCCCACGGTGATAAACCCATGCTTCTTACAGGTAGCATGGGGCAAAGTGTAGGGGGTCCTTTAAACAAAGTGAATGTTAAAAAGTCATAAAACAATCAATTCAAACTTTGAGTCAATAAATGAATGAATCAGATGTTCAAAATTCCAAGAGAGTTAAAAATCCTAAAAAACCCAGATTTTGTCTACTATGTGGCCATCTACGGGTCTAAGTCTGGATAAACCGCAAAGCAAGTCGCACCCAAAACTATGAAGTCATTCAGGTAGAGTAAGCTTGTAGTTCTTAACTTGGTTCCACCAAAGCTTCGCCTGTCTTTTATCACTATCATTTCACCATATTTCATAACTTGCGCCCTTCTTGGCTCTTGGTGATGAGCCCTCGCATCTTACTAGTTGCGTGGAGTTAGGAGTGGGGCAAGTTAATCTGTTCATCATACTGGTTATTTTCATCACTTTGCCAAAACAAATCATGAGATATCCAAAATTGCTCACAGAAGCTAAGATTTAAGATCACAATATATCTACAATATCATGTATCAGCATCATGAAACACAAAAAGAAAACAAACATTTGCACCATCTGTTTTCCATTGCATACATTCTAGAAAGCATATAAAACATACATCGTAGTATACACAAAACAGTTGGAAATAAAGAAAGTAGAATACAAATGACAAGTTTTGATCCAAAACCGACGCATATATATAAATAAATCAAGTTTATATACAATGCCATCATGCGCTAGGCATGGTCAAAACGCTCAAAGAGCCCGTAATACACAAAAGAATGTAACTACAAATACAGAAAGCCAAGTGGCCTCTCAACCCCTGCGCGATCCCGCTGAAGGTGCGCGCCCTCGCCTAGGACTCCGGCTACGCTGGCGCTCTGAATGGACGGAGGGCTCAGGGTCCCTAGGGGGCAGTCGTGGTCTCGCCATGAGAGCGGCTCCTCATAAGACGCTCGGCTGTCCTATAGCCTGCCAACTCTGTACGGAGAGTTGACACCATCTTGGCCACATGCCAAACGGGAGCGAAGACGTCAGTGTGCCTGCCGGCTGCTGAGGGCTCTCCGCCATCCACGGATAACTCCGTACGGGTCTTATCCATAGGGATCATCAAAGAATCGACACAAACCCTACGGATTAGATCCCGCCACTCATCAACAGTCTCTGCAAAGCAAAGAAAGAAAAACAAATTAGAAACTAGGCAAAAGATTAAAGTATACACAATGCAAATATAAGGAGAGTTAACATTCGAAAACAAATCCTAAAACAAAACAAGCATTGAAAGGAGGAGAAGATAACTTACTCGGATCGCCGGGCCTCCAAGATGGGTCGCCAGGGCCAGCACCTGCTGCTGATGCCGCTTGCCGACTGAGGAGCTACTCCTGTAGTTGGGGCAACATGGCGCCCCGCAACGGACTCATCGTCTCCACCATGACCTCGGGAGAGTGGCTCCTCAGAGGCCACGGTCTCTCTCTCTGCACTCTCCTCCTCTCTCTCTGCTCGCAAAATATCCTGAGTATCATGCCACTCAGGATCGCTCTCGTCCGTCTGCTCCTCTGACCCTCCCTCTGTGTGCTCCTCAGAATCGGAGTCAATATCTATAGGGTCGTCACTGCTAATGAGCAGGACCTGCAGCAATCTGAAGTAATGGTGCCCGAGGCGCACCAGCTCTCCCTCTGGCCCGAACTATCCCTCTGGCTGCAATAGGAATGCCAGGGGTAATCACTGTCCAACCACGGCCTCTAGGCCCCCCTCTAGCCTCTCGGACTGATCTATAAACGGGTGCTACTGGAGGAAGCATAGCCGCGTAGGGGAGGCCAAACTGCTGAGGAACCCTGCTGAAGGGATGTACCTCTACCCGGCCCACACGATCAATAACCTGCCCTGTGATGGAGCAGGAGATCAATGTCGTAGTCTCCTCTCCCCATATACCGGCCATAAGCTGGTACGGTGTAGCCTCCATGTCTGCCGTGGTAAGGGTGGCTACTGGCTGGTGAGGTGCTCTGAGCACTGACATACCTGACCATCGGGCTGCCCTCACCGCCCCGGGATCTGCCACCGCCACGCCTCTGCCATACGGAATGAAACGCTCATACACCCAACTCATGACTAGAGTGGGGTGGCTCAAAGACTGTCCCTGCAATCGGACCACCCTGTATAAGTCATGGTAGGTGGTCCCCAAAATGTCTGCGCCCCAGGCATATTTCCGGCCATGTCCCTCTATCTGTGCAATGATGGGGCCCCAGCAGTATAACAATGTATCCCCTCCCTTGTCCCCGATCAGTCTCGAGGCAAGGATCCCCATGATGGCCTGACGAAATACGGGGATGGGCAAAGAAGGAATGGATCTAACTCTCACTCCCTTCTTTGGCCCCGTGGAAATAGCTGCGTCCCCCATATAACCTGCCCACTGTGCAATCTGTGCTCTGGACCCAGCTGTCTCTAGTGTGAGTCTCCTCCCGATGATCGGGACCCCCAGGATGCAATAAACATCCTCCAAAGTAATGGTCCACTCACCACGGACCCCTGGCAGTCGGAAGGTGTTCCGATCTGCATCCCAATATGAAAATAGGTCACAAAGAATCTGACTGGATGGAGCAACGTGGGGCACACGTGACAAACGTAATATACCGGCCCTCTGCAATGTGTCCTCCTCATCTTCTGAGAGGGCATCCAAAACCCCGGGCAGCCAGTCACACTCTCTCTCCCGGCTCCATCTAATGTACTCCTCTTTTGCCTGCATACACCCAAAAACACACAAGGAAGAGTAAGTTAGTATCTAAACAACATCAAGAGAAGCGTAAAAACACGTACAAATGCTAAAAATACAAGTAAAAGCTTTTAAGTAAGGTTCTTGTGCATTCTGTGCAAAACCGCCGCCCTGAGCAGGGGGGCGGTTTTGTAACCGCCGCCTTAAGGGCGGCGGTCTCGTGACCGCCGCCCTGTACAAGGCGGCGGTCATGTAACCGCCACCCTGTCCAGGGCGGCGGTCACGGTCTGAAAACCCGCGCGGGTTTTTTAAACCTAAAAAGTCCCAAAAAAGTGAAAAATAACCATTTTAACTAAAAACAAAGCCTACCCAGTAGGCGCCCCCCCTAGATGGACCTTTTGAACCTAACAATTTCAAAAATAATCCCCCCATTGCAAAGAATTTGCCATTTCAAATTTGAAGAGGGAAAAACACAAAATGGAAGAAAAATCAACCTGTGATCGCTGAGGTCGGTGTTCCGCTCGTGGAGGCATGATCTCTATCTCACTACGGATGTTTTGACTCTACTCGCGTAAGAAACCGTCACCGTGGGTCCCAGAGCTCAAAATCAATCAAATCGACTCGCGCAAATGAATAGGAAAATGGGCCCACTTTCATATATATATCGTTCTGTTTCGTTTTTAAATATCCTTTTCGCAGGTTCGGAGCGCCGACGGAGGTAAGTTTCTATCCTCGCACAAACGGTACGTCCTCTTTCTCTATTATTTTAACGTTTATTTTTCAAATTATTGTATCTATCTGCATTTGAGTGCTCTTTTCATTTTGCAGGTAGCGGGAATTTTAGGGCGGCGTCATTTCAACACACGGGTGTGTAAGGTATAATTTCTCACTTCCCATTTCGGGACGGCCATGCTCGGACCCACCGTTTTATGCCTCTTCATGGCTAAAACGCTTCTCCGAGGGGGGCAATATGTACGTACCCAAAATTGTAAGGTACTGTACTGCGGAACGGTGTAATAAGTGCCCCAATGATGATACAGGTCTCTTCGCAAGGTGTTCGGGATCCAGAAAAGCCTTACGGATATGCGTTAACATCCCGCTTAGCCCCTGCGTGCTTTGTTTTCCCTATTTTCCCTCTTTTCTTGGCCTTTTGGTCTTCAGTGACGAAACCGCCGCCCTGCCTGGGCGGCGGTCTCGTGTGACCGCCTCCCTGAACAGGGCGGCGGTCCTGTAACCGCCGCCCTGAGCAGGGCGGCGGTCCCCAATGTGCGCGTTTTCCAGAACGTGCTTTTGACGGAACGCACGCAAAGATCAACGACTCACCAACTTTTCTTGCCGACTTAAGCTTGCATTAATGTTTTTGGTCCCCTGGAATAGTGTTTTTCTTTTGTTTAATGTTTAGGAGTTCAGTTTGGATTTGATCTTTGCATGTTTGGATTCCTATAAATGCATGGTTTGTGCACATGCAAAATGGCCCCTGATTTTAGTTCTGAATTTTGCTCCAAAGTCTTGTTTTAAATTTCTTGTTGCAGTAGATTTAGTTTTCCTTTGCTTAGGTTTCTAGTTTTCCATTGAGTGCCTTTGGTTAGTTTTGTATTGCAGCTGGTAAGCCACATATCCAACTTGTGCAAGTGCAAACATCATTTGGCCACCATTTTCAATCCAATCTTCATGTTTTCAGTACCATGGTCGTTTTAGTTTGCTCAGGATTGGTAGAACAGTTTATTGCAGGTTTGTTTTAGCTTTATGTTACTGTTGGTAAGCCACAGACCCAACTTGTGCAGACAGCATTATTGTTTTGGAGTAGAACAGTCTAGGTTAGCCATTAAAGTTGCAGGTTTTGCTCTTCATACAGGCTAGTCTCAGGTTCTGGACGCTCTTTGTTGCATGATTCGCAGTAGACCCCGCTAGGAATTGCATAGGCCAAGCTCTGTACTCTTGTGCTATCCCTCTCCTATCCGCATTCTATTCTGTCTGCATTTGAAGGCTGTCCATTGATCCAAATACTTATTCCTGTTGATGCAAGCATTTCACGCTTTTCTGGATTCACGTGAGCACAAAGAACGTGGAGATCATACTGAGGGGACAAGAACATACACACCGTCGGATTCGCCACTGTTCTGCGAAATCCAGGTTCCATCTTTCAAAGTTATAGTTAGAACTTATCAAATAAAGTAGTTAATCGTTTTATTTCAGTTATTTCCATTCTCGATATTGCCAGGGAGGTTGTGGGGATTGATAGTTTCTGAGAAACTATGATTCATTCCTCACTTCTGAGGTAGGATCGAGAATCTTGCAGATAGATTAGTTATTTCATTGTTTAGGATAGATATACGAAATTGCACAGACAAATAGCTACACTCGGCTATTTTGTTTGTTTTACGTTGTTAATTTAGTTGTCAATTCTAAATATTTTAAATAGCTGCTTTCTTATAAATTGCCAGAAAATACAAAAAGAAATTATATATGTTAGAAGTACACTTAGTTTTTTACTTTATCATAGTTTGTTTCATTACTGCTTTTGTATGACAATTACGGGACCTAGGGAGCCCAGGGAATACATTTTCGAGCCAATTGTGCCCCAGCCCAATACCGTAGTGGCAATAACTGATATTGACCAAAACCTTAGGATACAAGTCTTCCAAACAACAACAGACTTCCAACAGATCAGGTCACAGTTGAGAGGGTTAAATATCGAAGACGACCAAGCACATCTGTTTTGGTCAAATCAGCCAAACTACAGGTTATCCTAGAAAACATCCGCATGACTGTAGAAGGATTTGAAAGAGAACAAATATTCGGGTGCGATCCTTTAGTTCCACAGCCAGACGCTGGAGACACCCTAGTAGATATAGATACCAGCTTAAGAATCCAAGTCGCTAGAACACCTGTGAGGTATTCTGAGAAAATCGCACAATTGCTGATTCTAAACGTAGAAGCTGAAAAGGCTTATGACTACTGGATACTAGGGATCAGAACTTGATCTCCCGTATGACCATAACGGGGACCGCAACAACCAAGAGTCTATGGTTGTGATCCCCAGATCCCACAGCCCAACGAATCCACAAGTCAGTTAGATATAGACACTGGCCTACGCACATTAGTATTTCAGTCTACCCCACTTCCACCTATCATCGTCGAACAACTGTCCTTACTAGATATAGCAGCTAACGAAGCTAGGGAATTCTGGACTAGGCCAGAAAATCGTCCATAGAGTCGACTATTTTCATTGTCCGCCATATGACCTTATCAGGAGATATATACGAAACAATCCCAGGTCACTTCCCACGTATTCCGCAGCCCATAGATCGAATCACGCCAGAGCTCGATATTGATTGGAGCCTTCGAGCAGTCATCCTCGCTGATCGATCTATCACACCAGTCCAAGTAAGAAGGGCCTTCTTTGCCTTAGATTCGCAAATACCATTAGTGCGTGTCGAAGACATTAGATTGCCTAACTAGCTTGTCAGCATATTCTACCCCCACCGGTTGTCTCGGCACGACCTCGGGAGGTCGGGTACGCAGAAGAGTTACTTGTCGATTCTCACGCTCACCTGTCACTTTTCCGACGTACAGCTTCATATCATGCATTGGAGTAAAATCTAGTGGAGGAATCCATCTAAACACATCCTTAGTAAAAATGAGCCTGCTATCATGTCGAGGTTACAGATTCAGTGAGACAGTAGCATGGCACTACATAGAGTATGATCGATCTAAAACTAAGATTGTGCACAAAAGGAGATGACTACTTTCTTGTTCTTTAAAGTAATTTGATCTTATCAGGTAGGAGTGTATAACAATCATTGTCTGTCACATGTTTATTAATCCTATATAAGATCCGCAAAAAGGTTGATCCAATTTTGCAGCTGAATTTGAGAAAGGTGGTTGCACATCCAAAAGATCAGACCAAATTCAAACAATCAATCAAGTAGTGTGTGTAAGCTATCACGTAGAGCCAAAGAAAAATGGCCAAAGTACTAGGTCATTCACTTAGGATCAGGAGCATGAACCTTGTTGGATTTATACATAGAAATAAAATAAGATCACTATCATATGCACTCCACGAGTCCAATGCAGGTCAACGTGAACAGGTATATGTCCATTGATGTTGATACCTTGAAGAATAAGAAGTGGGACTACCGGCTTAGTGTCAATGGTTTCACTCATCCATTGTGTATCAGGGACGTGAACGTGCCAAGTATTAGTAGCATGGCTGCCAATTGTGAGGACAGGGAAGATATTTATCACACTTGCCAGTTACATCAAACCTTTATTATGAGCTCCATTATGCTACATGATTCTTAGAGCAAAGAAGACTAGGTTTGTTTCTAGCAAACATATGTTTTCCTTATGCACACTCTACATTGTTTTATCATTCTGATACATCTTATCCTTTGATGTCTTAGAACTATAACCTTACGTTTGGATATTGGACGACATGTGACCCAAATGAAACCAGGCTCTTAAACTATTTTATCTCTAGAAGGCTCATGTTTACCCATGACACTCGTGCAAGTTGAAAATAGGGACACAGAATACCCAGGCGCTACTATCCCCTTTGGGCGTTTCTTTCCTTTTCCATCTTGAGGGAGAAATTTAAAGCCCCATGTCATAATGACTATTATCTTTTTTTAAATAACTCCATCTATCACCTTGGTTTGGATCTTATGAAATTTGTTACTAATGAAATTCAAATAAGGGTAATAATATATACAAAGACCTACTAACTATTATTATGGGCTTGCAGTTAGGCTCCCAGTGACTCAAGGAAATTTCCCACCGAAAATTTTGATCAAAACAAGCCTTACACATAAAAAAACATGAAGGGAAATGATACAGACCCATGAGCTCACGTCCCAGAACCAGGAAAAGCAAAAAATAGAATCCCGAGAGAGTCAAATTCGACCCCGCACAAGAAGAAATAGAAGAAATGGTTCTTTTGAGCATTTCCACATCCTAAATCTATTTAAAGGGTTGAGGGAGGACTCAACAATGGAGTGGTGGGGGCAGAGAAGAAAGAGGAGATAATTTTAAAGAGACCAGATGCAAGAAACAGAAGAAACGGTGAAGTCTGGAAGTTTTCAGGCTCGAACAGTTCAGGAAAGGGTCCAAAATCGACTAAGTATGGAGGAGGTAGTGGAAGAGATCACATGTGTCCTCGCGGCGCTTCTCCAAAGATGGATCCAAATAGAGAGGCTCAAACAAGTACCACATCTCCATGTGTCCCAGGGTGGAACAGAGGCAAGGTCAAATGGTCAAACAGAGTCAAAGGCGGATAGGGTGGGCCTCAAAAAATTGGCTAAGTATGAATGTGCAAGCGGAGAGTGCCAAGTGTCAGTGTGGCGCATCCCCAAGAGTTCGGTCCAAAGGTGGAGACCCAAATGAGCATGAGCTCGCCACGTAGCCCAAAGTCTAAAAAGTAAGAAGGACCATTGAAAAGTCCACAAAGTAGTGGAGGCCGACAAGTGTCAACCCGACACTCCTCCAAAGGAAATCTTTGGGTCAGATTTGTAAACATGCATGGTGCCTCCATGTGTCCTCAAAGGGGGCAGAGTTAGTTGAATTTTCAAAGCATTAACAGGCTGGTGGAAGTTTCCAAGTGTCCTAAGGATGATTGTTTCAGGGGAAAATGGAAAAGAGATTCCTGAGCAAGTGCCAGAGTGACACGTGTCCAGGGGAAAGTGGGAGTCGGGGAAAAGGTTAGTTTTGCACCCTTTGCCTCAAAAGGGGTAAAAGTTATAAAAAGACCCGCGACTCTGCCCAAGAGGGAAAAAGTCAACATATAGACCCGAGTCAAAGCCAAGGCGGGGCGTCGGGGAGAGAAGTGAAAGTTTTGCCTTTTGTTCAAAAGGCATAAAGGAAAAAGTTGGAGCACATCTCCCCAGCCAACCAAAGGGTGCCACATGTCCCATATTAAAGAGGGGAACCCATTTTCAAATTGTTTTCCCCGTCCATTTGTACAGATCCGATACAAACTTTGAAGGGGCATATCTTTCGACTCAGGGCTCGAAATATTGCGAATCTGACACCATTGGAAAGATCTCGGCCTCGCCCACGCAATGGAGGTCTGAGACTTTGTTTTTGAGGAGGTTAGGTAAAGAAAATGGAGAAACATCTTTAGGCCTTCAATACAAGATCCATCTTTCTCAACAACCAGATCGGATTCGATCTGTTTCCATTGTTTCCTCTTCCTTCAAAGCACCAAATCAAGGATTGATGTGGTAAAGACAGATTTGGGGGGCAGATTTCATCAGAGGCATTAACAGCGGTGGTTGAGCTTCGACCCACGTTTTCCCGCTTCTCTCTCCCTTTTTCTTCTCTCAGATCGATTCTATAAATACAGGGGCATGATTCATTGTAAAATTTGTTGTTCATTCTTCTTCTCTGCCTCCCCTCTTCTTTTCTTCCCCAGGGTCGAAAATGGAGTCTGAACCTCCTCCCCTACTCTGTAAATGGCATTTTTTGCCTCTTGCTCATGTATGATGCTCTGTGCAAATTTCTGAAGCAATAAAACTCATTTTTGTGATGCGTTTGTCCATCCTTCACTTGTTTTCATTGCATCTTCTTACCTCTCATTGTTCTGGAGTATTCTGTGCATGTTTTGGATGTTTCATTTGCAGATCTGGGAGTTGTGTTCATGGGGATTTGAAAATGGATTTCTGTGTGAATCTGACATTTGGTCTGTGATGCATGTTGTCCATCCTCTCCATTGCTCACCTCACCTCCTTCATTTCATGGTCTATTTTGATAGATGATCAACACTTCCCTTTTCTTGGTGCTATCACCTCGTTAGTGTAGGATTTCCCTCTTTATGCACTTTCTCTCTCCCTGTCTCCTTGGAATTGTTAGATTAGGAGTAGATTAGACTTGTCATTTCACTTAATAGTAGTTTAGCATTAGGATTAGGAAGAAGAACCAGCTTTCTCTGGAGGGATCATCTCAAGTTTGCAAGTCCCACAGCTTGAGAGATGGTCCCATGTTATGCAAATCACACCAAATGATTCTACCTTAGAAAAGTAGATCCATAACTCATTTGGGGGTGCTGTGATTTCACACTAACAGTTTTGGCACGCCCGGTGGGACAGGTCTGAAGCACCTTATCACTTCACTTCATCAGGTTTGATGTGCTCTTGGTGAAGATTTCATCCTTTGGAGGCACTTTCAAGCACATCTGGTGACTCCATCTGGTCAAAAACCCATTCTCTGAGTTGCAGACCTTTTCCATCCATTTCCACTCATTTTCATCCATTTTCTTCTTCCATCTCTTTCATTTTCTCCCATTCCATGAGGTTGTGCAATCATGACTTCATTCCCTTCATGGAACTCACACTTACAACAATACAGTCCACCTCCAATGTATTTCCCAACTCCTCCAGATCAGCATTATGATCAGATCTAAAACCATTATGCTTACCCATATGAGCAATGTCAAAACCAGTTTGGCCATGGAGCTTATCAAGAACAAGGGGATGCATATGATGGTGATAGTTATGCAGAGGATGCTGGATCTACTGGAGAAGATTCAAAAAATGGAGGCTGACATGGTTCAATTAAGGGCAACAACTCAAATGAAGAGCTTTCAAATTGGTTGCAGGGCACCTTGTCCATGGGAAGGCCCTTTTCCAAGACACTACAGCCCTCAGGAGAAGCTTGACTTCATGGTTGAAGTGTTGCCTCAACTTGTACAATGGATTGAGGAGATAGAGGGCTTATGAGCAAAGTGTGAGACAACCTTGTCAATGGGTAAGTCAATCACTAGCTCCTTGTCTTTCATTTTCTCTCCCTCAAGCTTTATCATTTCAGCATGAAGCAAGAGTCAAGCCCCTCACTTGCTGCCCCCAAGTGTTGATTTCATTTCTCCATCCCCTAGTCTTCCACCCATCTTAGTTTTTCTACCCTTTTCTCCCTTCCAAATCCAAATTCCCCTCCACAAGAGCCAAAAGAAATATCCTCCCCCTCCAAAGAAACAAGAAGTTTCCTCCTCCCTCTCCACCACAAACAATTGAAAAACTAGTTGAGACCCCAACCCACCACTCCTCTTGCTTTCCCAAGTCCATGTTGGGAAGAGACAATCCAAAAACCAGCCAAGGAGAACAACAAAAGAGGAACCCAATAGAGAAGAAATGATAGAAAATCTGAAGAGTTGGGCTACCAAATTTGAGTTTTCAAAGGTTCCCTTGTTGGTTAAGCCTATGGAGGAGGTTGAGGTCAAGAACAAGTGGTGGAAGCTCTAGCTACAGCAGGAGAAGGGAGAAGGGAGCTACTCCTAATCCAAAAGAAGAGGAGTACATTCTCAGATTGTGGAGGAGGACCATATAGTTTCAGAGGCTCCAAGTGTGGAGCTTAGGCATCACACCAGAAGAACCTTCAGTTCTTCCTCCCACTTCATCCCCTTCAAGCTCTGATGTTGAGGAAGAGTTTGATCATTTCAAACTTCATGTTTGAGAGATGAAGGGAACCATGGTGAGTCAATTACAGATCATGGAGGAAACACCATGAAAGGAGGTTGAGCACACTTATCGGCAGGACAACAGAGGAGGCAGATTACCTATCTGACTTGGAGGATTGCCTTGATGGAGGGGAACCGATGGAGATCACATCATTTTTTTCCTCCATCTCTCACATCGCAAGCACATGAGCTTGCTGCCATGGAGGAGAACATTTAAGAAAAACAACCTGCACTTTATAATAGCCCTCTGGAACCAAGATTGGAAGACATTGATCTTCCATGTTCTTCAAAGGAGGAGGAAGAGAAAAGGTAGGAGGATGTCATCATTTCTATCACACCATGCACCCAAGAAGGTCCACAAGAATACTCCAATTTTGGAGTTGAATTTCAGAGAAATGGGCACATCCAAAGGATCAGACCATGCCCAATCAGGTACTTGGCTTCATTAGAGCCAAAGGAGAATCTAAAATCAATCATGCCTATGTCAGGGCATGAGGATGATCATCAAAGTACCAAGGGTCACCATCAATGCCTCCAAGAGTCCAATGCAGGTCAGCTTGAGGAGGTATTTTCCATTAATGTTGATACCTTGATGATTTGGGTGGAGGACCGGCTTATTGTCAGTTTTTCACTCATCCAACTAGCCACGTTCAGTGCCAAATCAGTTGCATGGCTGCCATTTTGGGAAGCTATTTCTCCCTGCCAGTTGCAGGCTTTGTTTGAGCTCCCTTTTCTCTTGGTTAGAGTAGAGTAGGTAGGTTTGTTTCCAGCAGAAGAAGTGCTTATGCACACTCTGCATGTCTCATTTGAGGCATGTATGATTTGGTCTTTGTATATAAGTTTTGTTTGTATTGCTTCAGAGGGGCATGAGGCCAGGCTCTTAACTATTTAAGGAAAGAAGGCTCATGTTTGCCTATGATAGTTACAAGTTGAAATAGGGAACAAATGCAGAGCAACTAAAAGTTGTTTTGAGACAGTCCATTTGAGGGACAGATTGAAGCCCCAGGTCAAAACAATTTTCTACTCTCAGAAACTCCATTTCCAAGGTTCTCTTATGAAAATTGAGAGTGCAGACGTGCAGGCAAGCTCAGAGATAGATGAAACATAGAAAAGGCTTACAGTCAGGCTCCCAGTGGCTCAAGGATCAGTTCCATGTTATCAAGCAGACTCCATGCCCAATGGATGCTTCAAGGCCACTGGTCTCTTCATCTAGTAGGAAGATGTCCCCATGAGTCACCAAATTATTATCCCAAATTTCCCACTAGAAATTTTGGTCAGAACAAGCCTTACACATAAAGAAAACATGAAGGGAAATGATATAGACCCACGAGCTCACGTTTCAGAACTAGGAAAAGTGAAAACAGAAGCTTGAGAGAGTCAAATTTGACCCTGCACAAGAAGAAATAGAAGAAACGGTTCTTTTGAGCATTTCCACATCTTAAATCTATTTAAAGGGTTGAGGGAGGACTCAACAATGGAGTGGCTAGGGGGCGGGAGAAGAAAGAGGAGACCATTTTAAAGAGACCAGATGCAAGAAACAAGAAGAAACAGTGAAGTTTGGAAGTTTTCAGACTCGAGAAGTTTAGGAAAGGGTCCAAAATCAACTAAGTATGGAGGAGGCAGAAGCTACCACGTGTCCTTCAGTGGGTATGGATCCAGAAGTGAGGCTCTCCACGTGTCCAAGGTCAAAACGAGAGGCAGGGTCAAATGGTCAAATAGAGTCAAAGGTGGACAGGGTGGGCCTCAAAAAATTGGTGAAGTATGAATGTGCAAGCAGAGAGTGCCAAGTGTCAGTGTGGCACATCCCCAAGAGTTAGTCCAAAGGCAGAGACCCAAATGAGCGTGAGCTCGCCATGTAGCAAAAAGTCTAAAAAGTAAGAAGGACCGTTGAAAAGTCCATAAAGTAGCAGAGGCTAATAAGTGTCAACCCAACGCTCCTCCAAAGGCAAGCTTTGGTTCGGATTTGCAAACATGCGCAGTGCCTCCATGTGTCCTCAAAGGGGGCAGAGTTAGTTGAATTGTCAAAGCATTAAATAGACTGGTGGAAGCTGCCAAGTGTCCTAAGTACGTTGTTTCAAGGGGAAAAGGGAAAAGAGATTCCTGAGAAAGTGTAGAGTGACACGTGTCCCAAGGGAAAGTGGGGAGTCAAGGAAAGGTTAGTTTTTCACCCTGGGTAAAAGTTATAAAAAGACCCGTGACTCCACCCAAGAAGGAAAAAGTCAACATTAGACCCGAGTCAAAGCCAAGGCGGGGCATGTCAGGGAGAGAAGTGAAAGTTTTCCTTTCATTCAAAAGGCATAAAGGAAAATGTTGGAGTGCATCTCCCATGAACCAACCAAATTGAGCCTCACATGTATTGAGGGGGACCTATTTTCAAATTGTTTTCCCATCCATTCATACAGATCCGATGAAAACATTTCAAAGGGGCATATCTTTCGACTCAGGGCTCGAAATATAGTAAATTGACACCATTGGAAGTGTCTCAACAACCTATGCCATGGAAGGATTTGAAATCATATTTTGCAGGCCCTTAGGTAAAAAATGAAGAAAAGTATTCCTCATTAACGTAAAATCAATCTCTTGAACAAACTGAGATTCGATTCGACCGCTGTTATTTTCTTTTATGGTAGATCCTTACATAAAGACATTGAATTTGGGGGGCTTGCAAAGATTTCATCAGAAGCATTAATAACGGTGGTTGAGCTTCAACCCACATTTTCTCGCTTCTCTCTCCCTTTTTCTTCTCTTAGATTGATTCTATAAATATAGGGGCAAGATTCATTGTAAAAGTTGTTATTCATTCTTCTTCTCTACCTCCCCTCTTCTTTTCTTCCCCAGGGTCAAAAATGGAGTCTCAGGACCTCCTCCCCTGCTCTGTAAATGGCATTTTTTGCCTCTTTCTCATGTATGATGCTCTGTGTAAATTTTTGAAGCAATAAAACTCATTTTTGTGATGTGTTTGTCCATCCTTCACTTGTTTTCATTGCATCTTCTTACCTCTCATCATTCTGGAGTATTCCTTATTCATGTTTTTAGACATTTCATTTGTAGATCTGGGAGTTTTGTTTGTAGGGATCATTAAAATGGAGTTCTGTGTGAAATCTAATCATTTGGTCTGTGATGCTATGTTGTCCATCCTCTCCATTGCTCACCTCATACTCCCTTCATATTAATAGGTTGTTTTGATTGATGACCAGCACTTCCCTTTTCTAGGAGGTGTTATCACCTGGTTAGTGTAGGATTTCCCTCTTTATGCACTTTCTTTCTCCCTGTGTCTCCTTGGCATTGTTAGGATTAGGAGTAGATAGACTTCATTTCTTCGTTAGGAGTAGTTTAGCATTAGGATTAGGAAGACCTGGAAGACCGGCTTTCTCCGGAGGGCCATCTCAAGTTTGCAAGTCCCATAGCTTGAGAGATGGTCCAATGTTATGAAAATCACACCAAATGTATTCTACATTAGATTAGTATGTGTGTTCACCACTCAGTATGTTAAGCGGTTGAGAAAACAAGCCAAAAATCCTTGGCTCTATAAAATATTCTTGATCGATAGTTTATTTGAGTGCATCAGTTTGGATCTAAAATCACGGATCTCTCTCCCAACAGGCATTTTTTTTCATAGGGATCTCTCGTCTTTATCACTGTTTCCCTCCTGAATTCAGGCCTCCATTGTATCTTCACTTGGCGGTGGTGAGTCGGCAACCTCTGATTGTAATTAAAAAAAAAAAAAGATGCGATGACTGCATTATTGGAATGAACGTATTGAACATGAAATCTAATCAGAGTGGCGCAACAGAAGCATACATCGTGGTGGTCATCCAAATTTCTTATGCTTGGATATTATTGACTTCAATTTTTTTATGATTTTACAAACATTGAAATATGTGGTCACTATTAGCAGATGCTTGAATAAAGAAATAAATCTTCTGATTGGGTGATCTATATCCTCATCATTATAATTTGGTGCCATGCAAGTTGATGGTTTTCTACTGTACATGGAGGAAGAAGCACTGCCTTGATTCTTTAGTCAGCCATTTCCCATTGACTGATGTCTACAACAAAATCTACTAGCTATATATCAGGGAATTAGTTCTTTTTTGGTATATTTTACTTATTAAAGTTCAAGTTTGTGGAGTTTTATGGAAAAGATAAATTTAATTGAAAGATTTGATGGGAAACACTTTCACACATGGCAAGTACGAACCCAACTACAATTGATCGATAAAGACTTATGGGACATTGTCGATGGAAAAATTAAAAAACCGAACTAACCAAGTCATATAATAACATTTGGGTGACATTGAACAAGTTATTTAGATCTCAAGTAGGTAGTGTAACAATGGCGCTAAAGCAAAAAAAGTTGGGCTAAAAATGGGAGAAAATTACAATATGGTTTAACATATCAGTAACCTTTGATCCATTTTAAATCAATTAGAAGGAATAAAAGTAGAGGTATATGGAGAATATGCTAAAGAAGTATTACTAAATAGTTTGCCAAAAGAGTATTCGAGTATTGTTTTTACTCTTAGTAAGATTAATCTAAGTTTGGAATATTTAATTTCCTCCTTGCTTGATGAGGAAGAAACAATCAAAAGGTATGTACCAGAAGAATAAGCTATCATGGTTGCAAACAATAAATCATCATTCTAGAAAGGTAAAAAAAGGTTTGTACCATTAAAGAAATGTCTTTTGTGTCATTACTGTAAACAACCAGGACATGGTTTTGTGAATTATAAGAAAAGAGATCAAGATCTCTTAGAGATAAGTTGGATCAAAATGATTTATCTACTGAAGAAGATTGGGATGATTATTCTAATCTTGAAAGTGATAATGAACCTATTAATTATTCAAGTGATGAATAGTATTTGTATTGATCATTTATCCTCTTATTAGAGGATGAAGGAAACAGAGGAAGGAGGACAATCATTGTCCTCAAGTTCGTCACTACCTCAGAGGCCTCAAAATTCTTTGGTGTCACTTTTTGTTTTATGTGTGATGAATAAGAACAAATGAGATTACCTGTTACTATGTGAAGTGCAGTGCTTTTGTTTCCCCCGTGATGATAACGATGTGGAGATTTGTAGCATTGATACTATTGTAAGAAGTGTTCTTGATCAGATTGATTTGATGGTTGACGTGAATTGGTTGAACGGTCCTAATTCATGTATTCGTTTAATAGGTTGAACGGTCCTTAGATGATGTAGTTCCCACATTCAGTGTTGAGGATTGAGACCATGTACAAGGTACGAAGTGGCATGCTTCTTGGTTGAAAATGGTGTTCTTCCCCACATTCACACTAAGGTGGGAGAATGTTAGAAAATATTATGGTTAGTGTTCTCGTTATGTGTAATGTGAAGTTGTTTCAAAAACTTCACGTATTTAGTTTGATTTTTGTTTTATGGGTTAAACAACCACATAATTCTTTCCTAGAATATTGGGTTGTTGACTCCCTATTAGTAGGCTAAGGTTTGCCTATTTATTTACATGTTTGATATTGAATAATATATTGAATCATTACTATTATTATTTCACTGTGTGAAACTGAGACCAAATTATTAGAGAACCCTTATCATGATGATATGGATAGAGATAACATGTGCTGAAAGGAAAAATATATTTTAGCTTAGGATGATGAAAGTTTGTATGTTGATTGATTGAGTATATGGTAAATAAAGGAAGATGCAGAGTCTTTGAAAAAGGATCTATTAAAAATTTAGATGAGGTATAAGAGGATGATTAATGAGGAGGGGTAAATGATAAAGCCTTTATTTTTCCTTTTCTCCATGTATGATGATTTTTGGTTCGTATAGATGGATGAATCATATTAACTTGAGATGAGGGATCTTCAATGGAAGGTGATGAGAAGATGTATGAGAAATATTATCTGAGATATGATCGAGGATGAGCCCCCTATCCTACAGATGTCAGTGAGGATATTTTTCAGTGAGTTGGATGTAGATGTTGATGAGATTGATGAACCTTCAATGGAAGGTTTTGGCATATATTTCTGGAAGAGGTTTTTTAATACCAGATTGAGGATTTCATCCTTGACCCTACAAATACCATTGTAGATAATTACAAG
The DNA here is from genome assembly GCA_019776745.2 of Taxus chinensis. Lineage (NCBI taxonomy): Eukaryota > Viridiplantae > Streptophyta > Pinopsida > Cupressales > Taxaceae > Taxus > Taxus chinensis. The sequence continues at coordinate 1,212,972 of JAHRHJ020003477.1, forward strand.
GGTGGAGGTGTAGATGATATCGAATGATGGCTTAGGAAGATCTTCTTCTGGGGAGAAGTTCATTTGACAAGGAAGATTCATTAGATTATAGATCTTCAAGCACTTTACAAATCTCCTATGTTATGACCCGGGCTACTATGGTAGGCACAGGTTTTTTCTTGATTGTACTAGGCAGGTATTTTTGAGTATGTGGATTGAGTGTTTTGATGGGTGGTAATGTGATTAAGAGAAGCATGTATACATGAGCCTCTCAATAATTTTAATGTAAGTCCTCTTTTGGAGGATTTAGATTGATGGATTTTGATTATTATTTTTATTTACAATAATTCTTGGTACGACAGGTATTGTTTCTAAATTTGGATGGATGGGTAGATATCTGTATGATGTTGGAACATCATAGGGGTGTTTTGAGGTTTATAAGAGAGAGGATATGATCCAAGGATGGGATGGGATGTGGGATTAATAAAATTGGATGATGGATGAGGTAACAAAATAGATGAGGAGGGACAGGTTATGGATGAGAAGGGGTTCAATTGCGTGATATGATATTGAGATAAAGGATGGTTTCCTAAAATATTTGGTAAAGGTGGAACTGTATATGGAATAGATTTGGGTTGTAATAAAGGATGTGGTCCTAGAATGGATGGTAAAGGTGGAACTATAGATGGGATAGTTTTGGGTTATGATGAAGGATAGGGTCACAAAATTTATATTAAATGATTAAACATTAAATGACGTGTATGTTTTTATTTTGTAATGTTCAATTTTATGATACATGAGGGGGGTCTCACGATAGATGATGAGGGTGATGTCGTTGTATGTGATAGGTATTTATTTTCTAATGTTGTATTTAGATAGAGGGTTCTGGTGTCAGAAGATGAGGGTGAGGCCATGTACTGTGATGGTATTTAACTGTATAGTTTTTGGTTAAGGAAAAGGTTCCAGACTAGATAACAAGTGAGGATCTGGTGATAGTATTAGGTCTAATCTCATATGAGAGAGATGTTGTTTATATACATAATTGAGGTGGGTTACATTTATTTGAGCTACCCAAGTCTTTGATTTGTTTACAAATATGATGATTGGATGACATTGATTTCTTACATCATAACTACCCCCCTTTGTAATAGTATCCGAGGTGGAGTCCTAGGGGTTATAAGGATGTAATAGTTGATTGGACATTATGTGAAGTTGATGTTAATGTGTGAAGATTATAGAAAAGAGAAATTTAGGGGATGCATGAGCTCTAATTATTTAAAGGGGAGCATTGGTGATGAAAGGGTCTCCTCATGGGGAATATCATATGTAATAGTGTTGATAAGTTAACTCAAAGGATGTGCAATATCTATATGGACTAAATCTATCAAGGGTATTGGGTAAGGAAGCAAAGTAATAAAATCATTCATGGTAGTTTCATATGGCTCATATGAAGACCTGAGGGAATCATATGGGACATGTGTAGATTGAGGATCAAGATGGCCTTATTTAAGGGCTTAGATTTATAAATTTCATGACTATCGTGAAGGCATATGTCAAAAGTCTGGAATGTCTGGATCTGAGAGGGTGGATGAGATATGAAGGAAATATGATCTGAGAAAACAACTCGATCATATTTGATTGAGGCAGTGAGAAGTTCAATTAATTGATAATTCTTTTTCATCTAGTGAAAAATTCAACAATGGATTCATTTTCAGATTGTTTGATGGTAGAGAGAGACCATAAATGGTGATTTTGTGAGAAATGTTGGTAGTGAAGTGCTCAAGAATTAATATGGATAACTGCGGTGAAAGAGAATAAAGAGTTTTGATGGAGGGATTTGTACCAATCTAAGGATATTATTGCCAGTGGCATAGGAAAGGTTCTAAGCATAATAGATCTTGATCACGGATGATGAGATAACATGACTATATAAAAGCTAGTATGTGTTGTTAAGGATCCTCCTAGCCATGTATAATATGGTAAATTCAAGTAATTCCTAATGCTGAGGATAATAACTTATATGGTATTGATGGATGGATTGGTTCATTACAAACCTGATTGTAAGTGAGTGACGTGTTTAGGATCCCATGGTAGTGGCTTCCAAATTGTCTGAACTTGTTCAACAAAATATTGTATGGGATCATGTTTCTAGGATTTATAATGTGAAAGAATTAACATGTGAGTGTGGTTGAGAATGTGTATGAGTAGATTGATGATAGTGGAGAGATATAGGGTTCTGTTATAGATGGGTATTGATGTAGGGGGTCAATAAGGGGTAGTCTTGAGAAGATATCATTTTTAAATTACGTTAGTGATGAAGGTATGTTCGGAAGACATGTAGGGATGTTAGATATGATGTTGTTGTTGGATGAGAGGGGTTGATTGAGATTGAGTAGAGATGTGTTGTGTGGGTATGGGATGTATGAGATATTGAAGAGAGGTATTGAACTCGAGATAGAATGATTGGATAAAATATGGGAGATGTTAAGATTCTAATGAGATTGAGATGATGGAGGGGATGTGGCGAGGATTGATTGATGAGTTACACCTATACATGGGCTGAAGGGTGATAGTTTGGAATTAATTCTGGCTATGTAAAGAATAGTCATAGGGTTGTTGTATGGAACTCTTGTAGTGTTATAGGGTTGGCTAAAAGGTAAGGGGTCCACAGGGGAAGAAATTATGGTCTAGATGGATTCTGGGAATATGCCAGAGCTAAGTGAAGTTGAGTGGGATGCTATATGTTGATCTAGATTAATAAGGACTAGATCCTATCTAGGGGATACTTTGAAATTTATTGGGATGAAAATCTGTAAATGAAGCAATTGAAGATGATTGTAAAAATGGCGCATAAGGGGTAAAATAATATGTGAATGTATAGGGTTGATCAATACTAAATGATAGTTAATTTACGATGATGCAAAAAATCCCTTAGAGAGCTAAAAATATAATAGAAAAGTTCAAGGAAAAGAATTTTAAGTATCTTTATCATAATTTATATGTGGGTGGAAGAGGCTCAAGAGGGAGCCTAATGATATGGTATGTTATAAAGCTAGTTTCAGGTAATGTTGAAGGTTGGATTCATCAATATACCCGAAGGTACGTGAGGCCCGAATCTATATTGGTGTGAGTACGAGGCTCTTATATTGGTGCCTACCCCCTTACTTCACGGTCCCACAATGATAAGGGAGTCAAAGTGCTTATCAAATATAATGACAACGAAGGTGATTTTGCTTGGCCAGGATACATCGAGACAACTTCTCCTATTTGGTGATAATATCCTAAGTAGGTCTTTCTCCTGGGTAGGAAAATTTTCAATGAAATTTTTATTTTTTATGTGATTTGGCTGTGTATGAGGGAGATTTATGTGAATGCAGTATGTTAACCTCCTAATTAAAATATGCGATCAAGTAGGATGAGAAGTTATTTTTTAAGCCATAAAATAAAAATTTATTTCAATGAGAGACAGAAAATAAGGATGCAATGATTGAAAATGAAAAGATAAAGAAAAAAAATCACCTGTAGAAACACTTCCTTTTAAATTTTAATATTTTAATTTTTTAGCACAGCTATAAACGTAGCAAGAACAAGCTACCCTAGAGATAGAAACATGTAAGGATTAGGAAAAGATACAAAAACAATAATATAAAATAATGTTAGAGACCGACTTGACTGAGTAATCAAAAGAAATCATAGAGATCATTGGCAATTGACACCCAATCGCTGGCAATTCACCCCAATCGTTGGTAATTTAAATAGATCACTAGCAATTGCAAAGCATAAAACCTAAAATTGAATTAAAATTAATATAAATGAAATTGCAAAAAGGGGAACTAAGTGTCCCACCGGGCCGTGCAAAAATGTTCAGAGATTTTTTATTTTATTTTCAACTTTAACTTGATAAAATGAAATAATAAAAATAAATCTGACCTTAGAAGATGGTGGGGTTATACTGATGCCCTGCGAAGATCAAGTGTTTATAATGATGATTAATTAAAGCTGATGAAATCCAAATGCAGTTTGACAAAAGTCCTACCTATCCCATAGAATAGGTCACCTATACGATACAAAGACACTTAGACAGAAGATGGGATTAGATAGATATATAGCAGATTTTCCTGGTGAAGGTCTAGTCCTCTGAGAAGTCAATAGACTTTCCTTTTAAGTATTTCAATCCACGCTCAAGAAATTAATCCAACAATGATAAGATAAAATGATAAAACAAATAATATAATCAACTATTCAAAGGACAAAGGTACTGGTGTGGTCCACAGCTCTATAATGGTCCAATGGTGATGATACCTGATCTAAAGGAAGTCTAAGGGAATCACAAAATGGCTGAAAGGAGCTAGGATCTAGATGGTTCTGTACTCACAAAGGTAAGAAAGATGAAATATGTTGGATTTAAAATAGACTGATAAAGTGTTATAGATGGATCAAAAGAGCTTGATGGGGTTTGATAGGAATGCTATAAAGGTACATAGTATTAATAGGTTATGGGAAATCTAGATGTCTAAAGAATCAAGCTTAAGGGCTTAAGATCATCTAACAGATAGGAATCACTGGCAATAAGGGCTGAATCGTCGGCAATTGGGGCTGATCGTTTGTGATTGAGGGAAATCACCGATGATTGCTATGAAAGTGTGTAGGTTAATAATAAACAAGATAATTTTTTTGATTTAATCTTGTAAACAATGAAGTAAATAGAGTTATGGTAATATAAATTGTAAGGTACTTACCTTCTACCGAGCTGATGAATGAAGGTAAGAGGGGATGGCATTACCCAAGATGAGGGAAGATTGTAGATATCAAGAAGATTGCTGAGTTATTGTGCCTAAATATTTGAGTGACCTTCTAAAGGCTGAAGATGAGATGATTAGTGTCTTATATTGTTGTTGTGATGAAAACTTACCTTATAAGAAGGTTACGATACAATAAGATTATAATGTGAAATGCGTTAAGTGGCATCTGGTCTGAGCTAACAAGTCAGGACTGGAGGAATCTCTTGAACTAAGTTTACAGGAGCTATCAACTAGCTTCAAGATGGAGGAAGTTAGCCTAAAATGAAGGACCAAAACCATCTTATATAGGGTCAATGATAATCAAAGACCATCTCTGGTGATTAGTAGGAATTGCCGACAATCATCGGTAATTGCTGGGTAAAATTTTGAAAACCCGCTTCCCAATTCAAGGTTTTTTTTTGTTTTTTATGAAGGGTGTGTGGTAGAGAGAGGTTATGAGGGTTATGGAGGTTGTTAAATAGTTGAGAAGTTGGTGATTTTATTTTCTTTTATTTGATTTTGGCTTCTAAGTGGTTTTAGGTGGTTTTTAGATGGGTAAAATAGGATTTTACAACTGTAGAATGATATTTATAGGGAGTAAATATAGTGGGGATAAATAAGAATTAGGATAGAGGATTTAATGTATAATATTATATTGATGTGATAATGATGGGGTGCTAGCAGATGCGGACATGGGGATTAGTGGTGTTAATTTTAGGTGTCTACACCTAGTACAAGAATGGCTTTGGAGTATGGAGAAAATCAAGCTAAGGAAGGAAATTATAAGTATGGGGAGTGTTTTGTGACATTGTAGAAGGGATTTGTAAGGTTCTACAGGTCACATTTCAACTATTAGAGGAATTTTCAAGGTATTTTAGAGGAATGTTCTTTAGGGTAAGCTAGGTATGCATGTAAAATTCATGTTGGATGATGAGTTATAGACAGGAGCAAAATAAAATGATCCTTGAGACATGTGAATAAGGTGAATACAATATTTTGGACAAAGTTTAAAGTCAAAAATCCAAGAGAGAAGAAATAAAATTCATTTTTAGCTCTACCAAGATTTGAAAATTCCCATTTCCAGCTCAAGGGTCAAGTTTTATGTGCTCTTTGATACATTAAACCTCTGCATGGGGATATGGTTCTTTCATCAATGTTGGGGCATGTAGTGAAGGTCATTTTGCAGTTGAAATGAAGAAGAATGATGATCTATACTTTATAAATGATTTTTAAGAAGTCAAATAGGTTCTAAACCCTTCCAATACCCTACCTTGAGAGAGATGGAGAATAACTAAATATTTTGTTCATAAAATGGCTTGATAAAGCTAATGTGAAGTCTTAGAGATGTATAAGACTCCTTGTAGTTTAGTTTGGTGGAATTCTCTTATTTTAGGTGCTATGAGAAGGTAAAGAAATACATTTATTTTGCAAGGATAATATGGTATAGTTAGGTATAATAGTTTTCATAGTGAAAATCCAATTGTGGAGCAATCTTATGAGGTGCCCCAAGTGTTAATGATAGGATTTGGGTAGATTTATTACACAATTTTGGTGAAACAAGTCACCCAACATGACCTATTGTTTAAGGCCTATATAAAAAAAACTAGTCATGTTTGGTTGAGAGAGTTGTGATATTATTGAATCTTATGGAAGTGTAATATGAGCATGGATAAGTCCAACATGACATTTTTGAGCTCATGACTTGATATGGTGAGGTGATATTGTGTCTAAGTTCCAATGGTCTAAACTGTCTCATTAACCCTATTAAGAAGGTTTGAGGGATGAAAGTGCAAATGTGGATTTCTCGACATAACCCCAGTAAGTAAGTGCTTGAAGATGTATTATAGGTATATAGTGAATTTTTAAAGGATTTTTTTGGACATGAAAGTGTAGTATTGTGTGTTGGAATCCTCTAGGACAAGACTAATTTTTTGGTGTCTTAAGACCTAGTGTGACTAGTCTCATAAATGTAATCTTATAGAAGATATATACCTTGAAATGGTTCAAGATATTGGTTTTAAATTTTTCATAAGGATCATATTTCCATAAAGGTTCCCATAGGAGTCATGAACATGTGGTTAAGTGAATGAAATTGCACACTTTGTGGAGACTGGTTTTCTGAGCATACAATTCCATTATGACCTTTTCCTAATCTATGTTTTATTGAGAGAATGAAGATGATAAGATAGATCCAAGTATTTGAAGGTAATCCAGAGGTCACATATAACATCCTCCAAGCTTTAAGAATGTTTTAAAACTCATACAAATGTGTCTTTCAAACAATCTCGTGACTGTGATATTGAAGATGTCATGAATGCACACACCCCACTGAGAAGAAGCTTTTGAAATAAAGAATTAAACCATGGCCTACAACATCGCAAGAAAGTGATGATGCATTATAAATATTGAACACTCTTTCATCTTGATTATATTTTATGACATGAGGTGCAAGTGTGTTTCTTCCACTCAATTTGGAGACATTTTTTTGAAGTCCATATACCTAGTACAACATGTAAGTTCTAATGGAGTCTTGTGATAAAAAGGAGAGTGCAAGAGGTTTTCAAGGTTATATATTATTATGATAATACCTTAGTAACATAATAACACATTCCTAACACTTTTTAGATGGAAAATTTATCTAGAAGACAAAGAATCCTACATTGAGAAGAAGTGAGAAGAATAAACCGTTACAAGTGTAGATGTCAGACTGAAAATGGAAAATTTTCAGTTGCTACAGATGTGTAATGAACTAATGAGTGTTTTCATGATCCTCATAGGTGTTATAAATGTCATGAAAATTTCATGTAAGTTCAGTTATTTGCATATGACACTCCTGTAAATGTAATAATGACATTGTGACATTTTTTGAGTGATGTCATAGAATCTTGTGTACAAGTTGAGGAAGTTAGATGGTGAAGTGGTTAGTAGATTTATTGTAAGAGGTGTAAGATTATGTAATTCTCATGTATATGAAAGACTCAAGGTGTATGAAAAACTATTCTTGGTGATAATATTGTATAAAAATGAGCTGATGAGAAAGATATATAAGATAGGTATATCCTTTTGTGTTTGAGGCCAAAATGTGCATGTAAAAGTTTATCTTGAAGACTATATCAGGAGAAGTATGAGCTGATGAGATTATGAAGTATGAGAGGAGGAAAATGATTTCATTATTGTATGAAAAAGGAAATTAATGTGTATGCAAAAGAGCCTCTGAATAGTGTATTGCATAAGATTAAGGAGATGAATAACTAGGTGAATCAAGGTGTATGAAGAAGGAATAAAAAACATATAGGAGCTAAAGAATAGATCAAAAACTTGTTAATTTGAGAAACTAGGTCAGATAAATGTGATCAAAATGTTTTAAATTCTAAGTTAGTGCTTAGAAAATTAGGATTTGTTGCTTCCATATAAGTTGGAGCTTGCAACAGGTCAAGTAGATTCTTGACTAAAGTGTTGATGTTGGTGCTTCCATGCAAGTAGGTGCTTCCAAAAGTTGTCAAGTGGGTGCTTGAATGAATTGTTAGAGTGTGTGATTTAATTTAAGTGGGTGATTAACATATTAAAATCCTTTTAATCTCTTATGGGACAATGGTCCATAATAGTTCATTGATTTCAGTGGGTTTTTCTCCCTTTAAGGGTTTCCCACATCAACCATTGTCTTCATGAGTGTTTTCTCAATTTGCGCTTATGTTTTAGTATCATTTTTTCCTCATGGTAAAGGTCGATTAAAATTGAATGACTTACTAAGGTTTGAATTATTTTTCAAAGTGTTGAAGAAGCATTGATTCACCCCTCCCCTCTCACTACTTGTGTTTCCAACACATTTCATGTCAAACTAAGTCAATTACCCAATTATGATCCAACTATTGGAATATAAAATGTCACTGCATCTTATTTCACAACCCCATTGAAAATTTTTCCCCCTTTTTGTCAAACTGGTCAAAATAGCCAAATTTGTCAAAATTTCGAAAATTACATTTGTTTAAAGTTCAACTTATGGGAAAGGTTTCAGGAGCCATAGAGTATTTTAGAATTCCTAGTTATATTCAATGGAAAGGTGTCATATTTTTCTTCGTAATAGTATGGTTTAACAAGAATTATAGGAGTTTCTAGATAGTCTTGGGAAATATTTATTTTTAAGGTCCTTTTGGGAAAAAGGAGTGTACATATTTAAGTGAAGAATCAATTTCAGAGAAAGGTTTCAGGAACCCTATATGCTGTTGGGAGATCATATCCCATGAAGTGTAAATATTTTTTTCCCTATTACATGGTGAAATATGTAAGGAGGATATTTTGGGAATAGAAAGCAGAAACATTTCCGACACTGGCACAAGGTGGCCTTTATACAAACAAATTTTGCACTTAAGTTTTTAGACACCTCAAGGGGAGTATGTAGCCTAAAAAATATCAATTTATATCACATTTAATCCTCTTCATGATCTATAATTTGGTTTGGTTTGTGTTTGTTAAAAATTCCTCTTGTAATTCCACTCATTGACACAATGCCCTGGGTAAAAATAGAGGTATACATTTTTTTAATTCAAAAACTCATTTTAATAATTCACAAAAAGTCTCATTGAACTCATTATCCTATTTTCATGATAAATAATTTATTATATATCCAAAATTTACTAAGTATAGACCCCAATGCAAATGAAACACTTCGTGTATAGAACATGCAATGCAAATGAGGTCTCAAACCATTCTTGACCTGGAGCCAGTACACCCCCTTATGGTGCACTTTCAAGTGGGACCCACTATACCCCTATGGTGCACTTAGGACCCATGAATGTTCCAAGGCACACTTTTGAGTTGAAATTGCAACCCAAAATTGTGCCCAAGCTGGTTGAGGCACCCATTGAGCACGCAAGTGCAAAAAAGTGGAAATGCACTTTGAATTTACATGGTGCATTATCCACTTCCACCATACAACTTGTTTTCCCCAAAAAATCTCAAAAATTACATTAAAAATAGAAATACCTCTATTAAATAACTTTTTGAATCTAGTTATTCATCCCCCCATGTTTGCAAAACCCCTCATGTGCCCTAGGAAGATCAAGAGTTATTTTACACATATCTCATGATCTCGTGGACCAAATTACCTCGAATTTCACCATCAAATACTCTTGACAATTAATTCATGATGATATATGGTTCATGGCATGAGATTCCTCCATTCAAAAGTTATTAATGACTATTTTTCCAACCACCATACCCCTATTTTTCCTAAAATCACTAATTAAACAAATGAGATTGTGAAAATTACCTACAAAGGAAGAATATAAATTTGGAGAATATTTTCCTATCATTAATACCTCCATTTTGATCCATTGGTAATGGTATGAGAGGAAGTATTTCTAGAATTGTGAGAAAAAATCACTATTCTTTTCTTAAGCCACTTATAAACTGCATGTGCTAAGAAAATTGTTTTAGCATTTTATCTCAAACCCTATAAGTTAATTATTTTAAAATTGGAGCATTGTTTCCCCACACCTATATTTTTGCAAAAAAATAAAAACCACTCCTGCTTGAGAATTTCCTATCATTGTTTTAATCTTGCTCTTTATGTGAAATTGTTATTTCCTTGAAATTTTTCTAGTTCCTTGAAATAGAAATTTCCGTTTCTGGGATTATCCAGATATATCTTTCTGGATTTGTTTTTGGTGTTTGCTTAACCTCTTCTTGCCGGAGCACTTTGCTTGTTCGTGGGATTGTTCGAGGGGAAGAGCTCAATAACGCGCTTTTTGAAGTTCCACACACCTTGGAGAGCTAAATCTACAGGTATTTCTCTTTTACGGTGTTTTCTCCTTTTTTAGGAACTAAAAAAAAAAAAGCGTTCTTTGTTTGTTTTCTATCACATTCAAACATTTCAATTTTTGGTGCTTAAAAATAATTTAATCGCATTTGGGAAAGAATCTGTTTGACTTGTCTTCATCGAAATCAAACACTTCATTTTTAAGTGCTTAAAAGGAACTTTTTCTTTGTCATTGCTGCTGTATGTCTTCTCATCTAGTTTTAATTAGGCTGGAAAATTGATCAAAATCGGTAGTGACACTATTTGATTTTTATTTTTCACCCTTGCACACAAAGCCAAAATCACTAGGTATAAAGCATTTAAACAAAATTTCCTTCCCTGGCCTCGCCTACTTGGAAGTGACATCCAAGAGGAAGAGCCTACGCGGTACTCGGGCCGCGCCGCGCTATAAATTCACGGAAATTCTGCGTATATATTGGCAAAGCACCCGACTCCCTTATCGCAGCGGGTGTGTGAAGTGCGGGGGTAGGCCCCTATATCAAGCCACGTACCGATCTTTTACTGAAGTGCTTTCGGGACTCCTCACCAAAACATTCCTCAAACCATCCTTAGTTTGGCTATCTGAGTAGTTCCTGTTCTAAAAAGCCTTCCGTAATATTTTCTTTCTAAAAAGCATCAAAACTTAAAGGAGATAATCACCTGCGCTGCTTGAATTGTTTGTGCATTAGTTAGGTAAATCTTCTTTTCTACGTGTTTATGACGGTCATCACTCGATTACAATCTAGAAGAATGGGCTCAACTGGCCCCTTCTTCTTCCGAGATTACCACTAGTGTGGATGTTTCGGGCACCCCCCAGATCTTCCTCGGGACCGCTGTTAGTTGGTTCCCCATCCTGGTCATATAATCCTTTCTATCAAGCCAAAGCAACCCCATCACGTCTAGCTTCCCCTAGTCCTTCAGAATATATCATCTACTTCTAACTCAGAGTATGTTCCTCACGGGGATCTTGAATTTCAGCCGCTCCTCGATCATAATCCGGTAGCCCTCATGGACTACCTAGTATACAAGTCTATTCAAATATCTGATCAAGGACCACCAATCCAGCAAGTGTATGATTATTCTCGTGAACCATCCCAAGCCTTTGTAGAACAGTTAGCATCATCTCTCTCGCCTCGAGCCAATGGAGAAGGGCGGGGCCCCTATGCCTCCTTTTTCTCTTCCAATGACCATATTGACTAGTTCTCAAATAGTCTTACCTATTCCTAACACTGCAGTTACCTCGAATATTCCACAACCTACTTCTGAAAGGTCCTCTGCCTCTGGCTATAATGAGTGCGTATGTGCACCCGCATATTGCTGTTAATTCATCTATGCCCTCCATCGTGTCCCAAGTTCAGTACCCCTTTATGAGTCAACCCCCTCTGACTAGTCAGTTGGTTCCTGCTTCTCATCCTCCAGTGGGTCTTTCTTCCAATGTTCCCAGCAACAGTGACGTTCGCCCATCCTCTAGCATTGGCACCCTTAATGCCTAATCCGAGCAGTAGAAAGCCTCTTTCAGGTCTTGTTCCCCAATATGTGCAAACAAATCGGCACTCATGTTCCTCAATCTGTCCCTAATTCAATCAACAAGCATAGGAGTCCACCAATCACAGGCTCCATCCGTCATCCAATCTTCATTTTCTCAACCACTTATTATCTCACAGCCTACCTATACACAGGCTCCTTTACAGCAAATACCCCACCAGGCGTCACCCAGAACGTCTGGTTACTCCCTCTTTATCATCCTATCAATCAATAGATGAATCCCCCGTTGACACCTCAACAACATCCACCATTTGCTTCTTATGTAGGACATGCCAGTGTACCTCCTCCCCAATCTGACATGGTTCAAATTCTTTTCGAGAAAATCGCAGACTTGGAAGCCTCCACAAAAGGGGCTCGTCCTTCACACTCCTTTGAAGAAGTGTGTAAAGGAACCCATTCACCCCTCAGTGGCTTTTAAGCCTTATCCTCCCCAATGGGAACTTCGTAAATTTTCAAAATATCATAGTCGAGAGGACCCTCAACAACATTTGTGAACATTCAAACATGCTTGCTACCTCATAGTCCAGGATCAGGAGCTTATGCTCCGTACTTTTCCTATGTCTCTAGCAGGTCCTGCTTTAGACTGGTACAATAACATTCCTCAACATTCCTTGTTTTCTTTCTCTCAATTGGCCCAGATGTTTGTTGAAAACTTTTCAATAAATATCGCGCATAAGATCTGGATTACAGATCTTTATAACATTCGTCAATTCGATGATGAGTCTATTGCAGACTTTGTCGCTCGTTGGAGAGGGATAATCAACCAATTGTATTTCTCCCTTCCTCAATCCCAACAGATCGAGTTGTTTACTCGATATTGTGCTAATCATATTTCTTCCACTTTAAGGATCCAGACTTTTCACACCTTTGAAGAAGCCTTTACGATGGCACGCAAACTTGAATCTCGCGTCATTGAACAAGGGAAGCTAAAAACTTCGCTCTAAATCTAAACCAGATTTTTCTCGGTTTACCAAATCAAATCCTTCCACTTCTAAAGACAAGAATCAAGGTATCCACCAACGCTATCGTATTAAAAACACCACGAGCCGATACCACTTCTAATCAAACACCACGGAGAGACCCCTCATCTTCTTGAAAAGGGACTTCATCGTCTCAATCCTTCACTTCATTGGGGGAATCATATGCTTCTATCCTGAAAAAAATGTTGGAAGTCCACATGATCGAACTTCCCCCCATTAGGAATATTGATGAAAGCTAAGAACGTCCATTCTGGTATAGGGAAAGTGACTTCTATCATTATCATAGAACCAAAGGTCATGACATTGAGCGGTGTCAAACCTTCAAAAATCTTTGTCCAGAAATTCATTGATAAAGGCAAGCTCATTCTGGATAACCCAAATGCTCCCCCAAATCAAGCATTGGATGTCTTTAAACAACCTTTTCCCAATCATTCCCCGAACCATGATGCTTCAGAGTCTCAAAAACCAAATACTCATACTATCAGCTTCATCTCTACGGAAGAATCTTCTTTTAAAACTAAGCCATTTGCGAACACATCGACCGAATCAGAATCTCCTTCCACTTCGTCAATCACTGGAATTCCACCATCTTCAGATAGCCCGTCTTTGAATATTCCTACATTGTTAGATACGGATTCACCTCTCTCTGCTTCTTTATCTGATCTCCTGTCCATACCCAAGACCGTATTATCCTCACCTGTCTCATCATCAAACATTCTTTCAATGCTCGAGGCAATTACATCCCTTCGAGTTTCCACTGCAGATACATCTACTTCTGTTGCTCCCATTCTCGCTGCGACTATGCCCCTGGTGAACGTACCTATAATTGTGCCGACTTCGACGGAAACATCTTCGATTTTGACTCTCCCTGTCTCCTTTCCTACAGTAGTTTCACCCACAATTACTGCGCCAGAAGTAGTTCCTTTGCCAGGAGCTTTTTCTTCATCACTCAATTCTTCCATCACCAATGTTGCTTCGCCCATTAAGGGAAAATCAAAAGAAGTAGCACCAACACCTATACGCTCGGTTCCTGAACTTAGACCGAGACAACCAGAATCTAACGTTGCGCCATCAGTACCTCCCCATTTGCTTCCCCTGAAAAAGTTACAATCACCCTATGCGGTCGAAGTTGTCACCATCCCTGAAAAAGGAAAGCCCATATTTCGAACCATCAAGAATCTTGGTGCTTTCCCACAAAAATCTCTCTCTACGCCTCATAAAAGATTGGATTTGTTCGCTGAGAAGGCGTCTTCTTCTACACACTTATCGAAACCATCATCTTCTTCTACAACACATTTCCTTCACCAACACCCTGAAAAGTGGACTTACCTACTAAAAGGACGTCACTTCTTTTATCAGGATCATCATCTTCATTACCAAAAGCTAGGGCGCCCTATGTTCCTCCGATTACACCTACTTTGGAAGCTTCTCCCTCATCTAAATCGACATCATCTAAATCATTATTAGTTTCGACCAAGCAGTCTCCCTTATCTTTGAAGACCACAACACTTGTCACATCTCCATCATCTTCAAAATCTATTTTAGGGGCTCCCCCTCCACCAAAATCAATCATGTCTCACTTACTTCCATCTCAAGTGCCCAAGACTACTCCTCCAGATGTCCAAAAAAATAAGATGAATCCCTAAAAATACTGTCAAACCTAACATGCAGGTTCTTCTACCTCGGCAGTCTGTTAAAGTAAAAGAGGCGCCTTCATCATCTCTGTCCTCATCTTCGTCTACCGGGTTCTACACCGAAATTCTTTCACCAACTTATCCAATCTTCATCCATAGATCTTCCTTCGATTAAACCCTATAACCCTAAAGGAGTTAAACCTACCTGGTTTAACTCTGATCTGATTTGTGCTTACCACCGTACCCTGGGTCATGATACTGAGGGATGTAAAGCTCTTCAATCTGTCGTCAACAACCTTTTGGAAGAAAGTGATCTTTTGCTGGAGGAGGAGAAATAAGTATCTCCTGTCATCTTAGCTCCATCTGAGCCCCAACGATCCACTCAGGCCTCTACCTCTAGTGATTCCATTCCAAACGACCTTCCACCTTCTCAAATCGACACAATCCATATCGCCACTAGAACCCAACACTAATGATAATCCATCTTCATCTACAGCATCTCGACCACGGGTTGTTCATTTCTGCAGCCCCCGAAGGAGTTCCTCCTTCCTCATTAGCCCCATGACCTCGGGTCTCTATTCGTGCTGCACCTCGGGGCTCAAATTCCCGTGTCAGTTGAGGAGAGTGTCATGAAACAACTCACCCAGGCTCCGGTCAAAATGTCTCTTTTTGACCTCATTCAATCCTCTCCACAACATCGCCAGGCTCTGATTGATAATCTGCGTCGCATCGCAGTGAATTCAGATGAGCCCCAGCCCTTCGAGTTGGTTGTTGGATTGAATAGACCATCAACCACCATTTCTTTTGAAGATTCGGAAATTCCTCCTCTTTCTTCAGAGGATTTGGAGGCTCCCCTCTTTATCACAGCCCAAATCGACAACACTACATTATAACGTGTTATGATCGACAGTGGAGCTGCACTCAACGTCATCTCCTTGCACACATTCGAGCAAATTAAGTTACCAAAGAACGTAGTGTCACCCCCGCCTTTCGCCCTTCGATCATTTAATGATCAGCTAGCAGTTACTTTAGGAACTGTGGTCTTACCCATTCAGAGTAGGTAAGAAGCTGCTTCACGAACTCTTCTACATTAGTTGAAGGAAAATTCCACTATAATATGATCCTCGGACGCTCCTGGATTTGCGCAATGCATTGTGTCCCATCCACCCTCCATCGGTGCTTAAAATATCAATATGAGGGGAAAAATATATACTCATCCAGGAGATCCTTTTCCTTCCGCACAATGCGACATGACCACAGGGTCTGCCCCTCTAAAGAAAAATTCCTGTTCTCCTGACGGGGCCTCATCTTCTTCCATACATGCAACCAAACTACCGGTATGAACAAAATTTAGAAGAGACATTGCAGCGTTTCTCACTAGGAGAGCTTCCTCTCCTTTCTTTTGACAACCATCTTAAACCTAGTGAGTATGGTAGACCAGACAAACAACCTGAATATCAGCCAGGTCTCAGTCGCATCGTCACCATTGGTCTGCCCAATCAACAGACTAATTTCATCTACGGTGGTCTTGATACGCCTCACTATCGCCCAGATTCTCCTCCTAGGACCAAACCTTACTTAACAGGGTTCGATTGTCTACAAAATCCCACGTTTGCAAAAACTTATTTATATCGATGCGCGTGGAAGGGTTTTGGCCTGGGAAAATATGAATAAGGTGTGCATGACCTCGCGTCCATTCCAACTCTCAAGCCACATCAAAAATTCGGTTTAGGATTTAAACCTCTTTCAAAAGCCACCGTCACTATTCTCGATGAGCCTCTTCCTATTGAGGAACCATCTTCTCCTGCAAAGTCAGAAGCATCACTCGATGTGGACGATGACATTTCCATCCCGTCTAACTTTTTTTTTTTGATCAATACCAATTTCCTTAGGGCCGCTAACCTATAAGACTAACAACAGGCCCACTTCCATACCGTTAATCTTCCCTGAAATAGTTGGAGACGACTCTCTTACTATCAACACTATCCACTGTGCGGATGATGATTCTATCCTCACCTATCTGGGGGTAGAGGATTCATATCTTCCCAAGACTATTCCTTCTAACACGTCTACGCTTCTCAATGAAGCCACTGTCGACCTTAATATAGGGGACTTCTAAAGACCCTCGCATCATTAAGGTCGGCCAGTCTCTTAATCCACAGGAATTAAGAGACTTTACCACTTTTCTTTCCAACCATCATCAAGCCTTTTTCTTGGACATATGAGGATATGCCAGGACTCGATCCCGATATTGTGGTCCACAATATCGTTACTCTTCCCAACATCAAACCAGTTAAACAAAAATTACGTAAAATGCACCCTAGAGTATCCCTGCTTGTTAAAGAAAAGTTGCAGCGCTTGCTCTCGGCTAACTTCATCCAACCCATCGATTATCCACAATGGGTTTCCAATGTAGTACTAGTAACTAAAGCCACTAGGAAAATTCGAATTTTGTACCGACTTCCGGGATCTCAATCTTGCTTGTCCAAAAGATGATTTTCCTTTACCTAATATCGACCAACTCGTGGATTTAACTGCGGGTCATGAGATGCTTTCTCTTATGGATGGTTTCTTTGGATATAATCAAATTCTCATCGCACCAGAAGACCAACATAAGACTTATTTCATAACTCCTTGGGGGACCTTTTGTTATCGTGTCATGCCTTTTGGTCTTAAGAACGCAGGAGCAACCTATCAGCGAGCAATGACCTACATCTTCCATGATCTCTGACACAAAACTATGGAAGATTACGTTGACGATCTCCTCGGTAAATCCAAACGTTGTCAGGATCATCTTTTCATCCTTGCACCTCTCTTTGAGAGGCTTATCCGCTTTTTTCTTCGTCTAAATCCACCTAAGTGCGTGTTTGGCGTTCTCACTGGTAAACTTTTAGGTTTTATCATTTCCATTAGGGGTATTGAAGTGGACCCCACAAAAATAAAAGCTATCCTTGAGATGCCTCCCCCTTCTAACTTAAAGCAACTCCGCAGTCTCCAAGGACGTCTTCAATCAGTGCGTCATTTTATCTCACAATTGTCGGACCGTTTGTCAACCTTTTCACCATCTCCTCCGTAAGAATGTTCATTTTGAATGGGATGAACATTGCCTAAAAGGCCTTCGATGATCTCAAATCTTATCTTCTTTCTCCACCTGTGCTTACACCTCCACGCGAGGGGGAGCCTTTCTATCTTTATATCTATGTGACTGACCATGCTCTGGGAGCCATGATCTCGCAATGGGATGCTTGCGGTAAAGAACAAGTTGTCTATTACATCAGTCGCACCCTTCATGAGTATGAAACACATTATTCTGAAGCTGAAAAGTTGTGTTGTGCTCTCTTCTTCACAACTTCTAAGCTTCGTCATTACCTCCTTAATCACAAAACTTACATTGTCACAAGTGTTAATCCACTCAAGACAATTCATGCGAAGCCTTATCACAATGATCGTATCACTCGTTGGCTCATGCTGATGACTGAATTTGATCTCGAGTTTATCCCGCAAAAGTCTATCAAGGGTCAGGTCATTGCAGATCAACTAGCTGATGCTCCTCTTCCAGACACTCAAGTCCCCCTTGCTCAATTCCCTGATGAATATATCCAACAAATTGATTTTGGTCTGTCTCCATTTAAAATAAAGCTCTTCTTTGATGGATCCAAATGCCAGCAATGAGGAGGTGCGGATTTCATGATGATTCCTCCTTGGGGTACGCCTATCCCAGTCGCACACAAATTGAACTTTGAGTGCACCAATAATATGGTTGAATACGAAGCTCTTGTCTTGGGTCTTCAAAATGCCATTAATCTCGGCGCTCGTCATATTGACATCTTTAGTGATTCTGAACTCATCGTTAATCAAGTCACGGGTGTCTATCAATGCAAGAATGATATCCTTCAAAAATATCGTGATATCGTTCTCGTTCAACTCCAATCTTTCGATAAATTCACTATCCAAGCTATCCCTCACACTGCAAATTGATTTGCAGATACAATGGCTTCGTTAGCCTCACTTATCCCACCTTTTACCGAGGACTCGCGACTTTATGTGGCTGTACAATGATTAGATCAACCATCTCATCTTAGGCAAATAACTTCAATCCATGCTGTCACAACCCATACTCAGGATGAGTGGTATCAATAGATTGTTGATTATCTATCTCATTCGGTGTTTCCTCCAGATCTGACTTCTAATGGTAGAAGATCTTTTGTCCAATGCGCTAATCGCTATACTATTCTAGGCGGGATTCTTTACAAACGCGGCTTTGATGGTATTTTGCTTCGGTGCCTCAAAACCCATGAATCATCTAAAGCTATCCAGGAGGTCCATGACGGTATCTGTGGTGGACATTTTAGTGGCTTAGCTGTAGCTAAACGCATCTTACGTTTGGGATATTATTGGCCTTCTCTTAATCGAGACTGCTGTGAATACACTAAGAAATGTGTCAAGTGTCAACAACATTCCAATCTCACACATATCCCTAGTCAAGCTTTACAACCTACAGCGGATTTGTGGCCTTTTTCGTAATGGGGTCTTGATCTTATTGGTCTTATCAATCCCCGTTCTTCACAGTGTCATCATTCTATCATTACTACCACTGAGTACTTTACTAAGTGGGTGGAAGCTATCCCTCTTTCTTCAACAAAAGCTAAACCCATAGTTGATTTTGGCTATCAGCACATCATTTTTCGCTTTGGTGTCCCACAGAAACTCATCACAGATAATGGTAAGTCTTTCAAGAAAATTGATTTGCAGAACCTCTGCGACACTTTCAATATCAAGCTCAGTTTTTCTTCCCCATACTATCCTCAAGCTAATGGCCAGGCTGAAGCTTCCAATAAAACTTTGCGTAATATCCTCGCAAAGGTAACTAGTCGAGCTGGTAGGGATTGGCATTTACATATCCCTTTTGCTCTCTGGGCTTATTGGACTAGCATTCGTACTCCTACTGGTGCTACTCCCTTCTCCCTCGTCTATGGGTCTGAGGCTGTTCTTCCTTTGGAAGTCCAAATCCCATCTCTCCATGTTTCTCTTAGAGAATTTGTCTCCGATGAGGACTATCATCAAAATCGTCTAGCACAACTTGAATTATTAGATGAGTGGTGTCTCAACGCTCTTGAACATCATCAAGTCTATCTTGAGCGTGTCAAACGTGCTTATAACAAGCACTTGCACCACCGTGACTTCAAAATTGGTGATCTTGTTCTTAAAGAAAATCAAAATGTCACTACACTCGAAAGGAGTCAACGTGGTAAGTTTGCTCCCAACTGGATGGGTCCATACGTTATCACCCATAAATATGGATCTGGGGCTTATCGTCTATCTTCCATGGATGGTATACCCGAAGTAGAACCTCTTAATGCCTTGCATCTACGGCCCTTCTACTGTTAAAATCTATCTTACACAAATCTAGTCGCAAGACAGATCTTTCATCCATCTAAACAACCAGTCATATACTTCCATGGTGATTCGAAATTATGTGGTTCTCCGCCTATTGCCTCTTTTACCTTAAATATGAGTATCGCGGCTCTACTCATTGCATTTTTCTTTTGGATATGTTCCGCCTCATGGTAGGAACACCTTAATCACCGCTTTGTTTGTCCTAAGTGCTTATCTTAATCGGATCTACTCGGGGCATGAGTGCATGTTCTTTATACGTTTTCTTCCCCTCTATCTGATCTATCTAGGTCTAAACTCAGCTTCTTCCAAAAGGTCTTACACAAAAAAAAAAAGAAAAAGAGATGCTATCTAAAAAAGATAGACTGATCCCTTGAAGGACAGCTATCCATACATTATCAAATGAATCAAAAAAAAAAATATATAGACCATGCCCTTGAAGGATGGCTATCATCAAAATTCAAAATACAGACCGCTCCCTTGAAGGACGGCTGTTTCTTAAAGGAATATTCAAGGCTTCTTGCAATTGATCAGCCTTTCAGTCAGTTTGTACACTTTTTAGCATCGCTGAAAGACTTCCCGTATTGATCAGTCTTTCCATATCTAGCAAACTTCCCGCATTGATCAGTTTGCTTT
Source organism: Taxus chinensis (assembly GCA_019776745.2). NCBI lineage: Eukaryota > Viridiplantae > Streptophyta > Pinopsida > Cupressales > Taxaceae > Taxus > Taxus chinensis. The sequence goes on from JAHRHJ020003477.1 coordinate 1,233,718, forward strand.
TCTGCCAAAATCATGAAGCTGAGATTTAAGACCTTTTGTCGATCATATGGAGAATCCTATTTTCTCACTATAGACATGTATTCTGTCCCTTGTAAATTCCGACAAGATACTTACTTACTGCTCCTTTCGTTTCCCTCCTAAATCTGTTTTGCGGCTAGTTAGTGTCAGGTTTATTTTAACCTCATATAGGGCCTTACATGCATGATCTTTTGATTTCCTATCCAGATTCTATCTATGGACGGTTGGGAGTCCAACTTATCATTTTCTTTCTTATCCAGATATATTTTCTTTATTTCTAGTCAAGGTTGTTTTCATTACATCCTTGGCTCTCGCAAAGAGTATTCCCCATTATTCTTTGTTTTTCATCCAGTCGAATTGACATTTCACATGTTAATTTAATCAAAATTTATCTTCTATCTAATTTCATCTTATCTATCAAAGCATGTATTGTCAACACATGTGGATCTGGCTATCTATTTTCATCAAAATTAAATTAACATCTCAAACATACCGAATACATCAATCACATATATCCATCTATCCATAAAAATATTTAAAAACTTGTACATCCAAGTTACATTAAATCTATCTATATCTATTTTTCATCAAAATTAAATCCATACATCAATCACATCTATCCATCTATCCATCAAAATATTTAAAAACTTGTACATCCAAGTTACATTACATCTATCTATATCTATTTTTCATCAAAATTAAATATACATCAATCACATCTATCCATCTATCCATCACTTGTACATCAAATTACATCTATCTATATCTATCTTTCATCAAAATTATATCACATCAATCATGTCAAATTCTATCTATCTATCCTCTAAGTCTACATCTATCCAATCACATCTATTCATCATCTATCAGTCTATATCTATATCCATCACAATTACGCTACATCTATCCATGTATATCAAAATCAAAAGCATGAGAACAATTATATGACAAATGAAATGATGAATCTATATATACATGTGTGTCTGTACAACAAAAATGGGTGGCTTTCAATCAAGCCATCTATACAATGCCTTCCAATCGAGGCTACATCACTACACAGATACAAAATATATCAATCCCTATATAGTAAAATCTGATGCATGGAGGACACTATCTCCTCCACCCTCCTCTGGACCAGGTTGTCTCTCCTGGCCACCGCCTATCGAGCTAGACGCACCTGCTGCTGGAGGTCTCTGCCCACCTCGGTCTCTCCCGGTGCTCCCTCCACCTGAGGCCCCGCTCGCTGTGGCCGTCGCTGATCTCCTCCTCGCCCCGTACCGAGGCACATGTGGGGCATGCTGCGCTAAGGCATCCTCATAGTATCTCACCTCAGCAAGGAGAGACTGGTATGTGCTCAAGCTCACGGTACCCGGTGCTCGTAATGGTGCTGCTGCTGGCTGCTGCTGCTGTTGGTGGTGCTCCTAGGGTCGTACCCTATGTACCAGACTCCGACATGGTACCTGTCTCCCCATATTTGGCCCTGAGGGCCTCCCTATGTCGATAATAGCGATCCCTCTACTAGATCGCTATATCTCACTCCTGGCGAGCGGTGTCTCTCTCCAAAATTAGGGCATCCCTCTCCTCTGTCAGAGCCCTGATCTCCTCAAGAGCCACATGATGTGTCTGTGTCAAGGTGGCATGCTCTCCCTCCAGTCTATCCAGCATCGTAGCTATGTCCTCCTTGTCGGCATCTATAGATGTCGGGAGATGTCGTGGTAGCTTTGTCGCATACCATGCAGTATAACCATCGCCTACTCTGGCATCATCATCGCTGTCTTTGGACGGTGGGGCATCTCTCAATGGATCTGCCGAGATCAAAATCGGTAGATCAGTCTCCCTGCTATCTCGCCTATAAGGCGTGTAAGTAGTCGGCACTGTCTGCACTAGGCCGAATTGTCTCAATACCCGCACAAATGGGACTCGCTCCCACATATCAAGCCTGCGGCCCCTAACCACCCTGTTGCGTCTCAATGCCACCAAGTGAGCATCCTGACCAGCCCATGTCAGAAATACCCGATATGGCCTCCAGATAACCTGATCCGGTGTCAGCGTCCTGAAATGCTCAGTATACCAATCTGCCGATCTCCCTATATCCCCAACGGCCATGTCAGCCCGCCATCACCGGAATCCATAATCAATAGCACCCACTGCTGCTAGCATCCAAGGAAGCCCGGATGGCCTGATCACCGCTATATGCTCATATGCCCAGCAATGGAGCACAAAACTGACATCAATACCTGTCCTCTGGCCAGTGGTGTACATCCATAGCTCGTGATATATCTGAGCTATCAAAGCATCAGCAAAAGCAAACACCTGTCTGAACTGCAGAATGTCACAAACGCAATCTAATAATAATAGTGGGAATCTCCCACCTCCTGAATCTGGTAGAGAGAAATAGGATATCGCCATCTGAATCAAAACTATCCGTCTGCTCCGGGGGCTATCCTATCTATACTGCGAAGCTATCCGCACTGCCCCAGACACTATCTCTGAATCATCCGCCCTATCTCTATACAATCAAACTAGGGCCCTCTGCTGCTGCTCTCGCGGTGTAATCTCTATCGGGTCCCCAGTAATCGGCAGTCTCAAAATCCTATATATGTCCTCATGGGTGATGGTCATCTCACCCGTCCTGAACCAAAAAGTGCACGTCTGGCTATCCCACCATCGCACTAGTGCTCGCATCAGCTCTACATCTCGCGGCACTTGTCTGTAATAACGGAAGCCCCTGAGCCCGGCTAACTCTAAATGCCGCCAATCTGCATCAGTCACATCAGGGAGAATAGTCTCTAGTAACTCGGGAATAGCATCCCTCATGTGTAGAGCCTCTCGTGCCTGCACCCACGACATCAAGAGCAATATTAGTCTCATATTTACCCAAATCAGAACATCCAAAACAAAAACAAAAAAATCTTATCTATTCACAAGTCTATACAATCGGCGTCGATTTAATAAAATCGGCGTCGTTTATTTCTAATCGACGCCGATTAATATCAATCAGCGCCGCTTTAACGTAATCGGCGTCTATTATACCAATCGATGCCGATTGCCTGTCCAAACATAAGTCAGACTCTGGCCTCCCACAAACAAAAAAATCAAACAAAAAAAAAATTAAGTACAACAGGTTCAAGAAGAACCACTTACCCCAGGTCGTGTCCTCCTCCACTTCTGACCGCTTCCATAAGCTTCCATGATGCTCAAATCCAATTTTTGACTCTCTCTGAATCAATCGTCATGGTGTAAATAAATCGTGTACGTTTTCTGTTCGCATATTTATATGTGTTACGTTTGGTCGGCGCCGATTTTTTTGGTCGATGCTGTTTACTTGGGTCGTCGCCGATTACTGTTATCACCGCCGATTTTCCATATCTGAAAGCCATAGTGTTGATGCTTGGCTTATTTACCCATCTGGTCATTATTATAAGCTGAATGTTGCCTTTTGGCACATATTTTCAATATCATCGTCCATTTCGAGTTTTTTCCCTTTGCATGGGGCGCTCGTACTTTTTGGCAACTTAGAGTTAAACGGGTCTGTAGGCACTAACGTCGTCTGCTTTGCAGACCGTCTAGTTTTCCCTACCAATGTGTCTCTCTTTAGATGCTGACTATTTTGCAGCCCTCCTTACACTCATGGGTCTATAGGTACTAACGTCGTCTCATGAGGAGACCGTCTAGTTTGCCCTACCAATGTGAGTTCCTTAGGTTGCTGCCTTTTTTTATTTTTATGCGTCATCAATGATTAGATCTACTCCAGACGTCCAGCTGGGGCATCCCACATTTTAATCTACCTTTTTTTCAAACTTGGGATCGTTTGTTCTATCATCCATCCCATCCCTAGTTTAAGGGGGATCGCATCATCACTTTTTCTTCCTTTCTTCCACCTCCTTGTTTTTGTCTCACAACCTTGCTTATCGCAAGTTACTCGACAAAAAGGGGAAAAATGTAGACACCTAAAATTGATTATCTAATTTAGTGTCCCTCGTGCACGTTTGCTCTCTCAGGTAACCTGGGGCACGTTTATATCACCACTATTCCCTTGGGATATTATTCAATTTGCATTTTAAACACCTATCCTAAGTTTAATTCACCCCTTTATGTTTTACCCACGAGTAATTAAATATTGAATATTTAATTACACCTTTTCACATGTATCCTAACCACTTATTTACCCCATATCTATCCTATCCATGTGTCCCTCCTATTTCTCCTCCTCACAATCAAGCAGCGGGATATTTCCCGTATTTGAGGTGGAGGGATAACTCTTATCTTTCTAAAAATCATTCATTTTGGCCATCTCGGGAGTCTGTTCCGCGATCGGCACCGACTGGTACGGTCGACGCCAATTTTTAGGAGTGGCGCCGATTATAAATAGAAGCCCAGAACTCAGTTCTGGAGGACGAAAAAGCACACGCACGAACACGAAAAAACAGAGACAGATCGTGAAAGAAACACAGACCGTGAAAGAGAGAGAACGAGAGATTTTGACGCATCTAGTGTCAACATTATCTATCAAATGAGAACAGATCTTGTCTGAATCAATCCCTGAGAGGATCACTGTTACTCTGTTCTTATCACATCAACATCGTACGTATCCATTGATCTTTTGGTGACTCTGTTCCAGTATCTCACTGACTTCGGCACATCCAGCAGACGTTGACGATCTGGCCTTCACTTTTCGATTTCTGAATCTTCTCACACTGTCCCCGATCGACGCCGATCTGCTTTCAGTCGACGCCGATTCTTCATAACCGACGCCGATCACATCAGCCGATCTAAATCAACGCCGATTCTACATAATCGACACCGATCATCCTGCAGACAGGTAAAAGGACACAGGTAACACAAATCTAGCTTTCATTTCATAGTTTCCTATTTTCTGTTGCTTTCTGTCTGCTGTTTAGATTCTGTTTTATTACTGTAATCAGAAAATATAGTCCTTACGTATATCTTTTATCATGTATGTTTCTCTGCTTAATTGAAAACGTGGACTGACATCCGCCGAGGAAGCTTATCGCTTCCCGGACCCGCTTCTCGGGCAGTCCACCTAAATACCTTTTAACGTGGTCTTTTTCTGTCAAGCATCAGTGTCTTGCAGGTTACTCGGATCTACTATGCGAATTGCTCGTGTGCACCCGTGTCATCTACATCGACCTCCTTATCCGTCTACATCTTCAGATCTTGTCCATCAGGTATCAATTTCATTTTGAGTTTTTTAAGGTTTTTTTTGTTTAGTTTGGTGCATTAACTTGGACAGGTAACAAGTGCGAAATTCTTGATCTACACTATACCTGCAATTACTGCTCTTGATCTATGGCTTGCATGTGGATTTGGGTGCTTGTATTTATTCTTTGTTGTAACAAAATCCAATGTCAAAAGGTATTCGACAAGATTTTTATAGCCAAAATATAAATTGAGGGGGGCTCTTCTCTAGCCGAGATAGATAATGATTTTATATGTGCCACACTCGATTGATGACATCTAGAGAAATGTGATTATAGAACTTGTAGCTAGGGGACGGTTTTATGCTTAATCTGGTATCACATCCTTCATCATCATCATCTTATGTTAAACTAATTTCCCGTATGTTTAAATGAAAGGAAGAGTTATTTCTAGTATTATAATTCGATGAAATATATAATGACGTCCCATTTTTTATATTAAATTTTGTCTATTGGGCAGATGGTTTTCAAATATAGAAAAAATACAATGTTAATGACGAAATAATTTCACATTCATTAATAGCAATGGACATGCTTTTTCAACTAGTTTAATGTTTTGATTTCAAGATTTTAGAAGGGGTCACTTCAATTTATTCTTATGTCAGTAAGCTTGTTTATCTCCTCTGTGATACAGACCTGAAGTTACCATGCATTCTTAGTTTGTATTGTTGGGGCTTATACAAGTACACGCTCACACACTTTAATAAAATTTACAGGTGCACTTTAATTTGCTCTAAAGGAATCTCCACATAAGATATAATGTTTAGGTTAGAGGAACATAATTACAAAGTTAGTTATCACATTAGTCTGCAGTAAGTAATAATAGAGATATTGCTCTGTGTAGTGCCCATTCTCTTCTTACCAAAGTTTCTTGATGACTCATTACTTCTAGTAGATTTTGGACATGGTTTATAGCTCTATCTTGATAATATGCATTATCGTTTGTAAATTTTGATTGCTCATTTTATGAATAGGGTGCGAAGCACCAATCTAGTAGTGATTATTATCATAGTTTCATTTCAGCACATGATTACGGTTTCTAGCAGTACACGATACAACTCATCCTATTTGACTTAAGATGGATTTATGAAATCATTTCATACTTTGATAGCATTGGTGTATTTTGGCTATAGCATATTATCTTGATTATTGTAGTTAGAGATCATATCTTGCTTAATTATGGATGCATGTTGATAGTATATGACCATTGTGTGTTGATATTTATTATTGTGTTTTTAGCATGTTAACCATGATTATTTATTTTCATTATTTATTATATTATATATATATATATATATATATATATATATACACACACACACACACACACACACACACACACTATGTGCAGGTATGTTTAATTTTTGTAATGAGTGTGCATATAACAAGGCACAAGAGAACGTGGGTTTTTTAGAGCGACAACTCAAGATGTAAAAATGGCTGATTAGGTTGATTCCTAGCCATGGTTTTCTTATGAATCCTTTTTTATTGTTTCATGTTGTATATATAGTTACAAATATAAAATAAAATTTAAATATATATATATATATATATATATATATATATATATATATATATATATAAAAAAAGAAGTGCGTGAATTGTGTGGGTAAGTGGAGGAGTAGGTGAGTTTGGTGGAGGTGTGTGGAAGTGTGCTGGAAATAACATGGGTTTTCCCCCATTCCTTAGATATATCAAATCCTTGCACAACAATACAAGAAAATTATTTTCTGACCAGAGGCAATAACCACACTAAAACTTGTGGCAACATTGCAGATTTTGTAGAAATTTGATAGTTGCAGGTACGTTGGTAGACTTGGATGGAAAACGTGGTTATGGTGGTCAGCTTTGAATATAGGTTATGAAAAAAATGGGTTTTCTGATGAAGGCGATGGATGTGGTCTTAGTTTTATGAAGGTGGGAGGAAATTTAGAGGTCATGTCTGCTATTTTGGCTGCCATAGTTGTTGAAGCTATGTGTTTTGTGTTCTAGGCCTCCATGATTGTTTGGAAGCTTTGTTTCTACACTTTCTATCTAGTGGATGTAGTTTGTTTGCACTTACGTTGTGTATTTTATTTTTTCCTCCATGTCCGTTGCTTCTCTTTACTCTACATTCTAGGATGTTACAGGAGATCTGGTCATTATTTTCTTGAAAATCAGCTCATCCATTGAGAAAATCATATATGGAATAGAGAGGACTCATGGGGATGCATTTTCCTTTTGATATAAAAAAATCCCAGCCACATTCAAGTCAAACCATGTTTTGTGAAATCACCTCACCATATCTCATAAATGAATGCCCATAAGAAGTGTTGTTTGTGCTCCCTATAACATATTTGTGCATACCATCTGAATACCTCTGGTAATAAAAAAAACTAAGCACTGATTTTGCATTTCAGGATTTGTTTAAAGTTATGCACAGTGGATGGCTCTTTATTTTGGTTCTCTATCAACAAGGTTCAAGATATTTTAACTCTATATTTACTTATGGCTGCATCTAGAATGGTTTTTTTCTTAAGATCTATGATTCACTTTGTGGATTTAGCATCTTCGAAGAAATCAACGGTTGTGTTATTTGTATAGCCATTCTAGGAGTTTGATATGTTTGTGACTGTAGCTCATCATGATGTTCTTATTACCTAGCTCGTGCATTCAAGGGTTGGCTGACAGTATTAAATCCATAGTTCGATGAGCCCCATGTTGACTCAGTTTGGTGTTGTTGTTGTATGGATTATGCTCACATAGGATCCACAACTCGGCTGCATTTCCAATCATTTGAAGAAATTGTCTTGCACCTGAGTCAGCTCAAACTTTGGATGCCAAGGTAAGCCAATGAATTTGACAACCTTGGGGAAATAAAATTTTCCTCTTTAAGTGTGATCACTACTGATTTTACAAAAAAATGGGATTTTGAAAGATGTTTGGGATGAGGTATGAGTGTAAAATGAATAACTTGCGGCCACACGCAACTATTTGGCATCGTGTGGCAAAAAACGATGGTCTCAATAGATCTTAAGTGCAACCTTTTAGAGCCCCCTCATACCCAGTTTGCTTGTTATTCACAGACATGGTCTCCTTACCTTTATCTTCTATAATTTTCATATATTTTTGTTATTCTTTTGCAAAAAAATAATATTATCAAACTATTAGTTTCTCAAACAATTGAATATTTTAACCAGATGACTAGTGCAATTGATAATACAAGACCTCTTGGTTTTTCTACCAACTTACAATTTAATCCTCAACCATGTCATGACCACAACCTCATGCATTTCTAAACCCATGGTGTTGAAACTTGGTGGTCGTGTATGTTGGTTTTGGTGAGATCTAGATGAGTTAACTAAAACAACCATTGTTGTTTATCTTGTAAAGTTTTAAAAAACACAATTTCTAGAGTCTTGCAAAACAACACTTTGAGCCCCATAAAAGAGATGTCGAATGCTGTATGCGTTCCTTATTATGTAGAGAGTCACATCAAGCATTCGCTCAACCATGTTTTACCATTTGTGCCCTCTTTGCCGCTCCTCTAAGAGCCTTGTTACTTCGTTTTACATTTTTAGGGAGCTACTAAAATTGAAAAGTTGTTTTACGTTTCGGCTCACCGTTTGAGCCCTAAGTAATGAAATGTTCATCCACCTTTGAAAATCTCTAGTACTTTTACTACACAATTTCTTCCAACCTCCAGTTTGGGGAAAAACACTCTTCTGAATTGTTTGGAAAAGGCATTTTGTAGGCCTCCGGTCATAGTTTGACTAGGTCAAACTGGACCTATTACGACCGATGGCTCCAGAAAACCCATCGCCGTTTGAAACCAGTTTGTCAGTTCTCAGTCCCATGTTAACTCAAGGTTAATTCTCCATATATAGGGGAACTTGAAGGAAATTGCTGGTTATGCGTTCATCCATTGAACATTAGTTTTGGACGTGGTTTTCTGAGCCCTTGAGCTAACTTTTATAGTTTGCAACTAGGCCAATTATGAGTGATGGCCTCAGAAAAACTGGTCTGTCAATCAGTAAACCATTTGCCAGTTCTGAGTTCTATCAGTTCTTGTGAAATCTTGGTATATAGGTGAACACGTAGGAATTCACCCATTGTGAATTTGCTTATCGGAAGATAATTTTTGAATGTATATTTTTTGCCTCCTAGCCTAAATTGAACATTTTGGCAACTAGCAGGAAAATGTAAAATAAGGTCGTAGGACCCCTGTCGGGTAAACCAAACAAACATGGAAACTTTTTGACACTTGTAAATAACAAGTGATATTCTATAGTGTGAGTTGTGTGAAATGGAACTTTTGAAAAAAGGTGTTTCTCTCTCTTCCCTATCTCTTTCTTTCTCCTTGGTTAAAAAAAGGGTGAAATGAAATTAAATAAATATTTCTCTAACCCCCTCCTTCCAAATGAAAATTATTATCAATATGTAAATAGAAACTAAAAACGTTAATTATACTAGATCTAGGTGGATGTCATGCCAGTGATTTATCATTGATTTCATGCTCACATGGTTTTGCAGGATGGAAGTGAGATGACAAAAAGGCATGGTGTAATTCATTGTTTATTATTGTAATTTATATATGTTATTGGAAAATGTATATATGCATAACATATTGCCATGTTATAGAAATTCATATTTGAAATTTGGTAATATTTATGAGATGCTAGTTTTAGGAATGCCTTCGGAAATGTGAATTTGATCATAAGTACCATTTTGATTTAAATTTATGTATGGTAAAAGTTGGATATGTTAAATGAATTTGAATGTAATATCGTGTAGCACATTTCGAGTGTGCAATAGATGATTAATTAATTGGTGTGTTGTGTTGTTTACCTTGAAAATTTAATAAAGAAATTTAAATGAAATAGTCAACCCTAGTACAAAATTCGTGTCTAAGTAACCCTCTTGTGTTATGTTTTTTGTATAGAAAACTGAAACCTTAGAATGAACTGAAACATGTATACTCTATGGCAACTTCTATCTTAACTAAATAAGATCCCTAATTGAGTCATCACCATAGCTTCCATGTTTAGTGACATCACCTTGAATGCATCTTTTAAGAATGACATGGTCAAACATTAACTACAGTAAGTCGTCCCCTTCCATTATTGGATATCATGTGTGTAGGGGAAGGAGAATGTGTTCTCTTAAGGTCGATACTTACGTGTTAGGTGACAGAGATCACCCACTTCCATTAAAAGAAACCTTTAACAGTTGGGATTTTTAATGAAGTTAATATTTTACACTTGTTGTACCCTCCCTCTCATTCTATCCACATTAATTTGCAAAACAATATTGTCCTAAAAGATAATTAATCCTCACAACTAAATTTCTTGTACTTCACCTTAATCCTGATCTATAATAGGGCATAGAGCCCTGAGTGCAAATTGAAATTTAACTAAACCTTAATTGATTAGGAGGTTAGCTTGTGGGTAGAAAATGGTAAGTAACTCCTTGCAAATGAAATTGATTTGAAAGATGTTGACTTTAGAGAACCCAGGAAACCAAAATCTTGGTCCCGTAATCCCTTGTTATGCCCTTTTATGACATTAGAATAAAATAAATTTCACATGTGGAATCATGAAATGCAGAAACATGGGATCTTACCTTGAACACAAATTACTTGTGGTTCATGTGTAGTTTATAATACTTCCAATCATGTACTTATTCAAGATGTTAGACAAGTACCTTCATAATTCTTTTGTTATAAAGTGATGCGATAAGAGACCCTAGGATGAGACCAAGATAGTTGTAATGTCGACTCCTCTTTAAATCTGCTTGAACCGTGTTATAAATTTCAAATTGATTTTAATCTTAAACCTTGCTGATGTATTCTTTTTAGCATACTAATAAGATGTGTGGGACATCATGATTACTATTGTGTTTTGATTATTATTTTGACTGTATGTCAAACTGTGGACCTTGATGGGAATTTAAGGATATGATGATGATTATCTAGAATAGTTGCCTTGTTACAGAATTGATTGTTATGTCATTACTATTGTTTATATTGTTTTGTCTCTGGTCACTCTAATATTGGATCCCTAGACCTTGATATCGTATTAAAATATTAGAAATTTAATAGATGGACATGATACACTTGTTTTACTTATTGGATAGATACTGTACCATGTGTTAACTTTTGTGACATGATGTGAGATAATTGTGTTGTAAATTTATATGCTTGATTCCATAATATCAGTGTTCGATTATTCTAACTCAAAGTTACTACTGTATTTTTGGATATTGGACGTGAAAAATTTATGAAATATTTCTGGATGATTCATTTGATGTTGTGATCTTAGTTACAAAGTTGATGGATTGTTAGAATTGAAATGTTAGAAAATTAAACAATTGGTGAATTACTTGATTCTAACATTGGTTTAGTTATGATATTCAATGATGTAAATTGTTATGTATATATCATGTGTTTTATTATTTCGATGTCATTAATATGGCCATGAGGCCAAAAGGTATTGTTGGATTTTTGCAGAAAATTATAGCACAACAAACTATGGGGGATAGGAGACCAACAACGAAGGAATGTGGGGTATTGGCAAGAGGTCACCATGGCAACTTGTGTCATATTTTGATGTATTTATTGTTATTGTTTGGAGGTTCCCATTGGGGGATGACCTCAATAGTGACCTTGGGTATGTTGTCGATTTTTTCTAATTTTAAATGGTGTATGTGATTTATTTTTTAGTATGTGGAGTCACTTTTATTATTAATTAGTTTAACACCCATCTTAAGTTAATTAAAAGTGTTTAACTAGTGATAATTAGGATGTGACAAAAGGTGTCAATAAATGTGAGTTGGTATCTTTAATGTGTGTTGGATTAGAATGAATTTAATTTGTTTTGGAGTAGTGTGTACTCCATCTCTTCAAGTGAAATTCGGATTTTGACCTTCTAGGACATTTTGGAGACTTGTGGGACAAGTTAAGCTTGTCCCACACCTCTTAATTTCCATACACACCTAGCCTATGATGTGAGGGCAACTTAATTATAGGTCCTATTTTGTGTTTTAATGAAGGAAAAGTAGAATTCATTGCACTTTTCTTACATGGCTTAATTAATTTTTATCCTTAAGGGGTGTGGATTGGGTTGAGTGTGTAAGAGGGTGGTCATTTCTCCAACCACAAATTTATTATGCTTTGGGGTATGGGTTTGACCTTGGGTGATGTGGGATGGAGAAGAAATGATGTGGCATCCTACATGGAGCCACATCATCTCCATCTCCCTCTTTTCTATTTATTTCATTTTAGTGTGAAGATTGGGGGTTACTTACTCTTTTTTTTGGTGGAATTCTTGGAATTTTTGGAGAGCTTGCTTGAGAATGGTGTTTGAACTTGAATGGATGGTGGTTGGTTAGGATTTTGGAAGGATTGGAACTTGTTGTGTGCTTATCCTCTTCATTTGTAAGGTAGATCTTCACACTTTGTATTTTTTTACCTTGTTATATTTTTGTTGTTTCATATGTATGGATGACGGTTGTTGCATTTCTTATGATTGTGGGAAATAGATTTGATCCTTAGGTTGTGGGAGAAATGGAAATGGGGGTAAAACTTGAGGGAGCAATAAGAGAAATTTTATTGGGTATTTTAGGAGGGAGTTGGGTTAGGATGTCCACCTTGTTGATAAATATGTTTTGTGTTTATTTTGTTTTCTTATTGAGGGATCTTAAGGGAGGCATAAGAGTGGGTTGATTTCTTGAGGGAGGCATAAGAGTGTGTATCTGTATTGTAGGGATGGATATAATTTTTGTTGAGGCTTTAGAGGTCATAGGTGGACACCCAAGCCCTTGGGAGGCATAAGAAGAAATTTTCATGTTCCTTTCTCCTCCATGGCTTTAGCATGAAGCCTTTGTGTTTGATATTTGTTGATTTGTTGCAAGAATTGTTATTATGTCATTTCATTCCTTTGTCTTCATTGAATGTGTATGTGGAAGCCATTTTTGAGTTACCATGGTTTTCTAAAAATCCCTCATTGCTTCCTTGTTGGGGCTCGGGGGCCAATGATGAAGAAGGATTCTCTCCCTCATTGGATATTTTGGTTGGGTGGAGAGTGTTTCCTACTCCCCCATTTTGTTGTGTGCTTGGATTGATGAAGATGGTGAGCTCATTGGAGAAAGTGCTCTTTTTTGGAGAAAGATAAATGTAGAGTTGCATCTTGTGCTATTAATGGCTCCTACTGACTAAGGTAAATTGGATGTCAATAGTTGGCCCTATTGAATGCTCATTCATTCTTGGAAATGGTTAATTATGGCTTGCATTGCTTTATCAAAATGGAAACCTTGTAACTAATTTGTGGGAAATGCAAATAAAGGTAACCTTTAAATATGAATGTTATCCAAGTTGAATGAAAAGGGAGTGTTGAAGCCCCGCATTTTTGGCATTATTAAATCTGGTTTGGATTGAGATAAATTTCATTTAGGGTGTGCTTATTACTCTCCTATTCAAATGATGTATAAGAAGGAATAGATAGAATTGTTTTTATAATATAGACTCCTCTTTGTTGCAATAGGGTTTGAATTGAGTGAATGGATGAACTGAAAACTAATTATACCCTTAAAAATAGTTATATAAGTGTAAATGAAAGTGATAAATTGTTAAAATTAATAAATACGTCAATTCATGCAAAGAAGTGTATGTAAAATTGAATAGTCTTACAATTTTACAATTACAATAGTTATTTTGTTTCCCTCAATTTTCCTATCTCCAGAGTTTCAATGGGAGACTAAATTAAAATCCGCTTCATATATAGAATTCATTGATATATGTTAATTAAATATTTAGCTAATTTTAAAAAATAAATATAAATTGTAACCAAAAAAAAAACAATATAGAGAAACATCATTAATAAATATTAACAAGTTTATTTTTAATATATATCTATATATATATTATATATATATATATAGGTTATATTCATACATATATTAATGCCTTTCAAGAATTTTAAAAGGAGTAATATTAAAAAAGTAAATTCTAGTCCTCATGGCTTAGTTGGAGAAATAGTTAATAAAGTGGGAAGGTGGGTAGTCGGTTAATAGTAAAAATCTAAAATAACAAAAACGTCTTGATTGTAAAGTGAATAGAAAAAATAACTAAAGGAAAAAAACATTTAATGAAAAGGGAGACGCATGTGTTGGTTTTGTGCTTGGGCTACGGCCCTTATTTTTGTTTTGTTATGAAGGTTGTGGTTTTGTTATAAGGTTGTGGGGGAGGGGCACCGACCCCATTCCCCCAACCCATATTAAAATATGGTGTAGGGGGGTGAAAAAGTTGAAATTGCCCCTCCCCCCATTAATAATTTTTGAAGTTCCCTCACAAGAGATCAAATCACCCCCCCCCCCCCCACATTAAAACAAATCTGAAGTTACCCAAAAAAAAAACAAATCCGTGCCAATGTTCATCTTTTAGTTGCTTTCTTTAATCTCTAACTTGCGCATACCTTAGGCCGATGGCTAAGGTTTTATTTCAATCAATATTTTTAATAAAGGTAAATTATATATATATGTGTGTATATATGTTTATTACATAGATGTTTTGAAAAAGAAGTTAAAGAAAAAACGTATTGTTTTAGGCCAAATAACAGTTGAAAGGTTTCTTTTTAGGACAAGGAAATATAAAAATAAATATATATATATATTGCAAATACAAGATATGTTGAGGTAAAAGAATGATATGTATATTTTTATATTTCCTTGTCCTAAAAATGAATTCAACATGAAACAATATATTTCTTTTTCAAAACATGAATAAACACACACACACACACACACACACACACACATATAATGTATGCTCCTATATATATAAACATTCAAATGATTCATATACATTTTATATATTGGGGCCTGCAATTTCAAAAAACACTTAATAACTAGAATGAAAATGTGATAAATAACCATAACCCAAATGGGGTAGGAATCAAAGGTGAAGGATAAGAAAACAAAAGATTTGCTTAAAAAAAATAAGCAAACCCTTGCTTATGAGGGAATGCTAAAAATAAATTGATTCGTTGTGAGCAATCACCCAAGAGCTTGAGCTTTTTCCATGGCTTCATTTTCTTCTCCTCCTTCCTTAACCTGCAAAACAAAACAAGAGAAATGAGAGATTAGATTTAGGTAGGGGTCCCATGGAGGGGGTGGTCCCATAACAAAATAAATTTAAGAAAATAGGAAAATATAGAATCTTTTCCTAAAAACAAGGTGCACCACTTTTGTAGGAAGGGGGTGGTAAAAAGGGGGGCTAAAATTTTCCCCCACCCCCTTCTATTTTGTAGGAACAAATTATGCCAAATGTCAATTTATAAATGAGTGAATCTAATTTTGAATTTTATTGCAAATTAAAATATAACATTTTAAAATATCATCCCTAAAAAATTGCAGCATACTCTCAAAAAACTTTCATACCATGGAACCACATTTACTATAAATTTTCCTAAAATTACTCTCCACACCAGCTAAGAAAATTTAGGAACCCCCCTCTCATAGGACCACTTCCTTAGAAAATGAATATATGTGAACCCATAAGGATATTAGGGTTACTTCTATGTGACCTAAATCTAAGGGTGTAGGATGAGCCCCACATCACTTAAGTGATGGGGTATTTAGGTGGGAATGTTTTTAAATAAAAGATGTATGTGTGTGTGTGTGTGTGTGTGCGCGTGTGTGTGATCTTAAATGGGGCCAAGGGATTAGACTAAGTTGTGCACCTTGCCCCCTTTAGAATAAGGAATTTATTATAGATTGCATGCATTTAACAATGAACGATCATTATCCTCGTATGATTTAATTTAAAATTGACATTGTAACTTAAATAAAATTAATTTAAAAGGGATTAATGGAGTTATGTTTTGAAAGGCTAATGAATATTATTTAACTAAAATATTGGTGACTTGTTAGTGAAAAAATTAAAACGTAATTCAATTTTTTTTAAAAAAGGGGGCAATCTTAATTAGTCGATAATTGTTTTCCAATGCCTTGTAATTGTCCAAAATTTTTATAATTCGGATTAGATTAAAATCCTAGCTAAGGCCTTGTAACTTTTCAAAAAAAAAATTATTCCATAATTTTTTCCTGTTTGTTGTCGGATTTCGTGGGGACTTTTTTGGAAAAATGTGGGTGTTACATAAAACAAGATTAAATGTTAGGAATAATGTCACTCTTAGAGTCCTTGTAACTAAATTAGACATTTACTTGTGTTAAAAAGAATATGATTTGCCTTGGTGTGATCAAAATTTGAGGAAAAAAAGATATATATATATATATATATATATATATATATAAATATATATATTCTTATATATATATGTGGAAATAATTTCTTAATGTGGAAATGTTAATGGATTCAACAAGTTTTTGAATTATTTTTAACTATGAAGGGAAATAAATATACCGTGATCGAAGAATGTTCATGGGAAAAAAGTATCTTGAATCTAAATCTTCCTTAAATCCTAAGATTTATTTCTTGGTATCACGTTCAATTCACTTGTGTAGAAAGGTTAAAATTTAAACTTTGAATAAACATTTGGGAAGCATAATCTTAACATAAGAACGAGATAATTAGGTAATTTGTCTGTAATTTGAAATATGGAAAATAATTATGTAAGTTATGGATATTGTCATAAGGGATAAGGAGCCAACATAAATGATCAAACTATAAGTTGAATGTGAAATAAATTTAGGAACCTGTACGTGGAAAAAGGATAAAATTATCCTTGCATAATAATGTTCTTGGAATGTTAATCATAACTAAGATGTAATCATGGTAATGATGTGTTGTGGATTTTCCAATCCTTGGGTCTCTTTCTTATGGTTGGGTCATTGATATTATTCGTTCATTGGGGAAAGTGTGGCATCAACATGTATATGGTGTTGTGATGTGTCTATGTTATTCGATGACTTATGTGTCTTATGTGTTGTTGAATTTCTCTACTTGGAGCCCTTGTGGTGTTGTATAGTGGAAATGTAAGTCAATTTTTTTTTATCCTAGTATTTCTCCTGTTGTATTTGTGTGTAAAAAGTGGGCATTAAATTTGGTATCAGAGTGGAGTTTTATGCTCTCTAATGTCTGGGACAGACTATAGTTGCGATGGTTTTGCATGGTGGTGGTGGATACTGGAAGAGTAATGTGATATAAGTGGGATGTGAACAATGTAGTAATTGTGATAATATGAATGCACATGGTGTACATGTCACTTAGTGTGTAACTGTTGTCATGTTGATGTGCTGGAGATGAGAGTATTCTTCCTCCTTTTCATGGATTCAATGAGGAATTCATGTGTGATGTACTGTATTGTTGTGTGTAAAAGGAATGTTATTGTTGATTACAGAGTGTTTGAGCATTTTGGCATTTTGTGATATGTAGGTGTGATAGTGTGCTGTATGATAAGATTGGTGTATAGAGAATTAGATTGTATTGTGATGTCATCATCGTATTTTCATAAATTGTGTGCATCATCGTGTTGTACTTTAATTGAGTAGATGTTGTAATGTTAGACATTGTGTTCCTCATGCATAAAATTCTTATAATATGTGATGGTTCATGTCGTGATTTAGGGGCATATGGTGAGCATATGACCCCTATTGTACAGTGATTACAATTTGGGTGTATAATGTGGTAATGTGATGTAGAGTAACCCATGAAAGTAATGATTATTTTATACCTTGTATATATACCATGCGTAAGACACTATGGTTAATTTATGTGAATCACCATTATGTTAGTGATGTAGTTATGTGTTATGTTGTGAACTGTACACTAACTAACCATAAGGGAAATCGGTAAGTTGTTAGTTTGTAGTGAGAAGAAGTGTACCATTGAAAATTCTCTTCAGTCAAGTACGAGATAGGAAGTGGAGTCTTACATAGGCTGAAAACCCACTTTTTTTCATTTGGTATATATGACACTTCCTCAATGGGTGTCATGCATATTGTGTTTCGAGGACACCTTAGGATCAATAGATGGTGACTTGTAATCCTTTCTCTCTCCCTATATGGTTATCATATGGATTCAACCTAAGTGTAGTTACGACTATGTTGAGCCGTGCAGAAGTGGTGGAAGGATGATTCAAATAGAGATGATGACAGTTGTATTATTTTATATGTAATTTTATGAGCTGAGGTTCAATGTCTGAGTGTCAGCAACTCATGGAGTACCCCTTTGATGGACGTATAAGTCCACATAGTTATCATAATGTGTTATTCCTATATACGTATTTTATTCCTAAATTGAACATTTTCACTTTTCTTGCAAGAACCAGCAGTTTTCTTGATTGATATATTCTTATATTTTGGGAATTTTATTTGATATTTGCACTAACATGCATATTTTTTCACTAACTATGGCTATTTGGCCAATTATTTTTCTTAGATTTTTTTTAAAGTTTAAAATTGTTATAACCTAGCCCAAGGCTTCAGATTTTTTCCACTTGGCATTTGAAAGGGATTGTTATGATGGTTCTAATGTCGTAATGTGTTGGAATAGGGTCATGGGATTCACCATGGAGTGGTGGGACCTATGGACCCGCTTCATTGTATGGGGGTACGCCCCAAGGAGTTAAAGATAACTAGCGGGTTGTCGAACCACGAGTTATTCTATCACCATGGATAGAAGTATTTAAACTCTATGCACCTAGGGTCATAGATTGACTGACCTCTTTTGGGGAGCAAAAAGAAAAATTTATCTTCATTTTATTGCTTAATGGAGGCATAAGATATTTGTGTGGGTGTGATTGATGCTTTAGGAAGTATATGGAGTTGTTTTGTGATGCTTTGGGAGGTACATGTTTTTAATGCTTTTGGAGATATATGGAGATAGTTTTGTGATGCATGGGATGTATATATAGTGGCCTTGTTATGTTTTGGGAGGTATATGGAGTTGTTTCATGATGTATTGTGATGTGTGGCATTGGTATAGTGAGTTATGTGTACTCATGTGAGTCTGGTCATGTCTTGTGATGTTGAGGATTGATGCTTCTCATTGAGAGTATGATTTGATCCATGTCTTGACACTGTATAGCTATAATTATGGGTTCAAGTTGTGTGAAATATTTGTATGTATAGATGTTGGGAATTCCATGTGTTATAGTATGTCTATGTTACGAGTACATTTGTGCCAACATCATGTATATGAGAAGTACTATGTGTGTGGACCGTGTATGATATTCTCATTGTTCGGTTTAATTCTTGTGTATGTTGGATCTAGGCATGTGACATAATTGTTGGAAATTATTTTCTATGTGGATTACGTGGTTGTCTTTCCATGTTATATTTAAAGACTTGATGATGTGATATAGTCATGAAAGTATATAGCAAGATGTTGTGTGAGTTGTTTGTGTTATGTTTAGTTTTGTGTGATATATTGAGGCCAATTACTATTGGGCACCCACTAACATAAGACAATTGAAATTTTAAACAATCAATATTAAGAGCTTGAGATTGAGAAATACTGTAAAATAAAAGACTAATTGAGTAGTAAAGTAAAATATAGCTAACTACCAATCTTCACAGAACATTAAAATTTAAGATATTGCCAAATTTAGTTTTCTTACTTGTGGTAGTTTTGTACCAACCAGTTGTTTTTTTAAGTCACATGTGTCATTGAATTTTTTTTCTACCTACCCTTCAAGCTCTGGTACTGTGTCGCATTAAGGATGATGCTCTTATAAGGGGAGGGGAATGTTGTGCCAACTATAAAATAATAATAGAAATAAATAATAATATTTATAAATAGAGAAGTGTGTGAATGGCGTGGTTTAGTGGAAGAGTAGGTGATTTTTGGTTGAGGCATGTGGAAGTGTGCTGGAAAGAACATGGGTTTTCTCCCATTCCTTAGATATATCACATCCTTGCACAACAATACAAGCATTTTATTTTCTGAACAAAGGCAATAACCATGTTAAAACTTGTGGCAACATTGCAGATTTTGCAAAAAAATTATAGTTACAGGTGTGCTGGTAGACTTGGATGCAAAATGTGGTTATGGTGGTTAGCCTTGAATGGAGGTTATGAAAAAAATGGGTTTTCTGATGAAGGCGATGGATGTGGTCTCATTTCTGTGAAGGTGGGAGGAAATTTAGAGGTTCTGACTGCTATTTTGGTGGCCATAGTTGCTGAAGCTAGGTGTTTTGTGTCCTGGGTGCCATGATTATTTGGAAGCTTTGTTTTTGCACCTGATATCTAGTGGATGCGGTTTGTTTACACTTGGGTTGTGTATTTTGTTTTTTCCTCCATGTCCATTGTTTCTCTATACTCTGCATTCTTGGCTCTTACAGGAGATCTGGTCATTATTTTCTTGAAAATCAGCTCATCCATGGAGAAAAACAAACATGGGATAGAGAGGACTCATGTGGATGCATTTTTATTGTGAAACAACAAAATCCCAGCTGCATTCAAGTGAAACCATGTTTTGTTAAATCACCTAATCAGATCTCACAAATGAATGCTGATCAGAAGTGTTGTTTGTGCTCCCTGTAACTTGTATGTGCATACCATCTGCATATTCATCTGAATACCTTTTGTAATAAATACAAACTAGGCATTTATTTTACATTGGAGGATTTTTTTGAAGTCATGCACAGTGGATGGCTCTTTTTTGTAGTTCTTTGTCCACCTGGGTCAAGCTATTTTAACTCTATATTTACTTATGGCCACATCCAGAGGGGTTGTTCTCTTCAGATATGTGATTCACTTTGTGGATTTAGCATCTTCGAAGAACTCAACGGTTGTGTTATTTGTATAGCCATTCTAGGAGTTTGACATGTTTGTGAGTGTAGCTCATTGTGAAGTTCTTATTACTCAACTCGTTCATTCAAGCGTTGGCTGGCAGTATTGAAGCCATACTTTGATGAGCCCCATTTTGACTCAGTTTGGTGTTGTTGTTGTATGGATAATGCTCACATAGGAGGCACAACTCAACTGCATTTCTAATCATTTGAAGAAACTCTCTGGCACCTGATTCGGCTCAAACTTTAGATGCCAAGGTAAGCCAACGAATTTGACAACCTTGGGGAAATAAAATTGGCCTCTTTACGTGTAATCACTACTAATTTTACAAAAATGAGATTTTGAAAGATCTTTGGGATGAGGTATGAGTGAAAAATTAATAGCTTGGGGCCACACGTAACTATATGGCATCGTGTGGCAACAAATGGTGGTCTCAATAGATCATAACTGTAACCTTCTAGAGCCCCTTCATACCTAGTTTACTAGTTATTCACAGGCATGGTCTCCTTAACTTTATCTTTTATAATTTTTGTATATTTTGGTTATTCTTTTGCAATAAAATAAAAATATTAAACTATTAGTTTCTCAAACAATTTAATATTTTAACTAAACGACTAGTGCAATCAATAATACAAGACCTCATGGTTTTTCTACCGACTTATAATTTAACCATCGACTGTGTCATGACCAATACCTCATGCATTGCTAAACCCATGGTGTCAAAACTTGGTGCTCATGTCTGTTTGTTTTAGCAAGAGCTAGATGAGTAAACTAAAACAACCATTGTTTTCTAGCTTGCAAAGTTAAAGAAAAAACATAATTTCCAGAGTCTTGCAAAATAACACTTTGAGCCTCATAAAAGAGATGTCGAATGTCGTATGTGTTCTTTATTATGTAGAGAGTCACATCAAGCATTCACTCGACACCGTTTGACCATTTGTGCCCTGTTCACCACTCCTCTAGGATCCCTCTTACTCTATTTTACATTTTTAGGGAGTTGCTAAAAGTAAAATGTTGGTTTTCATTTTGGCTCATCGTTTGAACCCTAAGCAATGAAATTTTCATCCGCCTCCTCAAATGTCTAGTATTTTTACTAGAAAATTTCTTGCAAATTCCAGTTTAGGGAATAAAAATCTTCTGGATTGTTCAGAAAAGGCATTTTGTAGGCCTCTTGTCATAGTTTGACTAGGTCAAACTGGACCTATTATGACCAATGGATCCGGAAAACCTGTCCCCATTTGAAACCAGTTTGCTAGTTATCAATCCTGTGAACTTGGGTTTATTCTCCATATATAGGGGAACTTATGCATGAAAATGATGTGTGGCTACTAATAGCATGTGGCCTATTTTTGGAATAGATAAGAGGTGAAGGGAAAGTCCCCACCCTATATATATGTAGTAAATTACACGGTAGGAGATGATGGATATAGAGAGATAGATAACATAGTGTACATGTTTCTAGATTACCGTATTAGATCCATGCACGCATCGGCATAGATTTCTAGTATTATAAGAAGCTTATGTGTTATTGTAATAATTAAGAGATGGAAGATATTGACTGAACCTAAGTGTTATTCCTATGTATAATTGAGTAGTGCATGTTCTTATTTCTATCATTGTTTAAACCTATTATTTCCTAGATCTAGATATATCATGCACTATATAATGATGTATTAAGTTATGGATCTGTATGCTTTAAGTCTTCATCATGTTAACATTCTACTATAAAAACCCTAAAGAGTGACTTGGTACCTTTGCACGCTTCAGGTGAGTGCTCAGTCTAGGCTGAGTGATGTGCCAATGCATCTAGGGCATCATCTGGTGAATTCTAGGATGCATAAAAATATGTGGCTGTTAGAAGTTTTTTAGAATGGTCTGCACATACAAGACATGTGGCACATGCAGATTACATGAAAGGATGGCCAACTATGCAAATGTTCTTGTCATTTCTACCATGTGTCACTCATTGATTTGTTACAAGGATTCGGCGCCTTGTTGGCACGCTTTGACTGGTTACTTGTGGCACACTCAAGTGTGTCAGAGAATGATGTGACATAGAAAGACGCAAAGGAGGGCGTAAAGATATGCACACAGAAGAATAAGGTGTGGGAAGAAAGAATAAGGAAGGTGTGCATGAGACGCGCAGGAAAATGAGGAAAAATGGTGAGAGGAGAACACATAATCAAGGCACAATTATCACAAGGTAATTTGTGGGGCGCACGATAGGGCCAGGGACTTATCTGATTGAAGAAAGTTCAAGGTGTGTGCACAGGATGAAATAGCCACTAGGAAGAAGGTGAATGCGTCATATTTTATACCCTTAGACTAATAGTATAATCCCATGTGCATCGGCCTATCACCCAACATATTTTGGGTGCTCACCTGAGGCATGCGCGGGCATCGAGTCTCTCCTTTATGTGAGTTCTTATGAGAATGCATCATCTTATAATAGATATTCAAATGGAAATGAGAAAAAAGAACCATGCCATATTCTCTAGAATGAGTTGTTATCTTATTACATCTAGAAAAGAGAAATAACAAGTAGCATAAGGAAATCGTTCATACATAAAGGAAATACATAAGTAGTATACTTCCAAACACATAGATGATTTATAACAGAGCATTGTATTCATATTAACATATTCAATAACCACATTATAATCCCTTGAGGTCATGACAGATCCTCATCTAATTGTGCAGAGAAAAGTCATGCATCAGAGCCATATTATGCTCATCATATTACAAAGAAGAATAAAAACCCATCCCCTAAATGTTATAGAGTTCTTCTAATCCCTAACCCATAACATCCCCATTCAGTTTCTATAGGGCTTCACCTCTCTTTTCTCTCCTCCACACTCTCCACACACTCTCTATACCATATCTCTATCTACTCTCTCTTGCCTCCTTTTCTCTTCCAACGGGTGCTTGTATTTATAACCTTAGCACCCACCGCCATGCCTTTCAGAAGTTACAGATCGGTTGCCAAGTGTTGAGGTGGTCCTCCATGGAAGCATGCCTTCTCAGATCTGAGCTCTCCACTCCTTGTAATGATGTCTTCTGGAACCTTCCATCGCATTCCTAGAATATTCCCTTTTTGATCCCACAGTCGCCAGGCTGGCACCTTATCCACAAGGGTCATGCTTTTCTCATGTGCTTCCTGGGATACCGAATGTGGCTAAGTACAAAACCTATTTTTCCTGCGTGTGCACATGTATGTTCAGAAAAAAAACCCTCCAGAACCCTTCCCTATGTGCCTTCAACCCATGCGCCCTTATTTGACTAGGTCCCTTTTGCCCACATGCCCTCTTGTACTTAGCTGATATTTTGAGGCCCAACATCACCCCACACTATGCATGTTCTCCGTCCTCAGAAACACTCTTCAATAAAGAAATAAAGAATGGTGGATCCTTACAAATGGTTGGAATGGAAGAATAAAGGAATGAAGAAATGGGGAAAATAATGAAAGAATGGGGAACTTGTTTATTTCTAGAGGAGGAGAGGGAAATCCTTCCCTAATTCTGCTTCTAACTTTCCCCAAGTGTCGACCTCATTCTGAGCTTGCTAACAGAGGTCACCCACCAGGGAGTTCACTTCTTCAAAAATTAGTTCCTCCCCCTTAGCACTCATTATCTCCACAATATCCTCTAGTTTCTTTCCCAAATCCTTGAGTGTGTCCATCCTCCGAGTGATTTGGGGGTACAATTCCTTCAGCTGGTTCTTGATTGAGCCCCGCAAGGTCTCAATGGCCTCTGATTTCTTTTCTACTTTGGCTAGGATTTTGTCTCACTCAGCCCTGTTCCCCTTGTTCTTTTCTTGGAACTCCTTGAGTTCCACTTCATGGGTGGAAACTAAGATACTTTCCACTCTATCCCTATCCACACAATTATCATAGGAAGCCTCAGAAACTTGTGTAGTGGCTTTTACATCGGCGAGGATCTTGTTGTACTGAGAAACAATTTCCACAACCTTCATCTTATTTTATTTTTCTTGGCATGCCAACACCTCTTCTATGGATTCTAAGGTAAGTGGTTGCCTCTCCATAGTGAGTATGTGGGTTAAGTCCTCTAGGAATTGCAAGGATGATCTTTACTTTTTCACGGGTGGTGTTAAGTCTAGATGCTTCAAGATAATGGCATTTGTGATCATCTCTATCTTCTTGTATGCCTCACGCACTCTTGCCTTCTCATCCTTTAACTCATGCCTTAACTGAGCATTGATTAGTTCCTCCTACTTCAGGTCCTTGCTTTTCTCAAGGAGATCTTCCTCCTTTTTCTCCATCTCTACCTCTAGGAACTTCACCCTATCATTTCTTCTGAAGAGCCTGGCTTCAACCTCAACTGAGACTTTGTTGAGCGCGTTGCAGATTTTCTCATCTGATAATCATTGAGCATTTACCAAGGGGTTTATCCCCTTTTGTTTTTGGCACCTTCAACAATGCTCCTTGGCTTACTTCAAATTCAGGCTCATCAATGTGGGACTCAAATTCCCATGATAGCATTTTCCTTGTCTGAGGGTATGCACCTTCCTCATCAAATGAAGCCATGGCTAAGAGTTGTTGTTGGCACAGTGCTCTGGAAAGCACGTGCAACACCTTGTTTGGATCATTGATGTAGCCCTTTCTTTGACCTTGCACTGGTTTTTTTCTCTTCCTCCCTATGCGTGTGACCCTTGGAAAGCTTACAGCCAAACTGGGATCTCCTCCCATGCTTCCATATTATTTTCCTATGCTTTCCTCCTCAACTTCCTTCAGCACCTCATCCATGTTGCATTCAACCTCTTGTTCCATACCAGGTTCTTGATGATGCCCACCACTTCTCTCTCTCCATGGCCTCATTTATCTATTCCTTCATGAGGCTTGGGGTCCTTTGATCCTTTGTATTTTAATCCCTTCCTACCCCCCTACCTCGGGCCTCAGTTTATTCTTCGTCCTCCTCCTCATCCCCTTCATTATACTCCTCATCTCCTTCTTCCTCAGAATCATGTATCTCATAGAATGGATGGTCTTCACCTCCTTCTATCTCATCATCATCATCCCTGTCACCGATGTAGGCATCTAGACCTTCTCTGTCTCTTCTGAATCTGCCTCATCAGTCACCTTCTGCTTCTTCCTTACTGGGGATTCCAGTACAAGAGATTCTTCCTTTTCCTTTTCTTTGATAGGTGATGTCTTCCTTGGTGATTCCTCTTGGGTGAGGGGCTCTTCATGCTTTGGCACCTCTTCTTCTGGGGTCTTTTCCTTGATAGGAGACTTCTTTCTCCACGCATAAGTACTAGGCTTAGCGCTTGCTCTCGGTGCACTCACTACTTGTGTGGTTTGAACACTTGGTGCCTTCTGCACCTCTTCTCTTTCTCTCTTTCTAGGTGTGGCCTTCTTCCTTCTGGTAGGGTCTTCAAGGATGGAGACATCATTCTCCAAGTAAGCACCTTTTTCAAATTTTGGCCTTATGCACAGATACACCCTTGTTGCGGTCCTTCCTGCAATTGGCAGCGTTAAAGGCTTCATCATCTATATCTCATGGGAGACATATCTCTCCATGTACATGAACTTCTTTGGGTAGGCCCGCTTCCAACGCAGCTTGTGGTGGTCTATATCTACCTCACTAAGGTCAAACCTTAGTCTCTTGGCCTCCTTGAACTGATTAACTCTGGCTTGGAAGTATTGTGCGGTGAAGGAGAAGGGTAGCTTGCACCATGGACTCATATTCCCATCTGTCAATATAAATCTACTAATGCAAAAGTGTTGGTACATTGAAAATTCTTCCTCTCCATTCATGAGCATGGAAAACTACTCTGTGATCCTTCACTCAACCCCGAATGTGTCACGCATTCACTTATACCACTTCTCCAGTGCGCCTTGTGAGTGGCCGTCATGGTTTCACAAGTATATTTACAAACCTTTTTTGTGGGTGAGGGATCCTCTTCTGGATATTCCCAAACAAAATTTTCTGGCCCATCGGGCACTCCAATCTCTGAAAATACAATGGTGAGGAGGATGTTACCAAAGATTATCTTCTCTCCCTCCTGCACGCTGCTTATAATCTCATCTGTGATGAAAGTGGACAAGTTGTAGATGGTTCCTTCAAATATCTTACAACATACATTTAGCCATGCCTTGTTCACTTGTGTCCATCATTCCTGATCATTGAGCTTGGTCACCAAGTGTGTGGCCATCCTCATAACTGGGTCTAGAATCTCGGTGATGTCAAAGTATCACGACCCCTTCTTGTAGTCATACATGGCTATAGTCTCCTTGATAGCCTCCTTGTCACTCAGATCATCATCTATGTTATCTCCTTCACAAATGAGGCCTGTGAACTTGGATATCAGTTGTGGTGTGATGTGCATCTTGCACCCCATGAAATAAAAATGATCCTCATGTACACGTGACATCAACCACTGGTAAAGGCACTCAGGCTTGCCAAAGTATGGCAACTCATATAGTTGCAATAATCCATCCTTCTCTAATTTGACCTTCACCTCATCATTGTAAATGGGCATTCCATCTGGTGCATCCTATTGTTAGTTGGTCAGACCAACTCCAACACCATTTCCTTCTCGTTGTGCTCGTGTGATGGTTATAATCACTTACGGCCATCTTTTGTAAGTGTGACTCCCACTCTTTTCCTAGCAATACCCCATCTGGGTACTGCATTTCCACGTACCATTCTTCATTGGTGCTCATGATGGCAAGTGATTTGCTTTCCCTTTCCCTTTCCCTTTGTTTTCTTTGGTGAAATGGTTGGTTTCCTGGGTGTCATATTTTCTAGTCAGATTGAACTTAAATACCCCTTCCTCTTGCTCTGCTTTATTACTCTACTCAATCCCAAATCTCACTCCAAAGCTTCAACTCCTTAAATGAATCCTTCTTTCTTCCTGCCCTAGCTAGAAAACCCTAACTAGGAAATCCTTCCACAAGATGATGCTCTTCACACAACCTTCCTCATGCCCATGTACTCCTTCCTTCTGGTTTCATAGATCTACTCTAGATGCACACTCAAATTTCTCAGATTCTCCTTTCTTCACACAAATTTCTCTCTGGATGCTCTAGTTCACAAGAGCTTCTTTCACTTTGTAATCGCAAGGTAACAAATGACTTGCCTGACCTTGTATTTATAGTTTTTCCTTCTTTCCAGCATTAAATGCTATACCACCTACCAACGTACTTTAACATTAAATGTATATTTTTCCACTAAGCTGACTTTAAGCAGCCTTACCCACGTGCCACATCCTACGTGAAAAACCCTTTACAACCTTCTGGTGTGCAAAAATTCAACCTGACCAAAGACTCTTATGCACATGTCCACAGCGCCAAAGGCACTTATTTTTTCCTTTACCCAATTTTTTCCCTCACCTACCTCATGTTGTTCCTGTGCTCTTCATCCTTTTGTACGTGGTTTTACAAAGCCTTTTTGACACCATAATCCAATCTCGTCCACCATTTCTTCTACGTGCACTTTCTTAACCTTACACTTTTTATCCTTCAACTGGGCCATTCACCGCAACTTCTACTACCAGATCAAACTTGTATTACAGGCCTATACTTCATATCACTCCACCCCACACTAAAACAGATGTGTGGTCCTCTGCGCATACACAACCTTGGAAAAATAATGTGGTTACCGGTGCACAAGGCAAAAATGAAACAAAAAGAAAGGAACAAGCAACGAGAAAGGGAAACACAAGAAAAGAAAAAGCATAAAGGGAAATTCTAAGCTAACTGGAAATACTGCCTTATTACAAACACCAAGAAGACTTATTTATAGTAGGGCTTCAACCTACTCCCATTGAAATGACCTGGTAACCTCGTCCCATCCAATGCTTGTAACTGGCAAGTGCCTGAATCAAGAATGTACGAGATGATGTAAGGTCCCAACCAATGGACTTTCAACTTCCCAGGATGGTGCAGATACTTGGAATCATACAAAAACACCATCTGCCCAACCTCAAACTTCTTGTTCTTGATATGATGATCATGCCATGCCTTTTGTCTTACTTTTTCTATCTTCTGACTCCATCTAGCAAGTGATCACCTTTTGTCTAACTGCATCAACTTATCAATTCTTTCTTCCAGTGCTTTCTCATCAGCTAACCCTCCTATGCACGCTATACGTAGTGATGGTAACATGAATTCAACTGGTAAAATAGCCTCCATGCCAAACACCAATTGAAATGGTGTGGCCTTGTTCGACCTCTTGTAGGTTGTCTTGTATGCCCATAGAATGAGTGATACTTTGTCATCCCAATCTTGTCTTCCAACATCACAAATCTTAGTTAATGTGTGACTTAGTATCTTGTTAAATGCCTCAGCAGTTCCATTTTCTTGAGGGTGATATGGGGTAGTCTTATGATGGGCCACCATAAATTCTGCTAACATAATCCTGATTATTTCATTGAGAAAGTGTGTACCCCTATCACTTGTTAAACTTAAAGGGAAACCATACCTATTGATTATGTTCTCCCATAAAAATCTAGTAGTTGTTTTTGTGGTGCAATCCTTTGTAGGTGTTGCCTCTGCCCACCGTGTCAAGTAATCAGTGCAAGTGATGATATACCATGAACCAGTCCTTCATGCGGCTGGCACAATTGGCCCTACAAATTCAATTTCCCATTTTTCAAATGGTTCAGCACTGGCTATTGGTCGCAAAGGGCATTTCATCTCTCTTTCTAGGTTTTCCAAGGCACTGGCAATGGTCACAGGCCTTACAAAACTCAATACAATCCTTGTAGATGGTTTCCCACCAAATCCCTACTAATAAAATCTTCCGCATGGTAGCATTTCCTACATAGTGTCCTCCTACAATCCCACCATGCACTTCCTCCATAATTTCCATGCACTCATGCTCTAATATGCATCAACGCAGAACCTCATCATGACCTAACTTATACAAGTCTCCACTAATCAACATGTAAGGTGTGGCACGTATTGCTAACTGCTTTCTCTCTAGAGCCTTCATCCCTTCTGGTGCCACACCTATTTTTAAGAACACTGCGATATCTTCCAAGTTCTGAGGGTGCCTCAACCTAAATAGTTACATGTCTAGCATGGTATCCTCAATGCTTTGCATGTCCTCTCCTGAGTTAATCCTTGATAAGTGGTCAGGTCTTGAATTACTTTTTCCTAGTTTCACGACCACGGTGAACTCAAATTCTTGAAATAATAGGACCCAACAACATATGCGCCCTTACAGAATGGGCTTGTTGACTAAGTACTTCAATGCCATGTGGTCTGTGTAGAATATAAATGGTGTTTCCAATAGATACTGCCTAAACTTATGCAGCGCGTAGATCATAGACAATGCTTCATGCTCAGTAGTTGTGTAATTCTGTTCTACTGGTGTCAAATTTCTACTTGCAAAGCACAAGGGATGATCAATAATTCCCTCACCAGGTTGTGCTAGCACTACTCCCATAGTTGTTCTTGAGGCATCAACATGCACATGGAAAGGCTTATCCCAAGAAGGAAAACGTAGTATGGGCATTGTGACAAGCCTATCCTTCAAAGTGTCAAATGCCTTCTGTTGCACCTCTCCCCAATGAAAGGCACTCTTGTGTTTTAACAATTCTTCCAAGGGTGTGGTGATCTTGGCATATCCCTTGATGAATTTCCTGTAGTACCCCATATGCCCAAGGAATCCACACACTGTGCTTTGATTAGTAGGCTCCCCTAATCCTATAATAACTACAACTTTAGCGGGATCCACTAATAAGCCTTCTTTACATATAATGTGTCCTAACAGGGTTCCAAATGGAGTAGCAAAGACACATTTCTTAATGTTGAGGGATATCCTTAATTGCTGACATCTCTCAAACATCAGCCTTAAATTGTCACAATGGTCTTTCACCAATCCATACATAGTCCAGTCATCCAGGTAAACTTGGAGAAACTTATGGATGAAGTCCTGAAATGCTTGTACCACGATGCACAAGAACACAACAGGTGCATTCTTTAATCCAAAAGGCATAACCATGTAGGAAAAACTTCCCCATTCAGTGGTGAAAGTTGTCTTTCTCTGGTCTTCCTTTGCAATCCTGACTTGGTGATACCCTGAGAACCCATCCGTGAAAGAGTAGACTTCGTGCCTGGCTACTCCCTCCAAAATTTCTTCAGTAAAGGGGGTTGGGAAAGGATCAATGACACACACTGCATTCAGATCCCTGTAGTCAACATAGATTCTTATCCTACCATCCTTCTTGATGTTGATAACCATTGGGCTTATCCATTCTGATTCTTCCACTACCTCAATGATACCAGATGTTATCATCTTGTCTATTTCTTCCTTGACCCATACGTGTAAATTTGGATTCATCTGATAAGGCCTCTTCCGAATAGGGTGTGCACCTTCCTTCAACTTGATCTTCATCTCTCCCAAGGAATGGTGAATGCCTTTGAGTTCATGGTACCCATGAGGAAACAAGTCTTGGAACTCGTGCAACAGATCAATGACCTTTGAAACTTCTTTTTTTGACCAATAGTCTCCAATGATAGCTTCCTTAGGTTCTTTCTTCATTCCAATGTTAACCTTCTTTGTTTTCAAGGGCTCATGGTAGGTGCGTGCTCACTCATCAGTGTTTTCTATGACTTCATGCGTACCTTCTGAATGGTTAACATCCAAAGTCTCCATCTCTTCTCCATCTATTACATAGACCATTTTTCCTTTTTCTTTTTCCATGCACACGCGCTCAAGCTGTACTTCCTCTGATTCCTCTTCATTGAGGCACGTCTCCAAATAAGGCTCACCTAGTAACTCCAATAGCCTATCCTCTACCATAGCACTATCTCCCATTGTAAGGCACTTGATTACTTGCAACGCCTTATCCACTGATGGCTTGGTACTCCTATACTCAAAGGCTTGAATGAGATCAGCAACCAACTCCTGCCAATTACCTATTTGATGATGCATCTCTGAATGAATATACCATGTGCATGCATAGCCTTGTAAGGTGGAATACAATTTATGCACCCATAATGAAGGTGGTAACACTTCTGTGCTTCCCATCCAGGCCTTCTCACATGCTTGGATATGAAATGAAGTGGTCTCTTTACCATGGTAGTCTTGTATGACTATGTGTGCATTGGTCCTGGAGAACCTTATAGAAAATTTGATCCTCACCTCGCGCCACTCTAGCAGGTTCTCCCGATATGTAGCCCACCAGTGTGTTGCTATAGTTCTGAGTAGGTTGTAAGTTGAGCATTCCCCTCCTCTCATCCTCATTTTTCCACTGAGCTTCCATTTCTCGCAAGAAAATTTCAGGATATGCTCCTCCAGAGTAACTTGGAAACTTCTTTCCTCCTAGGCACTTGACTGAGCATGCACCTTTGTTACCCTTGTTACAGATCCTCTCAACTATCACCCAATTAACTCATAAGTCCCATGCACCCAATTGTCACATGCCACACTAGTGGTATCACTCAAGGATTGAGCATCTTCAAACTGGATAACTCCCTCCGTGGGGTGAATTATCTCAGGATCTCTGATGGAGTGCACATAGATTCTATCAAGGAATTATTCTCCTAAGGGCTCAGTATAGGGTGCTGACTTCCCATCTGTCAAAGGAATGACCACCCTTTCTTCCTTGTTCTCAAAGCTGATATACCCTTTGTTAAACCACAGGTCGACATTGTTCTTGTAACACCATGGGTGCCCAAGTAATGCTGGAAAGTTGTCTGCCTCGGTGAGCACCAAGACTTTGAAGTCTCCAGTGAACTTGGCCCCTTGAATGGTGATAATTACATCCTTCAGAACTCCAATGGGCATTTCCTTAGTCTTTATTTCCATATACAACACATTCGAAGATGGTTACAATGCGGGCCTTCCCATTTGATGCCAGGCATCTAAGGTAAGAACATTGACCTCTACTCTGTGTCGATGAGAATATTTCTCAGAAGCCATCCATCAACAACTGCATTCAAAGTAATATCATTGTCATTGTCGAGGCTATGAGGAGGAAGGTTTGCATGCAAAACCTTCCTTTCACGCTCTACTCTAGCGTGTGGTACCTTCTCTCTCAGCCATTCTCCTAGCAAGGGAATAATATTCTCTTGCCTTAACATTTTACATACTTCCTTGACCTCATCCAGGTCATTCTTTAGAACCTCGACATTCTTCCTTTGCTCCAACTACCTCGATTGCTCCTTCAAACATTGGATCTCCCCTTGTAAACTCTGAATCACGTCCATAGTCTCTTGATACACCTCTTTCTGATGAGTAGGGTCTGGATACTTTCCATGTACTACTTCCTCTCTTGAAACTAGTGTCCTTTATTTTGGCATCTCCCTGGCATGTGCGGCCTCTACTCGCATCATCACCAGTATAGGTTCTATCCCTGACTCACATGCCACTCTTGGCATCCACTGTGAATCATCCTTCTTGATGCTCACCATCCCAGTGCCTTTATCTTTCTGGTGCTTGCTGATTCATATGCACATAAAGTTCTAGACACTCCTTGTACTTATGTTTCTTTCCACACCATGAGCATTGTAACAGGTCAGGACACTCGCGTTTGTAATGCTCTGTAGATCCACAATTATAACAGGTTCCTCATGGGAACTCACTTCTTCCTCACCGTGGTTACTGTGACCATGAAATCCTCCACGAAAACCTCTTCCATGCACTCCTCCATCTATGTGCCCTTCATAATGATGGTCATCATCCTTTGAACTACTTGCAAGGCTAGTCTGGTGCACACCCAGATCAATAGCATCATGGATTTGATCAATCAGTCTGTAATCCTTGGTATCATGGGTCGTAGAGGTACAAATCTTACAATAGCAAGAAACATTCTTATGGATTGTGTGCTGGAGTAGAGGGCATCTACTTGCATCATGATCCCCATGGAAAATCTCACAGTCTACTGACATAGTGCACCGAATTCGAGGGAAACTATCCTTTGCATGTCCCTCCACTTCACAGTCTGTACACCAAATCCCACTATGAACCTCATGTGCTGAGTTTGTAGACAACTTCTCCAACTACTTGGCCATTGCAGCAATTTGAGCCTCCAGAAAAGGACTAACACTAGTATCAATGCTCCCAATAGCTTTGGTGCGCAGGGTAGCTTCCAATGCCTCGCGTGGGTCTGTGAAATTCTTGTGTGATAGAGCCCTTCTAAATGGTGTTATCAATCCTCTGAAAAACCATTGAGCATGTTGAGAAGGATGAATGTCATAGGATAGTTTAGATAAGAGAGTCTTGAAACATGCATCATACTCCCACACACTCTCTTCCATTCCCTATTGGATCTCCTTTAGAGTGTTGATGCTCTTCTGCTCAAACTCAGGGATATGGAACTCTGCTAGGAAGGCATTCTTCAATGTAGTGTAGTCTACCACCATCTGATGGGGGTCATACTTCCTATACCAACTATGTGCGTGCCCTTGCAACGTTGTTGCAAACTAACTTGCCTTCCGCTCTGGGGTAGTGATTCCTTTCACGTGCCATAGTAGTTCACACTTGTGCACATGCTCTGCAGCATCTTCAATACCCCTATAGTCTGGTAAGTGCAAAGACATCTCAAAAAACACTTGGGGAGGTGGCTGGGGTCCTTGTCCTCCCGATCCAGAGCCTTGGTTCCCTCTAGTGTTTCCTCCTCCACTAGATCCACTGGATCCACCATGTTCTATTCCTCCTGACCCACCAGATCCACCTCCTGTAGTCAGAAAAGGACTAGAAGTGGTCATGCCTAGTGTTCCCAATGTCCCACTGAACTGTGTGCACGCGATGGTTTGTGATATTGTCCCACTACCAGTTGGTATGTCCCTGCACCACTCCCAGATGTGATACCCAAACCTTACGTACTTACACCTTGTCTAAAGATTCCTCCAAATACAGGAATGGCTTGCATAGCCATGGATGTTCCAAATGATAAATTATATCTCCTGGGCATAGATCGGTTACTCCCACTGATACCAACTGGGTTAACAATACTTCTCCCTTGATCTAGAAAACCAAGCACTAGGGGTTGGTTATTAGGTGGGTTCAGATGCACTGATGGCTCTTCTTTCTCCATGTGACAAAATCTCATCAGAAGCTGAAGGGGCCTCTCTCACGTGCATACCAAGATGGGGTAGCACAGACTACTCAGGTTCCACATCCTCTGCATGAACCTCAACTCCTTCCCACAACGTCTACCTCCATAGATCCATCACACTTGTGTCATCTCCCTTTCATGAGCTTCACTATACTTGAGTTGTCTCTCCTCCCTTTCCTTCTCAGCCACAATGTCTGCCATCTTCCTCCACCCTAGCTTCCTCTCCCAGCACTCAGAGAAGCTTAGCCGGCCATGGGAAATGCTTCTAAACTCAAAGTAATGACCAAGAGCTTCATAGCCAAAGGAATAACATGCAAAAATGATCCTCTAGGCTCCCTCAGAAACTCAAACTCAACAACTTCTGGGAAAGAATATGTAGAAATGGTGTATTCAAGAGTATAACTGGTCAACACTCTCTTCCACCAGTGATCAACAACATGCGTCCAAGTCAGATCTGCATCCTGCAGCCTCTGATAGTCATCTTGGGTCCACACACGTGATCTATAGTACCAACTTGATCTGGATGCGTATACTGAAAGCCATTCATATAGTTCTACTGGAAAGCAACAAAAGAATGTCTCATACAACTCATGGTATAGGTTCTCTTCTACCCATCTACGTGCATCGAACTCAGGTCTAGTGCTGAATCTTTGAGAAAACTCATCCTTCACGCTCTTGAACCATGTTTGAACACTTTCTAAGGTCAAACGCTCTATTATCAGGCATTACAAGGGACAAAGATGCATGCCATTTCTCACAACAACTTCAAAAAGAGGTCCCCTGGAAATGAGAACCAAGATGTAGTCATATTTGATACCTTAGACCAATAGTCTAATCCCATGCACGTCGGCCTATCAACTAGTAAGAGCTAGGTGCTCACCTGAGGCATGCGTGGGCACTGAGTCTCTCCTTTATGTGAGTCTTATGAGAATGCATCATCTTATAACAGATATTCAAATGGAAATGAGCAAAAAGAACCATGCCACATTCTAGAATGAGTTGTTATCTTATTGCATCTAGAAAAGAGAAATAACAAGCAACATAAGGAAATGGTTCATACAGAAAGGAAATACATAAGTAGTATACTTCCAAACATAGATGATTTATAACAGAGCATTGTATTCATATTAATAGATTCAATAACCACATTACAATCCCTTGAGGTCATGACAGATCCTCATCTAACTGTGCAAAGAAAAGTCATGCATCAGAGCCATATTATGCTCATCATATTACAAAGAAGAATAAAAACCCATCCCCTAAATGTTACAGAGTTCTTCTAATCCCTAACCCATAACATCCCCATTTAGTTTCTGCAGGGATTCACCTCTCTTTTCTCTCCTCCGCACTCTCTACACTCTCTATACCTATCTCATCTATCTCACCTCCTTTTCTCTTCTATCAGGTGCTTGTATTTATAACCTTAGCACCCACTGCCATGCCTTTCAGAAATTATAGATCGATTACCAAGTGTTGAGGTGGTCCTCCATGGAAGCATTCCTTCTTAGATATGAGCTCTCCACTCCTTATAATGATGTCTTCTGGAACCTTCCATCGCATACCTGGAATATTCCCTTTTTGATCCCACAGTCGCCATTAGGCTAGCACCTTATCCACAAGGGTCATGCTTTTCTCATGTGCTTCCTAGGATGTACTGAATGCGGCTAAGTACAAAACCTATTTTTCCTTACGCACGCATGTCGCATGTTCTACAAAACCCTTCCAGAACACTTCCCTGTGCACCTTCAACCCATGTGCCCTTCTTCAAATATGTACCACACGCCCACATGCCCTCTTGTACTTAGCTGATATTTTGAGGCCCAATAAAACTTGAGCATGCACAACCTTGCAATGAATATCTCAAAGCCAGGATATGTATACAAGTTACTGCTATCCCAAATTTTCCCCTGGAAAGTTTGTTCAGAACAAGCCTTACACATAAAGAAAACATGAAGGGAAATGTTTCAGACCCGCGAGCTCACATTCTAGGATGACAAACAGGTTACAGGTGGGCTCAGAAATGAATTGGGCAGTGCTGCAAGAGAGGTCAGGAGAAAGAAATGAAAAATGGCAAGGATCTAAAGTTTCTGGGCTTGAAAAAATAGTTCGGAAAAGAGTCTAAAATTGACTAAGTATGAAGAAGCAAGCAGAGGAAGCCACATGTCCTAACAATGCTGATTCAAGGGTCAAATAGAGAAAAGGTTTCCAAATGAGTGCAAGATTGACACGTGTCCCAAAGTCTAAAAGTAAGAGGGACAGTTGAAAAATACATAGATAAGTGGAGGACGAACAAGTGTCAACTCGATGCTCCTCCAAAGGAAAAACTTTGGGTTGGGTTTTCAAGCAAGTGCGGTGCCTCCACATGTTATATCAAGAGGGGCATATCTTTCAACTCAGGGCTTGAAATATTACAAATCTGACACCATTGGAAAGATCTCGGCCTCACCTATGCCATGGAGGTCTGAGACTTTAATTTTGAGGAGGTTAGGTAAAGGAAAATGGAGGAAACATCTTTGGGCCTTCAATGCAGGATCCATCTGTCTCAACAACCAGATTGGATTTGATCTGTTTCCGTTGTTTCCTCTTCCTTCAAGGCACTGAACCAAGGATCGATGCAGTAAAGATGGATTTGGGGGCATATTTTATCTAAAGCATTAACAACAGTGGTTGAACTTTAACCTGCTTTTCCTACTTCTCTCTCTCTTTCTTCTCTATGATCAAATCTATAAATACAGGGGCAAGGATTCATTGTAAAGTTGTTGTTCATTCTTCTTCCCTGCCCCCCTCTCTCTTTCTTCTCCAGGGTCGAATGTGGAGTTTAAGCCTCCTCCCTTGGCTTTGTAATGGAATTTTCTTGCCTCTTTCCCATTAATGGTGTACTGTGTGAACTCCTGGAGAAATAAAATCTATTTTGTGATGCATTTTGTCCATCCTTTTCTCATTTTTTTGTCTCTTCTCGCCTCTCACCATTGCAGGGTATACTGTGCATATCTCTGATGTCCATTGCAGGTTTTGGGAGCTATGTTTAAGGGGTTTGAAATGGTGTTCTGTGTGAACTTTATCCTTGGTCTGTGATGCATCTGTCCATCCTCTCCATTTCTCACCTCTCTCCATTTCAGGTAGTTGGGTTTGTGATCAGCAGTTCCCTTTTCTCGGTTGCTATCACCTATGTAGTGTAGGATTTCTTTATTTTCATGCTCTCTCTCTCTCTCTCTCTCCTTGGTCCCTTGGAATTGTTAGATTAGGAGTAGATAGTCACATTTCCTTCCTTAGAAGTAGTTTAGTGCTAGGATTAGGAAGAGGAACCAGCCTTCTCTGGAGGATCATTCCAATTTGCAAGTCCCAAAGCTTGGGGAATGATCCAATGTTATGCAAATCACACCAAATGACCCTATCCTTAGAAAAGTAGATCCATAACTCATTTGGGGGTGTTATGATTTCACACTAACAGTTTTGGCATGCCCGACTGGGATAGGTATGAAGCACCTTACCACTTCACTTCATCAGGTTCGATGTGCTCTTGGTGAAGATTTCAAACTTTGGAGGCACATTCAAGCACATCTCGAGAATCCATTCTCTGAGTTCCAGACCTTTTCCATCCATTTTCACTCATTTCATCCATTTTCTTCTTCCATCTCTTTCATTTTCTCCCATTCCATGAACTTGTGCAATCATGACTTCATTCCCTTCATGGAACTCACACTTACAGCAGCAATACAATCCACCTCCAATGTATTTCCCAACTCCTCCAGATCAGCATTATAATCAGATCCAGGACCATTATGCTTACCCATATGAGCAATGTCAAAACTAGTTCAACTATGAAGCTTACCAAGGACAAGGGGACACATATGATGGTGATAGTTATGTAGAGGATGCTGGTCTATTGGAGAAGATTCAAAAAATGGAGGTTGGCATGGTTCAATTTAGGGCAACAGCTCAAATGAAGGCATTTCATAATTGGTTGCAGGGCACCTTGTCCATGGGAAGGCCCTTTTCCAAGACACTACAACCCTCAGGAGAAGCTAGACTTCATGATTGGAATGCTGCCCCAACTTGCACAGTGGATTGAGGACATTGGGGCTTATGAGAAAAGTGCAGGACAACCTTGTCAATGGGTAAGTCAATCACCAGCTCCTTGCCTTTCATTTTCTCTCCCTCAATATTTATCATTTTGACAGAGGCAAGAGTCAAGCTTCCCATCTACTGCTGCCCCAAATGTTAATTCCTTTTCTCCATCTACTAGTCTTCCATCCCAACTTTGTTTCTCTGCCCTTTTCCCTTCCAAATCCAATTCCCCTCTACAAGAGCCAAAAGAAATGCCTTCCCCTCCACCACAAACAAGGAAACAACTAGTGGAGACCCCACCCACCACTCCTCTTGCCTTCCCAAGTCCATGTTGGGAAGAGACTCCAAAAACCAGCCAAGGAGAACATCAAACAGAGGAACCCAACAGAGAAGAAATGATAGAAAATCTAAAGAGTTGGGCTGCTAAATTTGAGTTTTCAAAGGTTCCCTTGTTGGTTAAGCCTATGGAGGAGGATGAGGTCAAGCCACAAGTGGTGGAAGCTCCAGCTACAACACAAGCAGGGGAGGAAGGAGCTACTCCTAATCCAAAAGAAGAGGAGTACATTCTGGCTGTGGAGGAGGACCATATAGTTTCAGAGGCTCCAAGTGTGGAGCAGGCCATAGAAGAACCTTCAGTTCTTCCTCCCACTTCATCCCCTTCAAGCTCTGATGTTGAGGAAGAGTTTGATCTTTCAAACTTCATGTTTGAGGATGAAGGGAACCATGGTGAGTCAATTGTAGATCAAGAGGACACCATGAAGGAGGTTGAGCACCTGCAGCAGGACAACAAGGAGGCAAATTACCTGTCTGACTTGGAGGATTGCCTTGATGGAGGGGAACCCATGGAGATCACATCATTTTTTCCTCCATCTCTCACATCCCAAGAACATGAGCCTTCTGCCATGGAGGAGAACATCCAAAGAACAACAGCCTACACTTCATAACAGCCCTCTGGAACCAAGATTGGAAGACATGACTCTCCCATGTTCTTCACAGGAGAAGGAAGAGAAAAAGCAGGAAGATGTCGTCATCCCTCTCACACCATCCATCCAAGAAGGTCCACAAGAAGACTCCATTTTTGGAGTTGAATTTCAGAGAAATGGGCACATCCAAAGGATCAAACCATGCCCAATCAGGTACTTGGCTTCATTGGAGCCAAAGGAGAAACCAAAACCAGTCATGCCTACTTCAGGGCATGAGGATGAGCATCAAAGTACCAAGGGTCATCATCAACACCTCCAGAAGTCTGATGCAAGTCATCTTAAGAGATGTATTTTCCATTAATGTTGATACCTTGATGATTTGGGTGGAGGACCAGCTTATTGTCAGTTTTTCACTCATCCAACCAGCCATGTTCAGTGCCAAATCAGTTGCATGGCTGCCATTTTTGAGGAAGGGAAGCTATTTCTCCCTGCCAGTTGCATTATTTGTTTGAGCTCCCTTTGCTCTTGGTTAGAGTAGTGTAGGTAGGTTTGTTTTCAGCAGAAGAAGTGATTTTTCACACTCTGCATGTTCCATTTAGAGCATGTATGATTTTCAGTTTGTACATAGTTTTTGGTGCTATTGCTCTTGCACAATGCATTTCAGTTGGCTTTTGGTGAAGTCCAACTTCAAGTTTCAGTGGGTTTCCAAGAGGCTCAGAGGTCAGAATTTCAGAGTTCATATCAGAATCAGTTTATAAGGCTGGACTCCATGCCCAATGGATGCTTCAAGGCCACTAGTCTCTTTCATCTAGCAGGCAGATGTCCTCGTGAGTTGCCAAATTGTTATCCCAAATTTTCCCCCATAAAGTTTGGTCAGAACAAGCCTTACACATAAAGAAAACATTCGACCCTAGGCAAAGGGAAAAATTTCAGACCCATGAGCTCACATTCTAGGATGAAAGGATAGGTTACATGTGGGTTCAGAAATGAAGGGGTAGTGCCGCAAGAGAAGCCAGGAGAAAGAAAGGAAAAATGGAAAGGATCCAAAGTTTTTGGGCTCGAAAACAGTTCGGGAAAGAGTCTAAAACTGACTAAGTATGAAGAAGCAAGCGGAGGAAGCCACGTGTCCTAATGGCGCTGATTCAAGGGTCAAATAGAGAAAAGGTTTCCAAATGAGTTCCAGATTGACGCATGTCCCAGAGTCTAAAAGTAAGAGGGACCGTT
This sequence comes from Taxus chinensis, assembly GCA_019776745.2. NCBI lineage: Eukaryota > Viridiplantae > Streptophyta > Pinopsida > Cupressales > Taxaceae > Taxus > Taxus chinensis. The sequence continues at coordinate 1,274,924 of JAHRHJ020003477.1, forward strand.
GAAAAGTCCACAGATAAGCGGAGGATGACATGTGTCAACTCGACACTCCTCCAAAGGAAAACTTTGGGTTCAGGTTTTCAAGCAAGTGTGGTGCCTCCACGTGTTATATCAAGAGGGGCATATCTTTTGACTCAGGGCTTGAAATATCATGAATCTAACACCATTGGAAAGATCTCCGCCTCACCTACGCCATGGAGGTCTGATAATTTAATTTTAAGGAGGTTAGGTAAAGGAAAATGGAGGAAATGTCTTCGGCCTTCAATGCAGGATCCATCTATCTCAACAACCAGATGGATTCGATCTGTTTCCATTTCCTCTTCCTTCAAGGTGCCAAACCAAGGATTGATGCAATAAAGATGGATTTGGGGGCATATTTTATCAGAAGCATTAACAGCAGTGCTTGAAATTCAACCTACTTTTCCCGCTTCTCTCTCTCTTTCTTCTCTCAAGTTGATCAAATCTATAAATACATGGGTAGGATTCATTATAAATTTTTTGTTCATTCTTCTTCCCTGCCCCCCTCTCTCTTTCTTCTCTAGGGTCAAATGTGGAGTTTAAGCCTCCTCCCTTGGCTTTGTAATGGAATTTTCTTGCCTCTTTCCCATTAATGGTGTACTGTGTGAACTCCTGGAGCAATAAAATCTGTTTCGTGATGTGTTTTGTCCATCCTTTGCTCATTTTGTTGTCTCTTCTCACCTCTCACCATTGCAGGGTATACTGTGCATATCTCTGATGTCCATTACAGGTTTTGGGAGATGTGTTTAAGGGGTTTGAAATGGTGTTCTGTGTGAACTTTATCCTTGGTCTGTGATGCATCTATCCATCCTCTCCATTGCTCACCTCTCTCCATTTCAGGCAGTTGGGTTTGTGATCAGCAGTTCCCTTTTCTCGGTGCTATCACCTCTGTAGTGTAGGATTTATTTATTTTCATGCTCTCTCTCTCTCTCTCCTTGGTCCCTTAGAATTATTAGATTAGGAGTAGATTAGTTGTCATTTCCTTACTTAGTGAGTAGCTTTAGCAGGTAGGATTAGGAAGAGGAACCAGCCTTCTCTGGAGGATCATTCCCATTTGCAAGTCCTACAACTTGGGGAATGATCCAATGTTATGAAAATCACACCAAATGACCCTACCTTAGGAAACCAAATCCATAACCCATTTGGGGGTGTTATGATTTCACACTAACAGTTTCCTTTTGAAAAGTTCAAGCACACCCGGTGGGTGGGGAGGTTTGATAGCACCTTACCACCTCATCTTAACAGGTTGATGTGGTACCTGTTAAGGGTCATCCTTTTGCAAGGAAAATACAAGCACATTGAAAAAACTCCAATCTGTGTCAAAAACTGGAGGTTCTTGAGTTGTAGAAATTATTTTCTTTTCTAGTCCATTTCCACTTATTTGATTAATCCATTTTCTTCACACCATATCTTTCACTTTCTCCCATTCCATGAGGACTCTTTTCATAGGTTCATGACTTGATACCCTTCAAACTCACACTTGGAACAAGAGCAATAGTGGTAGGACTCACCTCTAATTATCTTCATAAACTTTCCTCCGAATCAACTTATGATATGATTCAAAATCCACTAAGATGAGTTTTCTATATTTTTGGGGTTGTGTTATGGCACAATAGCAACACCCCCCAAATGAGATAGTTTGGACATAGGATAAAAATATCAGGAACAAAGATATGCATAACATGGAGCTATCCTGAGTGTGGGACATTGCGAAATGAGATAGCTCTCAAAAGAGAAGGCTAGCACGGTTCCTTCTCCTAACCTACCTATCACAAACTACTCCAAGTGTAGGAAACCACTAACTAATCCTCATCTAATACTTCCAAGGGTACATGGAAATAAGGATTGCATGAAAGAAACCTACACTAAGAGTGGTGATACACCAAGAAAGGAGTGCCAATCACTCTTCCCAACCCTGAGCAAAATGGAGAAAGGGTGAATCTTGGGGAGGTTGGACAATGCAACACAAACCCAATTCCACCAATGCATTATCAGGGAGGCTAAACTACAACACAAACCTGAAATGCAAACAATCTTCATTTCTCTGGTAAACACCCATATCCTGCAATAACATGAAATATGCACAGGAAACTTTTCCCTAATGAATGAGAGTCCCCCTAATGAGAGACACAAAAATCATGCAATCTTTAAAAAAACTAACAGGAAAAACTAATTTTTATTCCATGAAATATACACAGTACATTGCATGTGGGAAGAGGCATGAAGCCATTACAAGAGTTTGAGGAAGGCTTGAAGCCCCAAGAAGAATGGGGTGCATGGGAGAGAAAAAATGATCAACCACCTTTTGCACATGCAAACCCCTTACATTTTATAGAGGAAGAAAATGAGGAGAGAGAGAGAGAAGGAAAATCCAAAAATGCACTCCAATCTCCTGCAAAATCCATCATTGTCCTTGCAGGAGTGATGGGCCAAGTCTGCCAAGCCCATACTCCATTGTACCTTGCTTGTTGGGGAAGAAAAGGAGCCCATACCTCATCATTTTGGGTAGGTGAGAAAGCCATTGGAAACCACTTCCTCTAAAATGGCAGACTGTAGTTCCACATTTTGAAATACTTAATTTATTAAAATTAAGAAATCCAGTCGTAGTTGTGTAGAGGACACTGAGAGCTTTCCAAAAAGTCCTGATTTTGTGTCAAATCTGAGCTTCCAGTCAAAATTTATGGCCATCTGAAGATGAGGGTGCCATTCTGCAATAAATGTGAGTGGTTCACATCTACCTTTTTCGGACTCCAAACTTGCAACGCACCCTCTGAAAATCCAAAATTTTGGACTTTCAGGATTCGGAACTTTAGACATTTTGATTTCAAATTTTGAGTTATTGTTCATTGCTCTGAGCTTGTGAAACCTCCGAAACCTCAAAGTCCAAAATTCAGAACTTTGGGTTTCAGACTCCGATTTTCTGGGGTGAGAACTGAAGGATTCGGGAAGATGGAAATCCCTGAAGTCACAAATTCGGACTTCAGGTTTTAGACCGCTTTGTGTTTTTCAAGGGTTTTCATAATTTTCCATTATTTGGTTTCATTTTAGTTTTGGGCATATTCGGAACATCCCGTATTCAGGTTTTACTTCATACCTTTCCCAATCATGAACATGGCTTGACCCTATTTAGCCAACTCCAAAAGCCCAAAGTTCGAAGTCATGAATTTTGGACTTTAAGGACTTAGTCCAATACATCAAAGTCAGACTTTTCTTCTAAACCAGAAGTCCCTTTTTTTGCATCTTGAGGCTTTCAACGCCAAGTCCCCAAATTTTGCTTCGACCTACCTCCGAATGACCACTCCTCCGAAGTCTAAATTTTAGACTTCAGAATTTCTTCATACTGGCAGACTATATTTAGTGTCAAATTCCTCTGCAATGTGCTTGGCCCTCTTTAACCTTTTCAGCCAATCCCAAAATGTGAGCTCCCATGATTGAATCAATCCTTCATTTTCTCTCTGCGAGGTCATGTTTGTCCAATTTTACCTGAGGGGCAAAATTGGATAACAATTTGGCGACTCATGGGGTCACCTGCCTGCTAGGTGAAAGATCAGTTGCCTTGAAGTATCCATTGGGCATGGAGTTATAAATGATAGCCTGATATTGATCTTAACTACTTAAACTTGAAAACTTGCAACTGCATTGACTGAACCTACTTCAAAATCACTTGCACTCTCAATTTTCATAAGAAAATATTAAAAATGAGATTTGTGAGAGTAGAAAATATTCTTGACCTAGAGTTTTCACCTATTTCCTTATGAAAAAATGTGTAGACTCAGGGTCAGATCTGTCCCAAAACCTGATTTTAGTTTCTCTGCATTTTACTTAGATTTTGAAAATTTCCAATTAGTTCCTACAAGTATGAACTTCTTCCATGCAAAGAGGCCTACCATGACACCATATATTGTGTTAGAGCAACCACGAACCAAAAGCTATGTACAAAATTACAAATCATACATGCCTAAGTAGACATGCAAAGTGTGCCTTAGCACTTGTTATGCTGAAAACAACACTACTCTTACCCTACACTAACCAGAAGCAAAGGAGGCTTCAAACAAATCCCGCCACTGGTAGTGCAAAGGAGTTTCCTTTTCTCAAGACTAGCAACCATGTAAATGATTTGACGTTGATCATGGTTGTGCAGATGAGTGAAAAACTGTCATAGTAGACCGAACCTCTCACCCATATCATCAAGATATAAATTGGAAACCAAACAAACACCTATTCAGAATGATTCACATGGGATTCTTGGATCCATCTTGTAGTTGATGTAGCTGATCCTTGACACTTGAGAGTTCACCCTCATGTTCGGAAGTGAACATGACCAGTTGTGGAAACTTTGGTTTTAGCTCCAACGAAGCTAAGTATTTGATAGGGCATGGCCTTAATTGCCGAAGATGAACTGCTCTGAGAATTTCAATAAGAAAATCTTTAAGCAAGAATTTCCTGGAAAAGGTGACTGTCTATGATTCATGATTTCTTTCTCTTCCCACATCTACAAACAACTGAAGTGTCACCTTGGTGAAAGGTATGGAAGAAATAATTTCCTCATGCTCTTTTCCCTTCATGGTAATGTCAAAATCCTTCTTGTTCAACATGCTCTTTGTAAGATTAAATTCCTCTAATATTGGCTCAAGAGAACTCTTATGAAGGATAGGCTACCCTTGCATGTGCTCCACTATGGAAATGGGATCTTTTTCTTGGAAGGTAGATGATGGAGGAGAAAATGATGTGATCTCAACAGGATCCTCTTCATTGAAATAATCCTCCAAGTTTGACAGATAATCTGCCTCCTTATTGTCTTGCTTTGTCGGCTCAACCTCCTCCATAGAGGGAGCATGCTCCTCTTCTTTTGGATTTGGAGTTATTCCTTCCTCCCCTCCTGCTGATTTTGCAACTTGTGTATGATCAACATTTTGTGAAAGTAAAGTGCTGCTGTGAATGATGCATTCTAAACACTCTGATTGTTGATTATCCTCAACATGTTCTTGCTCAGCAACTATTGCAACCGAATGAGTCTTTGCCACCTGCTCTTACCCAACCTTCGCCTCCTCCAAAGGCTTGACCAATAGAGGAATTTTTTCAATTCTGAGCTTTTCTTACCAGTTCTTCAAAAATTGAATTATTTCTCCTTTGCTTGGGCTCCTTCCTGTTGTTGCTGCCTTCTTGACTAGTTTTTTGAGTTTCGTCCCTGCATGGATTTGGTGAAGTGAGAGGATTATTGGGTTGAGTTTCCCAATAGGTGATTTTTTTTGGTGGTGGAGATGGTGGGAGGGTTTTACAAATTTTCTCCTGTAGAGGGGATTGTTTTTTGGAAGGGCATCTATCCATCCTCTCCATTTCTCACCTCTCTCCAAGAGGATAGATGAACTGAGATGAGATGGAAGGGTGGAAGATGGAGAAGTGGAATCCACAATAGGTGCAACAAATGGGAAACTTAGGAATTGATGTTTGGGTTGAAATGATACTGATTGGGGCGAAGGAAAAGAACTATGAGAGTGTAATTCAGGGGTCTCTTATAGACAAGGTTGACTTGCATATAGCGTTCAATGTTCTTGATCCATCCTTCTAGTTGGGGTAACATATCAACATTGAAGTTTAGTTTATCTTGCGAGCTAAGATAATATGGAAAGGGGCCTTCCCATGGACAAGGGGCCTTGAATCCGATCTTGAATGCCTTCATTTGGGCTGAAATCACCTAGAATGCACCATACTAGCCATTAGTTTGAGGATCTTCATTTGTAACTCCGCATCTCCGGGGGAAGAATGTCCTTTGAAATCTGCATTCCTTCCCTCCAATAGTTGGATAGTTTGGAATATAGCCAAACTGATTTGTGTCTTAGTCGTTGGGGTATGCTGACTACTGATTCCCATAATAATATGGATCTAGAGATGGCTGACATCACCTTGGAGATGAAATTTTCAACTCAGAAGGAGAGTTGCGTTGATATGGCCGATGTCTTAGATTAGAATCCCATGATGCAAATGAAGCCATGATTGCACAACCTCATGAAATGGAAGAAAATGACATTCATTATTTATTCCTTGAACAATTAAACTAGGATTTAATAATTTTTTTAAATTGATAAGCTTAAGAGGAGGTTTTTTGAAAGGTAGTGTAATCATTTTACAATCCCAAAAGATTACTATTAAACTTTACAAGTCTCAAATAAAAATGATGAACATAGTATGAAACAAGGGTGAAAGAGATCCATAACTAATAAAATGTGAAATGATCTAGCAATTGACAACTAACTTGTATCAAAGTAAATAATCTTCCATGACACAAATATTTCTCTATTTGTATAAATATGTTAGTATTTCCAACCCTTTTTTAATGTTGGATCTATTTCTATGGATTTTGATTTAAAATATCCATCTTTTCTAAAATTTCACCTCCTGATCCATGTTCCAAGTGATTCTTTAGTGATACCATGCTGATTTATCATATTGAATGCTCTTACTCACAATTCTATTTTCATTAAAATAAATATAAGGAGATAAAATAAATAATAAGATATATTTGATAGATTTAGAAGAAAAAAGTAATGAAAACTTTGAAAATATATAGATATCATGTTCTTAGTTCAACAAGGAATGCATACAAGGTATCACATGTGTGAGAGGAATCTAATAAGGAACACAAATAAACTATGTCCTCCAATACAATAATCAAAAATATAAAATGGTAATGAAAAAAGAGTATATGGATAATGAAGATTGTTCTAATGATGAATTGAATTTTCTATTATATGCAAGTTCAATTTAGCATTGGCACCATATGTTTCAACCATAGATTATTTTTTCTATATAAATATATATTCTTGATTCATTGTGTTTAAGGACTTACTTGATTTTCAAGACCTTCTAGATCCCCTATTCACCTATGATATGAAAAATGGAAAGTGGAGTGTGATGTCCATTCATTTACACAACTACTTATAAAGTCTCCAAATGCAACGATTCATTTTTTTTTCCTCATACCACATACCTTCTAAGTGATTTAGTGTGAATATGACTATAATTCCCATAACCCAAATCCATGATGAATAAAATTATACTCTTATAGATTTCTAATTATCCATGCATACATGTTGAAGTTTTTATGACAGTTAAAATAAAATGTTAATGCTTATGAGTGACATGTAAAGATGATATGGCTACCTAAGGAATATACATAATGGGTGAATAGAAAACTACAACATAAGGTTTTAAATATGTTTGATTGAAAAAATCTCTATTAATAGAAAAAGTAAAGTACAATACTAACTTGGTTTTAATTTTTTTAAAGTATTAAAAAAATACAAGCTATAATAAATGAAAAAAATAAAATCTTGCTCCATGCAATTGGTAATAAATGTAAAATGAGTGGGATTTACTAACTATAATGATTAATAAAAGTAGCCAATTTGTGATAAAATATTAAAATATTAAAAAGAAGGATTTCATACTATTTCAATACTTGGAAAAATATGGTTACAAAAATATGGGAGAATTGAGAATAAAGCATAGGTAATTTAGAAACCTTAGAGCTAGAGATTTCCACTCCTAAGATAGTATTGGATAATGATTCAAATAAAATAAAGTGATGGAATCACAATATAATATCATATGTGCCTTATGTGTAAGGAGATTTTTCACACATCCCATACAAATTTTCCTATTACTGTGATGTTCAACAATACATTCAATCCAAACAAGAAGAGATAAACCACCAAAAATGGAGTTGGATAAAAAATATTTGGTTAAAGTGAATCCACATATAGAGAAGTAAAAATGGAAGGCTAAAAAAGGTAATTTCATGCATGCAACTAGATGTCTGATGTACTTTACCTATTTTCTCTAGGTAGTGAAAACAATTAAAATATTACTTATTCAAATATATAAAAAAATTACATATATGGAGAACACATACCCAATAACAGAGTAGGTAATAAAAAAAATCACGGGGTTGATGAGAGATGTGAATAAAATGTATAGATTAAACAAGAAAGGTAAAGTTATGGGAAATAATATTACAAGGTTATTGAAGACAATTTTTAAAAGAGTCCTAATATCAATAGGAAACATCCCAAAGGAAAACTTGAGATAAGTAGCTAAGGAGGTTGCATGGAAATTCAACGACACCAAGAGAGATGATGCCACACATTCCAAGAATACTAAAATTTCATATGAAATGGTGGAAATTGAATTCAAATATAACCTTTGTGAGATTATTCTTCAATAATTCAATGATGATTGATAGAAGATGAAGAAAGATAAACATGATTTATGTTATGGATCCTTACTAACGTTTCTAGAAATATAATTTATGAAAATAATGTGCGTAATCAAAATTAGTTTAGAAAAAATATAGACCAATATGTACCTAAATGAACGAACATATTAAAACTATGAAAACTAAAGATGCCCTTTTGACAAAAAGGGAAAGACCACAATTTTTTAAACTATTAGAGTAGGTTTGAGAAAGAAATAAAAGGAAAGTACAAGAGAGTTAATATTTCTTCCTCAATAAGCCATTAAAAAGAGGATGCAAGTAACAAGAAAAATACCCATGCTAAAGCGTAGAAATAAGTTTTTCTCTTAGATACCAAAGATGTAAGAAATTATAGAAGACCATAAGGACGATACTTAAATTTCACATAATGATGAAGAATCTTGATGTTATTTTAACCTTATTAGTGTTGAGGATGAACCTCTAAAATAAGGAGGTACACTTATGGAAAAATCTAGGGTAGGGGTGGATTATACAATGTAGGTAGTGTTGTTGCAGAATCACAGCACCCTTGAAATATAGAACCTGATAGGTTGAGATCCTCAATGTGACTACACAACAAGAAGCTTCTCTGAAAGTGTGGGACTTTGTGAGTCGAGAGAGCTCTCTAGATGAAGGTTGGCTCCTATTCGTCTATTCAGGTGCACACGTTCAAATTGCAGAGGGTATATCCTAAATCCTATTCTACCTTACCAAGGAGACATGGTTAAGGGAATACAAGAAATAAAACCCAATCTAATAGAGGTGATACACCAAAGGAATCATGAACACTTGTAATTATTTTAAACACAAACCATTAAAATGTAAAATAATATCCATGCACAGATGACCAAGATTGCAATGAGGGATCAGGAAGAAATAATAAAGCATAAGAGGGGATTGAAATCATCCACAGACTTATTCTATTGCTCCAAGAATAGATACAGTGCATTACAACAGCCAATAGGAAGAAATTACATTACAATTTAGATAAAGGGGTTTAAGACTCCATGAATTCGAATACAGCGTAGAGAAAAGGGAGGGCACAAAGAAAGAATGTCCATCCTTTACAATGAGCCAAACTCTCATCTGTATAGATGCAGTGAAGATAAGAGGAGAGAAGAGGAGGGAAACCTAAATTGGAGCTCACCTACTAGCCATCAATGCCCCTGCAAATCCTCCCACAATCTGTTGAGTCCATCACTCTATATATGTTCCACATATTGAAGAAGGAAGAATGGCGGATCAAATTGAATATTAATGTTGGAGCAATCGGATTGCATATTAATGGCATGAAGGTGATTTCCTATTTTCACCCAGATAACCTCGTCAAAATTAAATTTTTAGGTTTTCATGGCGTAGACGAGGTTGAGACCTTTCCAATGATACCAAATTTGTTGGGTTTCTATACCAAAATGGCAAAAACCAATTTAGCAAAACAGGTCCACGGGCCTGAAATTCACTTTGGGCCTTTTGGCACAAAAAAATACAAAAAATGCAAAAAATGTCCCGCAACCCTGCAATTCACTTTTTGCCAAAAAACCATCCTCGGGCCCACCGGTCCGCATTTTCCATTTGGGAAAAAAGTCTCTCCCAGTCCCGTTGGCCCGCATCTGGCAAAAAATCATTCCAAGGTTCGCCTTCCCACACGTAGTTTATGCCTCACACGTGGCTTTTCAGGGCATTGGTGGAGGTGTGGCTCATTTTTACACTTTATGCCTTCTAAGGCCAAAAGTTAAAATTTCCCCCAGTAACCCACCTTCTTACCTTGACTTGAGACATGGCCATGTGTAGACCATGTGCTTGTTTGGGGACCGCTTTTAGACTTTATTTTTGAAGTTACGCCGAAAGACATGTGGCTCCTTCCATGGCTTTTCTCTGTTTCTTTGTGTTTTAGCCAAGTCCTTTTTCTGTTGGGGCCATTTTTCTAACTCGAGACACATGGAGGATCAGTGCTTGTTTGGGATTGTCCCTCTGGATTCTACCTTTGAGGCACGTGGAGGCTTATACTGACCTTTCTATACTCAATTGATTTAAATGGCCATTGTTTCCCCCATTTCAGACTTTGGACACGTGGAAGCCTCGAACTCATCTGAGTCTCTTCTTGGAGCCATGCCTTCAAAATTACATGGATTGGACACATGGAGGCCTCCACAACTTAGCTCTGTTTCTTTTATACTTAGTCAATTTGGGCCTGCTGCCTTTTCTTGGTCCCAGATTCCATGGTGAGCTAGCGCATGTTTGAGACTTCACTCTTTGAATCCATCCTTGGTGTTTCACCAATGAGACACGTGGAGGACTCCGCCAATCCTCTTATACTTAGCTGATTTGAGGCCTCGAGTGAACACTTCTTTATCAGGTTCTAGGACACATGGAAGCTCTGCACTCATTTGGAGACCCACCTTTAGATTTACCTTTGAATTTGCATGGAAGAGACAAATGGTATCCTCCACTGCTCTGAAGAATTTTCAACATCCGGTGTAACTATTGGGGCTTTAGACACGTGGAGGGATAGCGCTAGTTTGGGGAACCTCCCTCAGAGTTTATCTTTAAAGATGCGTTGAGTTGACACATGGTAACTTCCATGGCTCTGCCCCATTTTGAATTTTCAAATGTCGACTCTTTCCCTTCTCGGACCTGAGATGCGTGGAGGCTTGGCACTTGTTCGATTCTCCATATTTTTCTTCGCCCCTTGAAGGTGCACTGAAGAGACATGTGGAGGCTTCCTCTAGTTCTTCTATACTTAGTTGATTTGGTGGTTCAACTTTTAGTTTTTCCCCCCTCTTTTGACTCCTAGCCACGTTGTGAGCCTATTTTCATTTGGGGTCTCCGTTTTGGATTCTATCCTTAGATTTGCGCCAAGCTGACACATGGAACCTTCCGTGAGTCCATTTATACTTGGGTAGTTTGCACCTTGAGTTAAATCATATGTAAATTACGAAACTTCAAGCCCCTTGATTTGATCTTCTTCTATCAAGCTCTGATTTCCTTGACATCATTTGGCCCCATTTTCTGACCCTGCTCCTCCATTTCGTGTTTTCCTACTCCTCGCATTTAGCATCGATTATCAGATTTGAAATGTGTCTCGCATGATAGAGCGAACCCATATATTTTTTTGTGCAGGTTCATGTTTGATTAATTTTTCTGGGGGGAAAAATTGAGATATCAATTAGCAACTCACGAGGACATCTTCCTACTACATGAAGAGACCAGTAGCCTTCAAGCATCCATTGGGCATGTAGTCAAGGATGATAGTCTGATACTAATCCTTTTTTTCTTTGAAACTTCTCCCCAATTTCCTGCATCCTACTGACCCTAACCTTGCCCCACTGGGGCTTTACCTATCCCTGAAAATGGACTCCCTTGAAAATGATTGTAATTGTTTTGTATTTAGTTCATTTGAGATTAGCAACTATTACAAACAACTATGGGTCTCTCTGTTGCTTAGCATATGGTACCTCCAGAGCAATATGAATCAAAACTTATATACAAATACTAAATCATATATGCCTCAAATAAGACATGCAGAGTGTGCAAAAGCACTTCTTCTGCTAAAAACAAACCTAAACTATAACAAGACAATGTGCATATGCACTAAGAGGAATAAAACCTACTGCTACCCTACACTACACTAACAAAGAGACAAGCAATTTCAAATGAAAAATAATATCGGCAACTCAATGTAGTTTTCCCCTTCTAATAATTTGTAGCCATGAAGATGATTTGGAACTGGATCTAGCTATTGGTATGAGTGAAAAACTAACAATAGGCAAATCCTCCACCCAAATCATCAAGGTATCAACAAGAAACAAGACAAATACCTCTTTTAGTTTCTTTGTATTTAGATTGAAGAGGTATTGCAGTTTATCCTTAGTACTTTGAAGCTCATCCTCATGCTAAGGAGTAAGTATGACTGGTTTTGGCTTCTCCCTTCGCTCTAATGAAACCAAGTATATGATTGTGCAAGGTCTAGTCCTTTGAATTTACCCTGTCAACACCAATCCGGCACTATGATAATTCTTCACCGGAAACTCCTCGTGCTATGATTATTTACTAATGCACAACTTTTAGTTTGGTGGATGTAATCTGGAAACACAACAACAAACATAACACAAGAATACCATAGACTATGATAAGAAGGAATGATGAAAAATCTGAAATATAAGTGTAAATTATAATATCAGCATGAAAGTGTTACAATCTCACCCATGAGGTACTTCAAGTGTTATTAACTTCACTTGCCTTCCAATAATAACTATGGGAGAAACTTCACAATTACACCTCTTAATGGCTTTTTTAAAACACACCTTCAAAACAATGGCTTCCTTTACACACTTACTCATACAATATTTCTCACTACTTCCTTCTATGCTAAATGAGGGGGGTGGCCTCTCTATTTATAGAAATTCTAGGCTTATCCATCTTATCTCTAAGATAGAATAAGAAATATACTCTGACGAATCATATTACATACCTTAACTCTTATCTGTACATGTAAGCTTATCTTTTAAGATAAGATAAACCTTATCATTTCACATGGGTTCCACATTTCTAGACTTTTTACACACAAAATACACAAAATATTTATGACCTCACTCCTTGTCCTTATTACCAATATAATATTTCTAATTCCTAATCATGTAGAGCCTACTTCTCTACTTACCCTAACTTTGACATTTTAACATTATCGGACCACTTACGACAAATATTTACTTTTTACCACAACATTCCTTTTGTACTTTGACTGTTACCATACTCTACTTTATTGGTGGCACCGTACTGACGGCGCCGTTACCTTCTATTGGACACCACTACTAATTATACTTAACAACATCATATTCCTAATACATACATTAATAAAATAGAAATTACGGAGGAAAATTTTAATGTCAACATTTTCCCCCTTCCTAGCTTCTACTCTACTCCATCTTAAGAGTAGATTCTTATGGACATTCTAAAGCTGGTGCCTAGAAAATATTTAACTTTTTGTGGTTGACCCATTTCATAATGGGAGTACCACCCAATTCCTCTAGTCGGTATGCACCATTTTCATGCACAGCTGTTATTTTGTAGGGCCCCATCCATTTTGGAAGAAATTTTCTCAGTCATCTTTTTTTTAATCTAGAATCATAGACTAGAACCAAGTCATTTACATGAAATGGAGACCAATGGATCTTTTGATCAAAGTGTTCCTTCTGCTTCATTTTATTCTTATATCTTGTATCCTTCGCTATTTCCCTAATTTCCTCTAGCAAATGAAGATGTTCCAACCTTTCTTTTACTAAATCACTTTCATCCATCCATTCGTTTTTCATAACTCTCATAGTGGGAACATCAAACTCAATAGGAATAACTGGATCAATGCCATCAGCTAACTAAAATGGGGAGTATCATGTTGCTGACTTTGATGTTGCCCTATATGCCCACAATGCTGTATGAATCCTTTTATCCCACTTATGTACCTAAAAGGTTGCATCTTTCGCTAGAATTTGACACAACACAAAATTTGTTCATTCCACCTATCTATTTGTGCTTGGATTGTATGTTGTTTCCTTCCTGTGCTTAGTAGAAAATTTATTGACTAGGGATTCTACCACCTCATTAATAAAGTGGCTTCCTTGATCTGTTACAATTCCTAATGGACAACCAAATCTGGTGAGAATGCATTCATATATGAACCTTGCCACTTCATCCATGGAAGTTGTTTTCAATGGCCTAGCTTCAACTCACTTGGTTAAATAATATGTGGCAACTACAATATACTTATTTTGGTGTGGGGTAGTTGGAAGTGGACCTACAATGTCTATTCCTCACTTTTCAAAGGGACCAAGTGGAATAATAGGGCATAATGGAGCTGATGAAGTGTTATGGTTACCATGTGTTTGACAAATATCAAATGTCTTACAATAATTATAACAATCTCTAAAAAGAGTGGGCCAGTGATAAACTACATCCAAGATCCTTCTTGTTGTAAGTTGTCCAGAGAAGTTTCCTCCACATGTACCATTGTGGAATTCTTCTATCAGCTCCTTCCCTTGATCACATCCAACTTCCCTCTTGTACTGTCCATCAGGTCCTACTCGAAATAATACTCCATGCAGAATAGAATATGGATGATTGGATTGAGTAATCTTCCTCTTAGTCTTTGCATTGGCACTATCAGGAAACTTGAATTCATTTAGATAGTTCCAAATATCTATGTATTCACTAGGGATTGTGTCAAGGGATAACAATGCTACATCTGTGAAATCATCATCATCACAAGATGAACCTAAACCATCATAGGCTTGAGAGAGTGCATCTGCATTGACATGCTTCTTTCCTGGCCTATCTATAATATCAAATTCAAATTATTGTAGCAAAATTATCCATCTTGCTATCCTCTTTGATGGGTTAGGCTTATTTACAATATATTTAAGAGCCTGATGATTTGTTACAACTATAAATTTCTACCCTAGCAAGTAATTTCTAAACTTCTTTACAGAAAAAATGATAGCTAGAGCCTCTTTTTTAGTTACATTATAATTTAGCTCAACATTGCTCATTTGTCTGCTCCCAAAGTAAACTAGATGATCATTCCCATTTTCCTCCTTTTGGCTTAGATTACTTCCTAGTGTTGCATCTGAGGCATCACTATACACAATGAATGGATTTCTTCAATCTAGATTCTTTAAAATAGGTGAAGACACCAGGGCTTCCTTCAGTTGTTCAAAAGCTTCATGTGCCTTATTTCCTGGTTCATAAGTAACATCCTTCTTTAAGAACTAGGTTAGTGGCTCTGTAATCTTTAAGAAATTCTTGATGAACCTTCTATAGTAACCCTCATGGCCTAAAAATGATCTCAACTTATTTCTATTCATAGGAAATAGTAACTCTTTGATTTTTAAAACTTTATCAGGATTAGTACCAATACCATCTCTCGATACAACATGCCCAAACAAAAAACCTTTAGAAAATCCAAAGACACACTTTTTAGGGTTTAGTGAGGCTTGTGCTTCATATAACCTTTGAAATGCTATCTCCATCTAGTGCAGGTGGTCCATCTTGCTCCCATAGATGCAAAAATCATCCAAAAATACTCTGATGAAGTTCCCAATGTAGGGTTCAAACACCTTACTCATGGAATTGCTGGAACATTACACAACCCAAAAAGCATAACTCTATAAGCAAATGTTCCCCAAGGAGTGGTGAACGTGGTCTTCAGCTGATCTTTCTATCGTTATACGGACTTGATTGTATCCGCTATATCCATCAGCAAAACTATAGCACTCCTGGCTAGCTACTTCATCCAAGATCTGATCTGAGAATGGAAGAGGGTAATGATCCTTCTTTGTTGCCTTATTGAGCTTCCTGTAATCAACACAAATGTGTAGCTTCCCATTCTTTTTTATTGAGATCACAATGGGAGAAACCCATTCTGAATTCTCCATAGCAAATATGAATCCTGCATCAAGCAACTTATCTATTTCTTCTTTTACAGTCTTGGAAAAATTAGGATTCATTCTATATGGCATTTGCTTTATGGGCTTAGCACCATCTACCAACTCAATAGAATGTTCTACCCAACTTACTTGACGGAGTTCCTTGTAATCAAAAGTGAATAGGTGTATGTACCTTCGAAAGAGCTGGAGGTAGGATTCCTTCTCACTCTCCATCACAACATCACCAATCTTTATTTGTTGGAGACGATCATCAACTTCTTCTTCAGATAATTTTATGGGGTCATGAGTTGGTGTGACTGGAAGGATATCCATGACTGAAACATCAACCTCACTTTCTTCATCTTCAGTGTCCACTTCACTGGTACTAGAGTAATCAGAGGATGTCCAATCATCAGTTTCATCACTTGAATCCACAGGTTCTGCCTTATGATGTCGAGGGATCACGTTTATCTTCACCCTCTCTCTACCACGTCCAAGTGTCATGAAACCTTCATTCCAGTAGTTTCTTGCATGAACTCTCCTTAGCCATGGTCTTCCCAGCAGCATTGGGTATGCAACAGTACCATTTTTCATCACCTGAAAGTCTACCACACATACAACACCCATAACAGATATTGCCACATTTGAAACTACACCTTCTGGTTTAGTTTTTCCCTTATTTAATGACCTTAACATAAGTGTTGAAGGGCGATCAATTTTTAAACCCAACATATTCATTACAGACTCGGTCATTACATTAACTGCAGCACCTCCATCAACTAAGACATCATGAATTGAAATACCATTACATAATACCTCAGCTTGTGGAGCATAGGGATCCGCCTCTGCCTCCAAAACAGGGACCTCAACCTCCTTCCTTCGTCGAGCATTGAGTCCACTTCGCAACTCCCGCCTCTTCTCAGAAGACATAGCCAAGAGTTGACCATATGTAATATTTGCAGGCCTTTTGGACAGATCTTCCAAGATGGAGTATGGTCCTTGCCCCTGTGAAATCAGAAAATCCTGCACACCCAACTTTCTTCTCCTATGTTTCTTACTAGTTTCTTCCTTTCATCTTCTTAGGATCATTTCCATCTTGATTATCTTTTTCTTTCTTTCTTTTTGTTACAAACACATCTACTTCATTATTTCTGCTCTTATCTACTACATCAAAAGAATTCACAGGTGCTTTTCCTTTATCATTATCTCTTGTACCAGATGTAGAAGCTCTATCTGGACAATTATACTTATAATGACCCTTTTTATAACAACCATAACATACAACTTCAGAAATATTTCTTTTTGGACCTCTATCTCCTCCCTGAGAACTAAATTCCTTTCCTTGAAGAAGATTAATAGTTAACTGACCCATCTTTTTGAGCAAATCTTCATACTCAGTAGATGTACTAGGAGAAATATTTGTGCTCACCGAGAGTGGTTGTGGATTCTGGACCAAAGGTGCTGGTGTAGGCTCTACTTTAGCAACAATTTCTTTGGGCTCCTCTTCCATGCTTTCTTCTTGCCTTCTTGCAATCTCCTTTGCTTGTTCAATGGTAGCTGGGCGGTCATACTTCACTCGTTGTCTGATCTCTGGCTTCATCCCAAGAATGAAGTGCTTACAGAGGAGATTATCCACGCCATTCATCAACCCATCCACTAATCCTTCCTTCTGGATCTGGGCATCGAGCTTCCTCCTTAGCTCTAGAACACGAGCATGATAATCCCTTATCTTCTCCTTCTCTCCTTGGGATAGCTTTGTGATCTCGATCATGAGATCTGCATATTTCTGTTGTTCACCAAATTCTTCAAGAAAACTTTCAGTTAATAAATCCCATGAATTTTTCACATTATCACCTAGTGTTTCAAACCACCTAAGTGCTGAACCATCCAAAAAGGTAGGAAAAAATTCAGTCCATTGTTCCCTTCTTATAAGGCCATTACAAATACAAGATCGTTTAAACTCTTGAATGAAAGAAGAAGCATCTTCATTAGATTGAGCTGAAAAAATAGGAATCTTTCCCATTTTCAAAAGTAACCACCGTGAAATACCAACCCACAAGTACAATCAACAAGACTTATGTGCACAAATAATTGGAATCACTATACTAGAAAGTGACTTTACACTTTCTACAGTAAAATAGAAATGACCACGGTAAACTATGGTAAAACTTGACTTACTGCGGTAAAAACTGACTTTACTGTGGTAAACACTATTCACAGTAAAAAGTGAAGTTACTGCGGTAAATACTATTCACGGTAAAAAGTGACTTTACTGTGGTAAATACTATTCCCAGCAAAAATGACTTTTCATGGTAACTACTATTCATGGCAAAAATGACTTTACCATGGTAACTACTATGCACAGTAAAAACAAGGTTACCCTCCAATTGATTTTTGACTAAGTGGGAATATCTCTCCAGAAAATCCACCAACGAGGAATGGTCCCGGCAACGGAACCAAAATGTCATCACCAATCTGGCACTATGATAATTCTTCACCGGGAACTCCTCGTGCTATGATTATTTACTAATGCACAACCTTTAGTTTGGTGGATGTAATCTGGAAACACAACAACAAACATAACACAAGAATACCATAGACTATGATAAGACGGAATGATGACAAATCTGAAATATCAAAGTAAATTATAATATTAACATGAAATTGTTACAATCTCACCCATGAGGTACTTCAAGTGTTATTGACTTCACTTGCCTTTCACCAAGACTATGGGAGAAACTTTACAATTACACCTCTTAATGGCTTCTTCAACACACCTTTAAACTGATGGCTTCCTTCACACACTTCCTACAATATTTCTCACTACTTCCTTCTATGCTAAATGAGGGGGGTGGCCTCTCTATTTATAGAACTTCCAGGCTTATCCATCTTATCTCTAAGATAGGATAAGAAATCCACTCTGACGAATCATATTCCATACCTTAACTCTTATCTGTACATGTAAGCTTATCTTTTAAGATAAGATAAACCTTATCATTTTACATGGGTTCCACATTTTTAGACTTTTTACAAATAAAATACACAAAATATTTATGACCTCACTCCTTGTCCTTATTACCAATATAATATTTCTAATTCCTAATCATGTAGACCCTACTTCTCTAATTACCCAAACTTTGACATTTTAACATTACCGGACCACTTACGACAAATATTTACTTTTTACAACATTCCTATTGTACTTTGACTGTTACCGTACTCCACATTATTGGCGGCACCGTACTGACGGCGCCGTTATCTTCTATCAGACGCTACTACTAATTATACTTAACAACATCCTATTCCTAATACATACATTAATGAAATAGAAATTACGGAGGAAAATTTTAGTGTCGACAGCCTCACAACTAGTTCAATTTTATATGTTTACAGTCCTTTTAATGTATTCTCTTAATTAGTATGTGTTTATGTGGTCCTCAAGAGATGGGGGAGGGATTTGAGCTAGTGTGAGCTTTCAATTATCACTAAGTGTATCCCTTAGCTTTTGATGTAGAGAGAACACAAAAACTTGTCCATCTAAACAAGTTAGGCTCAATTTATTCAAAACATGAAAATTCAATACAAGTTTCACAATGTCAATTCTTGATAACAATGTTTATTTTTTGGAGAAATTATTCCTACACTTCCAAGGTTTCGAGATACACTCTTCCATCCTTGCATATCTTCATAATAAATTATTATCACCATGATGTTGGAATACAAGAATACTTTATCTTATTTAGAGTCTTCTACACCTTAATCAGAATCTATTAGCCCTGAATGTGAACCAATTAACCTAAACAATTGCATATCTAACTCTATTAACTAAAAAGCACATTTTTAAAGCACCCTTATTATTTTTAACTGGCTCGACCAATTTCGAGAGGGATGCCCTAAAACCTAGTACAACCTCTTCAACTCACTTCTCACCAATCACAATCAGGAATGATTAAGGTCTTAACTTTTAATAATCTTCACTTTGGCCTTCTTAAGTTGTGCCTTCACAGGCATCTAATATTCTTCATAGTTCTTTTGACCAATATACTGTCACCTTTACACTAATAACTTCATAGACATGAAAATATTTGTAATTTCAACTCAGATCCTTTGATCATGTTTTAAACTTCTTGTTTGTAGCACTGTTATGAATAAATTCATTTACAAGTCCTTGAAACCTAAGGTTCTCCACTCTTGCATGATTTAAAACTTGTCCTCCTTTATTTTCACACTATCTAATGAGCCTTCCTTTTGAAAAGCTATGATCTTTTGCTCATCAAATTACAAAAAGACATAGTAAGAATTTTACATTATTGTCTTTTTCAACTTAGGACCCTCTACTTATATTTCTATCCTCCAACTTTGATACACTCTTCTAAATATTGTCTTACTCATTTTTATCAATTTTAATAAATTTTCAATGGCTAAAATTCAATTGTAGCTTAATTCCTTACTTATAAATAATGGGGTTTCGCAGACCTGAGAGGGATAAAATTGCATATCTCATACAATATATAAATTGTATTCACGGACCTTAAATTTGAAATATATAGATTGTCACAATCTTTCCTTTTTGTTCTCATGTTGACTTCTAACTCCTAATATTACATAATCATTCTTAACAATAATCTTCAACCTTGTGTTCAAGACATAACCATCAGAGGCACCTTTGTTATTTAGAATCTTGGAGCCCAACTATTCTACCTTATTTCAACTCTCATTTCTTCCTTATGTTTTTCTTAATCCCTTGTTATGCTTTCTACCACTACATATTCATTAACTATAGAAATATTCATGATCCTTCTTTATATGGAGTAGTAAACTTAGGGTCTTAACTACGTTCTGTGACTTTTCTTTCCAAAAGTTATAGTCTTAACTAACTTTACCAAGGTTTAAACTTCCCTCTAATGAAATGACTGGTCATGGACCATCGTAGTAAAAAGGCATTTCAAATGCAATTCTAAGATGAGAAATGCATATATGTTCTTACAAGAACTATAACTCAAGCACTATCTCTTTATATCTGTGCTTGACCTCTTACACTGCTGAAATGATCAAAGCTTGTCAGAACACTAACTCAATCCGCTTACATCCTCATGCATTGAATTACCCATTTGGTCTTTATCAAGTTTTTAGTAATGCCTATATCCTCCTCCATATTTATAATGTGATTGTAATCTTCTGTCAACCTTGAAGATAATCCATCCTTATAAAAAATAATATTCTAACTTGTTCCATCCCAAAATACCACTAATGTTGCTACCCTGTCAAGGCGTGCATATCAAAAGATGACACAATTCTTTCATTGAGTTGAGCCCTTGAATGTAACACTCATATTGCAATAATTTCAAAGCTTCATTGAACTTCCCAGTATCTGTAAATCTGTATTATAAGGGATTTAGCTTCATAATATGCATATAGACCCATTGATAAGCCTTCATGGCTCTTCACACTTATTTACAAAGGCTAATCAACTTCCTGGATCTTTTCCCATCTATGCTTATCCTGACCAGTTTCAAATTATATTTTCATAGGATAAAGTAGGTAGTTACAATTTAACCATGAATGGGAAATAATGACCTCACAATGAAAACCCTACTTGGATATGGTGAAATCACCTCAAGAAAAGTGGGTGGAAAGGTCTTTGGTGGCCTTTTACCTCATGTACTGAAACTTAACATTGAGATTTCTTTTCAAGCTAAGAATTCAAACTCAAATGTGCTTGCATTTTGGAGGGAAAAACCTAAATGACCTTGTTATTATAATCCATGGTAAGGGACCCAAGAAAGTGCTTGAAATCCCACATGAAACATGCCAAAAGTGACCTCTGTATACCTATTTCAAACCCACAATACTGAAAACCAAAGCAGCTAATAAATTATTTACTTAGTGATGCTCCACAACATGGAGCATTCTAAAAATGTGGGACTTTGAATCAAGAGAGCTCATGTTATTTTTGTTGTGTACCACATGTAGGTGATGCTTCAAATTGGAAATATAATACAAACTCCTATTCTCGAGACTTACCAAGGATATGGGTTGAAGTGATTATTTGATGGTGGGAAGTATGACACCATTTTCAATATAAACCTAAATATTTTGACTATATTATCTCAAGTACCATGTTATTAATGTAACAAATAATGCCATGCAAGAATCACAAATATGTAATGAGAGAACAAAATGAACAAAACAATAAACATAAGGTAGGATTTGAAGTTGGTGATCATTAAGACAAATTGAATTTTATTGCATTCCAAAAGTGACAATAATTTGTGTTAATTATTAATATGTGAAGTTTGTAATGGGAACAAATTTATGAATAGTAGGAGGTAAATTAAATACCATAAAATTGCACATAAGGAGAAAAGGAGGTGTTTCAATGGAAATGTCCAACCCTTTACAAGGGAAGTTCTCTAAATATTTTAGATTAAATAAAGAGAAAAAAATTACGGAGTTTAAAATGATTTGTAATTGTTAAGTGTAGATATGTCTAGAAAGCCCTCTACAAATCTTGTTTATATGTTGATTAATGCCACTCTATGTTGGTTCAAGATTATTTGTCCAGAATGTGAAGAAAATGATGGATCAGAATGGATTTGATGATTTGTTGAAGAAACGGATTCAATTAATGACCATCTCCCATGACTTTCCATGTTGGAACCCCTTATTGTGTTCTTTTATAATCAAAGATTAGGAAATTCAGTTTTCCTCCAATAACGAATTATAAGTTGACCTATTCCTGTTAAAAAAAGTTTAAAATTTGAGCACTGAATTAGAAATGACAAATCCCATCAAAAATCATTTTACTCGGATCTATTAAGAAAATCATGAAAACTCGATTTCAGAATGGGTGATGGCCCGAAAAATTCACCTTATTCACAAAATTACAAAACCAAAAAAATCATTATAACCCCATACAAATCAATTTATTTCATAATGTTGTTGGCTCAAAAAAATTTAACCACATTTGGGCGAAAAGTTCTCCCCCATGAGTCCCAGAACTTATTGTGTTCTCACATAATCCTAAAAAATTAAAACATTGTCTCCAACATAATTTAGGCCTGAACATGATAATACAAATATGAGGTAAAGGTTCAAAGTGTCTCAGCTTTATTCCACTTTACGTCTTCTGTAAACCTTTTCAAACTTACCCGATGAAACCTTCTTCTTCCTTGACTTGACACATGGCCAATTTCTAGGTGTAGACTATATGCTCATTTGGGGACCAACTTTTACAACTTTATTTTTGATACATGCCTTACCGAAGAGACACATATGATACCTTCCACGATTATTTGGTCTATTTTTTTGTTTTAGCCAATTCCTTTTAAAATTAGGTCAGGGTGATATTCTAACCTAGACGAGGAGGCTCATGCTTGTTTGAAGGATTGTCAGCCTAAGATTCTACCTTTGACAAGGAAAGTTACATGGAAAATAGGCCTTCCTGGAGGCTTCCAGAAGACCTTTCTATACATTTAAATGAATCTGAACGGTTGAAGCTTTCCCCCATTTTGGACTTGGGACATGTGGAGAGCCTCGCGCTCATCTGAGTCTCTGCTTAGGGTCCTTTAAAAGTATTTCTTCTGATTGGACATGTTAATTTTTCCCTAAGCTTAGCTCGAGTTTCTTTTATACTTAGCCGATTTGTAGCACTGCAACTTTTGTCCTTGAATACGTGGATTGATGTGCGCATCATTTGAGTCTCCGCTCTTTGTACCCATCCTTAAATTATTTATGCTTAAATGAGACACATGGAGGCCTCTGACGACAATCTTATACTTAGCACATAAGGCCAACAATCAAATATAACTACTTCGTTAGGTTCTGGGACACATGGAAGGTTTTTCAGTGCCAGACCCATTTTGGACTTATTCCTTAGAATTTGATAGAAGAGACACATGGTATTTCCATTTGCTCTATATTTTTTATTTTCAATGAATTTTTTTGGTAAATGCAACTTTTGGGGCTCTACACATTGGTGTTTACCACAAAATTTCAATTCAAACCCATAACTTAAAGTTGATCTATTGAAGATCGCTTTACCAAGTGGACACATGGAAGTAGCTAATCCAATAACTTGAATTGAATTTTATTTTGAATTTTCAACTGTCGAATTTACATCCCTTTCTGGACCTGGGATGCATTGAGGCTTAGCACTTGTTTGATTCTTTACCTTTTACTTTTCCCCTTAAAGGTGGGCCAAAGAGACACGTGGAGGATTTCACCGGTTCTTCTATATTTAGTCGATTTGGTGGTTCAACTTTTGGTTTTTTCCCCCTCTTTTGACTCTTGGCCATGTGGCGAGCTTGTGCTCATTTGAGGTCTCCATTTTGGATTCTATTCTTGGAGTTGCGTTAAGCAAACACATGGCGCCTTCTAAGAGTCCATTTATACTTGGGTGGTTCTAGCCTCGAGTTGAATCTTATGTGAAGTCCGAAACTTCAAGCCCCTTGATTCGATCTTCTTCTATCAAACTCTGATCTCCTTGACGCCATTTGGCCCCATCTGTCGACCCTTCTCCTCCATTTTGAGTCTTCATGCTCCTTGGATTCAGGATTGATTTTTGGATTTGAAATTTGGCTCACATGACAGATCCGACCCTTAGATTTTTTTGTGCAAGGTTGTGTTTGATCAATTTTACTGAGGGGGCAAAATTGAGATAACATGTAGTAGATATAAGAAGACATTTATGGAAGAGAAGATGAAAATTATTGAGGTAATGATAAAGTAGATCAAATATCCCCTTACCCATTACAAGACATCTTAGACCATATCCATGACCCCATAGCCAAAATAATAAGGGACACATATAAGGAAGATGATAAGCTAGCACAAATGTTAAAAGATGCAAAGTTGACTAAGTTATTGTAAAAAAATGAATTAATTCTGAAGAGTAAAAAAGTAAAAAAGGTACAAGAAGAGCTACACGCTAAAATACCTCATGAGAATGTTTGTATACAGAGAGAGAAATAAAATTCTTGAGAAAGTATCATAGATGAAGAGGAATAAGTGAGTCAGAGAGGAGAAAATTCATAACAATAATTAGAACAGAAGGAGAAAAAATAGAGGAAGAGATTAAAGTGGATGTGGTAAAGGCACAACGTAAAATATTAATAGAAAAACAAAAAATAGGTACAAGAAGTAGATCAAATAAATAAGAAGGCTGAAAAGACCCAAAATGCATAGATGGAGATGAAACCAATAAAAAGGGTTTCAAGGCCCAAAAATAGTTATAATGTGAAGAAAATAATAATTCAATTTAGGACAAAAATAAATATTAGAAAGAGAAGGAGAAGGAAGAGAAGGAAAAATGACAATAATAAAAAATGTGGAACCTAAAATACAGGCTAGGAAAGAACTAACAGTTTAGGAGAAAAAGAATTTAAATTGAGGGAAAAAGGAAATGATAAGAAAGAAAAGGAGGATAAAATTAAAATATCCATGATATAAAAAATGATGGAGGGAGATGCGTATGTCTTTGAAATCCCATCTCATGCGAGTATGCTTAAGAACTTGAATAAAATGCAATCAAGAACATTATTTCAAAAAGATGATAATTCAGTTTGATTTCTCTCACAAAGTAAGTACTTGACACAAGTGTGCAAGGCCATATTGTACACATGAATAAATTTATTCCCTACAAAAACACCCAGCTTGGCGATCTCTTGAATGAAAATGACCATAGAGAATGGATGATGAGGCATGTGGAAGTGAAGAGGTGATGGCAAATTTTTTGTAGATATGCAAAAGGTAAGGCTGTAATGCAATCCAAATGAAAGTTGATAGATATCAAAAAAACTTTAAGAATCGATGGCCAAATTCCTCTTACATATGTCATAACAATGTGACCAAAAAAATTCGTGACGAGGTTATGTAAAATACAAGGCTACACAAATGAAGGCATTTAAAATAGAGAATTTGAAGATAAAGAAATAAATCACAAGTGGATGAATTAAGGATAGTGTTTGGTGATTTCACCACCTATTATGCATTCCAAAATTTACTAAACACTAGAAAAAGAAACATTATTCCATCAAAGTATCATACCTTAAGGTATCCAAAAACAATTGAGGAAGATGAGGATGGAGATGAGAGGTTGAGAGTGTCATAATTGGGAGTTGAATATAGAAATGAGAATTGTGCTAGAATTCAAATGACCAATGATATGGAAGATTATGATAGTGTGATGAACAACAATTGAAAAAAAGGGTAAAGACAAACATGTGAATTGGATGATAATATCACACCAATCACATCCATACATATAACATATGAATTTACAGAACTAGCTATCCACAATGCACATCTAGTACATATACGATAGAAATCTGCTACACATGTTGCATCTTGGAAGGCATTTAAGACACGTGGCTAAAAACCTATTTTGGAAAGTACATACAAAATTAAGGGCTTAGGGGGACTAGGGAAAGTTGAATTTAATGAATTTTTGATTGAACTTTTGCTGGAAATCTATACATATATGTAATATAAAATGGAATTGGAGTATGTTTATATATTACAGCTATAATTTAAATATTGTACAATTTATTTGATTACATATAAATAAAGAAGAAGAGTTGGAAGAGGAATTATTTTCTATAATCAATTCACTTGTAATAGTGAAATGTTATGAAAGTGTATAAACAACCCACCTTAAATATTCTATTTATTATTGTGTTAGATTGTTTTATGCGTAATCTAGTGTATCCACCTTTGTGTAGATCAAATCTATCTCAAAAAAATAATCTTCATAAAACATAAAGTGGTTGAAGATAATGGAAACAATTTTAATCAAAACTATGATAACATATATGGCTCAAACTTCAAACTTCATTTCTTATTTTTATA
Organism: Taxus chinensis; assembly: GCA_019776745.2. NCBI lineage: Eukaryota > Viridiplantae > Streptophyta > Pinopsida > Cupressales > Taxaceae > Taxus > Taxus chinensis. The sequence continues at coordinate 1,301,459 of JAHRHJ020003477.1, forward strand.
CATGTTAGAAACATAATGACAATGATGATTTTAATCTTATTTAGTAGCTAGTACTTCACAATATAAAACTACATTGGTTCTAAATCCTTTATATTGTAGTTAGAACATGTGATATGAATTTAATTATTGAAATTCACATCATCTTGTATTCATTTCATAGGTAGAACACATCTATTACCAATTTCCCAATAATCCATAAGTGTAAGAATAAGTAAACAATCTATTTAAGTTCCTTAGGACCAAAATAATGATCATATGTAAAATCCAAAACACATGTCCATTGAACATGTAATTGGGGTATTCATTTCATGGCATCAAAAATACCTCCAAGTACTTCTCGTGTTGCACATTATTAACTGGTAATGTATGAGGTTTGAAAAAGGTTCCTGATTACAACACTAAATTGTGCACATGGCACAATTCTTGGTAACTTTGATATAGATGTATTTCAGGCATGAAATGTTTCCATAATTGCATATGTAGATACCCAAAAAGTACATACCTATTTCTAGCATATCCGTAATTGTTTGTATCCTATTTAAATTCCTTCATAAATAACTAAGTTTATTTCTTCCATTTATATTTAATTATATTAATTCTATTAATCACCCATACGCTTTAGAGTTAATTAAATAAATTCTACTATAGTTCTACACCCCTTAGCTAATTTAATCAAACATTTATTTAATTAAATGGTTAATTATTTTATCATACTTCATAACTAATTAAATTAGTTATTAAAAATAGAAATAAGTTTATTTCTCCTATCCATCCCCCACTTGGACTTCACACTACTATCCTAGTCACTCCACTCCCACTCCACTTCTATAATCCTAAAAAGGTGGGGGAAATAAAATTACACGTACAACCAATTTTTCAAATGAAATCTTACTACCAAGAAAATAATCATTCCCCCTTCAAATACTAAAATGCACAAACCAAATCCACTTACTTTTAAAGTAAAACATTCATGGTCTTAGAATTCATTCAAATTTAGATCCATTTTTCATGGCCTCCCCCTCAATTATAAAAAAACAAGCCATATCCTTTGCAATATGATCCTTGGAAAATTTTTGCAATTGTAGCTAAATTTTTCCAAAATTGGTTTGCATTCCATGTGTCCAAATCTACTCATAGAAGAACCACTTCTTTGTTTGGAGAAAAGTTTAGATCACCCACAATCCAATGAAATTAGAGATATTTAATGTTTTTTTTTCATTAGCTCATTTTTGGGGGATATTGTGAAAATAATTAAAGATTTTTGGGGGATTTTATTGTGTCTTAGGAATTTTTTGATAAAACTAATATTGATAAGCTCATGTGTATTCTCTTTTATCATAGTTTTTTATAAGTGATCCTAAAAATCATAAAAGTGGGTTTATTTTTGTTTTTTCTCTCGTTTGTCTACCATAGGAAACCTTCTAACTAATTTGATTACAGGACCATATCTACGAATATTTTTCTCAAAACTACTAATTGTAGGTTTCCTTTTTGTGGATTTAAGAAAAATCTATGATTCTTTTCTTAAACGTTATAAGAAATTTCTTTAAATAATTTTTTCAGAGACAGTTTTATTCCCCTTTTGACTATAACAGTGGGAAGTGCATGGTTACGGGCCAAAAACTTCATTTTGAGGAGTACCACAGGTACCCAAAATTATTTGGTACCTTGAGTTAACTAGGCAAAAAAATGAGATCCCCAAATACTTGACTATTATATATTTGTGAGGATTAGAGTCAAAGTTATCCATAGTGGCGATCTAAGTTTGATCCTTTGAGTGGAGAAAAATACATCTTATCCTATCAAGAGAGGTAAAGTAAATCTGGAAGCTAGCAATAGTATACCATGATTACTTGGGTAATCTTTTGGAATTTAGGGAGAGAACCATTTAATAGGAAGCCATACCTTAACTAAGCCAAATTGAGATTAGAAGTTTTCCTTCAACAAAATTACTTTTTCATCCTTTACGCATTATTAAGTTTATGTTTCACTCTTATTACAAACTATCTATAAATCTATCATTTGCAATGCAATCAAAATCTAAATCTTTATTTTGGGGAACCCATATCCTAACTTAAGCACATTTATTTACATTTAATCCTCTTTCATCTTAATATTCACTTTGTTAAGGGTTGAGAAATCAATTGCAAGTCTCTTCCATCTTATCACGTTGTTAAGGGTCGAGAAATCAATCGAAAGTCTCTTCCATCTTAACATTCACTTTATTAAGGTTTGAACAAAAAACTATCAAGTCTCTTCCACCATAGCATTTAATTTTCTAAGGGTTGATCAATCAAATTTTTCATCTTCTATTATCTTAAAATTGAATTTTCTAAAAGTAGAGCATATCTATCTTCATCACCAAAATCTTCCATTTTAACATTCAATTTTCTAAGGATCAAGTAATCAAACAATATTTTGAAATCTCTTCCATCTTATCATTTTCTTTTCTACTTGGGTTGAGTACCCACATTTCATCGTTAAACTCTTTCATATTAACATTCACATTATTCAACGGGTTGAGTATTCAATCATATTTTCCTATACTATTCTATCTTAACATTCACTTCGTTAAGAGTTGACTATTTGGTCAAATTATTTTCCTAGTCTTACATTTTGGCATTCACTTTTACTAAAAATATAATCATATCAAAACAAGTTTACATGTAATCAATTTTTCATACACAATTGTGGGAATGAGATATAGAGATTATGACCTCTTTGGTAAAAATAAAAAATCACCTTCACATAAATAGCTCCGACGAGGAGGAAGAAGAACATGAACCAAATGGCCCTTATTTAGAAGAACAAGACACATTTTGAGGGGATATTATAACAAAACAAACCCCAATTCCTTCTCTGTCTCTTGTAAATGGGAGAAAAAACTACCCTAATATTTTGAAGATGAGACTTTAAAAAATATACGAGGTCAACCCAAACCCAATAAGAAAATTAATTTTGAAGTAAGTAAGAATCCAAATAATGAAAAGGGAAATTCTAATGCATTTTCCTTCGAGCATAATCTATATTTAGTAGATCAAATCAATGATATGACCAATTAATTAGCTCTGATGGCTCCAAAAGTCACTAATAACATAAATAATGATGATGTGATGAATAAAAAGTTTCAATGAATCAAAAATAAAGATTGAACTAGAAAAGGAGACAACCAATGTACACATTGATAATATTGCCAAAAAAACCCCAAACTAATTCACCATTTTCTCAAGAATGGAAAATGATGAAGGATACAATCTTAGGCATGCAACAACAACGTAAACAATTCAATTTCAATTAATTGTTTCTTTACCCTTTTGATAAGGAATTCCTATGCATACCCTTCCCAAGATCCTTCAAGATGCCCGAATTCAACAAATAAAAGGGAAAAAATGATCCACGAGAGTGTATGAAATAAATATTCATGGCATGTCGAGAAATGACATATAATGATATCTGTCTCTTGCACCTATTTCCTAAGATTTTAGGAGGGAAATATTTTGATTGTCTCCTACATCTCCCAAATGGATCAATCAAAAATTTCTCAGAACTCTCGAATTTTTTTTCTAATATTTCTCATTTAAGATAGACTCATAAATAACCATGATGTATTTTTATAATGCAAAACAATGAACCAATAAAAGCTTTACAAAATTCTTACAACAATGGAGAGGAATAACAATTAGTTCCCATATTCAATCCCTAAGAAATAATTGGTCAACATATTTTTTACAAAACCTTAATAGTGAATTTTCCTTTCACATGCAGATGTACTACATCAACAATTTTGAGGAGGTTATAGAGAAAGGAAATAAAATGTAGAAATTCCTTATTACAAAATTCTTAATCAAGCCTCATTCTAGGGATAGCAATCATAGTCACACCAATAAAACAATACCAACAATGTTCATCAAGATAAATCTAAATACATCAATCACAATCGTAATTTCATCAACGATGGCATAAATGATAACTCTAATGTACACAATGTGTAGAATAAAAAAACTAGTAAATCTAAATTCAAACAGGAATTTGTGGTGCCTAGTAAAGAGGCTCCCCTCCTCATGATAACAAGTGAAGAAACTTTACACCATTAGGGTATATTTTTCAACTATTTTATGACAACTGATAAGTGGTAACATGGTCACTTATCCTATCATAAATCACCAAGTTGAATGGGAACTAAAACCATTTTAGTACCAGGTAAATGAGTATTGCAATTTTTATCACATTGACAGTCAACCTATAGATTATTGCATGAGTCTCCTCCACTACATTCAAGATGTCATTGATACTGGAGACATCACGTTCAAAATCACCTCATATAATAAGACACTTGAAGATCATTTAAATGTGTTTTCAAACCATTTTCCTATGCATGACATGAGTGGAAAAGCTACTAAAAATTCCTAGTCATCTAATAATGTTAACTTTAATTCAATCATATCCTTTTTTGAAAAAACGCTCAATTCCATTACTACTATTAAGTTTCAATATCCTACTACTATAGTGTCCACATGACAAAATAAGGTATGGGTTCCCTCCATAACACAACCATCAACCTTATATATGCCTTGAGATTCTATCAATCCTACAATCCCTAGTGATCTTAAACCAACAACCAGTAGTAAAGCTTCCACATCTAGTTAATATGACCTTTTTAAAAAATTGGAGATGATGCCCACACATATCTCTCTCCTAGAGTTATTGAAGCCATCAACCACTCTAAAGATCATCCTTACTCGTTCTTTATAAGAAGCATGCATTGCTAAGGACATTAATTCTCAACACTCCCACACATTACTTTCAATTATTTCTCCAAGCCATCTAATATTGTCATTTGGTCTTCAATATTTACTAAGCTCCAATATTCATAACAATAACTCTATATATATTAAATTATATATCACCTTCCATAAGGTTAAGAGAGTCCTTATTATCAATGGTATTAATTTAAAATTTGTTCTATAAATACCGCTAAGATGTATTGGCCATACAAAATCTAACATGATAAGTATTCGTGGTTATGAAAACATCAAATGAAAATATACTGGAACTCTCACCCTCTCCATACAAGTGGGACCACATATTCTTCAGACAATTTTTCATGTTGTTAACATAGAGAATTCATATAACATCCTTTCTAGGTTATATTTGGATACATGCAATGCAAGTTATACCCTCCATATTTCATCAATGTATCAAGTTTCTAGATGATGGTAAATATTTTACCTTACTTGCATTCTGAATATGAAAAAACATTTGAATATAATAAGATTCTAGAACATAATACACTCATGAAAATTATTATCCTTTTATAGACAAATATTTTGAACCCACTGTCATACCCATTACTTATAATCATATGGACCTTATAAATATTTTTAAACCCCAAACATTTACATCTAGTTCATAGACACCTACAATCAACTCAATCCCTAAACCAAATCATTCTCATAAGGGTCAGGGTGAGTATAATCTAAAGAATGCATTTCATGTAGGCAATATTTCACTATCTTTGTGTAGCTATGGACAACCCAATACACCTCACCTGAAGGAATCTACAATCTACCTTCTTGGTAATAACTTATGGAAATGGTATGGATATATTTGAGGAACAAACATATTCATGGATTTGATGGCTCTTGGATATACGATGGTCAGATGACTGATTGTTATGAATATTCAGACTACAACATATCCCACAAGATGATGAGAAATGTGAATTAGAAGGGAAAATGGATTTGTCCAGAAGAAAAAGGTTGTATTTAAAAATTATTATATGAACAAATTCTATTTCATCATGTTTTAGGTTAGGAAATCTTTAATAAGAGTCCTATAATATTCGATGTAATGACTAGTGAAGATGATCCTGACTTTTAATTTATCATCTCCAAACACTCTTTGAAGATCTAGATGAAACAAATCTCTTCCTTGAAAATTTATCCACTCATACCCTTGACATCATTTATCCATCCCTTATGTATCATGACCAACAAAATAATATCATTATGGACATATTTTAGAATGATGAGGCCATCAAAGAGTTCCTTAGGAATCGTGACTTATTCCCTCATCCAATCATAAGAAGGGTTTCAATATAAAACTCAATGCTTTTGTTTACTTTAGTGAGGAATTAGAGTTCTCTTGTCTACTAAAAATCAAAAAAATTAAAAATAAGAAAAATTAAAAAATATGTTATAGTGAAAACCTCACTGAGGCACTATTCGAGAAACAAATAAATAAGAAAGAGAATACAAAGAAAAAGGAAATGACACATCTCTTGGTGAAATCCTTTGTAAGAAGTTAGAGAGAGGAGAAATCAATTCCGTATCAACCCAATGATCTACAAAAACCTGAAAAATATTTTCAAGATAATGACAACATTGAAGATGCTTGTAGAAAATACCACTACAATCAACATTGGAACAAGTGAAAACCCCAAATTGTTACAACTTGGTGCGAGCTTATTATAATAAGAGAGCCAAGAATTCAACAACACTTCTCATAGAATTTGAAGATGTTTTTTTCATGGTATTATAAGGATATTCCATAGTTATATCCTTGTTATCATCATATAAAACCTTGTGGTTTGTCCATATACGAAGCTTTGTAAAACGTAAATTGAGAAAAATACATCCTAAGGTTGTATGGCTTGTCAAATAGGGAATAAAAAAACTACTTTAGGCTGGTTATATCAAATATATAGATTAATTTGAGTGGATATCTAACATGGTTACTATTGTGAAGAAGACACTAGGCATTTGTATCTGCACTGAATTTTGAGATATCAAAAAAGTCTTGTTGAATGTTGTGATTAATTGTCAAAAGGTTATGTCATAGGTAATTGATGTCAAAGGGTGATGTGGAAAGATTTTTGAAGTATTTTCAGTGATGTCAAGGTTGATGATTCATTAATGTTAAAGAATTATGATGTCAGAAAGAGATAATTTGAAGAAAACTTGAAGGTTGTCAAGGTCAGCATGTAAGACACTAAGTCTTCATTAAAGAGTGTCCAAGTACATATGAATCCTATTCATGAGGCATGAAGAGATATGAAGAAACATGGATGGTCTAAGAAGCATGTAATTGATGTCTGGCCATTGTTGTCATAATGTTAGTGAGGTGGAAATTCACTCAAAGTTCACCTATTAGGGTAAAACATCCATTCTAGGTTTTGCACCTAGACTCCTTAATCCCTACATGACATAATGAGTCATGATGATCAAATTTTAGAAAAATAATTCATATGTGATCTTAGATAGACCATATTTAAATGGTTATGTTAAATATCATCAACGTATTCAGATATGAAAGATAGTTTGTGCATTCCTATATCAAGGTGAAGAATATTTAGGAGAAAATAAACATATCATGTAGTTTGAAGAGTAATCAAGAGAAGAAGGGAAGAGAGATGGTCATCATTTTTTGATTTAAAAATTGAGAGTTAAGAAGGTGAAAATATTATAGAGGTGGTTGAGTTGGTGTTGATTCAATTAGGAAGTTGGTTCTTCCTAAAACCTAGTTATACATGTGCTTAACTATTTTGGGTTGGTGCTCCAAGTTGAGTGAGTACTCAACTGAATTTGAGATTTTATAATCATTTATAGGAAATTTTTCCATATGTAGAAGTTCTTAGTTGTTTTTATTCCCCTTGAATGTTTCCCACTTATATGTATGTGTTTTCTCTTGCTTTGTGTTCATTTGAATGGTTGTTTATGCATTACAAGATCAATATGTTGCTTCAATGGTTCATGAAAGTTAATTAAAATAATTTTTTTATAAGAACACCGATTCACCACCCCCCCTCAATGAATTTTTCTTTCAATAATTGGTATCATAGCTTGGCCCTTTGAAGTAGGTTTAATAGCTTCAAGGAGACCCTAGAATCACAAACATGTCTATCCAAGTTCAAGGAGGTTTCTCAACCAATAAGCCTCCTCTCTTTAATGGGACTAATTACGCATTTTAGATCATCATAATGAAGACCTATATAATTTCATTAGGTTATGACATATGGTATTCAATGGTTGATGGCTACACTATACCTACTACACCCCCAACTGTTGTTACAGGAAAGAAGGATAGTGAAAGTAACTCTAAAGTAATGAATGTTATCATATGTGGTCTTTTAGAGGCATAATATGTGTATTAGGGATCGATTGCCACAAACGAAGCCAATTAATCCCTAATATATGTTTGATTGTTAGAATAGATGTATTAGGGATCAATCAACATAAACATGTCCAAATGAGCCCCACTACGTTTAATTATTGCAACAGGTGTATAATCAGGGTTTGATTGACCCATTTTATTCCAATTATACCCTAATACATATATAATTGGTCACGCTATCCCCAACATAGTTTTAGGGCTTGATTGACCTCATTTGTTCTGAATTTATCCATATAAACATGTCTAGAACCAATGATGGAATACTTTGTGTAAACGAGGGTAGCTACATTAAGCGTTGAAAAGGGATCAATCACAACCCTAATACATGTCTAAATTAATACACCGATTAAGTGTATTAGGGATTGATTGACACAAACATGACCAATTGATCTCCAATACATTTGTTAAGTATTGCACTAGGTGTATAATTAGGGTTCGATTAGCTACCTTTGTGCCAATTGAGCTGTAAGTTACATGTAAATTCTTTCACAATATGTGTATTAGGGTTTGGTTGACCTTTTTTATCCAAGGTCACTAACACAAGATACTCGATTATGGAGTTAGAAATGATGATAATCATGGGAGGATATATTGTACTTCCTACAAGTACATTGATAATACCTTCGACATCGCAATCATTCTTTATTTTCAAGAATAAAAAAAGACCATGGTCAAATTTTAGATAATTTATATGTATTGCATCAATGTGGTCACTTAGCTCCTCAATATTTTTGATATCACAGTACATTTGAAGGGTCATTGATAGCACAATTCTCAGTTATAACTACTATTCGATGAATCCATGGAAAATATTGTACTTTACAAGGTTGTTCACTTATAGATATTTGCCTCATTCTAATCTATATTGTATATGCAATAAGAGTCAACAAATGAATAATGATTTCAATAGTTATTTGTAAGTCATTCTAGATGAGTTGTAGTCACTTCCATCAATTCATTAATAAATCATTGTAGGTTATTGATAGTTGGATTATGAGGAAATAATCAAGGATTTGGCTAATTGATATGAGGATCCAAAAAACCATGTACAAGAAAATCAAGGTGACAACCAAATAACAACCACAATGAGACCAAAGGTGAATAAAAAGGGATCACAAAAGTTCAGAATAGATATGTGAGTCCTTAAAGAGTAGCATAAAAGAAGGCCTCTACCAAGTAGTTGAATATAGAAAAGCGTGGTCACTAAGATAACTGAGACTATTGATAAGAGCTATAACAGTTAGAACCATCCACATTACAAGGATGGCTCTGGTTTCAAAGCACCCATTCCAAACACACAGAGAAAGGAATTTATTGGGGTAGGACCTTAGTCATCCCATCCCCATTGATCATGGGATAATCACCACCAAAGGAGGGAACATGGACCTCATACCAATATTGTCCACCATCAAGTAGTGATTTCAGTTGCATAGCCTCCACATTTTACGCTGATCTTGGAACAAACCAATTTGACTCGGCATCGTCACCCTCTTCAAAGCACACCATAGGTATTGGAATCATGAAATAAAAAAATTTAAATTAGAGGTAGAGGCATCCCGTCCAATAATTCAACTCAATAGTGATGACAGCCCCCATACCACCGCCCTCATCAATTCTAACCACCTCTTGATAATCACCATTCATGGTCATCTCCTTTTGATGCAAGTCAATGCAAACGATAAAGTCAACATTTGAATTTGAAATAGCCTCCCTCAATTGTTCTACGTAGGATCTACATGTGTCGCACCTAGAAGTCATACTCTTCACCACCACAATACAACTGTCAAACCTGCGATACCCCCATCAATGTACCATCACCTTCAAAGGCTGAGAAAAAAAGTGAATAGAACCATCATCTCAAATAAATTATCCTCCTCTTCCTCTTCTCCTGCACTCGATAAGGTCCTCCGAGGACATCATACCATCTGTGAGACAGAGTATTCTACATATGTTCATACTACTTTGTCAATCACAATCTAGCATATGATCTGAGTGCCCCGAAAGCATGAGTTAGCTTCCAAACCCACCATCCTAGGCACTTATCATAGATGATCCAGGACATGTTCAAATTCAAGCATAATATTGCATGTCACATTTTCCATCTGGAGATGTTCACATCTGACAATATTTTTTAGGGTACCTTAAGTTTCTATCCAATAGGAATGTTAATGCACATCCTTACACAAACCAGTTATATGATCATGCCTTCGTAGCCAGGTCAATATGAAATTATAACACCCATAGATTTTGTAATGCTGAAGGATACAGACTTCATGATCCCAAGAATTCCAAGAGGGAGAGATGGGAGGACGAATCCAATTCAGGGAGACTCCTTGAAGGGATAAGACATCCGTCATTAATATGTATGTTTTGAATGATATCAATAAGTAGAAATCTTTCATGATTAAAATGGATGAATGTTGGCCATGACATAGAAGGTTGGGCCACCTAAACTTGATAACTTGGTCAAGATCAACTCTCCGGAAGTGTGTGAATAATATTCCTTAAAATAAAAAAACGCTTGCAAAAACACATTATAAAGCATGTCAAAATGATAGGAAAAATAAAATGAGATTCAAGTTAAAGGATTAATCTACTTCATGAACTTTAGAGCTAATAAAAACTGATTTCTTTGGACCTACAAGGGTTCAAACATTAAAAAATGCAACTACTTCATGTTATGCATAGATGACTACACAAGAATGACTTTACTAGAATTCTTGAAAGAAAAGTCGGAATATACTGATAAGTTCAAGGATTTCAAGGATCTAGTTGAAAATGAAAATAAAATAAAAATAAAATGTCTAAGGTATGATAGAGGAGGAAATTTCTGGTCAAATGAATTTGATGAAAACTTTTGTAAAGTGCTTAAGGTATAAGGAGACAATTCTCAGCATTCTATATGACACCTAAACTGAATGGAGTAGTGGAGAGTAAGAATATTAAATTTTAAGAAATGACAAGGACTCATTGTAAATGAATTAAGGCCACTTGATGGATACTGAAGAGAGATAGTAAGTACTACAATATACACTTTGAATAAAGGACATATAAGAATTAATGGCAATAAAACCCCTTATGAGATGTGCAAAGGAAAGCCTACTAATGTGGATCCCTTTAGAGTGTATAGAAGTAATTTATTCATCAAAAAAGATGAAGAATACCTAGGTAAATTTGATTCAAGATCCAATGAAGGGATATTCATAGGATACTAATCAATAAGATTAACTTATAAATGTTACAACAAGAGATTGCAGAAGATAGTGGAAAGCACCAATGTGAAGGTTAATGAGACTTATTCTAAGAAGTCACATTCTTAGTCAAATAATGCATCATAGAATTTGGACTCCTAGAGTGAAGAAGAAGCTATAGGAATAGCTATGGAAGAAGAAGAAGTTGAGGAAATACAAGACTCAAAAGGACATCCAAGACAGATTCAAAAATACCATCCTTAAACACAAATCATCAACACTAAGGATTTAGGGTACAAACAAGAAGGAAGATGGTAAGTAACCATAAAAAATAAAATGTTGCATTATTATCTAAGATTAAACTGAAGATATTTTTAGAAGCAAGTAAAGACGAGTGTTGGATAAGTTCTATGAATGAGGAGTTAGACCAAATAGAAAATAATGATACTTTGGAACTAGTTCATAGGCCTAAATACAAGAATGTCATTGTCATAACATGGGTGTTTAGGAATAAATTTAATGAATATGGATAAGTCACTAGGAACAAAGTCATATTAGTATGTTAATACAGGGATAGATCATATTTAGTCGTATTCATCATTCTAACTCAAATTAGTCATTAGGATCTTCATGTAAAATCCTAATTTATCCCATCATTACTTTTAACAAATCATTTCAACATATTTCTAGACCTTAGACCAAGTTAAAACAACCATCCATAAGAATCAAATTAGTCAAAAGATCAATTTTCCTTACCTTCTTACAAAAATTCCTTTTATCCTTCTCAAGTAACTGGCCTTTGGTAGGTCGAAGGTTGGAGCAAAATACATATACCTAGAATAAATTAAAAAAACTTTTGAGTACCCTTTATCATTCTTGAGGTTTGGGGTAAATTTAATAATCCAACTCTAAAACTAAACCTCCTTTCCACCACTCACTCTTCCTACTCACTTTCTTGTTCCTTATAGCCCTACTCTGAGGCTTTTCCTAGCATATCTTGTGTTTTAATGACTCATTTACCATACCAAGTACATTTTAGGATACCCATTGGATTTTTTAATGTTTGTGCCAAGTATCACTAGGTCTTACTATTATCCAAAATAAGCTCATGCTTATTTTTGGTTAACTACACCCATTTTCCCTCCTTTAGTGATTCAATCCAATTTTTCAAATATTCTAATCACTTAAGGTTTCTTAAAATCATCTTCATTAGGTGGGAAATTTCTTCCCCTTTCCAAAAATATAAAGAAGTCCTTCTAACTCCTCATATTTTACAAATTACGAGCCGACAGGCCTTGGAAGGTATTTTTGCCCAAAAGTTTACCGATGAGAGTTTGTAAGGATTTCCGCCAATGCGGAGAGGGGCGGGAGATATTGTGACTTTTTTCCCAAATGGAAAATGTGGATAGGTGGGCTCGAAGAGTGAAATTTACCCAAGTGAGTTTCGGGTCAGCAGGTCTGCGAGGAGTTTTGGAACTTTTGTGTTTTTCTACAAAAAAGGCACAAAGTGAATTTCGGGCTCGCAAGCCCACGGGGGATCTTAAAGCCAAATGAAGAAAATTGCATAAGGCCCACAAAGGGACACGTGACCATGTTGAAAAGTCAAAGAAAAAGGTGGGTTGTTGAAGGAAATTTCAACTTTTTTCCCCGAGAAGGTGTAAAGAGAAAAAATGAGCCATGCCTCCACCTATGCCCAAGGAGCCACGTGTCAAGCCTCAATTGCATGCGGGATGGCGGTCCTTAGAGTGATTTTTCACCCAAATGGAAAAAGTGGATTGTCGGGCCCGAAAATTAGTTTTTGCTAAAAGTGAATTATAGAGATGCAGTGAAATTTTTGTATTTTGTATTTTTTGGTGCCAAAAGGCACAAAGTGAGTTTTGGTCCAGCGGACTTATTCGCTAACTGGTTTTCGCCATTTTTGTGTGGACCTGACTAAAAATTCAAATGATCATATCTTTTGATCCAGAGCTCGGTTTTCAACAAATTTTGTTTCGTTGGAAAGGTCTCGACCTCGTCTAGGCCATGGGAGCCTAAAACTTTAGTTTTGACAAGGTTTGGTGGGCGAAAATGGGAAAAACGTCTTTCAATCCATTAATACGAGATCTGATTATTTCAACAACCCATATTTGATTTGATTTGCCATTCTTCCTTCTCTAACACACCAAAGTAGACATGAAGAGGTAGATTTGATAGATTATAGGTGGATTTACAAGGGGAGTTAATGGGGGGTGGTTGAATTCTCAAAACAGGGTCCGTTTTCTTCCTTCCTCTTTGTTTTTCCATCATTCTAAACTTCTATATATCGTAACACTTCTCATTTGAGAAAGAGGAGAGACATTCGCGGTGTAGGGAAAGTCTGTCAAAAAAAATTTCCTGGAAACTCCATTTGAGTTAAAATACCTTCTCCTATGTCTGGAAAGCAGATTTGTACCTTTGAGCAAAAATGTAATGGTCTGTGCACCCATATAGAGCAATAAAACATTTTTTGTGGTGTTTCTTAAACCCTTTGCATTGTTTTGTTGTTTCCCCATGCCTCTCCCTTTCAAATATGTTTTTTGTGTATGTATTTCACATTCACATGTGTAGGGTGTTGTGTTTCATGGAGTGTTGATCATGGATTTGGCTATGGGTTTGCTGTCACTTCCGTCTGGCCTTCCCATCTTCCTCTTTCCCCTATTTCATTCTCCCTCAACAGAGTATCTCATATTTCCTTTTCTGGTGTATCACCGCTTAGTGTAGGTTCTTTCACCTTCTCTCTTTCTCTCTGTCTCCTTCAAACAGTTAGATTAGGACTAGTTAGATTCTTCCTACACTGGAGTAGCTTATGGCAGGTAGATTAGGAAGCAATAACTGAATTTCTCCGGAGGTCCATCTCAAGTTTTACAAGTCCCATAGCTTGAGATATGGTCCCACGTTGTGCAATCACACTGAATTTCCCACTCATAATCAAGCCATTTGGGGATGTTTGTGATTCTGCACTTAATAGTTTTGGCACGCCCAGTGGGATGGGTTTGAAGCACCTTACCACTTCATTTCATCAAGTTGATGTGTTCTTGGTGAGATTCAGCCTTTGGAGGCACATGTAAAGCACATCTGGTGACTCCATCTAGTCAACAACCCAATCTCTAAAGTTACAGACCTTTTTTTTCCCCACCCATCTTCATTCATCTTTATTTCCACATCTTTCATTTTATTCCATTCATGAGGTTGTGCAATCATGACTTCATTCCCCTCATGGAACTCACACTTGCAGCAATAACAGTATTCAAATCCACCTCCAATGTTTATCATGGCTCCTCCAAGTCATAATTATTATCAAATGAAAAGGGACATTATGCTTACCCATATGACCAGTGTCAAAACCAGTTTTACCATGAAGCTTATCAAGAAGAAGCATGGACACATACAATGGTAACATCTACCAAGAGAATGCTAGTTTTCTGGAGAATATTCAAAGAATGGAGGCTAGCATGATGTAATCTAGGGCTACAACATAGATGAAGGCCCTCAAGATTGGTTTCAGGGCACCTTGTCCATGGGAAGGCCCTTTTCCAATACATTACAGCCCTCAGGAGAAGCTTGACTTCATGGTTGAAATGTTACCTCAACTTGCACAATGGACTGAGGAGATTGAGGCTTATGAGTTGGATACAAGACAACCTTGTCAATGGGTAAGTCCACCATCTCATAGGTTTTATTTTTCTCTTTCTCAAGCAGCACCATCTCAACCCAAGCTACAATTTCCAAGCTTCCCATCTGTTTCCCCAAGTGTTGATTTCCCTTCTCCATCTCCTAGTCTTCCATCTCATCTTAATGCTTCTGCCCTTTTCCCTTCCAAGTATTCATTCCCTCTAAAGAAACAAGAATTTCCACTTCCCTCTCCACCACAAACAACATCAAAACTGGTTGAATCCCAACCTACCACTCCTCTTGCATCCCCAAATCCATGTTGGGGAGATGGAAATCAAACAACTAGCCAAGGGCATCAAGAAGAGGAACCCAACAAAGAAGAAATGATAGAAAATATGAAGAGTTGGGCTCTCAAATTTGGGATTACAAAGATCCCCTTAATGGTTAAGCCAATAGAGGAGGTCAAGGTTGAAGAGCCAGTGGTGGTTAAGGCTGAGTTTGCAGCAGAAGAAGAACAAGAACAAGAAGGAGATGATCAACAATCATTTTTCCCTGAATGCAGTGCCCATGATGGCACTTTATTTGAAGAGAATTCTGATCCAACCCAAGCTACACAACCATCCATCAAGGAAGAGGAACAATCATCTCCAAGTCCTATTGAAAAGGAGCAACTGGAAGAGATCAAATCAGAGTTAAAGCCACTTGATGAAGAAAGCATTGTTGAATACTTTTTTCTTTCATTTGAAGGGTTTGATTTGATTAATGAATCCATAATGGAGGAGAACCATACAGTTCAAGAGGTTTCAAGTACAAAGTAGGCCACAAAAGAACCTTCAGTTCTTCCTCCCATTTCATCCCTTCAAACCCTAATGTTGAAGAAGATTTTGAGCTTTCAAAATTCATGTTTGAAGATGAGGGGAACCATGGTGAGCAAGTTTCAAATCAAGAGGACACCATGGAGGAGGTTAAGCACATGCAACAGGAGAATAAGGAGGCAGATTATCTATCTGACTTGGAAGGATTGCTTTGAAGGAGAGGATCCAGAGGAGATCACATCATTTTCTCCTCCATCATCCACCTTCCAAGTACATGAACCTACTACCATGAAGGAGAGAATTCAAGGACAAAAACCTACCTTTCACAACAACCCTCTGGAACCAAGGTTAGAAGATAGGAATCTTCCATGTTCTTCATAAGAGGAGGAAAAGAAAGAGAAAGAGGATGTCATCATCTCTTCCACACCATCCATCCAAGAAGATCTGTTAGAAGACTCCATTCTTGGAGTTAAATATCAAAATAGTGGGTAAATTCAAAGGATCATACCTTTCCAAATCAGGTACTTGGCTTCATTGGAGCCAAGGGAGAAGCCAAAACTATTCATGATTACTGTTGAGCATAAGGATGAGTTTCAAAGTACCAAGGATCAGTTGCAATGCCTCTTCAATCTAAATACATAAGCAAATAAAAGAGGTATTTGTCTTGTTTCTAGTTGACACCTTGATGATTTGGGTGGAGGACCAACTTATAGTCATTTTTTCACTCATGCAAGCAGCCATATTAAGTGTCAAATCATTTGCATGGATGCCCTTCTTGAGAAAAGGAAGCTACTTCTTCCTGCCAGTTAAAGGATTTGTTTGAGCCCTCTTTCTCTCTGGTTAAAATAGAGTAGGTAGGTTTTATTTCAATAGAAGAAGTGCTTTTACACACTTTACATATCCCACTTGGGATGTGTATGATTTCCAATTTTGCACATAGTGTGTTGTGGTGTTTTGTTTCTCTTGCATAGTGCATTAAGAATGACATTTGGTGAGATCAGCCCCCATTTCATTGGTTTCTAAGTGGCTCAGGGATCATATTTTCAAAGTTCAGAATCAAATTTGTGTTTACCAGGAAGACTCCATGCCCAATGGATGCTTCAAGGCCACTGATATTTTCATCTAGCAGGCAGATGTCCCCTATGAGTCACCAAATTATTATCCAAAATAAGCTCATGCTTATTTTTGGTTAACTGCACCCATTTTCCCTCCTTTAGTGCTTCAATCAGATTTTTCAGATATTCTAAGCACTTAAGGTTTCCTGAGAGCATCTTCCTCATGTGGGAAATTTCTTCCCCTTTCCAAAAATATAAAGAAGTCCTTCTAACTCCTCATGTTTTGCAAGTTACGAGTCGATAGGCCTTCGAAGGTATTTTTTCCCAAAATTAGACCGGTGGGAGTTTTTAAGGATTTTTGCCAATGCGGAGAGGCAGGGCATCAGGAGATATTGTTACTTTTCACCCAAATGGAAAATGCGGGCTAGTGGGCCCAAAGAGGGAAGTTTTCCCAAGTGAGTTTCAGGTCAGCGGGTCTGCAGGGAGTTTTGGAACTTTTGTGCTTTTTTGCAAAAAAGGCACAAAGTGAATTTTGGGCCCACAAGTCTGCGGGGAATCTTAAAGCCAAATGAAGAAAATTGCCTAAGGCCCGCAAAGGGACACATGGCCATGTTGAAAATTCAAAGCCAAAGGCAGGTCGTTGGAGGTAATTTCAACTTTTTACCCCAAGAAGGTGTAAAGTGAAAAAATGAGCCATGCCTCCGCCAATGCCCAAGGAGCCACATGTCAAGCTTCAATTGCATGTAGGTCGGCGGGCCTTGGAGTGACTTTTCACCCAAATGGAAAAAATAGACCGTCGGGCCCAAAAATTATTTTTTGCCAAAAGTAAATTGTGGGGTTGTGGGGAAATTTTTGCATTTTGTATTTTTTGGTGCCAAAAGGCACAAAGTGAGTTTCGGGCCTGTGGACCCATTCTGCTAACTAGTTTTCACCATTTTTGTGTGGACCCAACTAAAAATTCAAATGATCATATCTTTCAATCTAGATCTCATTTTTCAACAAATTTGGTTCCGTTGGAAAGGTATCGACCTCGTCTATGCCATGGGAGCTTGAAACTTTAATTTTTATGAGGCTAGGTGGGTGATAATGGTAAAAACGTCTTTCAAGCCATCAATACAGGATTTGATTGTTTCAACAACCCAGATTTGATTTTATTCACAATTCTTCCTTCTCTAACACACCAAACTAGACTTGGAGAGGCATATTTGATATATTATATGTGTATTTGTAGGGGGCATTAATGGGGGGTGGTTGAATTCTCAAAACAAGGTCTGTTTTCATCCTTCCTCTCTTTTTTTTCCATCGTTCTAAACTTCTATATATTGTAACACTTCTCATTTGAGAAAGAGGAGAGACATTCTGGGCATAGGGAAACTCTATAAAAAAAAAATTTCAACTCCATTTGAGTTAAAAAACCTTCTCATACGTCTGGAAAGTGGATTTGTGCCTCTGATCAAGAATGTAATTATCTATGCACCCATATAGAGCAATAAATTGTGTTTTTTTGGTGTTTTTTCAACCATTTGCATTATTTTTTAATTTCTCCATGCCTCTCCCTTTTAAATTTATTTTTTGTGCATGTATTTCACATTCACAGGTGTAGAGTATTGTGTTTCATGTAGTTTTGATCATGGATTTGGATCTGGGTTTGTGTCACTTCTGTCTGACCTTCCTATCTTCCTATTTTCCCTGTTTCATTTATCTCTCAACAGAGTATCTCACACTTCCTTTTCTGGTGTATCACCACTTAGTGTAGGATCTTTCACCCTCTCTCTTTCTCTCTATCTCCTTGGAATAGTTAGATTAGGACTATTTAGATTCTACTTGCACTAGAGTAGCTTGTGGCGTGTAGATTAGGAAGCAAGAAGCAAATTTCTCTGGAGGCCCATCTTAAGTTTTGCAAGTCCCACAACTTGAGAGATGGTTCCATGTTGTGCAATCAAATCATTAGGGAGTGCTGTGATTCTACACTAACACTTACTTTGTAACACATCTTCCAAAATCTAGTTTTCCCTTTTAGAATTAGCCTTTCCATGTGTTATCATTGTATTTTTCCAAAATTTCCACGTTTTCCTATTAGTTGGGGTAGGTTATGGGAAAAATTATTCTTTATTTTATTTCTAGGATCTTCTGAAATGATGTGTATAAAGTCTTAGGTCTCAATTCAAGGTGTAAAGGAAAAAACCTTGAATCTGGTAGCACATCTCCTTATATTCTCTCACATCCTTAGTAAAGGACTCGTAAATATATCTAACAAATGAGATCGTATTTTTTTGTTATTAATTTTTGATATGAATGAAGGACCCCTGATGATGATTCTTAGACATTTATAGGTTTTGAAACAAGGTTTTAAGCTTCTTACAACTGACTCCTTCTAAAACCCTAGTGAGGGTTTTCTTCTTCCTGGCAAGAGGAATTCTATAATAAAATGACCAAAATTATCTTCCACTACTTGAAACTTCTCCTATATGTCTATGCTACCTTATTGTATGAATGTATTCTAATAGATAGGCTTTTCCCTTTATCTAAATGCATTTAAGATTCAAAAAAACCCTCCTCCACTTCTATAATAAGAGATTCTTTTATTGTGTGAGGGTTTCCAAGCAATATAAGGCGTTTATAAGTGTTGGAGGGATTTCAAAAGTAATCACGTATTATTTACTCTATTAATCCTTTTCCAACTCTGAAACCTTGATTGTTTCCTTTCTAAACTTCATTTTAGTGTCTTCTTAGGTTGTCGGTGTTTAAACCTACCCTGTCACAATCTTCGAAGAAGGGCTAAAACAAATAATGACAACAAATTTCGCATGCATGGATAGATATGAACATATATTACAAGTTGTAAACACCATCAATAATATATTCACCCATTTGATACATGAAACTCAAACTTCAAGCATCAAAAAATCAGAATTAGAACTTTCATAGTTTGTTTGCAAACAACTTTCTTGTATTTCTTCATCTTGGAGCTCTCCTTCATTTGCATCACTTGACCATTCAAATGATGGTATATAACTAGTTACAAAATGATATATATATATATATATATATATATATATTCTTACAAGATAGTTTTTCATTCGATTTGGGACCTTTAAAGACCCTTGTTTTCTTGATTTCCTCTTGTCAAAACTCTAAATCTGGATAGAACTCCAAGGTCTATATTCTTAAAACATAAAATCTGACTCCCATACATTTTATAGGTCCTAACTAATGCATGAGAACCCATGAATTACCAAGATAGTTCATGAATTCAACCTAATCAAACCAAAAAGCCTTCAAATTTAAAATTTTGCAATTTTGGAGGGAAAAGGAAAATTTCAAATTTATAACAGACTTTGACCAAACTAACTTACCTAGTTGACTCATAAGAACCTCATAAGCCTACAATCACACTAGCAAGAAAAATATGATAGTAACAAGTATTATTTACATATCAAGGAGGATTATCTTGCATCATATCAAAGGGATATGCACAAGTAGAAGGAGTTCACTTTGAGGAAACCTTTGCTCCAGTAACAAGATTGAAGGCTATCAATATGTTTTCTAGCTTATGTAAGTTTCAAAGGATTCAAGGTGTATCATATGGATGTCAATTTATATTTTTTAAATGGGAACTTGGAAGAATAGGTGTACATAGAGAAACATGAAGGTTTCTCATTATCAGGTGACAAGGACTATGTTTGCAAACTGAAAAAGGATCTATATGGTCTAAAGTAAGCCCTAGAATTGTGATATGCCAGATTGGACAAACACCTATTAGACCAAAAATTCAAGAGAGGAGTTGCAGATAGTAATTTGTACATAAATACAAAAGGTTATCATCTGTTAATGGTGGTTATCTATTTGGATGACATCATATTTGGTGGAAATAATGAGAATGACCAAGGAATTTGTAGATGTGATGAAGAAGGAATTTGAAATCTCTATGTTGAGAGATCTATCATTCTTCCTTGGATTCCAAATCACTCAATCTAAAAGAGGTGTATTCATTTCACAAGTGAAATACATAAGAGAGATGCTGAATTTTTTTGAGATGGAAGATTGCATGGAGTTAGCACACCTATGATCTCAGGGTGTAATTTAAGCAAGGAGGATGAATCTCCAAAGGTGGATTATACATCATACATGTCAATGATTAGGAGTTTTTTGTATACTACTACCTCTAGACCTGATATCATGCAAACAATAGGTATTTTGGGAATATTTCAAGAAGATCCAAAGGAAAACCATTTGTAAGTAGTAAAAAGGATACTTAGGTATCTAAAGGGGACTATGGAGGTTGGGTTGTGGTAACCAAGGAGCAACGAGTTCAACTTGACAACCTATACAAATGTTGACTGGGAAGGGAGTCTAAATGATAGAAAGAGAACTAGTGGAGCTGATTTATTCTTAGGAGAATGCCTTGTTTCATGGATAAACAAGAAGAAAGCATCTATTGGTTTTATCTACTTGTGAGGTTGAGTACATTACATCAGCTTCATGTTGTACTCAAGTTCTATGGATGAGATACAACTTAAAGGACTATAAGGTGGAGTATATAAGTATTATTCCCATCTATTGTGACAATACAAGTGTTATAAGTGTTTAAAGAATCTATTCATGCACTCAAGGACTAAGCACATTCCCATAATATATCATTTCCTAAGAGAGTAGGTTAGTGAACAAAATTTTAAGCTTGAGTATGTATTTACTCAGGATCGAATTGCATAAATTCTAACAAATCCACTTTTAAGGGAAACATTTGAACATTTAAGAAAGGAATTGGGTGTAATTCCTATTCCTAGCAATCATTAAGGAAGTCAATAACTTATGGGGAGATAATAATATGATTATTTATCTCCAAGAGAAATAAAGTAGTGTTGAGAAGGGATGTATGGAGATAGGGTGAGCATGTTTGGTTGATCCTTATAGTATGGTAACTTCTAGGTATGATCCAAGAAGTTGCAGGTATCTCTTTTTCATTAATGTTAAAGGGGATAATGGTTTCTAATGTTCAAAATGGGGGGAAAATAGAGTGGTTTCCATAGTGTTTGTGAGAGTGGTTTCCATCAATGAAAAAGGGAGAGATTGTTGAGTTTTGTCATTGATGTCAAAGGATGATGTGCCTTGATTATTGAAGAATTGTCAATGATGTCAAGGTTAATGATGTCATTAATGGTAAATGATGATGATTTCTGAAAGAGATAATTTAAAGACAACTTGAAGGTTTTCAAGGTCAGCATTTAAGACACATGTCTTCATTGAAGAGTGTTAAAGTTCATATGAAGCCTAGTCACAAGGCATGAAGAGAGATGAAGAACCAAAAATGGTCAAAAACATGTATTTGATGTTTGAAAACTATTTTGAGCAAGGTAGTGAGGTGTTAAGTCATTTACAGTTCACCTATTGGGGTAAAACATCCATTCTAGGTCTGCACCTAGACTCCTTAAATTATGGCTGGTCTAATGAGATATGATGATCATTTTTCAGAGAAAGAATGCATATGTGAGATTGAAAAGAGGTAATATAAGTTTTTTAGGTATGTTGATGTAGTTTAAAGTCATAAGTTATGGATATTTCAAGAAATAT
This sequence comes from Taxus chinensis, assembly GCA_019776745.2. Taxonomy (NCBI): domain Eukaryota; kingdom Viridiplantae; phylum Streptophyta; class Pinopsida; order Cupressales; family Taxaceae; genus Taxus; species Taxus chinensis. The sequence goes on from JAHRHJ020003477.1 coordinate 1,323,893, forward strand.
AATGTTTGGCCTTCTCAAGCTCAAAAAATGAGGATTCCAAATCTGAGAAGCACTTTCAGGTGTTCATAGGAACATTAAACTCTACATGGGAAGTTAAGCTATTGAGGAGAGATGGGGAAGGGTTCTAGGTAAAAATTCTAGACATTGGTTTTGGATTTTATGACCTATCCTTTATGAATAATTGTTAACACCATAACTGGTCAAAAACCCTCCTAAAACCCTAACAAGGACTCGATATGAGAAATATATTGTTAAAATAAGATTAGAATATATTTAGAATTCCAAATAAACTATTGGAACTTGTAGTGAACTCTCCCAGGTACTTCCAAGTTATGATGGCTAGTCCAACAACATTTGGAGAAAATGTGTAATGTACACTTGTTTTTACCTCCATGTTTTAGTCAATGTGTAAGGTTTGTTGTAAGCTCTCAAGAATTGCATTTTCCAAGATGAAAAAATGGATGATAAAGGGTGTTAGAGACCAATTATTCATGTCTATGGTGGTTTATTGATAGGTTTGACACTCTAAGTGGTCCCATGAGGTGAATTTCTCATGAGTTGTTTTTGAGGTATTGTGACAATGTTGTTCTTAAAAAGATTTTATGGCATGAATGCAAGGTGCAAAGATAATAAAACATGGAGAAGGTGAGTAAAGATTATAGAAGATTTTTTTTGAAAGGGTTTTGAGTTTTTTGTAAAAATGACCATGTGAGCCCAAGAAGATCATGTTGTGTTGTTATATAGGAAGACCTAATGCAAGTAGATCTTCATGAGACTAAAGGTTAAAAAAGGATAATTGAGTAATTATAGACCAAAAGAGGTTTAATGTTGTGATTTATTCATGTTTATAAGATGTTATAATGTCTATTGTATGGACGACCTAAGAGGTTTTAGGTATGCATGATCGACCTAGTTGTATATGTTCCTTGAATCATGTATATATATGTAAGGACAATTTTAGGCCTATCTAACGAAGTGAGTGTGCATGACATAAATAGTGCATGTTTGAGGTGTAGAAGGTATTTTAGAGCATGGGAAAAGGGATTATGTTGAATATCAATGAAGGTGGTCATCTTATGAAAGAATTTGTGCATGCCTATATCAAGGTGAAGAAGATTGATGATATCATGTAGTTTGAAGAGTGATCAAGATAGAAGGGCAGAGAGATGGTCATCATTTGTTGATTGAGAAACTAAGAGTTAGGAAGGTGAAAATATTATAGAGGTGGATGATTTTTTGTTGATTCACTTAGGGAGTTGGTGCTTCCTTGCAAGTTGGTGCTTGATAAAACCTAGTTAAGTAGGTGCTTAACTATTTATGGTTGGTGGTACAAGTTGAGTTGGTGTTGAACTGAATTTTAGATTTTGTAATCATTTATAGGAGATTATTCCATTTAAATAGTTCTTAGTGGTTTTTTTACCCTTAAGGGTTTACCACTTATACATGTGTGCATTCTCTCTTTCTTTTGTTTTCATATGAATGGTTTTTTTAATGTATTATAAGATCACTATGTTGGTTTGATGGTTCATGTAAGTTAATATGTAAATATAATTAAAAGAATTATTTTATAATAACATTGATTCACCCCCCTCTCATTGTATTGTGATTCCAATAAGCCTTTCCTAATAATGAATTTCCTCTACCCATCATCGACATGATTTTCGAATCTATAGAAGGACATGAAATGTTATCCTGAATGGATAGTTTTTCATGATATAATTAGATTCAAATAGCTAAGGAGTATTAGCACAAGGCAACATTTACAACACCTTGGGCTACATTCTATTATAAGGTCATTCCTTTTTTCCTTAAGAAATTTATTTAGAACTAAATCACACTCAATCTTCCAATGATGTTAGTTTAGTTTAAACACTTCAAAATAGTCCTATAGTCTTACAAAATTAGCTATTTTCTTTAGTCAATAACCCTTCAATCTTATAATTTTTATCCTTGAATCCCAACATGGATTATGATATTTTTGATAAATTTTGACAAACCCTATATCATGCCAAATAAAACATCAAATTAAATGAAAAAATATGGAAACTTTAATTAGTTCACCTTAGTTCAAAAATATCCTCCTAGATTCGTAATAACAAGGTCACTAGTGAGTTGGTGGTTAGAAAAAACCAAAAACAACCAAAAAAAATCAAATTATATTTAGGCACTGATTTTCCCCTTTGATGTGTATGATTAATATCTTGGCTCAATTCTTAGTGTAATTTCCTTTGCTACATTCTCTCTTCCCTAGGCCTAGTTCTTGTCCTACTAGCCATGTTCCAAGGGAAAATGAAGCATAAATTTTGATGTAGAGACTCATCTATTGAAAATAAAAAAACTAAGAGGGGAGGGGTAAATCAATGCTTCATTAAAAACTTTTCAGAAAATCAGTAATCTATTCAATGAAGATTACAAATAAAAATGAGATAATAATGACATTTAAACATGAGTAAGGAGTAATGAAACACACATGAACAATGGGTTTAATGTAGGAAACCATTCAAGGGAGAAAAACCCACTGAAAGAAATGTAATAGGTTGGAAAATTTTTCCTATAAAGGTTACAAGTATTTCATCTATTGAGAATCCACTCAACTTGAAGCTGTAACTCCAAAATTTAACCAAGCACCCACTTGATCTTTAGCAAGTTCCTACTTGCATGGAATATTTAACTCCAAACTAATTTATTCAAGCACCCACTAACATTATGCAAGCTACAACTTACAAGGAAAATTCAAATACTTATTTTATAAGCAATAAATTAGACTTCTAAAAATATTTTGGTCACTCTCACATGGTTGTCTTATAAAAAAAATTGTGAGCTCTAAATCAGCTCTTCTATCCTCTCTCTTCACATCCTGATTCACCTCTCTTTTATTCATTTCATATAATTAAAAGGATAGAATTCAATGACCTATTTTACATTGATGCAACCTAGAATTTACCAATAAAATCCCAAATGCATTGGCACATCACTTAGCCTAGACTGAGCAGCTCACTCAAAGCATGCAAAGGTACCATTCTCCTCTTTATGGTTGTTATTACAGGATGTTAGCATGATGAAGAATTAAAGCATTCATATCTATGACTAATATATCATTCTATAGTACATATTCAAATCTAGATCTAGAGAATAACAGACTTAAGAGATAACCATGATGAAATCAAGCATGCACTAACCAGTTATACTCAAGATTTGACACTCTGATTCATCCAACACATTCCATTGCATTAAACATGATAAATACACATAATCTTATTACAATAGATAATACCATAGTCCATGCGCGCATCATATTTGGCAACATAACCTCACAATAAATCAGTTCTCACATGTCACCTTATGCCACGTAGTTCTTTTCATATTTATAAGGGTGGGGACATGACCTTCACCACTCATCTAATCCCAAAATAGGCCGCATGCTATTATTATCCATACGTTGTTATAATAATATCCACACATGCAAGTGTGCTAACAATACACTGCTTTTAGTTAACTATTAGTAGTAAATCTATTCTTAGCCTATATATATGCAAAGAGCTTCGTATCTGATCCTCCAAAAATAGAAAATTCATTTTGCACAAGTCTTTAACATGTTTTTATGCTCTGCATGCTATCTCTAAAAAAATATCCTCATCGTGAAAATGACTAAGTCCCGATTCTGTCTCTGTCCTCAGTGAGTGATTACTTTATGATCTTCCCACACTTTTGAATGTGCTCTGCTCTTCCACGCAAAACTTTTATATGTTTTTTGCTAGGTTCCATACTTTAACTAATCAACATACATACTCATTTTTCATGTCTCTCTCCTTGGATAACTCCCTCAAACTCCTAATTTCTCAAGCATGCATACTCCTGTGAAAATGGCAGTCATCAACTCACTAGGCATCACTTTCTTTCTCCTTGTTTTGCATGCCATTATTCACTTACATAACATGGAAATAAACCAAACTTTTCATGAATAATAAATATTTAATATACATCATAATAGCATCTCTTCAACCTCTCCAATTTCACCTTATGAACATTGAGATTATTGACTCTCCAGCTTGTACAGGAAGGAGGTGGATGAAATCATACAAATTGTTATGATGTAATGATTGAATTTGAATAAGTGTAAAAAATAATGCAAAACTTACAAATACATATAATGGAAGTTATGGAATATTTTTCAATCACTAACATATCTCTAAACTCGCTGCATAACTGAAAATGTTATTTTTACAACCTGAACTCTCATCTAACATCTGGATTCTTTCATTTGTACCACTCATGCAATTTTTCTTCGTCTTCCTCTTCAACGTGGAAAATTTGGTATTCTAGCTATATTATGATAATGCATTTAAGTTAAAAATACCTTCCATTTTCTCTATAACCTCTTTTCATGCTTGTAAACTCATTATTTCAACTTCAAGATCTCATTAGAGCTATCACGCACATTAAGGTCTAGGACCTCCAAAAAATAGTTTTCTAAATCATACTTATAACAACGTTTAAAACTCATATCATGCACTGAATTCAAGGAGAAGATACCTTAAAAATTTCCTTTTCTTCATCATATGCTTGACATAGATTATAGATCATGGCACAAAATATCTCTTCTACTCTTCATCACAACTTGGTTCTCGCAATTATGGGGGTTCACACAGTATAGTCACAAGGATGATCCTTCAATAATGATAACTTCATGTTCAAAGTATTATAATTATTTTGGAGATATTTTTTTGAACTCTGGTCCACCTTCAAGCCTTGGAGAAATTTCCACTACCTTTAGTCATGTAATGGGATACTATTTTGTGATCAAGTTACTAGTTAGTTTTCATGCACAAAAAAATAGCCTTAATAAAGTGGGTTAGGTAGCTCACTTATCCTCTTGTTCATGATCCCTATTTAATATTTATGGAGGTATAAAATCCTTGGTAATCTCCCCAAACAAATAAATTTCAAAATTTCAATGTATATGGCTAAAATGAACATGCATTTCTAAGACTTCTCATACTGGTCTTTAGGACACAAAAAACTAGTATTGGTCTTGCTAACTCCAATCAATTTAAACTAGAATTTCATGACAAAATAAAACCTTGGAAACTTTTTTTTGGTCCTATTATTAACTTTAAAACACTCATTTTCTTGGGTTAAGTGGAGAAGTGCACATTTGCAACTTAGCTCCTTAACCCTTGTTAACATGAAAACTAGGATAGTTTTAAGCATTTGAAATATAACCTTACATTAGTTCATAATGTTGAGTTATGAGATTAAAAAATTCACATTGGACCTTTTTCAACTATTCATTCCATTATTAGACCCCTACAACAAGTATTCTCATCAAATCTCTTTCATACAAGATGAATGGTTTTTATGTTTTCTTTTTAGTGTTGATATGCTCCCAGCACTAGGGATACTCTTAGATGATCAGGAATAGAACTTATTCAGATAAACCAAATTTATTTTCTCTTTATCTATTTACTATCATTATCATACATTTTATATGCCCCGAATCCAAGTGTGGTAGTAATAATGTAGGTTCATATCCATTTAGGCTCAAATTTCCTTGTTTTTCACATTCTTTGGTAGTATTCTTCTTATTCTCTTTAAGAACAAGGTCGTTGATATCGAACTGAATTGGTTTAATTTTCTTATTGTAGTCTCATCAAAGTAGGTAAAAATATACCTTTAAGTTATCCAAAGCACAGATGCACCTCTCATCTAGGATATCTATCTCTACAAGACACACTTGGTTGTAATCTTCTTCATGTACTAGGTGTTGGAGTGACACATATAGGGAAGGGAGCTCAACTTCTATGGGTACTATGGATTCAGATTCATATAATAAATAAAAGGGTGTGGCTCTAATTAGAGTATAAAATGAGGTTTGATAATCCCATAACATGGGATGCACTTAAGTGTGCATAGTTTGGGAATCCTTAATAATGTTTTCTTCCAATATTAATTTTCTTGTTTTATTGGAAGATTCTGATTGGCCCTTACATTATGAGTAGTAAGGAGTTTCCCCATTTGAGTTTGATATGAAAATTTTTTAGCTACTTACTTGAAATTATTATTCTTGAAGAAGATATCATTGTGGGTAATAAGAGATGTAGGGATGAAAAAGCAATAGATGATGTGGTTGAGGATGAACTTGGAAATATTTGACCCATTGACATAGGTGAGGGGCATGGTCTCCACCCACTTGGTGAAATATTTGGTGGTGGTAATGATAAAGGTGTGTCTGTTATAGGATGTGGGTTTTATCTTTCCAACTTACTCAAACCCCCATCTGGAAAAATGCCAAGGTGAAGTTATAGGTTTAAGGGATTACAAGGGTGCATGAATTATATTACCATGTTGTTGATAGTTCCAATTTTTTTTGATAAAGTTACATACATTAGACTCTATAGAAGGTAATTAATATCCTACACACAAATTCTCCTTATCTAATACCATTCCACTTATATGTGCACCATAAATACATGAATGCACTTCGACTAGTGTTTGATTCGCTTATTCCATATTGAGAATTTTAAGAGAGTCCCATTGTAGCCTCTTCTATAAAGGGTGTTAGCAAGGATGGTATAGCTTGAAACACATTGTGTTCTGAAACTCAAAGAGTGGGATACTTGGATCACTAGAGTTGCGAGATGTGTTTTGGGTTTTGGACCCTTGACTACTTAAGTCTTTCAATTGTTGAAGCTTTAAGTAATCACTTACTTGAAGTAACCAACTTGATTGAAGTAATGGCATAACTTGAAGTAACACAAATTACTAATTCCTTTCTCTTTTATCATATTTCTTGACCTACATTACTTCCCTTTATTCATCCAAGTTCTGAGACATGATTACTTCAACTTCTTTCTTCTTATTCATCGGTGATTGGAACCTACATTACTTCCCCTTCTTATCAAAATTTAGAAGGGAAATTACTTAAGTATTTCAACTTGAAGAAATTGGATTAATTGAAGTAGTGAAACTTAGAGGTGAAACTACTTAAGTATTCTAATTTGAAGTAATAATAAATCTTGAAGTAACCCACTTACTTGAATTAATCAGATTTTGGGAGACCATTACTTAAGTCTTCTCATTTTAAGTAATCAACTTACTTCCTTCTCATCTTCTTATCGGTGCTTTGAAATATAATCACTTACTCCTCAATTTTACATTGTTTCAACTAACTGATTACTTAGTAGTAATGTCAAGTGAGAACATCAATTACTTAATTTATCTTTGGTGTTCTAGGACCTCTTTATTTCAACTACTCTTTGCTACAATGCTCCAAAACTGAAACTTTTTTTTCCAAGAACACATCAACTCATCAAGATGGAAAATGTTCAACTACACTACAGCTCAAATTTTTTGACTTCAATGTTTTCTCACTGGGCATGCCATAATTTTTATCACCAAAAACTGGAGGCGGCACGGTGGCTATGATATTGCAATGAAACACCTCTAAAAAAAAAACTCTGACCTTTGTGATCTCTCACCGGTGTGTTCAGAACTGTTATCTCCAAAAAGTAGCAATCTAAGATTTAAAAATGTAGAACTCTACTTTTTGCTAACATGGGTACCACCTCTCAAGTTGTGGGACTTGCGTGCTTGAGGTGGACCTCCGAGAGAAGGTCAGCTTCCTCTTCTTAATCCTATTGCTACACTACACTACTCCTAATGTAAGAAAAACACCTAACTACACCTATCCTAACACTTCCAAGGAGAGAAGGAGAGAGAGTGCATAAAAGGGAAATCCTACACTACATGGTGGTGATAACACCAAGAAAAGGGGGTGTGTGCTAGATAATATTCCTAATCTATCAATGGATAAGAATGATCCTAGTGAGGGTGGACATGTACCACAGACCAAATCACATGCACTTCACCATCCCAAGTAAACAAAACTTCTAAATTTTGCAATGAACACAAGAGTATGCACAAAACCTGTAAGCATGATGAGATGCAAGTGAAACCAACAAAACAATGCAGAGGATAGACAAGTATCACATAACACCAATTTTATTACTCCAAAAGTATGCACAATACATCAATTGTAGCAAGAGAAGGCAAAAATGCCATTACAGAGCTTCATAAGGAGGTATTGAATCCCAAAATTCACAACATCCAACTATGGGGAAGAGGGAAGCATGGGGAGGAAAAATGACCAATAACCACCTTTACAAATGATGCATCCCCTTTATAATTTATAGAAATTTTAGAGAGAAGAGAGATAAAATTGAAATACCAAATGCATGCATTTCTTAGCACTCAAAATCAATTACTGATGTGAAGGCAGCATGGGTGACCTTGCAAGACCCACTCCCTTTGTACTCTTTCTTGCAGAAGGAGGAATTGGCCTCCATGCATCATTAATGGTAGTAGCTGGTTGTTACTATGCATGAAATTGCAGCTAATTAATTCCATTTTTCATCATCTTCCACTCACTAAATCTTGAAATCTAAATATTCTAGTTCCTAGAGGTATTTGAGGCATTTCCAGAAAGTCTAAGATTTTGAAAAACGGAGCTCTCAGCTGAAAGTTATGGCATTTTGAATTTGTACAATTTTGTGGGAAATCAGGGGGCATTACTTCCACTTCCCCTTAATTGCAGGAAAACAAACCCCAATTACTTCTCCTTCATCATTGGTATTCTCCATTATACTTTACTTTGTTTATTTTTAGGGAATTAAATAATATTTTTTATTCACCACATTACTTTTACTTCATTGGCCTTCTCTACATGGAACTGAGGGCTCATTACTTACCTTGGGTGGCAATCCAACTCACCACCCAACTTACCCTTAGCTCATCTACAACTTGTTGGATGGCTGATGCACAACTTGTTGGCTCTTGCATCAACAAATGGGATTTTTGCACTTTGGTAAATGAATCATTCATTTCCTAAGACTCACTTTGCAACTCACACTGAGTTTTTTTGTCCAATAGTTTACCCTTCCTTGTTGTTTACGAATGCTTTTAATTGAATCAGGCCTCTTAAGTCAAGACTCCATCCTTCGTTTTACCACTTCACTTTGATGCTCTTACCTGGCATTGCTAGTTGATTGGATTTTTTCATTATTTTTCATCGCTTAATTCGAAACCCCCCAATCGAAGTCTAGAATCTTTCACAATCACCTCTTAACCTCACTAGAAATTGGCCTTAACTTCCCTTAAGTGTTGAATTGATACAATTTTCTATGCTTTGTACTTAGGGTTTTCAAAATGCAAGTCTTTGGCTCCACCAAACACCCTTGCATTTTTTCTTCGGTAACTCACTTTTTTCAAGATTTCTTTATTCCGCTTCATTAAAGTAGGCCCGTAACGTAAGAATTTCCTTTCCTGAATTTACTGCATTGCACTTTATTCCCAATAACTTGGGCTTTCGCACTGACCACTTTTCTTGGCAGAACATGCCAATTACTTCTACTTCATTTACGTGAAAACTTGGCCCTGTCACTTACTTGCAAAACTTAGACCCCCCTTCTATTCAATGTAACACTTCATTCACTCGCCCTCCTTTGGATCAACTTTGCATTCCATGTTTTCTCAGTGAAGCATTTGTTCTATCTCCTAACTAAGCTCACGTTGACTAAGCTTGGCCCTAATTTTTTCACCTCACCGCATCTCTCTTCACTACAACCTAGATTCCATTGTCATGAATATTCCTTGGGGATTACCTTCCCAACTTGAGACTCGCCTATTGGCGAGATCCATTCACAACCAACTTCTTACCCATTTGCATCAAACTTCCTTGCATGACTTAGCTAAGTTTGCTATAGTTCCTCGCTTAGGCTCGAAGCTTTCACTCCTTTATCGCCACATTGACTCATATATTGACTCTCCTTGCTTCTCCAACTCATGCTTTAATTTTTCAACATTAACTGGATGCTCATGCAACTAGAACTTGGCTTCATTTTACTACTTCCACTGCTGATGCCCAAAATGGGCCAAGCTCAGGGAGCTCGAGCCCTAGCTTTCCCGATTTCCTTCCATTCCTGATAATGCATTTCACCTTCTTGGGCCCAAATTACTTTCATTTTCCACTTTGACCTGATTTGACCATGCCTCCTTGTTTGGCTCATGAGCAACCCCAAGTTCCTCGAACTCTTACCTGTTGATCCTTATCGATATTTCCCTTTCGTTCATATCTATTTAACCCTGAACTCCCATGAGCTCACTGATGAGATTGATGCTTGCCTTTACATCCCAATGCTAATAACCCCTAAACTCACAAAATTATGATCTATCATCTGTCCTAGTGTGATTCCTCTCATAGCTCAGCCACTCACATTCGAGTGAGCTGTCTTCCACTTGTGACCCACGAGTCACTTTGGCTTTCCATTACTCACCATCCTCTTGTCTTAGCTCACACCCAGTGAGTTACCTCCTACTGCCTTGTGAGTTCCTTTCCAATGTTGAGCTGACTTGGCTCAACCAATATGGCCCTTGTCATCGTTCACTACTTCCATTATCTCTCCTAGCTCGTGGATCTAGGAGAGCTCACTGAGTCTATACATCATTTCGTGCTCCAAATCGATGTGACCTCGAACCTTCCTCAATACCTAACTCAATTGTGGCAAAGAACTTGACCCCTTCCTTGAGACCCCATCAGGTTTCCCAATGCATGTTCCTAACCCGAAAGTAGCTCAGTTGAGCTACTTGGTGAGCCATTTTTTGGCTCCATGACCTGCAAGCTTCAACCAGCTCGGCGAGCTACTTGGTGAGCCATTTTTTTTCTCAACCTCATTGGCTCCTCTTTAATCGTATACTTCCCTTATTTTTTGGATTTTTTTATGAACCCCTTTTATGCCAGGGAACTAGTAAGGGCCAGTAGTGGCCCTAAAAATGATTTTTACAAATTTTTCCCAGTTTTTGCACATTCTCAACCCATGTGGAGCTATGGAACCCACTCCATTCTTTCCAACTGAGCTCTTAAGGTTCAAAACCTAGAAGAGGAAAAAATCCTCTTATAATCCCAACACTCGCAAAACACTGAAATTTCTCCTGAAATTACCTGCAACTCAGGTTAATGGCCCTCGTGTCTTGACAAGTGCTCCAACTTAGACCTCTAGTTATCCATTTTACCATGGGGGTGAAAATGGATAAGAGGTCTATAATGACCATCCCCTCCTTCATGGAAATATCCTTCCTCATTTAAACATTATTGTGCACAATCATGTACCTCTTGGTGACTTGTCTCTTCACTTATATTTTTAATTATTTTAGATAATTATATCGTGAGGGTCCATAAAATCCCAAAACACATCATATGGTTCATAGTTATTTTAAATGTGCATTATGTTATTGAGACTAACTGATGAAGTTAGCATTGTAGTAAACTAAAAAATCTTACACCTCTCAACAAATACTATTTCTAACTTTGGACCAAATGTATTTGAATCTCTAGACCATTCATAAGTCTAGATCTGAAATTAATATATGGGATTCTCTGAATGATTCATATGTCTATCTTCAGACCAAATATATGGGCTGCTCCAAATGATTCATAGGTCTAGCTCCAAAACAAATATACTATGAGCTCGAGACTAAGTATATGTCTAAGATAATACATCAAATAAAATTGTAACATAATAACATACAAGAATATCAATTATCTAAATATAGTCACACCACCATTCATCTTTAGTTAGTAACAATTTGGAATCATTTGACAAAGATATGTCTCTTACCTTCTAGTGCTTTGTCTTAACTCTATGCTAGTAAATATATTTTAAGACACTTTTTCAGTCTATATTTCATTTAAATGAGTTTCCTAAATCACTATTAAACTTTTAAAGTACATTTTTTCTCATTTAAGAGGAATGCAAAGTTTGAGATCTCAATTCTTTAAGGATTTTACCCAGTTCACATTTTTTATGTCTAATTAGGTGTCATGTGTATGTAACCTCTGTTTCAAATGAATTGTCATGAATAAATTTTATATGTAGACTTGAAACACTATAAAAACTTTTAAACCTTAAAGACGAATTCCTCTATATTTTTTTTTTCAAAATTTCATCCCCTTAGACTCAATAGTGAAAAATATATGATGAATTTGATATAAAACCCTAGCTAACGATTTCTATGAACCCAATAGGAGTAAAACTCAATTTATATTTATTGTTTTTCCTTTCTAATACCCATAATAAGTTAAATTAGAACTATGAAAACTATCTACCACATTTCCCTTCAATTATTTATACCTGAGAGTGTTTGTATAAGTCTGGGAAATAAGCTTTTTCTAAAACCACATGGGAGAATAACAAGAACATGAAAATATTTCAACATAATTCCATGAGATTGTGAACTTTCATTTTATATCCAATATTTGATACTCTTAATGGACACCAAACAACCTCAAATGAAATTATGAAGGGTGTGTTTATAATCAAATTCTTACTAATTTCTTTTGATTTCAGTTTGACTGGGCAGAGTATCTTAACAATGCACACTTACAACTAAGGCTTGAATTTATATTCTTCTTTCCTATAATTAATCATAACACATGTATGCTTTACTTCATATATCTATTCATGAATCTATCATTAAAATTAAATTTACACTACATTCAAACATGAGATCAACCAATTGAATTTGTATAGAAACTTTCATGTAAAGTAGATCTAGTCACTAAAAGGATCTTTTAGAATCCAAGAACCAAGATGATTTATCAATAATACAACATAAAAACTTAAGAACAAAAAATCTAAGTTTCTTAACTCATAATAACAAGAATATATATATGAATCTATGACTTAGTTATATTGATAAGGTCTTCTTAATTTCATACAGACTTTAAAGCCTTCTCGTCTATTTTCCTTGATTACATGCCTCTATCCTCCTAATCTATCTACCTCTACATCTAATTTCTCATCCTCCTTGCATACTTTTAGAGTTTATTCTGGATTTTCAAAGGATGATTCATTCCAAAATAACTCAAACCAACCTCCCTTACTTAGCTCCATAAAATCTTGCCTAAAATCTTGGGTTTGTTTTGAGAATAAGTTGTCTTTATCTCCATCTACATTGGGATATCTTCTATAGTGGATTTATATTAACATATGAGGTTTAAATACATTCATCAAACAATAATAGTACCATATTACCATTTCAACATATTTTAGGCTTCTCACATATGCCCATTATCCTTATTACTCATGCTAAGAAATTAAAATTTTCTAACTTACTCATTTTGGAGGGAAAATGAGTTTGGACTCCTATAGACTCAGAATGGAAAAATTTGACTCTCTACTAAATTATAAAGACTCTTCAAACCTTATTTCATCACTTGAAGACATAATTCACAAAACTATCACAAAGGTCTTATGATGCTCCCACATCATACTTCCCAGATGGGTTGAGATTTGAGCTTCTGCTCAAATACAACATATAATTTCATCTTTCTTGTTTTCTAATTGTGTTGAATTGATATAATTCTTTTGATTTCATTAGTGTTATCTTCTTTCTTCTTCTTCATAACTCTATCCTCCAAGCTAAGGATATATTCTTGTAGCTTATTCATTTGAACTCTCTCAAGGGCTCTCTTCTCTATGTTCTTCACTTCCACATATAGCAAACATGTACACACACAATCAAATGAGTCATCAAATATAAAACATTGAGACTTTTGAGTCTCATCAAGTTCTTCCTGCAACTTCTTTTGTTCTTCTTCAACATATTATTGATTTTCTTTGGTCTTCACTTTTTCACAATCATCTTTAGTATTCTTTATCTTTAGTTGCACGTTCATTAAAAATCAAGTTGTATGAGGTTTTCATCTCAGTCACTAACTGATCTTCATTCACATAAGTGAATAAATCATTTATTTTTTCTTCATTCATCACGTCATCTAGAAAACTTCATTCACACACTAAAAATAATGTTAAAATAAAAAACTTGAGGCAAAATCACCCCTTTTGGTGCTTCTTTTGATGACTACATTTCTTCTTCATCATATTTGAGAGAGGCTAGAAATGTTTCTATGACCTATTCATTCTCATTCTTGTCTTCTACGTGAAGGAGTATCTACTTTACCATCTCTTCTTCACTTGTTATTTGTTTCTTCCTCATGACCTCATAAGTCTTTTTCTCTTTTTTATCAAAGAAATAAAATTTGTTTTCTAGTTCTATGAAAAAGTAGCTCTATGGGTCACTTTGCTCTTATTTTCATCCTCCATGCATACTACATATCTTTTCCCATCTACTCTACCATAACATTCCAATCTCTCTAACCATTTTTTAACTCCATTTTATTTATTTCAATTTCTAAATTTTCAGTCTTCATTTTATTCTCCTTCAACTCTCTCATATTATCTTATTCTCAATAACTCACCTAGGTATTTTTAACCCTAGTCTTTTGGTATTCTCTAAAGGCTGACCACGCCTCTTTCTTGAGTTCCAATGACCTATGTAGTCTTATTTTCTCACTCAAAACCCTATATGTGGTAGTCACATCACTCAGAAAGATCTGAGCCCTCACCCAAAGCATGCAAAGGTACTGGGTCCCTCTTTATTATTGTCTTACCAGGGTGATAACATGTATATTCGTAATAACCAAATCTCAAATTACATATCCCAATCTAACAATCAGATGCATGGGCTCAATTTAGAAACTCACATAATAAGTAAACATACAGATCACATAAGGATTAGTACTAGATTCACCACATAATGACCATGAGAAGACATCAAAAATCAATATCCATCCATAGTGATCCATCATATTAATTCATCATTAAACACATAATTTTAATACATATATAGTACTATCATCATTCATGCATGCTCCTAAACAAATAACATAACTCTAGTACATACAAACTGATGAACATTCTCTCTCAAAACCATAAAAATAAATACATATATATAGGGGTGGGGAATTTCCCTTCACCACCCATGCACTCTCAAAATAGGTTGCATGCTAAAAATAGCCATGTGCCACTACAAAATCAACTAAGGAAGCATGCAAGCTTTTCCTAATAATAGCTTATCTATAATTAACTCTAGATCTAATCCTATTATTAGCTCAACTTTGCATGAATCTTGATCTTCTTCATGTTCCCAAAATAGCTTTGTGTGTCATCTAAGTCTTCATGCCATGTTCCAAGTCGAGTTTAGTACTCCATCCTATTTTATCCCATCAACATGCAAAACGGCTAAGTCCTGAACTTTTTCCTTCTGGGCACGAAACCACAGGGCACAAATTTGTCACACCCACGCGCCTACTTATGCGTCCCCCTTCCTTCGCACCACTATCAAATACACCTTTAACACCTATGCAATACTTTCACCAGCCCAACATTACCCCACACTAATATCATTTTTTCCCTCGTAAATGAGGTTTCTTTAACTTATACCTTCCAAGGAATAAAGAATAAAGAATGACTTATAAATAATTTCAATACTGAAAGAGTTATAAAATAATCATTGCACTTCTTCTTCTACAAGTAGTAAAAGTCTCTGGGTACTCATTTTTTATTTCTACTTATAACTCTTCCTAGTTGTTGAGTCCCTTCTTCTTCCTTGAGGGAACATCTCCAAGCACAGTATCCATTTCATATAAAGTTTATCTTCTTCACATTTATGTCTTCAACACCCTTAACACATTCATTAAACCTGAGATCATGCAATCCATAACATCCATACATCGCACCATTAACTTTCCCAATTCTTTAATTCTATCACCATGAGGATCCCGGGCTTCTTTGAGCGTGTCACGTTTTTCTGCTAACATCACCAACCTCTCCTCACTCCCCAAAGTCTCATTATTCTTTACTGCAAGGAATGCATCCTCCTCTTCTAATGTCCTTGTTTTAATAATGTTCTCAGGATCCTCACACATTTGGAATGCCAAACTTTCCATTTTCAACTTATCCCTTCAATGTATCAAGGATGGCATCATACTCAACTATCTTCCATGTTATGTTTCTTTACTCTATCTTTTCCCACCATAGCCTCTTTCTCCTTTTCTGTAGTTATTCCTTCCATACTTTGGCCTTGCGCATACTGGTTCCTTCATCCAATAGTAAGTGCACTAAGGTTTGTAAATAATGCAAGGGCTAAGGGAAATGTACCACTTACATGTTTCTCATATTGTGTCCACACCTTAGAATCTCCTCCCTAATCTCCTTGTCATCTCAAGGAAAGTCTCCTCTCTATTCTTTTCCTTCTCTTTTTCTTCCTTCATGCTCATCATTTCCTCTTCCTTACCCTTCTTGTCCTCAAGAAAATTCTTAAGGTATCTGCCTTATCAACATTTTCAGTGTGCACAACCTCTACAACTATCTTTGTTAACGCATTGCTTGATTGTTCTTTCTGAGAACTCAGTTGGCTTGATGGTCAAATGTTGGAATACAGATCCTTCTTCATTATTTTTGAACATGCATGACTCCTTACATACATAAAATATAGGCTCATCCATGTGAGTCTGCATACTCCATGATAATTTCTTCCTAGTGCATGTGTTTTCCATCTCCGGATCCATCAGTTCCCATCCATATAATTGTTCCTTTGCAATAGTGATCTGGAACCTAACGCTTATAATTTTTGTAGGGTCGTTGATGTACCCAAGGTTCTATGTCTGCACCATATCTTCATCTCTTTTCTCACTAGGGCGCTTGCCTGTATGTTCTTGTGTTCTGGTGCCCTCTTGATTCTCTTCTCCAGTTTCCTCCTCAGGTCCACCAGTTAGGTGTGCAACAATATCTTCTATCTTTGTATCTCCTCCATCATATCTCTCTTCCTCATGATCATGTATGCTTGTGCTGGGGACTTCTATCTCAAACTATGGTTTCTTCACCACTGACCCCTTCATCTATATCAACTTCAAGGCTAGAAGTAGAAACCTCATTGGATGTGCCCCCACCTGAGGAATTATCCTCATCACTATCCTTCACCGGGATGTACTTGCACCTTTTCTTCCTCCCTTCCTCATTATTATTAACTCATCGTGACCTTATTATAGGCTAGGAAGTCCCAACACCCATATCTTCATTCTTACGCCCCCTGCGTAACTTTCTTCTGTCATGATCTAGCATAGTATTTTCCTCGCATTCTTCTTCTTGAATCTTCATGCTCAAGGAAATTCTCCAAGTCATGTTTTACCTGTGCCTAGGGGTGTCTCTTCAAATTAGCCTCTTTGTACCCATAGTCTCTTTACCTTTTAGAGGACCTGGTAGTGACAATTCCTCACCTGCAATAACTTTTCCTTCCTTGAACCTCGACCTTAAATACACATATACACATGCAAGATTAGTCTCAATCCCTTTTTCCATGACCTCTAGAGTGATATCAATATTATCTGACTCCATTGTCTCCACATATGCCTACTTATTAGGGTAGAGATATATTTTGTGCAGAATATGGATATTGTGTCTACCTTATTGGCATCAAACTTCAGTTTTCACATGCTATGCATTCGGTTCACTACATCTTTAAAATAAAGTGCGTGAAAGTGAAAGGTAACTTATACCAAGGGCTCTTTTCGCATGTCTTCATGTAAAAGTATGCCCAAGCAGAAATGTTGTTAAGGCATGTGAAATCTGCCTGCCCCTCCAATACACTAGGAAACTCTCACTGTATGCATGTCATTATCCTTCAAATGACTGGTGCATCCTTCTATACCATTTCTCTTGATGCTACTTGTAGGTATTATAAATTGAGCCATGGCATGTATACCTTGAAAAAAATTTCTCTGGGGACTTGTTCTCCAAGGTGTACTCCCATACCTTGTCCTTTGGGCCATCAGGCACACCAATTCTCACAAAACACAACCAAGAGTAAAATGGCACCCCAAGTTATCTTCTCACCTTTATCTGCTTGGATGTACACTTCTTCCACTAAGCTCTATTTAATATAGCTTGCAATGTTATAATATGTCTTGTTCTCCATTTTTGTGTTCTATGTACAACTAGTGTTTATTCACCTCCTTTTACCTCTCTCGAGGCACCTAGCTTACAACTAGCTAGTCATGTTGCTACCCTTGTACCTAGGTCTTCTATGTTTCCAACATTGAAATCCTGACCTCCCTTTTGGTAATGGAATGTGGTGGTCATTTCCTCTACTCCCTCATCATTAGAAAAATCTCCTACAATTTCTGACCTTGAGTCACTTAAACCTGTAAATTTTCTGACCAACTTCGTTGTAATTCACATTCGTCTCCCCGCGAAGTAAAATAAATCCTCATGTACTCGTGACATTAGCCACTAGTAAAAACGTTCTAGCTTTCCAAAGAAGGAATCTCATACAACTGCATTACTCTAACACTCTCCAATAGTTTTTAAATTGAATTATCCATCACCCTTTTCCCATCTGTAGTCCTCATGTTCATTTTCAAACATGGTCTCTGCATTTAAATCCTTCACGCTTTTCTCAGTCTAGTGATTTAAATCACTAATCTTGCATTTGGCCAGCTGGGATGTCCATGACCTTCCTTAAATTACTTCCGTGGGGTATTGCATCTCTGCAAACCAATCTTGTGGTTCCTCTACTGTTACAATCTCCTTCACCACAACTCTCCTTGGTGCCATTTACTCTGCTCAAGTAATAATGTGCTATGAAAACTAAATATTTACACTATCTGGACCTTGCACTCCTCGATTCTCTCTGGTTCTTCAAATTTCCCATGCCCTAGCATGCCTTAGCCGTAAATATGTCTCCTTAAAACCCTAACCACATGAAACCTTCCTTTCTCACCCACCTAACAAGCTCAAACATACCTTCACACAGAGCTCTTTCAATGATGTGTCATGAATTCACCTAGTTTTTCATTCAAGTGATCACTCTTTTCTCTATGCACTTTTTCACACTTCTCAGATCGATAACTCAAAGGATGCAAGGTAAGAATAATGTTGCAAGCACCATCTTTTATAGGTTTTTTCAAAATTACCTACATTAATTTCTTCTCAACTACCACCATATGCAACATTAATTTTGATCCTTCTCTTCTATGGGTCATGTCATATTCTTCCGCACCTTAGTCATAACCTTCTGGCATGCCCACTACTTCTCGGCCACATACCTCCTTATGTGTGCTTCCCTTTGCCAAAGTACTTCACCACTATGCCTCATACCAAGTAGTTCTTTCATGTTTCTTTCCTACCCCACATTACATTGTGCATCCATCCATCTAGTGTGGTCTTCAATATGAGAAAACTTCATTCAAATTCTCTTCAAAACCATCTTCACTTTGAACACCTATAATTTCATAATGCACACCAATCTAAATTAAGGCACCAATCACTTCTTCTTTTTGATCCACCCCACACTAAAAGTATGTGTGGTCCTCTTCGCATGAATTCAATAGATAATAATCAGGTTCTAGCCTGCAAGCATGCTTATTACAACACAACACATAACTAAATTGACAAAGCATAACAAAAATGAAAGGAAACACATATAAAGAAAATGCATTAAAGGGAAACCTAAGATAAATGGAAATACAACCTTATTACAAGAACCAAGAAGACTTATTTATAGTAGGGCTTCAACCTACTCCCATTGAAGTAACTGAGAAATAAAGTTCCATCCACTTCCTGTAACTGACAAGTGCCTGATTATAATATATCTTTGTTACAGAAAAGGGTCCCAAGCAATGAAAAAATTTCAACTTCCCGGGGTGGCGTGAAAATTTTGAATCATATAAAAGAACCATCTTTCCAAACTCAAATTCCTTATTCCAAATATTTATATCATGTCCATTTTTCTTTTTTTTCTATCTTTTGGTTCCACTAGCAATAGTGTCGCCACTCATCCAACTGCATCAATTTGTCTATGCACTCTTCAATAGCTTGTTCATCATCTAATCCTCATACACACACAATACGTAGGGATGGAAACATAAATTCAAAAAGTAATACAACCTTCATAACCAAACACCAAATTGAAAGGGTGGATTTGTTCAATATTTTGTAATTTTTCCTGTATGCCCAAAGTGCAATAGATACTTTATCATCCCAGTCTTTCGGTCCAACATCACAGATATTTATCAATGTATGTCCTAATATCTCATTGAAAGCCTTAGAAGTCCCATTAGCCTTTAGGTGATAGGGTATTGTCTTGTGATGTGCCACCATATACTTGGCCAAATTAATTTTGATGGTCTCATTAAGGAAATGAGTGCCCCTTTCACTAGTCAAGCTCAACAGACATCCATACCTACTGATAATGTTCTCCCATAAGAAACTTTCTATGGTAGTTACCATTCAATACTTTATAGGTGATGACTTTTTACCACCTTGTCAAATAATTTGTACATGTAATAATATAGTGTGCACCATTCCTATGTGCTAGTAGGGAAATTGGACCCAAAATTTCAATCGACCATTTCTCAAAAGTTTCAACACTTGCAATAGGCCTCAAGGCATCTCATCTCTATATCCAAGATTCCCAAGGCACTGATAATGATCACACACCTTGAAATATTATTTAATATATTTGTATATGGATTCCCAATATAATCCAACCATCATAATCTTACGCATGGTGGTATCTCTGTATAAATACCTCTGGCAATTCCACCATGAGTGTCTTCCATTATTTCCTCGCCCTCATACTCTAGTACACACCGGCACAAAAATTCATCATAGCCTAACTTATACAAATATCCACCAATCAATTGGTAAGGTGTCGGGGATATCGCAAGTTGTTTCTTTTCTAATGTATTCATACCCTCGGGTGCGTGGCCAGTATAAAAATATATTGACAATATCTTCCAACTTGGTGGGCACACGATTCAATCTAAAGAGTTGTGCATCAAGCATTGTGTCCTCAATACTCTGCATGTCCTCAACAAATTTGATCCTTGACAAATGATCAGGCCTTGAGTTGATTTTCCATTGATTCAAAATCACTGTAAACTAAAACTCCTGAAGATAGTAGTATCCACCTACAAATGAACCCTTGTAAAACAAGATTTTTGACCAAATACTTAAGTGTCATATGATTTGTGAAGAAAATAAATGGTGTAGCCAATAAGTATTATTTGAACTTGTGTAATGCATAAATCATGGAAAAATATTCACTCTTAGTCGTTGTATAATTATTTTCAGTTGGTGTCAACTTCCTACTTCAAAAACAAATAGGGTGGTCTACTATTCCTTCACCTTGTTTATTCTAACAAGGAAAAAATCGCCATCCCAGAAACATCTATATTAACATGAAATGGTTTGTCCCACGAAGGAAACCACAAAATAGGTGCAATGGTCAGCCTTTCGTTTAGTGTTTTAAATGCATGTTGTTGCCCCTCACCCCAACAGAATTTTCCCTTAGCTTTTAAAAGTTCCTCTAGGGGTGCGGAAATATTTGCATAGCCCTTAATGAATTTCCTGTAATACCTTTAATGAGTGAGAAATCTACTACGCACTTAAATTTTATTGTTAGGTGCTTCTGATCCCAAGATCATAGTGACCTTGGTTGGATCTACCAACAAGCCATCCTTACAAATAATATGCCCAAGTAAAGTGCTAAAAGGTGTTGCAAAGATAGATTTCTTAATATTCAAGGAGATGCTTGACTACCTGCACCTTTCAAACATAAGCCTCAAATTGTCATAATTGTCCTTAACCAAACTTGGGTCACACTCCCCTTAGTCCCCTTTAATTAACTAAGTAACGTATTCACCTAACCATGACCCCTTACCCCACATTCATATTAATTTAATTACTTACAATTGAATTAATGTTTATCCTCACATTATTAATTAATTTAATTACTTTAATTAATTTAATTTACACCTCACCTAGCCACATCACCTAGACACCTCACCATGGACTTATTCTTAGTCTATTAATTAACTAAGACTGAGTCTCTACTTATCTTAACCAACTGGGACTCTTTCAAACCCTAAAATTAATGTCCTATTCCTTCTCCAACAACACTCCCACTTATCTAAGTGCTAACCCTCACTTGAGACCCAAATTGACAATTAGAGCATGCCAAAAATAGCAAATATTTTCCTATTTTTGGAAAACCTAGGATTTCCCACCTTAACTGACATTATCCCTCAACCAATCCGGTCACCTTGACCATCATCGGTTACCTTATATACCCTTTGGTAACCTTTTATTCAGGTTGGTCATTTTGAGTTCTGAGAGATCTATTGCATTCAAGCATGAACCAGAGACTTCTCACCATCCAGATGATGGAATACACTCAACAACATAGGCCCAAGAAAGCACCTGATACTCATCCAAAGGCATTAGAATATTCATGGGAGCACTTCTGGGAGTATTACCATGAACTGACCACAAAGTTCTTCACAGATCAACCTCTTCCTTTCTTCACCTACCAGACCAGCAAATACAAGTAAGTGTATTTGATTTTCATCATTATACTTTCTTAAAGTGTAAGTTCATTATCTTTTGTTATTGGATCTTATTCTTTCCTACATTCCTCCATTCCCACCTTCTTACCAATCTACCCATCCAACCACTCATGACCTTCTAGCTCTTCGTACTTGACCTCTATGCATTCCTGAGTCTTCTTGACATTATTACAAACCCAACCATCCTCCCTTCATCCTCTATGTAATCACAGAGAAGTCCAAAGTTACCTTTTATTTAATTACCACCAAATTTCCCCTACCGACGCCGGTTATCTTAACCATTGTCGATTTCCCCTCTTCAACAGCATCGGTCACCAGACCGACATTGATCTACTATGTTATCTCATTCACTTCACCAAAATATCCTCAAACCTCCTTAAAACCTCCCAAAACCTCACATAACCTCACCCAAACCTCATACCCCACCTACAACCTCAAAACAAACCTTCCCAACTCTTTTTGTAGACATAGAGAGAGCTTGGACACCCATTTTGACATTCTGTCATTTCCCACAGTAACCAATATTGGTAATCCTAACCTATCATCGGTCATACCTGTACTGACATCAATCACTTTAACCGACATAGGTCTCTATGCCTGGTAAACTTGCCTTAAACCAGAAAGCTTCTTAATCACAAAGTCAACCCAAACTTCACCAAATCTTACTCAGACCCTGTTTGTGACCCTCAGACCTCCTGCCTAACCTGCAACCTGACCCAGGACCTTCACTAGTTTAGTTATCAAGCATTTAATTGGATTGACACGGATAGTAGTTTGAGATACCTAAATCAAAACACTAGCATTAGATTCTTTTATTTCCATGTTTAGTTATTTCATATTGAGTTATATATCAGTGGATTGATAACTGTCGAGGAAGTATCACACTTCCTAGATCTAGCTCATGCTAGGAAGTCCACTGAATTTTTCTATTAACTATATCTTGTGGTCTTGCTTTGTATTACAGGTAGTTCCTCCTAGCCAAAAGGAAGCTCACACAATCAACATTGGATTGGAAATAAGAAACGTGTGCACTCAACCTTCGACCAACATGATAACAGGTATTCCTCCTTGACCCTTTTACATTTATCTTGTTTCATTATCTACAAAAATCTGGTGAAACATTTTGGCATGCCTGGTGGGACCCATCAAGGGTTCTTTTGCATTGTTCATTCCTAGGTAAAAAATTGTGTGTTTATTTCCCTTTGAAAGTATTCACATTAAATTTTCTTCTCTAGAATCTTCTCCTTCTTTCTATTGTCTAAAATAAATTGTGTTTTTGGTGCTCTAAAAAGAACATGTCTTCCTTTCTACTATATTACATTTAGTGAAAGAGCATTCCTCTTCATGTTCTCTATTTGCTACATCAAACTTAATTGTGGATTTGGGCTTAAAACATTTACATTTCATTTTGGTATGTTGCATTGTAGCTCACATTAAATTTGAGGGAAACCTATATGTTGGAAGTCATGCCCAGCTGATGGTTGACTAATTCAATCATAGTTCACTTTGCACATTCTCTATACCAAACCACTTAAATAATTTACACATTTTCTTAAACAACATCCTACCCGGAAGAAGTTTTCAATGATCACATGATCAGAGGATTGACAGTGGGCACCAAGTTGGTTTCTCTGTCCAGTCATTATCTCAGAGAAAGGACCACCCCCACCAAAACTTTACCTGAAACCATCCTTAGTTCTTGGATTTTCATAGGGTACCTTTTATCAAACCAAAAAATTGTTCTATTCACAAGTCAGTCCTAAATAGCATAAGTTGGAACATAAAATTAATCAATAGGATTTCGTGTTTGCTAGTTTTTGTTTGATTTGTGTTTTGAGTTGTGAGGTTGTATTCTCCATTCTTTTCTTCCTTTCACAGTCCATAATTCTAGTTGGTGTATTCCAAATTTTTTTGAGTGTGTTAGGGGTCCATCATTACCATACTCAGGTTTCTGGGTTGGTATTTTAGTTGATCTAAGTCACAAAATTCACATTTTTCCATCTTTTCAAATTTCACAGTGATCGGCATCGGTCTAGTGACCGTCATTGGTTTACTCATTTACCATCATCGGTTGACCTGACCATTGTCAGTTTCCTACTTTTTTTGGTCATTTTACCAAAAATAACACTCATCACATTTCTGTTCTTTCTGGGGTTTCTCAAATACATCATCATACCTCTGGGTCTTTGAAATCACTGTCAAATCTAGATTTTTCTTCATTTTCATCATTTATTGCCACATTTGCAAAGCTTTTGATTTTTCATAGTAACCGGTATCGGTCACCCTAACCATCATCAGTTACCCTCGGTCACCAAAGTTCCCAACCACTGTCAGTTCCTTGTGTTTTAATTTTTTAGTTAAAACGACTAGTTTTCACCTCCCAGAACTATTTTATCCATTCCTTTTGTTGTTTTGTGTCATCTACAAAGATCAGATTACCAAGTCTATGCTAACCCACATGGTTTTGACTCATAGCCAAGCCAATGCCCTTGTATTCCATGTTAGCCTTCAGCCACTCCCACCTAGCCCATTACCACCTTCCATTCTATCACCCATGGATCCCAGTCAGCCTATCACCATCAACACCAGTGACAAAGAGTTCACAAAACTCCTTGATCAAAACCTCGTCACTTTACAATATTACTTTTCCCATTCATCCACTCGTGACTCGTCTGGGAAACTTATCTATGGCATACCCATATCCACCCCACCTATAATTGTACCCACTTCTGCCTCTGCCGCTACCAGCATTGCCCTAGCTACCTCCACCTTACCACCTGTTGTTTTTCAGCTTGACCCTGCCTCATCAATATCTACGGTACCTACAAAATCTAGCACACCCATGATGTTTATCACCCCTATGAATCCACCTGTGCCTACATCCACCACCCTTAGTACAGGCATGCCCATGTCTTCCACTACCTATATACCTATCGCATCCCATCCACCTTTGGTGTTGGCAGCCCACACTCCCTTCCAAAACCTTGTCCTCTCTATCCCCTAGTCTCTTCCACCAATTGTTACTAGGGTCTTTACATCCACCCCACCTACGTATACATATTACCAACAACCACCTATTTCCTCTTCTCATTACTCTGGGTACTTCCCCTCACCTCCATTCCCTCTCATATACCTCCATCACAATTTTTGTATGCGGCACCACCACACACTAGGATGTTGTCTACCTCATACCAATATTATTTACCCCCTCATACTTCAGGGGGTACCCCATCATCACAACCCACCAATGACCTAATCAAAATGATGATGGACAAGATGTAGACATTGGAAGCATCTATCTCAGGTTCACATAACTCTCTAACATATGACGAGATTTGCAATGATCCTATTCACCCACCCATTCCTATTCACCATATGCATTGGGAAATGCCAAAATTCAACTAGTTCAATAGCAAAGAAGATCCACAACAACACTTGTGGTCTTTTAAACATGTTGCTACCTAATCACTCATGATGATGCGTTTCTCCTTCGACATTTCCAATGTCATTGACGGGACCCACTTTGGATTGGTATATTTCTTTACCTAGACATTATATCCTCTCATTTAACCAGGTTACTCAGGATTTTCTTGACCACTTTTCTATCAATATTATCAAGAAAGTCACCATGATTGACTTATATTCCACATGCCAGTATGAAGATGAATCTACCACATATTTTGTCACTCGATGATGCATCCTGATTAACACAATTACATTCCAATTAACTCAGAAAAATTTAATAGAATTGTTTACAAGGGATTGTGTCATACATATATCACCAACTCTCCAGGTCCAGACCTTTCGCACCTTTGATGAGGCATTTACCATGGCCTGAAAGCTAGAAATATGTGCCCTTGAAGAAAAGAAGCTACAACTACATAACAAAAACATTGCATTCAAATCAAATGATACTTCTTCTTCTTCCAAACCCCAAAATACCTATTCTAAAACCAAGGGGTCTGTCAATGCGGTTGTTTTAAAATCCAGCCTGTCTCATCCATCCAACCAAGAAAAACCTTTGTCTAACCTCTCCCCATCTAGACCTTTCAGTTTAGAAGAGAACAACACAAGTATGCCCCCATAAGATAGCCTTACTCTGTCGTTTTAGAAAAACTCTTAAAATTTGAGCCATTACCCTTCCACCCATCAAACCACATACTAGTTTTGACCCTTCTCGCCCCATGTCTACATGGTATAATGAAAATTATTACTGTAATTACCATCGTTTTTGAGGTCACAATGATAGTAACTGTATCACTTTCAAAAATATTATCCAATAAATGTTAGATAAAGGAGATATCTTCTTGGAAAATCCAAATGCACCAGTTATTTAGATCCTCCATATATTCAAGAATTCATTCCCAAATCACACCCCCTCATCCTATAAATCATTGATTCCTCGGCCAATGACGGTAATATATGTGAGGTTCATGTTTTTTTTGACATCTTACCAGCTCCTTCTGTACAGTTTCCTCCTACTTCATCTATTGAAGAAATTATTTCACGAGCTCCTTTATTCACAGAGGAACCTATACCATCTACTCCTTTACCCATAGACAATTCTCCCTCATCTTCTCTACACCCATGGAGGATTCCACCATATCTGACAATGCAGTTTCCCCACACACCTCTCAATCTGATGAACAACCTATATTATTAACTCTCCTACCCACGGGAGAGTCATGTTTACCTTCCTCTTTACAAAAAGAAGAACCTAACTCATACATCTTCCCTTATCCCCAACATGCAGATGACCCATTGACAGTGTCCCTTTTAGTGAAAGATAATTCTCCACTGGATTTTAAGGATCCACTTGATTTTCTCTCATCTCTTTTACCCATAAAGTCAGAAGCTAATCACTTCCTTGTTTCAAAGACACTAGATTTATTTACGAGAGTCACCACAAAATCAGCATTAGTTCCTTCTACTTCCACGCCATTCTCACATTTGGCTGACCACTTATAATACGTTGATCATTCCATGCTTGGGGGTGCCTTCAAATGCTTGTTTTAACTCAAATATAGATGTCATCCACCGATACTTCTACCATTTACCCCAAAGTGTTCGAAGCAATGAAATCCATCATACCTAATGAAGTTATGAAAACATCTTCCACATCACCCTCGCCCACACCTACACCTCTACCATTATCTCCACAACCACCTACACCTAAACCACTTACACCTTGACCTGTATCTAAAGCTACTCGTACCTTGGGAGTCAAGCTGGCATCAAGCCTAGTTCAACCCCCCCGTCAAACTATATTTAGCCCCATCCTTACATGACAACACCAAGACTATTCCACCACCTAAGAGGAAGACCCAACCATCTAGGCCACACACACCAGTTTTTCCTACTACCCCTCTTTCACCTTCACCACTTCCATCTATTGTAGGACCCCACCCATCAACCTAGGCCAAGTGTAATCCTTCCCATTTCTATAATGTCTCCTTTTTCCTATGCCAAACTTTCCCAAGGGCCAAGTTGAGTGAAAAAATGGTCAAACTCAGGGGGCAGTGGACACCTGGAACTTGCGGGAAGGGGCCTCATAGTTTTAATATCCTAGTTTCAACCAATACCTTCACTTTTGGACATCCAACGACTCAAACCGCAGGGATTAAGTAACTATAGTTACTTTTATGCCATTACCTTGCCCCTCCATGGAATGAACACTGCCTAGGGTTTTGGGGGATCGTTTGCCAAGGGAGAGTATATAAGGAGATGGGGAAGGAAGAAAAGACACTTTTACATACATTTTATACAACACCCCTTCATCTACCTCAGTTGTTGTTTGCATCTAAATCTTGTGGAGACCAACCAGCAGGGACCCTAGCTTCCAATCCTGAGAGACTCGTCCCTAGCTAGCATCAGCATTCTTCGGTAGTGAGAGATCTGAACTAGTCTATCATTTTGGAGCCGCTTCTCTTAGCTGTGTCATAGAGATATTTTAGAAGGTACAAAGGAAGGGTTTTGAAGATTATTAGTGACATTTGGAGAGGATAATCAGGGGGCTTTCACATCAGAATCACGTCCATAGAACAAATCCACAACATAAATTTGGGTAGAGCATTTCCTCTCATTGAATGAATCTCATGAATGTTTTCACCGGGTTTTGGGGGGCATTTGGGGAACAAAAATCAGAGGGAAACTAGACCAGCTTCACGGAAGCCTTTTGGGTTGGGCGTGGTAGCACGCTAAAGGTGCCTCCTTCATTTTATGACCCCTATCCCAAGCATGGTGACTTAAAGCCTGTATGGAGAGGGTTTTCCAGTTGTATAGGTTTGTTGTGATTTCCTGGCAGCATTGTACTCTGTAATATTCCAAAAATAGATTTCCCTTTTTCATTTATAATAATATCAAGCCCTCTTTGTATTTCCAAGTAATTTTGGGTGGTCATTTTTGGGAATATTAAATTTATTTAGTTTGTTGTTCTAACTGTAAAAATCTAGTATAATCAATACTTTATGTGGTTGTATATTTTAAATATTTTTTGTGCATTTTTAAGTGGTATCCCACAAGGGATATTTCACCAAGCAACCTATACCTAAAGGTAAATAAAAAACACAAAAACCCACTTCCTCCTCATGATCCCCTGTTTCATCCAAATTACCTACACAGTGTACAACTTCATCACCTCATCCTTTTACCACCTATACCCACACCACTTCCATTAGCCTCATCACTACCCATGATATTTCCTTCTCTTCAACAAATACCTTCCACCTTGTCTCTTCTAGAAACCTTTACCACACCTCCCTTATCACTTTGGCTAACTCGTCCCCTTCCACCATCTACCTTCCCTTTATATCATAGAATCCTTCTTCAACTTTACCCAAGAAGGTGAAACCACAATCCAAGAGCTCACTACACTCCAAAGAGGTATTCAAACCTATAACACCTTCAGTTGCTAGCTCATCTACTACACTTTTACCCAAGATAGTGCAATCCAAAGCTAAAACAATAGTACCTACCAAAAAAGTGGTCAAACCTCTTCCACCTCTAATTCCACCTCACGTGGCACCTCTCCCACCAAAATCACACACACCTCCATCTCAACCCACACTTACTTCACATTGTGATCCATTAACAAGGTCTTACACCAACATCTGAGAAATTATTTTAGAGACCATTATCATCACATTTCCACCAATTAGACCTTACGACCCACTCAAACCTAAACCAACATCATTTGACAATACAAAAATTTGAGCTTACCATCGTGTGCCAAGGCATGATGTAGAAAAATATAAGGCTCTTAAGACCATTCTTCTCCAACTATGTCCTCCTGAAATTTTTTTTTACGATTATGATATTTTAGATGAGGACCCTATTCCACCTTCACCTATCACCGCACACCCTCACCCCTTACCTATTTCATTGACCTCTTCAGCCCTTTTATCCACCTCAACACAGATCAATATTTAGCCAAACCTCCACCCAAATTCCAATACACTGCATTCTTTTCACAAAACCAATACATGCCCTCACCATGATTTTTCCCATCCTGTAACTACACCTATCACGACTCAGTTTCTCCCTTACCCCATATTAATATGGTTAACATTTCCAATTGTTCCTAGAAATCCAAAGGAAAGGAGAAAACAACTAGCCCATTCGCCACTCTTGTACCCAATATCCCATCTGCACCTGCACCAAAAATCACCATCTTGTGGACCCACATACCCTATTTATAATGGGGTTTCCCATCATACAATGATTAAAAAATTACACCAATATCCTC
Source organism: Taxus chinensis (assembly GCA_019776745.2). NCBI lineage: Eukaryota > Viridiplantae > Streptophyta > Pinopsida > Cupressales > Taxaceae > Taxus > Taxus chinensis. The sequence goes on from JAHRHJ020003477.1 coordinate 1,353,940, forward strand.
TCAAAATTTCTTTGTACGACCTCATCCACACCTTTGAGTCTCATCGACAGGCCCTCATGAAGGTTTTGCAATCTATTGACTTTTTACCTAATGACCCTACTCTTGTGGCCTCCATTATCACTCCTCACCATGTGGCCTCTCTCACCACTTCATCCCCTTCCTCTGCACCTGCTACCACTCCTCAACTAGTCATTCTCACTTTCTATGACAACGAGATTGTACCTCTCTAATCAGATGATCCCAATCCTACCATATTCATTTCCATCTACATTGATAATATATGCGTTCGACGGATTATAATCGATGGCGGTTCCAACATCAACATTATTTCCTCCCATGCATATAACCAAATGTGCATCCCTGCAAATTACATGCATAATAACCCAATTATGATGCGTTCATTCAATGATGACATCACTACCACCCTTGGCACCATCATTCTCCACATTTGTGTGGGCCCCTATACCATTTTGGAATTATTCTATGTCTTATAGGGGGAATTCCAGTACAACATGATGCTTAGATGACCTTGGATCTACGTCATGGGTTGTGTTCCTTCAACCTTACGCCACTGTGTAAAATTTGAACATGAAGGACATAACTATACCATTCCAGCTGACCCTTCACCATTCAAGACCTGTAATATGTTGTATTGACCTAATGATGTCTTATACCAGTTAAGGAATCTACCACCACTGTCACTTCTCCTTCACCCACAACCCCATTCACAAGAATTTTTGCTACCTCTCCCACACCTAACTCCCTATTCCCACCACTACTGCCACAACCTCTACAACTGACTCATCCGCTAACCCATCTACTTCTCAACTAACCAATGCTTCTTCTTCCCAAACGCCCAGTAATTCATCCATTTCCACTACCCACATACTAACTACCGATCCCTTAGAAGGTGTTTTTCAACATCTCACTCTGGGGGAGTAATGAATTTATAACATTAACAAATTCCTTACTCCTCAAGAGTATGGTAAACTTCACCAACATCCCCACTATGATCACCGCATAGGAGAGGTATTCCCTTATGGTCCTCCCCACCTTCCCACCAACTTAACGTATGGGAGAATTGATGCTTCTACTTACTCACCCGAACTACCTTCCTAAACTTGACCATTTTCATATGACCTTCAATCTCTCACCAACCACCACTTTGCCCACACCTTCCTCCATCATTGTGCTTGGAAGGTATTTGGATTTGGTTTCTATGAATAAGTTCGTCATATTGTCATCCCATGCACCACTGGTAAACATAAATACCACAATGGTATTGCCTTTATCAAACCATCACCCAAGAAGGCCCAGGTCGAACTCATTAAGGATGATAAACCTTCTCCACCCTGTTTACCAACTTCACCACCTTCACCTACAGATTCTATGGATCCAGAATCCATTCCTCCTAAAAACAAATTTCATGAACACCATTTCCTTGGGACCTCTAACTTATCAATGAGATGGTGAGGCTCCCTCTTCTCTTCCCTTCCTGCATCCTGACATGATCGATGATGATACACCTTCTATTAATGTCATTCAATGTTAGGATGATGAGTCTATTCTCACCTACCTTGGTGCAGAAGATTAGTATATTCACCATTTGTTACCTTCTGAGACACAAACCATGTTAAATGAATCAACCATTGAAATCAATATTAACACTCAGGATGACCCACACATTCTAAAGATAGGCCAATATTTAGATGTTACTGAACATGAAGCTTTTACTTCTTTCCTTTGGGATCATAGCAATTATTTTTCTTGGTCCAATGCTGATATGCCCTTGGTATTGACCCAAACATTGTGGTCCATAATATCATAACTATTCCTGAAGAAAAACCCGTGAAACAGAAAGCTGCAGAAAATGCATCCTCGCATTGCCCTTCTTGTCAAAGAATAACTCCAGTGCCTTCTTTCGGTTTCCTTCATCCTACCCATTGATTATCCCCAATGGATCTCTAACATTGTTCCTGTCACAAAAGTGACAGGGGGACTCCACATTTGCATGGATTTCCATGACCTTAACTTAGCTTTCCCCAAAGACAACTTTCCTCTACCTAGCATTGACCAACTAGTTGATCTCACCACCGGCCATGAGATGTTATCACTCATGGATGGTTTCTCAGGTTATAACCAAATATTACTTTCCCCAGAAGATCAACACAAAACCACCTTCATCACTCCTTGGGGGACCTTCTACTATTATGTCATGCCATTTGGTCTTAAAAATGTTCTGGTGCTACATATCAGTGGGCTATGACTTATATCTTTCATGACATTATGCATCATATACTGGAAGATTATGTTGACGATCTTCTTGCCAAATCCAAACATTGGGCCGAACTCCTTACCGTCCTTAAGGTCATCTTCGACCATCTCATCAAGTATTGTGTTCACCTTCAACCTAAGAAGTGTGTCTTCACTGTTATCTCTAGAAAACTCCTTGGTTTTATCATTTCTTTATGTGGAATTGAAGATGATCCCACTAAAATCAAGGCTATTCTCAAAATTCCTCCACCCACTAACCTTCGTCAACTCCATAGTTTCAAGGAAAGTTGACAATCTATTCATCTCTTTATTTCACAGCTTTCTTGACCGCTGCCACCCATTTCATCATCTCCTCAAAAAGGATGTCTCCTTCAAATGGGATGATGAATGCCACAAATCCTTCGATGCCTTAAAACACTACCTCCTCTAACCACCTGTGCTCATTACCCCTAAGGATGACCAACCATTTTACCTTTACATTTCTCCTACTGATCATTCCCTAGGTGCCATGCTCACTCATCATGATGAGAAACATAGGGAGCAAATGGTTTATTATATAAGTCGTACACTTTTAGACTACAAAAATAGATACACTCACACTGAAAAAATTGCTTAGCATTAGTTTTTTTCACCACTAAACTTTTCCATTACCTACTTAACCACAAAACATTTGTTGTCACCAATATTGACCCCTTACATTACATGTATGCCAAGCCCTACCAATATCAATGTGTTGAACATTGGCTCATGCTTCTTACAAACCTAGACCTTGAATTCACCCATCAAAAATTTGTCAAAGGAAAAACCATCGCTGACCAACTCACAGACGCACCTCTCTCTAGAAATCAATCCTCTAACTTTGATTTCTCGGATGAATCCATCGCTACCCTCTCTTTGGATGATAACATTTACCAGATGATCTTATTCTTCTATGGTTACAAATTTCAGTGTGGGGGTGGTGTCAGAGTTATCCTCATTCCTCTTGATAGTGAGCCTATGCCATTATCTTTTAAACTATATTTTCATTATACTAACAATATCACCAAATATGAAGTACTCGTATTAGGTCTTCAAACTACCATCACCTTAGAAGTTAAATCAATTAATATCTTTGGTGATTCCCAACTGGTTGTAAACCAAGTTAATGGTATATATGAGTGTCGTAATGAGATACTTCACAAAGTATAAACATCATGTTGACATACTTTTTACTACCTTTGACAATTATGAACTTCAAACCACCCCACGTTCCACTAATAAATTTACAGACACCATGCCTGTCTTGCTTCTCAAATTCCCAATTTTCCCTCCAACTCAAAATATTTGTCACAATACAAAGGTTTAATCACCTTCTTATCTATTTTGAGACATTAACTTTGTCGGAAATATTGAAAATGACCCACGTGACCTTTGGTATAAGAAGTTTTTTGACTACCTTTCCCTTTCAGTTCTTCCTCCAAATCTTACTTGTAATGGAAAATGAGTCTTTCTCAAAAGTGTCTCTCACTATTTCATCATGGGTGGTCTTGTTTATAAACATGGCTTTGACAGTATCCTCTTACGATGCCTTACAAGTTCTGAAATTCCCTACACCATCAAGGAAGTTCACGATGGAATTTGTGGGGGTCACTTCAGTGGTTTAGCTATTGCTAAATGCATTCTTCACCTGGGCTATTACTGGCCAACCCTAAACCATGATTGTTGTGACTATGTCAAGTGTTGTGTGAAGTGTCAACAACATGATAATATTCATCACACCCCTAGTCACACCCTATAGGTTTCACGTGACTTTTGGCCTTTCTCTTAATGGGGTTTGGATCTTATTAGAGATATCAATCCTTATTATTCTTAATGCCATCAATGGATTATTACCACTACTGAATACTACACTAAATGGGTAGAATCCATGCCTATCATTTATATGAAAGATGAATAAAATATGTGAATTCATCAACCATCACATCAGTTTTTTCTTTGGTGTTCCTCACTACCTCATCACTAATAATGGAAAACAATTCAAAAAGAAAACCCTACAGAAACTCTGTGATGCCTTCGGCATTCAACTCTGAGTTTTTCTTCACCTTATTACCCTCAAAATAATGGCCAAGATGAATCAACCAACAAAATCTTAAACAAAATTCTTATGAAAGTAGTTGACAATACTAGAAAGGATTGGCACACACACATTCCTTTTGCCTTATGGGCTTATCTCACTAGTATTCTTACCTCAACTATTGCCACACCTTTCTATCTAGTCTAAGTACAGAGGTTTTCCTGCCTCTTGAAGTCCAAATTCCATCTCTTCATATTTCACTCAAAGATATGCTCAGCAATGATGATTTTTTCTAGGACCATTTGGCACAACTTGAGTTATTGGAAGAACATCATCTCAATGCTCTCGATCACCTCCAAATCTACCAAAAACATATCAAACATGCCTACGATAAACGTGTCCAGGAATGAACCTTCCAAGTCGGTGACCTTGTCCTGAAGGAAAATCAACATGTAACAAAAGAGGATAAAAGTAAACGGGGAAAATTTTCTCCTAATTGGCTTGGACCCTATATCATTACTCATACCTATGGATCAGGTGCTTATCATTTGTCTTCACTCGAAGGTAAACCCAAACCTAAGCCCCTCAATGCCTTGTATCTTCGACCATTCTATTGTTGAATCAAGTCATATATCACCTTCTATCTATTTAACGCTCGTCCTTTGAGCACCATTCACCTTCCATTTACCTATTTTAAGGATCAATGACTAAATAAGAATCACGTGATTACCCATCAATTTTCAACCTTATCTTAAATATGAGTACCAGGGCTCTACTCATGGCATGATTCTCATGGATACTTTTTGTTTGTTCCAAGATGGAATCCCATGGTTGTTCATCACTTAAAACCCATCTTTCATAGCTAACCCTCATACGTTATGGTTTCATCTTCATAACAGAAGCCTATCCTTCTCCATAGTCTTTGTCCATGACCTAAAATTCCACAAAATAATGCAAAGAGCAATATATGGGATTTTCAAATTCAAAACTCCTTGAGTCAAAATTATTGCAAAAAAGATGACTCCCTCAAAAAAAAAGGACATATAATCTTTCTATCTTACTACTATAAATAGACTTCTCCCTCAAAGGACAACTATACAAAGATAGCCATATTGTACATAGTCTATCACAAAAGAAGACTATTCCTGCAAAAATAAAATAAAAATATTCTAAAGCTTCCCGCATCGATCAACTTCATGAAGACCTCAAGGAGATAATCTACTCATCCCACATAGAATTCCCGCATTGACCAGTCTATAAAAACAAAAGCAAAAAGAAAAACTGCTAACTTTTTGTCATGGACTTAGCCTATTTTTCTCTCAGGTCTCTTGCCAAAAAGGCGTGTTATCACACACCATGTTATGCTAAACCAACCTTCTTTCACCTCACCACCTTGCCTTCTAACCTTCCACCTACTTAAGGGATGTGTTGCAAATACAACATTTTGTGATCATGTGACCTTATTCACCCATATAAATAATTCAATCATGCAACACCTTTTAGGGTCTTCCGTTCATAAGCCAATATTTGGTATGATAGACTCGTCAGGGTTCTTATCAAATAGGAGGCACTTTTGTCTCCTATAACTATTCATTTCTTTTCTTACTTCTTGATCCTCCTTTACAGGACCAAACCTTCGACACCTATATGTTTGGAATTATTTTCCCACCAAAATCACCCATATCTATTCACCATAGACAACAACCATGCCTAAAATACCTAAACTCAACCATTCCTAAAAACCTAGACTCACCATGCCTAAATGACCTAAACTCAACCATGCCTAACTGACCTAGACTCAACCATCTCATAATTCTTACCTAGACTCAATCATGACTAAAAACCAACCAACCCATTCCTTCTACCTCATGATATTCTTCCCTAGCTTATGTAGAGAACTACATCTTGAGGCCTCTTTTCATTAATGTAGGGCACTTAGAGGCTTAGCTTGGCCACTCTTTCCCCTAACCAATTTTCCCCCTTTCTATTCACATCCTACCTTAGTTATTTTCCATTTTACACAAAACATAGAAATTACACATCTCATAAAAATATACATATTTACCATTTTATAACATCATCATAATCATACATCACTCATTTCACATTTCAATGATATCAAACATTTGGAAATTTACACCACAACATACATATACATCATCATTTATTTTCAATACTACCAATAACTTGGAAATTAAATTAAACACAAACACATGACCAAATCATGCCTAAATCACTTAAACCTCCACCATGCCTAAACCTGAATCCATCATGCCTAGACTCCACCATGTCTATACAGAATCCACCATGCCTATACCTAACTCAATCATGCCTAAACCACCTCGACTCCACCATGCCTAAACCAGATTCCATCATGCCTAACTGACCTAAAATCAATTGTGCCTCATGACCTTGACTCAATCATGCCTAATTTACCTAGTTTCCAGCAATACACAATAATAATGGAAATTACAATTAAGTACATCATCCATCCAATAAATATCATCAAATATATAAATGGGAGAGTCTTTGTATCAATGCATATATACACAAATACAAATAAATACAAGTATCTCAAATAAATCTCATATATAATCTCATGTCTTGAGGAGGCAAGCCACATGCCGGCATATATATATCAAAAATCAAAACAATGATCATATCAAGTGACTAATCGTCACCTCACCTGATATCCTCCTAACCAATCTCACCTATCTCCTCCTCCCCACATGTCACCCACCCTACCAGCATCTCTACACCCTCTATGTGTATCGGTCTAGTCTCCTCATGGGCCTCACCCAAGCTTTTCCTCTGTAAATTTATAACCTCTCCCTTTCCCTGTCCATGGGCTCAATGGCCCCCTGTTCTCCCTGAACTGTGATTCCTAGATCTAATACACTCACTACCTTCTTGTTGGGATCTATACTAGGCATATGAAGGGACATTTATACTGGAGGTCGTCAGATGATCCTAATAGTAGCGAGCCTCATTCAGTGAATCCCTGAAATCTCACCATAAACACAGTCTACAGTGGTGCCATGGGTCTCATTGTAACCTAACAACTCTTCCCTGCTAATAATTGCCTTGGCCCCTATCCTAGTGCCTGCCCTCCTACCTGTGCCCCGGGACTCTATCCTAGGGAAGATGCCTGTAATATGGGACCCTATCCTTGGGCATATAGTATTACCCATACTTGTGCTACAACATGGGCCTTAAGGCCACAACCTATACCTTTGTAGTGGCCAACTAGCCCTATAAACCTGTCACATGTGCCTGTAAGGCAGCCACCTATTGGCTAGATTTTTTGCATTTCTTAAAACCTAGGCAGTCATGAGATAAATATCCCTCATTTACCAGTGAGGCTCCCGTGTAAGATTTATCAATAAAATATGCTAATATCTATTTAGGGGTTTTAATTTAACAATGCATCTCATGAACCATAGCTATATAGTTTTACAGAAAGTAAGCAGCTGTTAAAGAAATGAAATATCTAAAGAAAAAGGAAATAATAAAACACAGGAAAGAAAGAGGGAAGATGTGCAACCCATTCAATAGATAACAGAGTTGATTGCATGCACATAGATGAAACCAATAAATATTAACACACAAAATTATAATCAAAGGTGGCTTTCAGATCTAGATCTAAAATAACACAAAGTTTATAAGTAGATCTAAGACAAAAGATAGAAACAAAATGCACCATGAGACAAAGTTCTCCGGAAATATGCTCCTTTGTATTCCTCTTCTTCAAATAGCTATCAGGGGTTTCAACACAAAGTTTGGAACACAACAATGTTGCTTAGAAATTTTGATCCTTTAACCAGTAGTTTCTTACTCTACTTATAGCATGTAGAGGGGAAATTACAAATAGGAAGCCTTAGTGAACGGGCACATGTGGAAGTTGTAAAGGATACAACTGAAAATCTCCCTCCTGGAATTCCTCTTTGCATGACATGCATGATTTGCAACTGAAGATAGAACCTTCTATTTTTCATGTATGCCACTTATTTCTAAGTAACTGAATTCTTCAAGTAATGGCTTTTAAACTGGTCACTTAACTTTAATAATTTTAATTGATCACTTAATTAATTTTTCGGAGGTAATAAGAGAAAGAAGAAGAAAGAGGAAAGTTGCATTCTTGTTCTTTTTTCATATCCTGCATGCAATTGATTCTTTTTCCCTTGATTCTAACCAAGCTGGATTTGGAAGCAACTGGATCTAGAAGCAAGTGACTATTATTTTCTCATGGGTTTTTCTTATGACATGTCTTCCCTCTTATCCTTGAAGCTTTTTTAGTTCTTCTCCAGTATATGCAGCATTGCTTCAATCCAGTTGCTTCCAAAAATAACTCATTTTTTTAATTTTTGAGTGCATCTGAGCTATTAAACATTCTAGAAATCACTCCGGGTGAATGCAAATTCAATGAAGGCTTCAACTGGAAGATTAGAAGCACATGCACAATATTCTTGAATGAATTCTCCATGCACTGACTTCTACACGGGATTGTTAGAAACAAGAGGATGATTTTTTTCTAGAAGCCTTTACAATTATTAGATATGGATCTAGATTAGATATGGATCAGGGCCTATTGAGTTCAACAAATATGGAAGTAATGCATGACTCTGCTGAGCTTTCTTTTTCATCCCACTTTTCCATGCTCGTATCTATCTTTGTCTGGGCAATTATTTTTCTCTTTATTCGGCCGGAATTCTTTTCCACTAGTGTAGATCTAAATATTTCTTTAGATCTGGAGGATATGTTCAATGTATTGGACATTGATTTAAGATCCCTTTCTCTTATAAAAGCACCTGTAATGAATTCTTGCAATTAATTCAAGAAAATATGGCAATCAGAACATGAACGCTTGATTTTAATTATAAAAATCTGCATGTATCAAGCTTGCTGCCCCAAAATTTGATGTTTTATTTACATGCAAAGCAAGCATGAATTTTTTGAACTTCACCTGAGCACCTGTAACACTATGTAGACAATTAATCAGACTTAATTCAAGCTCCTTCAAACCTAGGGGCCAAACTTTGAAGACTTTCAGCAGTAAAAACAACTTCTTGTGTGCAAAATTCCTCCTTAATTGGGCGCCAAATTTCCTGGGCTGCACGTCCTTGTTGAAGAATTAATTAATTCATCATTATGGCAGCCCATTCTTATATAACCTTCACCATTCTATAATTAATAATTGCCTCTCCTATTCTTGGCAGTTAATTAATTAATTAACATGTTTTTCTCTTCAATTTGGGCGCCTATTTTGTGCATGCTCATGGCTGCCATTAAATAATTAAATTTATTTAATTTTAGCTTTCTACTTCAGGTCCACATTGACTTCACAGTTTGCTTTGACCTTATGCACCAAAAATAGGAATTAATTCCATAAATTAATACTTTAAAAAAAATGTTTTCTCCTCAATATTTGTCACACTTATTTGCATGAGAGGGGACTCCATTAAATAAATATAATTTATTTAATTTTAGAATTCTATTTCCAATCTTCTTTATCCTTTCATCATGCGTTGACTTTTCCTCATGCTTGGGCACAAAAATTGGGTGAATAAACATTAATAAATATTATTAAATGCATTATTATTCACCCAAGGTGGGTCGCACCTTTTGGCAAGGATGAATTCTATTTTAAAAAGTCAATTTCTAATGGGATTATTCGCCCTACACCGCAGCTCCAAAAATCTCATGATCCACTTAAGTTGTTTAACTTTTATAATGGGATTTTTTACCCTGCAAGGCAAGTAAGAAATTCCCATCAATGCCTTAAGTGATTTTCTTTTATTTCACAATGGGAATTTTCACCCCACAAGGCAGGGAAGAAATTCCTGCATGCCTGCTGCCTCTAATAATCTCATCATGACTTAAGCGGCTTTGGCTCCATGGGAAAGAGTACCCTGCTAGGTAGGTATAAAATTCCCACCTGCCTGCTGCTACCAAAAATCCCATTGTAGATTAAAACCTTCTTTTCCCAAAAATGCGACATGCCCAGAAGAAGATTTTTCGTGCATGAATTCATCTTTTCAGAGAGAACCAGACCTCCTGTGGAAAATTCCTTCGAGCATGACATCCACATATGATCTCCAGATACTCCAGGAAAGAAATCAAACTAAACTGGTAAAGGAATTGACCTAGAGAAATTTTACATAAAACAAAACGGGAAAACACCAAAAACCCAAAATCTTGCTAGAAGTCACAAATATAGCCCAGGCTGGTTAAAACCCTACTGGTATATGGGAATATTTACATGTAAGACCACAATAGTGTTAAATCGGAGCACAATTTTCCTCAAATGGGGATCAGAATAATTAAATAAAAATTTCCCATAGGAAAACCCCAGCGACAGAATATAACGATTTCGGGCATCTAGGTATTTGGTGAAATTGGTTAATATGACTCTTTGGGAATATTTTTACACAATACAGACACTTTATGGCAATTAACAAAAAAAATGACCCACTATTTTAAAAGTACAATTTTTTTTACATAAGGTAGTCACAGATTTCAGGGTGAAATCTTGGGACACCACTACCTAAACTACATCACCGTCTCCACCTTTTGCGGGTTCTTGTACATATGCAAATTGGGCCTTTAAGGCCATATCCTAAGCCTATAAAGTGGCTACTTATGCCTCTGACCCTATGAGTTGTCCCTGTAGCACTGTAATTTGTGCCTAAAGGGTGGATACCTCACCCTGTAAAGTGTACCTCTACGTAATGACAATGGTTAAATATGGTTACCTTGGCCTCAGTGGTTCCACCCGTAGTTGTGATACCCACCACTTCCTGTATCCATCAGTGACTCCTACATCATCAATCCACCTATCTCATGCCTGTTCCTCTTGTCCTGTAGGAACACTCGGGAAAGGTGGAGACATGGGTCTCTCCAAGTCATCTCTGTGGTACTATGGAAAAGGTGGGGGTGCATCCTATTGTAGCCCAAACTACCATCTAGTCCTGTCCATGAGAATCATCTCATGCTCCCCAACATGGCACCCCTATATCCATATTAGTTAAAGTTCCTCTAACTCCACATTCATGCCTCTATAGGATGGATAGTCCACATATGGTCTCCACACAATATCAACTGGAGAAAGGACCTCTAGTCACTTCCTGTAGTATAACAAGTAATAAGTGTCCCTCACCACCCTTGGTTGTCCAGCGAACGGTACCCATTGTTTAAAACCAAATTTGACCAAACCACCCCCAAACTACTCTTCTCATGGAAAATCGACTGGGCACACACACACAATATGCTCGTATGCCCAAGAATGTAATAAAAATTTACAACATATAACAAAATACCTCAATATCCCATATGCCCATAGCTCCCTATATAGCTAATGCTCAAGAAAAATGTATCCGCTCCTTGATCATATCCTACTACACCCCCATCAAACCTCATGGAAACCTACCACCCTCAGAATTTGGCAATGCAAAGCATCCAACCACCACCATCATCAGCACAGATAGCCTAGTCTCCTATGAATAGGCTGTATAAATATCTCCATAAGTGAGACTTTTGTTGTGATTTCTCATCTCACCCATCACCTCACCAAACACAGGCTCGACCAGCTCCATCGATGCCTTGCATAAAATGGAATATATTATCTCCCCAACAATAGGAAGCCGCATAATCCTATATACATCCTCCAACATGATGGTCATCTTGCCCATTGGTAAGTGAAAGTTATTGGTTATGAAATCTCATCTATCGATGAGAAAGACCATCAAACTATCATTCCGAGCTATGCGGCTATAGCATTGGATCGCACTTAGTCTAGCCTTAGTCATGTACTGCCACTCCTATGTAATAACACTGGGCTGCATCTATACTAGTAGGGGTGGTACTCTATCCCACATTCTCAGTTAATCTATTGACTGCATCATATAATACAATTGTGTCAAGACTTGACCACCCCACCCCAAATCACATCTTACCCACTACACAATACTCACCTACAAACCTACTGTACCATAATATCCTTACCCATTATATTAATGTATTTCACCTGACTTACCTATCCCATAATGTCAAAATCATATTTTACACTCTTCTACTACATTAATCTTCACCTACCCCTTCCTCACGTATTTTACTTTCTTACCTAGCCCTTATTACCCCTATTTACTCTTAACCTCAACTTTCACTGATCGCCTTAACCATCACCAGTTTTTCTTGACTGTCATTAGTCCCTTTTAACTGGTGTCGGTCACCTAAGCCTTGAATGATGTTGGCTAAAGCCGAATGATGTCATCTAACCCCTTACCATTGTCAGTCTCTATCACAACACCCAAAATTGAAAACACGTCCCCCCATTCTTTAAAATTCATCGAAATAGCCTAAAAACCTACTCTAACCTAATCAAACCCATCTTATCTTCATTCCCAATCCTATTTAACCTATGTGTGACCTTCCCACTCCTCATTTCCTTTATTTTTACCCACAATTTCCAAATAAAAATCCCACCCAAACCTTTTAACAAAAATAAATTTCAACCAATACTCTTTTTAATCAAACATGAGGGATTCATATTGTCTCCTACCTCTAATCAGAAACACATCCACAGTGGCATTTCTGGCTATTATGTTGGTGGTCTACCCGATCCCTCTCCCTCCTCTGCCATACCCAAATCAACTCCTCACCTCCAAATGAATCGAATCAATCAAATCAATCAAATAGGTCTCGTAGACCCATCAATCGAATTTCAATCACCTACTACATGGCTCATTACCTCAACTCAATGCCTTGTATTGTTGCTTTCTAGTCCTCACTTTCTCCTCTATCATTTTCTAAAGAAAAAAATTCAAATTGAATCCATAAAACATGAATTTTTATTTTTTTAGCCCCAAATTGAGATGACCCATGTCAGTCATGTCGTGCCCTAGCCAACTAATGTTAGTTACACCATAACTGGCATAGGTCACCTGACATTATCTTTAGAATCACCCCATGCCCATTTTTCCAAACAACAGTGTTGCTCCAATATTTTAACCTTACCAATACATATTATACCCTACCCACAAGCCTACATTACCTTTGCATTTCCTTAACATCACTTAAGGACATGTTATTTACCTATACCTTAGCCTTACCAATGCCTTGACCTATATACCCTAACCTGAACCACCTTTGGGGACATTTAAATTCATGTACTCACTATACCTTGTGATGTTGTTACTCGTGTTTTTTAACCTAATGACCTTACCTTGCCTATTGATGTGATGTTTATCCCGACCATAACTTTTGTACCATAGAAAAAAACCTATTACTTGTTCCTACACCAGACCTCATTGTGCTTCATCACCATATCCTATACCTTGGATACCTGAATCACTTTAACCTCATTTGGATAAACCTATCGCCCTTTTAAAAATGTAGAGTTTTCAAGATCTTCAACCTGGTACCATATTATGATGTATATGTGTGTGTGTGTGTGTGTGTGTGTGTTCATTTGCCATTACCCATTACCCATAATGACCATACCCTTACCTATAACTAGCCTACCCTCCTTTTCGTCACTTATCCATTTATCAAACCACTCCTCGACTACATTTGACATGTTATCAGCTCCTGCTTTGAGGGGGATCACCTCCACCCACACTTGGGGCAACCTCACCTTCAGCCCGTACTTGGGGCAATCTTGCTCTCACCTATAATTAGGGCAACTACTTCCTATTAATTAATGTAATGTGTTCACCTAAACATGACCCCTTACTCCACATTCATATTAATTTAATTACTTATAATTGAATTAATGTTTATCCTCACATTATTAATTAATTTAATTAAGTTAATTTACACCTAACCTAACCATATCACCTAGACACCTCATCATGGAATTAATATTAGCCTATTAATTAACTAAGAATGAGTCTATACTTATATTAACCAAATGGGACTCTTTCAAACCCTAAATTTAAAGTCCTATTAGCTCTCCAATAACACTCCCACTTATCTAAGTGCTAACGCTCACTTGAGACCCAGACTGACGATCAGAGAACACCAAAAATAGTAAATATTTGCCGATTTTGGGAAAACCTAGGATTTCCCACCTTAACTAACATCGGTTATCCCTCATCCAATGCCGACCACCTTGACCATCATCGGTCACCTTATATACCCTTTGGTAGCCTTTTGTTGAGGTTGGTCATTTTGAGTTCTAAGAGATCTATTGCATTTAAGCACGAACTAGAGACTCCTCACCATCCAAACGATGGAATACACTCAACCACATGCCCAAGAAAGCATCTAATAGGTCTGTCCAAATTCATTAGAATATTCATTTGAGAACTTTGGGAGTATTACCATGGCACTAACCACAAATTTCTTCATGTGTCAACCTCTTCCTTCCTTCACCTACTAGACCTACAAATATAACTAAGTGTGTTTTATTTTCATCATTCTGTACTTTATTAAAGTGTAAGCTCATTATCTTTTGTTATTGGATCTTATTCTTTTCTCCATTCCTCCATTCCCACTTTCTTACCAATTTACCCATCTAACAACTCACAACCTTCTAGCTCTCTGTACTTGACCTCTATGCATTCTTGAGTCTTCTTGACATTATTACGAACCTAACCATCCTCCCTTCATCCTCTATGCATTCACAGAGAAGTCCAAATTTACCTTTTATTTAATTACCACCAAATTTCCCCTACCTATTTTGGTTATCTTCACCATTATCGGTTTACCCTCTTCACTAGCATCGGTCACCCGACCTGACGTGGATCTTTGTGTTATCTTATTCACTTAACCATGAAATTGTCAAACCTCCTTATAACCTCCCCAAAAACACACAAAACCTCATCCAAACCTGAAACCCCACATACAACCTCAAACAATGCATTCCCAACTCTTTGTACAGACATAAAGAGAGCATGGACACCATTTTTGACATTCTACCATTTCCCATAACAACCAATTTCAGTTATCCTAAACCATCATCGGTCATAACTGAACTGACATCCGTCACCCTGACCAACATCAGTCTTTGTGCCCATTAAAATTGCCTCAGACAAGAAATCTTCCTAATCATCCAAATCTCAACCCAAACTTCACCAAATCTTACCCAGACCCTATTTGGGACCCTTAGACCACCGGCATAACCTATAACCTGACCCAAGACCTGCAGAGTTTAGTTAACAAACATTTAATTGGATTGATATGGGTAGTATTCTGAGATAGCTAAATCAGAACACTAGCATTAGATAATTTTATTTGTATGTTTAGTTATTTCATATTGATTTATATATCAGTGGATTGAAAAATGTCAAGGAAGTATCACACTTCCTAGATCTAGCTCACGCTAGGTAGTCCACTAATTTTTTCTATTAACTGTATCTTTTTGTATTGTTTTGTAATATAGGTAGTTCCTCCTAGCTAAAAGGAAGCTCACATAATCAACATTGGATCCACTCAATATTTGACCAACGTGATAATAGGTATTCCTCCAAGACCCTTTTACCTTCATCTATTTCACTATCTACAATAATCTAGTGAAACACATACACTGTCAAATCATTGAGATATACCTGTAAAAAATTAAGAATGAAGTCTTGAAATGCATGCACAATAATGTGTGAAAATACTGCAGGCACATTCTTCAATCCAAAGTGCATAACTATGTATGAAAAACTTCCCCATTTATCGGTGAAAGTTGTATGTTGATGATGCTATTTTTCAATTCACACATGATGATACCTAGAGAATCCATTAGTGAAAGAGTAAATCTCGTGCCTTGTAACTCCCTCCACGATCTCATCAGTAAAGGGGGTGGAAAAAGGATCAATAACACATGAATCATTCAAATCCATGTAGTCCACACAAATCATTATCCTCCCATCCTTTTTAATACTAATGACCATTGGGCCAACCCACTCTGATTCCTCAATGGGATCAATGATACTAGACTTAAAATTATTATAAATTTATTCCTTAAACTTAACACACATATTAAGATTCATCCTGTAATGCCTCTTCTTAATTAGGCATGTGCCTTCTTTAATTTTTATTCACGTCTCACCTAAATAAGGGTGTATTCCTTTTAACTCATGATAGCCCCTCAGAAATAAGTCCTGAAAGTCACAAATCAACTCAACAATCTTAGCCACCTCCTTCTCAAACCAATAATCACCAATAATGCCCTATTTAGGTTCTACATTTATCCCAACATTAACCTTGTTTATATTCATAGGCTCATGATACGCGCATGCCTTCTCATTTGTTATGTCCATTTCCTCGCATGTAACTTCAGTGTGGTAAACATCTAGGTTATTATCCATCTAGAGTCTCTCACACTTCTGAGGATGAGGATAATAACCGAGATGCTTACCAAACTGAAGGTACGTGAGAGTAAATGGACATAACATATGAGAAGGCACACGCATATCATGAGCCTATGTATATATAAGAAGGTTAATATTGGGATAGATGCAAAACCTAACGAGGGCATTATTGGTGATTATTGGTTTGAGAAGGAGGTGGCTAATATTATTGAGCTGATGCATGACTTTCATAACTTATTTCTGAGGTGCTATCATGAGTTAAAAGTAATACACCCTTATTTAGGTGAGATGCAAATAAAAATTAAAGAATGCGTGCACCTGATTAGGAAGAGGCCTTAAATGATGGCTCCTAATCTATGTGTTAAGGTAAAGGAAGAAATTGATAAGATGTTTAATTTTGGTATCATTGAGCCCATTGAGGAATAGGAGTGGGTTATCTTGATTGTAATTAGTATTAAAGTATGGGAGGATAAGGATTTGTGTGGATTATAGGGATCTAAATGCTTCATGTGTTATTGATAGTTTTCCCATGCCCTTTACTGATGAGATCCTAGAGGGAGTTGTAAGGAATGAGATTTACTCTTTCACTGATGGATTCTCTAGGTATCATCATGTGTGAATTGCAAAAGAGGATCAGGAATAGAAAATTTTCACCACTGAATGGGGAATTTTTTCATGCACAGTTATGTATTTTGGATCGAAGAATGCACCTGCAGTCTTTTCACTCATTTTTGTGCAATAATTTCAAGAATTCATTCTTAATTTTTTATAGGTATATCTCGATGATTGAACAATTTATGTGTTTCAATAGATTTATGTAGATAATAAAATAGATGAACGTAAAAGGGTCTTAGAGGAATACCTATTATAAGATTGGTTGAAGGTTGAGTTTGCATGTTTTTGATTTCTGATCTAATGTTGATTGTGTGAGCTTCCTTTTGGCTGGGAGGAACTACTTATAATACAAAATAAGACCACAAGATAAAGTTAATAGAAAAATTTATTGGACTTCCTAGTGTGAGCTTCATCCAAGAAGTTTTATACTTCCTCTACGTTTGTTAATCCACTCATATATAACTTAATATGAAATAATTGAACATGCAAATAAAAAATTTTAATGCTAGTGTTCTGATTTAGGTATCTGAGACTACTATCCATGTGAATCCAATTAAATGTTTGATAACTAAAATGTGTAGGTCTTGGATCAGGTTGCAAGTTATGTAGGTGCTTTGAGGGTCCCAGACATGGTATGGGTAAGATTTGGTGAATTTTGAGTTGACTTCTGGGTGATTAGGAAGCTTTCTGGTCTAAGGAAATTTTACCAGGAATAGAAACCAACGTTGGTCACGGTGACTAATGTCGGTTTAGTTATGACTGATGATGGTTTAGGATGAATGATATCGGTTGCTGTGGGAAATGGCAGAATGTCAAAAATGGTGTCTATGATCTCTCTATGTTTGCACAAAGAGTTGGGAAGGTCTATTGTGAAGTTTTAGGTGGGGTATCAGGTTTGGATGAGGTTTTTTGAGGTTTTAGGGAGGTTTTAAAGAGGTTTTTCATTTTACTGGTTAAGGGAATAAGATAACACAAAGATCGATGTTAGTTAGGTGACCTATGTTAGTGAAGAGGGGAAACTACTGACATTTAAGATAACCATAGTAGGTAGGGGAAATTTTGTGGTAATTAAATAAAAGTCAAATTTGGAATTCTTTATGATTGTATAGAGGATGAAGGGAGGATGGTTAAGTTTGTAATAATGTCAAGAAGACTCGAGGAATGCATAGAGGTCAAGTACGGAGAGTTAGAAGGTCGTGAGTGGTTGGATGGGTAGATTGGTAAGAAAGTGGGAATGGAGGAATGTAGGAAAGAATAACATCCAATAACAAAAGATAATGAACTTACACTTTAAGAAAGTACATAATGATGAAAATCAAATACACTTAGTTGTATTTATAGGTCTAGTAGGTGAAGGAAGGAAGAGGTTGATCCATGAAGAAACTTTGTGGTCAGTGTTTGTGGTAATACTCCAGAGTACTCCCGTGAATATTATAATGAATTTGGATGAGTATCAGATGCTTGCTTGGGCATGTGGTTGAGTTTATTCCATCATCTGGATGGTGAGAAGTCTCTGGTTCGTGCTTGAATGCAATAGATCTCTCAGAACTCAAAATGACCAACCTCAATAAAAGGTTACCAAAGGGTATATAAGGTAACCGATGATGGTAAAGGTGGACGGCGTCGGTTGAGGGATAACCGACGTTGGTTAAGGAGGGAAATCCTAGGTTTTCCAGAAACAAGAAAATCTTTTCTATTTTTGGCATGCTTTGATTGTCAGTCTAGGTCTCAAGTGAGGGTTAACACTTAGATAAGCGGGAGTGTTGTTGGAGAAGGAATAGGAATTTAATTTTAGGGTTTGAAAGAGTCCCATTTGGTTAAGATAAGTATAGACTCAGTCTTAGTTAATTAATAGGACTAAGAATAAGTCCATGGTGAGGTGTCTAGGTGATGTGGCTAGGTGAGGTGTAAATTAACTTAATTAAAATTAAATTAATTAATAATGTGAGGATAAACATTAATTCAATTGTAAGTAATTAAATTAATATGAATGTGGAGTAAGGGGTCATGGTTAGGTGAACACATTACATTAATTAATTAAAGGGGACCAAGGGGAGTGTGACCCAAATTTGGTGTCTACATTTTCCCCTTTTTGTCACGTAGCTTTTATTGGTAAGTGATGTTGACAAAAATAGGAAGTTCTTGCCCCAATTATAGGTGAGTGGGATTGCCCCAAGTAAGGGTTGAGGCCCCAAGTGTGGGTGGAAGGTGATCCCCCTCAAACCAGGAGCTGATGAGGTGTTAAATGTAATCGGTGAGTGGTTTGATAAATGGGTAAGTGATTGAAAAGGAAGGTAGGCTAGTTATATGTAAGGGTATGGTCATTGTGGGTAATGGGTAATGGTCATATTGGGTAATGGGTAATGGAAATCGAACACACACACACGTATAGATCGCAATACGGTACCAGGTTAAAGAGCTTGCAAACTCTACATTGTCAAAAGGGTGATAGGCTTATCCAAATGAGGTTGAAGTGATTCAGGTATCCAAGGTATAAGATATTGTCATGAAGAACAATGAGGTCATGTGTAGGAATGAGTAATAGGTTTTGTTCTATGGCACCAAAGGTATGGTTGGGATAAACATCATGTCATTAGGCAAGGTAAGGTCATTAGGCTAAACAACATGGGTAACAACATCACAAGGTATAGCGAGTACATGAATTCAAATGTCACCAAAGGTGGTTCAGGTAAGGGTATATAGGTCAGGGCACTGGTAAGGCCGAGGTATAGGTAAATAACATGTCCTTAAGCATAGTTAAGGAAATGTACAAGGTAGTGTAGGCTTGTGGGTAGGGTATAATAGGTATTGGTGAGGTTAAAATGTTGGAGCAACATTGTTGTTTGAGGAAAAATGGGCATGGGGTGGTCAAAAGGTAATGTCAGGTGACCGATGTCTGGTTATGGTGTAACTGATGTCAGTTGGCTAGGGTATGACATGATTAACATCAGTCATGTCGATTTGGGGCTAAAAAATGAAAATCCATGTTTTATGGATTCATTTTGACATTTTTCACTTTTAGAAAATGACAGAGGAGAAAGTGAGGACTGGAAAATGATAGTACGAGGTGTTGAGTTGAGTTGGCAAGCCATGTAGCAGGTGATTGGCATTCGATTGATGGGTCCACGAGACCTATTCGATTGATTTGATTGATTCAATTCATTTGGAAGGTGAGGAGTTTATTTGGCATGACAGAGGTGGGAGAGGGATTGGGTGGACCACCAACACAGTAGCTAGACATGTCACCATGGAGATGGCCAAGATTAGAGATAGGAGGCAATACAAATCCCTCATATTTGATTGAAAAGAGTATTGGTTGAAATTTATTTTTGTTAAAAATTTGGGTGGGATTTTTATTTTGAAATTGTGGGTAAAAATGAAGAAATGAGGAGTGGGAAGGTCCGAATGTAGGTTAAATAGGTTTGGGAATGAAGCTATGATAGGTTTGGGTAGGTTAGAGTAGGATTTTTAGGCTATTTTTGATGAATTTTAAAGAATGGGGGGATGGGTTTTCAATTTTGGGTGTTGTGACAGAGACTAATGATGGTCAGGGGTTGGCCATGACGTCAGTCAACTTTGGCCAGCATTGGTCAAGGCTTAGGTGACCGACACTAGTTAAAAGGGACTAATGATGGTCAAGAAAAACTGGTGATGGTCAAGGTGATCGGTGACAGTTAAGGTTAAGAGTAAATAGGGGTAAAAAGGGCTAGGTAGGAAAGTAAAATAGGTGAAGAAGGGGTAGGTGAAGATTAATGTAGGTAGAAGAGTGTAAAATATGATTTTGGTGATATGGGATAGGTAAGTCAGGTGAAATGAATTAAGATAATGGGTAAGGATATTATGGGATAATAGGTTTGTAGGTGAGTATTGTGTAGTGGGTAAGAGGTGATTTTGGGGTGGTCAAGTCTTGACATAGTTGTATTGGATGATGTAGGTGATAGATCAACTGAGGATGCGGGATAGAGTACCACCCCTACTAGTATAGATGTATGCTAGTGTGACTGCAGAGGAGTGGGAGCACATGATCGAGGTTAGACTGAGTGTGATCTAATGTTATAGGTGTATAGCTCGGGATCATAGTTTGATGGTCTCTCTCATCGATAGATGAGATTCTATGACCAATACCTTTCATCTACCGATAGGCGAGATGACCGTCACCTTGGATGACATATATAGGATCCTGCGGATTCTTATTGTTGGGGAGCCAATATATTCCATTTCATCCAGAGGCATCAATGGAGCCGATAGTGGATTGTGTTTGGTGAGGTGATGGGTGAGCTGAGATATCACAGCATGAGTCTCACTTATGGAGATATGTATACAACCTATTTGCAAGGAGACTAGGCTATATGTGCTGATGATGGTGGCGGTTGGATGCTTTGCATTTCCATATTCTGAGGGTGGTAGATTTTCATGAACATTGATGGGGGTGCTGCAGGATATGATCAAGGAGTGGATACACTTTTTTTGGGCACCAGATTTCTAGGTTCAGCTATAAAGGGAGCTATGGGCCTATGGGATATTGAGGTGGTTTGGTATGTGTTGTATATTTTTATTACATTGTTGGGCATACAAGCACATCATGTGTGTGCGCCTAGTTGGTTTACCACAATAGGATTGGTTCAGGGGTGGCTTGCTCAAATTTGGTTTCAGACAATGGGTATTAGTTGATGGAGAGCCAAGCGTGGCGAGGGACACATATGATGTGTCATACTACAGGAAGTGACTGGAGGGCCTGTCTGTAGTTGATATTGTGTAGAGACCATATGTGGACAATCCATCCTATAGAGGCATGGTTGAGGAGTTAGAGGAGCTTTAACTGCTTAGATGGATACATAGGGGGGGTGGTGTGTTGGGGAGCATGAGATGATTCTCATGGAATAGGGTTAGATGGCAGTTTGGGCTACAACAGGATGTACCCTCACCTTTTCCACAGTACCACAGAGATGATGTGGAGAGACCCATGTCTCCACCACATTTGAGTGTTCCTATAGGAAAAAAGGAACATGCACGAGATTGGTGGATTGATGACATGAGAGTCACTGATGGATATAGGAAGTGGTGGGTGGCACAACTATCTGGTGGCACCTTCGAGGCCAAGGAAACCATATTTACCCATTGTCATAGTGCAGAGGGATACTTTACAGGGTCAGGTGGCCACCCTTCAGGCACAGATAATAGTGTTACAGGAACAACTCACAGGGTCAGAGGCATAGGTAGCCACTTTATAGCCTCAAGTGATGGACGGCCCTATAGGCCCAGTTGTAGCACATAGGTACAGTTGCACCACATAGGGTGGAGATGGTGATGGAGTTCAGGTGGCCCTGCCTTATAGGCACATGTGATAGGTTTACAGGGCATGTTGGCCACTACACAGGCATAGGTTGTTGGCCTTACAAGCCTAGGTTGTAACACAAGTACAGGTACCCCATAGGCCTAAGGATAGGGTCCCATATTACAGGCACCTGGCCTAGGATAGATTCATGGGCACAGGAGGAGGGTAGGCATCAGGATAGGGGCCGAGGCCATTATTAGCAGGTCAGATTTCCTAGGTTATAGTGAGACCCATGGCACCACTACAGACTATGTTTATGGTGAGGTTCAGGGATGCCCTGAACGAGGCTCACTACTATCAGGATCATCTGATGAATTTTGGTATAAATGTCCCTTCATATGTTGAGTACAGAGCCCAGTAGGAAGCTAGTGAGTGGACTAGATCTAGGACTCATTGTTCAAGGAGCATAGGGGGTCGTCAAGCCCATGGATAGGGCAAGGGAGAGGTTACAAATTCACGAAGGCCAGGCCTAGGTGAGGGCCAGGAGGAGACCAGACTGAGACCCATGGAGGGTGTAGAGATGTTGGTAGGGCGGGTGACAAGTTGGGAGGAGGAGACATGTGAGACTAGTTAGGAGGATATCATGTGGGGTGATGATTAGTCACTTGATATGATCATTGAATTTTTGATTTTTATATATATATATCGGCATGTGTGCATCATGAAGACGTGAGATTGTATATGATAGTTTTTGAGATACTTGTATTTATTTGTATCTGTGTATATATGTATTTATATATATACTATCCTCTTAATACAATTGACGATATTTATTGGATGGATGATGCACTCATTTTTATTTCAATTGTTATAGTGTATTTATGGAAACTAGGTGAAGTAGGCATGATTGAGTCAAGGTCATGTAGGCATAATTGAGTTTAGGTTAGTTAGGCATGGTGGATTCAGGTTTAGGCATGGTGGAGTCTGGTGGCTTAGGCATGATTGAGTCAGGTATAGGCATACTGGATTCTAGGTGAGTTAGGCATGGTGGATTCAAGTTTAGGCATGGTGGATTTTAGATGATTTAGGCATGATGGAGTTAGATTTAGGCATGGATTTTAAGTGATTTAGGCATGATTTGGTCATGTGTTTGGGTTTAATTTAATTTCCAAGTTATTGGTAGTATTGAAAATAAATGATGATGTATATGTATGTTATGGTGTAAATTTCCCAATCTTTGATATCATTGAAATGTGAAATGAGTCAATGTATGATATGATGATGTTATAAAATGGTAAATAGGTATATTTTTATGAGTGTGTAATTTCCAAGTTTAGCTAGTCGTAGGGGGGTTCTCTAGACTCAACACCACCATCAATAATTTAATCGCTAAATGGATAAAGCATAAGTAATATCCTCTAGGATCACACAAAAACTCAAACTCAACAAATTATAGACAATAATACATTGACACAGCATATTCCAAATTATAACTGCTTACAACACTATCCCACCAATGATCTACAACACTTGTCAAAGGTTCATTTGCATCAAAAAAATCCTGATACTCTACATGTCTCCAAGTACTTGGTCTATAAATCCAGCTCTTCTTTTATGTATACGCTAACAACCACTCATACAACTCTATTAGAAAATAGAAAAATAACACGTCATAA
Organism: Taxus chinensis; assembly: GCA_019776745.2. Classification (NCBI taxonomy): domain Eukaryota; kingdom Viridiplantae; phylum Streptophyta; class Pinopsida; order Cupressales; family Taxaceae; genus Taxus; species Taxus chinensis. The sequence continues at coordinate 1,378,132 of JAHRHJ020003477.1, forward strand.
AGTTATTGATAAATATTTTCTTCAACCACCGCATGTGTCATGTGGGGTTCATTAGCTAGGCAATATCCTAGCATGTGGGTTCATATTCAGGTAATTAACATTAATAAAATTAAAGTCAATATACCGGTAGACATGATGGGGTGAAAGGGTTTAATTTATTAATATTTTGAATTAGGTATTGGGGGTAGGTTAGAGAGGTGTGATTTAATTTTAAAATAAAACTAAAACAATTGAACCCTATTTTTAAAAAGTAAATACCTTAAAATTGCAAAAGGAGTGTGGTCATAAATTAAATTATAATCTCTTTTTTAATAAAGAAATCTAGATTCTTAACCAAGAAATAATAAGATGGTAGAAAACTAGGATTAAGTATGCTTTTCCACACAAGTGATATTATTTCACCATCTTAATTATTTCAATAACTATTGATAACTGATTAAAGCTTAACATATATAAGGTGATTTGTAATAGGTATTTAATGGCTTCAAACTATATTTCGAGAGGAAATGCATATTTTAAAAAATTAAGTGAGAAATATAATAGATTTTTTGTGTAAAATATTAGGGTAAAAATAAAAAGGGGTAAATAACATTATAATTGAAAAATGGGTAAGTAAGGTACATGAAAAAACAAGGGGTATTTTTATTCTAATAATATAATAGGAGGGGGTATTATCAATTGAATAATTAGAGGTAGAAACTAGAATTAAGGGTATTATTTAATACTCTTCGAACACACCTGCTATACCATACTTTTAGTAAGTGAACCACCCGTGGCGTGCGTATTGAAATCAGGTCCAGTACTTTATCTCTGTTCAAGCTGATCTTTCCGATCAATAACCCAATATTAAATGGACATAAGATTCAACCAATATTCGATCATCATGTATCATCGTGGCTAAAAATTTGAAAAGAGGTCTTAGAAACAAAACAAAAATGTAGTCTTATTTTCTCACTCAAAATCCGAAATGCACTAGCACATCACTTAGACAGATATAAGTGATCACCCGAAGCACACAAAGGTACCAGGTCCCTATTTTTTACTATCCTACTAGGGTGATAGCATGCATATTCATAATAACCATATGTCAAATTGCATATCCCATTGTAACAATCAGATGCATGAGCACAATTTAGAAACTCACATAATAAGTAAACATATAGATCACATAAGGTATAATACTAGATTTACACATAATGAACATGAAAATACACATCATTAATCAATATCCATCCACAGTGATCCATCATATTAATTCATAACCAAAAACATAATCCAAATACATACATAGTAATGTCGCCAATCATGTGTGTTCATAAACTAACAACATAACTCTAGTACCTAAAAAATGATAATCATCATCTCTCTTGACCGTGCAAATAAATAATACATACATACATACAACTATATATATAGTTGTGGGGACTTTTCCTTCATCTCCCATACACACTGAAAATAGGCTGCATGCTCAAAAATAGCCATGCACCGCTACAAAAGAAACTAAGGAAGCATGAAACCTTTGCCTAATAATAGCTTATATATAATCAACTCTAGATCTAATCCTATTATTAGCTCAAACTATGCATAACTCTTGATATTCTTCATATTCCCAAAATATCTTTGCACGTCCTCCAAATCTTCATGTCTCGTTCCAAGTCGTGCTTAGTACTCCATCTCTATTTGTATCCCATGTATGCAAAAAAGGATAAGTACTGAGCTTTCTCCTTATGGGTGAAAAACCACAAGGTGCAAATCTTTCACACCCTCGCACCTACTTACACGCCCCCTTCCTTCACGCCACTATCAAATGTGATTCTTATACCTATGCAATACTTCACCAAGCCAACAACCTATCCTTCATACAAGCTTCAATGAGATTTTTTCTAGGTAAATGTCATTTTCCTTAACTGTTGCAACCATTATTGACACATCTTATCTCATGTAATTGGAGTTTTCTGATGAGAGATATCTGTATCTAACTTGAAATTATTTTTCTTAGTTTAATATTAAAATTGAAAAGATGAAACCATAACAAATTGAATCATAAAACTTACTCAAACCAATACCAAATTATTTGATTCTTTTTAAGAGATTATAAACAAATTCTAATACAAAAAAATGATGTCATTAGCACTGTTTTGAATTAAAGGCTCTTATAGCTCTGGACCAAATGTATGGGTGCCTCATTGATTAAACTAGTGGGCAATTGTATTTTTCTGTAAAATTTTCATGGTGGTTGTTTTCAATGATAAGTATAACTAATAGTGAACATCGAGGGTGACAGTAGAGTGTAATAATGGCAAGATGTAAAAAAAGTCAATAATAATAACTAATATTAAATTTGATATTCATTTAATTGTTATTGGATATAATATTTTTGGAGAAGGAGATTGAAATATTGTTTATCTTAGGCATATAGAAAAATTTATAATGTATTTTTTCTAGATTGTGAAGACACTAAATCATGCACTTTGTGTATATTCCTAGGTCCTAATCACATAATACTATTCATTTGATTCCTAAGAAAGAAAATTACTAATTGACCATTATCTTTTTCCTCTTTTCTTTATTTCTTGTTTTCATATTGGTCTTGCACACCCCACTTCACACTCTAACCTTCGTTACTTCAGCTTCTCTGGTTCTGGACATTAGTGCCTAGCTAGGACGTCTGGGTGCCCATCTTATTATTTTTTTGGTGGTTGGATTTTTAGTGGTTAATTGTGAAATTCTAATAAGGTAATCATATAAATACAAAGCTATATGACCATAATAAGGGACTAAGCTCTAAGAATCTACTACTATTACATCAAAAGGTATTTCAATAGTATGAAAGCATCCATCTTGTTATCATTCAAGAGACAAGGGAATGCATTCTTTTGCATAAACTTCATAGGAGGGTAAGTTCATTTTTGCATGCACACATCTATTTACATCTTCTACATCTAGTCATTGCTCGCTATTAAGTGTGTCTTACATAAGAGCCACCTAGGGCACGATTCTACACACACACATGCAAAACTACATGGAGTCTAAAATGTAGTGTAACGTTCGGATCATAAGTTCACTTTTTCAGGTGACCTCCGAGGGTCATTCCGAATCCCCATTTTCATCTTTTTATTTTTTATATTTTGATGTGTTTTGGGGTTTTGTAGGTGCTATTGTTTTACAGGTTTCATGTGATTTGAACGATAACAATGACATACATGTAGTCAAAAGTTAATAATAGTTACACTTTTGTGACCTAGAAAAATTCAAAACCTGACGACCTTCCAGGAAACTAGTGCCGAGAATGGGTCACTAGAGCCTAGGATCTCTTTCCCTTATGTAGGTGTTGGTTTCTAGCCTCATCCCGATAGTCATATAATTTTTTGAGCTCGTTTTGATAGTATTCCTTCCTGTTCCATCATTTTTCCATCTCAGTGTAACTTTAGGATTATTTGAACCAGCTAAGTACTTTATCCCTTCTCTTACAATTAGGGTTTCAATTTCATTTAGCTTATTGCTTGTGTCATATCTACACTTTATTGCATCACCATTTTAATGCAATTTTGTAACTAGAATTTAACATTTATATATTTTATATATTTGTTAAATCGTTTGGTGAACCTAACATTCGAGAACTCTTGCATCCTCATCTTACTTCTCTCATGTCTTGTAAAATCATCTCAAATCTCTTTGTATGATTTAATTCAAATACATCCTAAAATCCAGGTTGTTTTGAAAAAATCCCTGGACACCATGAATCTCCCTAAATATACACCACCACATCAAGTGAGTGTTATTCTCAATATTCTATCTGATGACCCTAACCATCATTATGCTCCATCTAATTAACCCATGTTGGATTCAATTCAAGCTTTGCATTCTTTATTTCAAGACAAATTTTAGGCTATGGAATCCATGATTACATCCCTTAAATTTTAAATCCAACATATTAAGGAAGCTTCTCAAGCTCACACTAGTTTTTCTTCACATCCTCATTCTATGTCTTCTACATGTGCTCATATCATTGAACCTCAAATCTTACCACTCCCTATGCCTCTCAACTTTGATCTCAATGTTAAGCAACAAGATATTCTTCCACAACTCATATCTCATCAATTCATCAGTTTTCCAACTACTCATTTCTATCCTCCTTATCGGTTGATCAAATATTAAGGTCTTCTATTTTGTATTTATCATCGAATCAATGGACATAATGAAAATGATTGTTATGCTTTACAATGAAGAATCAAACATGTCTTGAGTTTCAAGGTTTTATCTCATACGTTGTATGATATTATGTTACATGGTCATCTCGAATTGTTATATCCCATTGGTTTCCTAAATATAATTCACCTATGTCTAATGACCATCACGTTATTACTTCTCATGTTCTTTCTTTCGTCATTCAAGTGTCACCTATGTAATATACTCAAGTTAAGAAATTGCCTCTTAAAATCAGTCTTACTCCACCTCCTCTCAAGTCATCCATGACATTATTAAGTCAAACTAATAAACCTCCTTTAAAAATTAATCGAACACCTCCTCTTACTCAGTTTACTACGACATTACCAAATAATCCACCAATTCAATGGTTAATCTTTTTTTCAAAAAAACTATTCCTTATTTTTATCCTCAAGACCCATTTCAAACCTTTCTACCATGTGATGGTCCTACTGTTACTTTTTCCTACCATTTTTTTAGCCCTCTCTATTATCATGATACAATGATGCTCTCCCATAACGGCGTGGTACCTCTCATGCCACTGAATAAATATCTATCACTGATACATTTGGAGGCATCACACTTTTTCCCCCCTCCTAGAATTTTTAGGTGTCTCTCATTGCCACTATTACACTCTGTGTTTTATACATCATATTTTTAGCATCATTATACATATTCATACAATTTTATCATCATTACCCAATGACACACTCTTGTGTTATGGTTCACACTTGACTGTTGAGGGATCACTACATTCATGAACCTCACACCACACACATGAAACATTTCAGACTCAGTGCATTTATGACACAATTTTCTAGCATCACACTCTCACACGACACATTTCCCTGAGGCACTCTAGTTCCACAATTCATACTCAAATGTTAAGGTTCTGACTCTAAAATGAACCTCACCACACTCACTCACTCTATATGTTCTATGATTTATCGATCATATCTTTTTAGTGCACAACTAAAACCATTTCACGATGACGCAATCTTGTTCTATGGTTCATTCTTGACTGTTGAGGGGCCATTTATAAATGAACCTCATCTCATCCATACTCAATCACACTCTCTTAGAGGGAAAACTACTTCTATCACTAACTTTTCATTTCATTCCATTCACACTCACTGGATATTGCATATCTTGGTTGCACATTATTCTTGCTTACTTATACTCGCATGTTATACCTTGCTTACTATGTTATAAAAATACCTTGTATGTCATTATATTTATCATATACACATGCTAGTTCACTTTCCTTTCTATTTTTGAATGCATCCTTTATACATATTGTTATGGGTAGCATGGATGCTTGGCACAATACCATTTACTAGTCCCACAGTGGCTCCTAAGAGCATATACTTTCATACACATCACAAGTGTTATTGTTTCTTTTTATACTACTTATTTTCATTAGCACACTACTATAGTAGATCATACATGCTTTGACATACTTTAAATATTTCTAACATGCTAATGGGTACTTCATGTGCAGCATTGGATTTGTAGGAACTATTTGCTACCATGGTTGTTTGTTACTTTGTTTTTTGTTATTTGTCATTATTTTCCATTGTTTGCAGGATTTTCCCTATATCTTGTGTGTGCACTATATGATTTTTTCCACTTTGCCGTCGATTTTATTTTGAAATAATGAGTGATGTCCCATATTTGCAACAAAATTTTCACAGTCTACTTTGTCTACGTTGTTGATCTTCTAATTTGGCTTCTTGCGTGTTAGCTTACACATTTTTTTCTACATGCCTATTGGTCTTTTTTGCACTAGCACATGTTTTCCAGTCACTTATCTTACGTGTTCCTTTGTTTTTACTAATGAAATTCCCTCCCCCATATATGGATTTAGTTTTAAATGTACATTGGGTCTTCCTTTGGGCCGTATTCTCCTAATGACGTTGCATGCACCCCAAACAAGTGGGCATACATTGGGTGAATCAGTCACCCATACAAAAAATCACAATCATAGTACAACACAGTTTAGTACTGGTAAAACATGGTCTACAATCACAAAAATGGTCTATAATAAGACTTGTGTCTTCATCACAATACAAACGCCAGCGTCCAGACACAAACATGAATGCATAGGTGCCCGTGACCCTACCTGGGTGCCTATGACCATGGGGCAATTACACAGTTTTTCTCATATCAGCACATTTGTCACTATTCTTCGTAATACAGACATATTCCTACAACAATCAGCATGCATGTTTTCACCTCTTTTCTATTTTCACGTTGAACTAGATTGAACTGGATCAAATTTGATCGAATTTAAACACACCATCTGCAGTGGTGTATACATCGTCATGAAGAATTTAAAGGATGTATAATAACACGAGACCTTTCTCCCTACACTTCTTCTGCCATGGCATGAGATCACCAAAAAAAATCATTCTTCTACATCATTTTCAGGATCCTTTCTATCCTTTAACTCATCACAGATAAGGTGCACATGTTCCTTTTTCGCATTTTCACATACTTTTTACACATTTTTTACATGTTGGATCGAACTTTTCATATACACATATTTGACTACTCGTTTTCTCTTCTCTTTTTACATAAGCATTAAACACATTAACATCAAGCGATATCAACAATAGGTACAAGCATGACATATACACATACATTTTTCACCCCTAGGGTCACTTCCTCTTCTCTAGCTTCCATGCTTTATTTTTTTCACACCACACTTTTTCTTATCTCCTTGGCACACTTATCACCATCGATCTACATGGTTATCAGGTACGCATCTCTTATCTACTTTATGTTATTGAGCATTCACTCAACAATATAAAGTGGGGGAAAATATAAACACTAAATCACGTACTTTGGGTATATTTCTAGGTCTTGGTCAATTATACTATTCATATGATTCCAAAAGTACTAATTGGCCACTGTCTTTAGACTCTTTACTTTCTTTTTAGTTTTCATCTTGGTAATACACACCTTGCTGACCAGTCTGACCTTCGTTACTTCAACTTCTCTGAGTCTAGATACTAGCACCTAACCACTATGTCAGTGCTTAGGCACCCTCATCCCCTCTGGGTGCCCCTGACCTCTTTATATCTTCCTCGCATCTTTTGGGTCCTTTCTAGCTATTGGGATTATTATTATCTTGATGGTAATCCATTTAGTGCTTAAGTAAGAAATTCAAATAAGGTAGTAATATAAATACAAAGCTATGTGACCATAATAAGGGACCAATCTCTAAGCATCTACTACTATCACCTAAGATTGCATCCAAAGTAATTTCAAGAGAATCAAAGCATCCATGTATCTATCATTAAAGGGACAATGGAATGCATTCTTCTGCATACACTTCATAGGACAAGAAGTTCATTTTCCATGCACACATCTACTTACATCTTCTACATCTAGCCATTTCTCACAATTGAGTGCATCTTACACAAGACCCACCTAGGGTACACTTGTACACACACATGCAAAACTACATGGATTCTAAAATGTAGTGCAATGCTTGGTTGTAATCTCACTTTATCTGGGGACCATCGAGGGTCCACCAGACTCCCCATTTGCATCTTTTTATTATTAATATTTCGATGTGTTCTGGGGTTTTGCAGGTGAATATATTTTTATAAGTTACAGATGCGATTTGAACCCAAACATTGACATACAGGAGATAAAAAGTGAATAGTTGTGACACTTTTGTGATCTAGAAAAATTCAGAACATGACAACCTGTTAGGAAAACTAGTGCATAGATCAGGTCACGAGAGCCTATGCACTCCTGACCTTCCGTATGCACTGGTGTTCGACCTCATCTGATAGTCACACAATTTTCTGAGCTTAATTGCAATAGTCTTCTTTCCTGTTCCATCAGTTTTCCATCTCAACACAACACCAAGATTATTGCGAATCAGCTAAGTACTTTTTATCCCTTCTCTTTCAATTAGGTTTTGAATTTCATACAACTTATTTATTTTGTCATATTTGAACTATGTTACTTCATCATTTTACTGTAATTATGCAATTATAATTTAACACTTATATTTCCACATTATATTCAATCTAAATAAGACTATTTTGTATCTGACACGACAGTGGAGCTAGATTCAGTTCATATGTTACACATCACTAGATATAGGTATATTCCCTCCAAAAAAAGGAACCAATCTACCATGAATTGAGTCACTCTTCTATGAAATCTAGAAAATAATATGATTGATTTTTAATTTTTTTTTTGGAATAAATGTATATAAAGATATCTTTTCCATTTACCAATAATAGATCATATATAACTAGCAATAGTTTCACCACAAATATTTTTTTAATGGGGTGAGATCAATGGTGAATAGAATTAACCATTGTTTGCATATTACTCACCGTTAAGCCTTTCATCTCATTGGAAAAGCTCTTGGTGAGTGTAGTGTATGATAAATCACCCTTATTTTAGGTGTATTTTTACTAGTGCAAATATATTGTGGGTTGTAGTGCAACGGTGTGTATGATGGTCACATGATTGTGTAAAAGGTGTTACCTAGTCAAATCCATCATTGATACAAATTCTATAAGATCTATTTTTGATAATGTCAGGATCATGCCTCAAATCTGATTGAATTTGCTAGAATGGAAACCCCTTGGTCCTTGGTAACCAATCCTAAGTGTAATTATGCACAAATAATTTGTGCAAGATTCACATTCAATAAAAAATACAAGTTCAAATATGTTAGATACATCAATCTAAAAATATGCCGACAAATATCAATTTAAATATTTTTATATTAGATTTTTCACATATCACGCATTACCTAATAACTTAGTTACACCTTTTCCCCCGATATCTCATTAAAACTGAGCCCAAACTAACCATTTTTTCTCTTCAAAGATACTCATAAAATATTTAACATTATTTTGTCGTATTTAAAGTGTGCAACAAGATAGTGTTAAATATTTATACATATCTTTCGTTGAAACCTTGCATATAGAGGGGAGAACTGATGCGGAGGGTCAGTCCAAAAAAATCATACAAATATTAATTTGGAAGCACTTGTGAATGAGTTAAAAGAGCATGTCAAAAAATATAATTAGTTTTTCCCGAGGTGCAATTGTAGGACAGGGGGGTCTGCCACCCACCCGTTTTGAATTAGAGTCGTGGTAACATATTTATATATGTGTAGTAAAATAAAAATTGTTGGAGGAATAGTTATTCCTCTTTTATATTATATGTTTAATATTATTTAAAATATTAAAATTACTGTTGATTCATTTTCTATTTCATCAAATCCAAAATTTATTATTTTGGAAATATTTGAAAGTTTCTATATATGGCCATCTAGATGCAGTCAATATAGTGGCAGTCAATTTTTTTAGTATGTTTAATAAAACGTGGTTCCCCCACGAAATTATATATGTAATAGCTTCATGTAAGTTGGCATATATTCCCAGTTGTGCTTATAAAGCAATATTTAATGGTTGTAATTCTTTTAGTATTAATATTAAAAAGAAAATAGTATTTCCCTTTAAGTTGTGCAATTGTTGATATATTAACAATTGTATTAAAAAGAGGTGCATTAGTCACATTGATAGCAATGTATGGGAAGGTTATTCTTGGTGAAGTTTAGAATGTAGACAGTTTACTGAACCTATTTGGGAGGAAGGGAGAAGTTTGAAGAAGTAAACATATCCATCTTACATCCAATCAAACATTGTGCTATTAGGAAGGTCACTTCCATTGTGGTGTTGCTTATATTGGTGTAAGGATCATGATATATTAGAGTGTATGCTAGACTAAACCAAGTTAACTAGCACAAGTGAGATTTGTTTATTGAGTGAATTAGAATTTTTATAGTCATTGTTTATTGAGGAATAGGGTTGCAAAGAGGGGCTTGGAGGGAGGAGAAGCAATTGGGAGACGATAATATTACGTGGAACAATTTTTTTTGAATCCATCTATCTTACTACGAGGCACATATGTAACAAGTTCCATCTATTACAAGATTTAATCGAAACTGATAATATATAACCAAGATTGTACTATAGATGTTTATCGGTAATTGAGTAATACTAGGCAATGTTCAGCATAAATGGAACCTCTTTCAAACCTTGGGAGTATCAAACAAATCTGCAACTTATTATTCTCAAACATGATGAAAATTAGGAAAGTGGGCCATTTTGATACAAAGAATAATGCCTTTAGAATAGTCCAAAGCAATGTTCGAACATGGCAAGAATATTTTCAAGGTGACACAATATGAAGCTGATGAAGAGGAATTTTTTTTTGTTAACATATGAAAGATAGATCACAAAAAATTGAGTTCAAAGCATATTGATTTGAGGCAACAAAAAATGAAATAATATCTCATGAAGTAGTCTTAGCTTTGTAATGAGTTATGGGAATCAATGCAAAACCAAGCCAAGAGACAAGATAAATATACTTGGCCAAGCAAGACTTCTATGAAATTACATAGACCATCAATGCATGTAGGGAAATTCCGAAAGAAAGTTTGATAAATACTTTGATAATTTCCTGACACACATGCTCAAAAAACTAATTCATTTTAACTCTCAAAATGATAAATTTCATATGCAAGGACTAACACACAAATAACTTGACCCCTATTTAATTTTAGGACTCCATAATATACATATGATTTTTCATGTACTAAACACACAAAAAACTCAAACTTCAATAAATTGAATATACAAAATATACTAATTTTATTCACTCATTCTATTAAATTATTATTAAATCTAAATTAAAATATAAAATATAATAATTTTATTCACTCATTCTATTGAATTATTATTAAATCTAAGAAAAGCCATGTATTGATCCCAAGATTTTAAGATTGGATTAATCTCACTATTCAAAGTAGGTATGATCCTTTAAAGCTATAAGCCATAATAAAATAACTAAAATGGTTTGTTGATCATACAATCCCATAGCAATTTTGATGCTCTTTTAGTGTCATTAATAACAATCATATGCATTTCTTGATGTGCCATTTGTCTAGCTAGATTCTAAATGTTTGTATATATGACATGATCATCTACAGATCTTGTCTACGCATTGGCGTTTGATTGGAATGACTGGCATTTAAATTATTAGAGCATTGAGTTGGAGAAAACCTTGTGATTGAACTCTCCCAAAGCACACATTTCACATAAATCATTTTTTCAAAAAAAAAAAAAAAACTTTAAGAATTTTGTAACATCGGGCTTAAATAAATAGTCATACAACATCTATTATAAAAGGAGAAGATTTCCTGAATGGAATTTTCTTGTATACTTAATTTTTTTTTTTCAATAATTATATAAGAAGCAGGGGTTGTCTATTTTAATTCTATATTCTATTGTTGAAACTAACATCCATTTTTAGCAATGTGAGTGGGTAAAAGTGTATTTTAATGTTAAACCGGTTGAGTAAGTTGCAACCCAGAGGATGGATGTAAAAAACGAACTACATCATTCAATGTGATTTTAGAGTGGAAGGATTTCTCCCATATTAATGTGCACATGAGTTTTACTACTCCATATTAGATTATTGGATAGTTAGTGTGTGTGTGATAAAATAGTAAGTGTAGAAGAATAATGTAAGTAATTTTTATGTAGCAATCACGTTAAAATAGGAATTTGTAGACATTCTGAGAGAATTAGTGGGTAATTTGAGTCATTTAGTGGATATAAAGAGAGATTGTGGGAGATATGAAGATGAGATTTGACTTTCTAATTATAGCACTTAAATTCTCTATATAATCTACTTTTTCTCTTTGTTAATAAATGTTTATTTGAAACCTTTTGAGTGTATGCTATCTGTAGGTGAAAGTGGGTAACCAAAATAGATAAAAGCAAAAAATATTATTTCCATAATCTTCTCAAAAAATATGCTACACAAATCGAAAAGAAGTTGTTTACACTACATTAATGAAATATCAATAATTTTAGACAACTAAAATGGATACACAAATAAAATAGCACTTGAATTTCAAAAATATATTTTTTTATAGAGCATTTTTTACATTGCTAAATTTTTGTTTAAGTAAACATAATTAAACTTAAAAAAACACTAATAGAGAGTGACAATAAATTAAACCACCTTACAAACCCTTCCTTAGAAACAAATGTCGATATTAAAAAAATTCAAATGGATAAAAAAACTTGTATAGCCATGCCATACTAAAACATAAGTACAAATTCTTTAAAAAAGAGAAGAAAGATTAAAAACAATAATTAAAAAAACAAAGTAAAAACAGATCATCCTCCACAAACACTTAAATGTGTACAGCCAATCATATTTCCACAAATAGAAAAGATTGAATCCAAACTAGTAAGTAAAACCTATTCTTGCGATGACCAAATTTTATAAGACCGAATTCAATAGAAAAAATGTGTAATTTACCTTGCTAACAATTTTGTTTTTGTCGTACTTTACACTTTGGTTGCAGAGAATTGCATTTGCTTCCCTGGGTCCTCAATTATCTTATGGAGCCTCAACATCAAACACATGTGCCATGTTTCGTACACCAGAACAATAAAAGGCCACTATTATTTCTCACACAAAGACTTAATACTGAAATGAAATGAAGATAAACATATAATCTACTCGATTAACATCTAGATATAAATTTCAACAAGTACTATGTCCAAATTCCCCATTTAGGACATCAACAATTAATGGGAAGATATGAGAGTCATGTGATTGACACCAAAAATATAGAGATGCATTTATAAATAGGATATTGAATGCAACATAAATGAAATAAAAGCTTGTAATAAATATATTAATAGGTATTGATCTCAATAGATACGAATGAATATTTATGTGGAATATATATGCCTGCATTCTGGTCGAAATGAATATTTCTGTTGATTTTCCACTGTAATGCCCTGTTCGGCATCGACTTTCGTTGTTACGTCCTTGTCCTTTTGCGTGTCATTGAATGCTGAATTGAACTCCCCTTTCTATCGTTAGGTGACTCTTATCCTGTCCTGCGCTGAAGAAGTGGTTACCCATCTTGGTGCCATGGTCGTTCCCTGCTTCGTGTTCACTTTGGAATGTCAACCTCTAGTTTTCTTCGCTTGATTGCTTAAGCCTATTCGCAAGTTGTTTTTAATCATTGGGAGTAATGGATAATTCGACTCTTTCTTCCTCTTGCTTACTTGTCTGCATGCGATTTAATCTTCTCAAGTTCAATAGTAAATCATACAAAATTTCTTATACCTCTTAGCTTATGAGAATTTTATGGAGAAAACTATTGTAATAAATTCATGTCGGTTATATTTGTTTTATTTTTGTAAATAAATTATAAAAATTTGTGTTCAATTATTAAAGCCTTTTAGGCCACATTTTAATGTTTTTTCCCATCGTTGAATATATGCACCCCCCCCAAGTTTTCTCGGGCCACGTCGAGCTGATTAAGATGCAACCTATTCTAGGAACGCCTAAAAGTGAGGTCTGAATGGCTGCAACATTGTAATCTTCTCATGTACTTAGGATTTCAACTATAGCTCTCTTCCTTGATATTCCCTTTTATCTGAAAGGATAAAATTTCCTAAGGCATATATGATTCCCTTCCTGAGCTATAGATGATTATTATTACCCATATCAATTCTGTTGAGATGTTGGTGCTTGAGAGGCTATAACATGATGAATAAGTATAGTTGTTTCTCCATTGAATTGCCCTTAAACCTGAGATGTTTCATGGAATCATCTTACTCCTTCTGTGCTTCTTGTTTTGTGAAATCATTCATGCATGAAAACTGATGATGAATTATTAACTGCATCTCCTAAATGTCGCAAACTTGTGCTTGATAAAGCTCTTTGTTCTGTTACGCATATGAGTATAGTCTCATCCTTTGTGGTACAACTTTTAAACATTAGACACCTACTTAGATTTTGAACATTTTCTTCCAGTTGATATTCCTTTCACAACGTGGAGTTTGTTAGCTGTCCCTCATTGTAGATTCTTGAATACTTGCTTTCAGTTAATAGAAGTTGCAATTGAATTATTGTGCAATACCCCAAAGATGAACTGTAGACCAACATTTTCCCCGTTTCTTTGATTTGTAAATGATTCCTTATGAAATGTATATCTCTTTTTATGTGCAAGCATGCTCTAAAATATGAAAGTGAACCCGTAGCTACAAGTCCATGATTTGGCTATAACCTTTGTTGTATATGAGTGATCCTTCTGGAAATCTCATAGACTTGTAGTTGTCACGGTCAGCTTCACCTCCTTCTTGGCGTGGAGGGTGGAGTTATTAAAGTCTGACGTGATGGAGTCTTCTGGCCGATGGCTGCACTGCATTTACTAACCCTGATTTGCAAATCTTCCTTGCTCCTTGTTTGACTGCTTGCTTATCCTCTCGGACCGCGTGAGATCTCCCTTGGTAAGTCTGTGTGTGGAGTGGTTGAGAAGGCATCGAAATATTGTCTGCCAAGTTATTTTTCTCACGGTTTCTCCTAGACGCCTCCTTCTTCCTGCCCTAAACCATGAATTCTTGTTTACACTCCATCAAATGCTGCAACAGATGAATTGCTATAATGTGTTCTGGATAGTGGATTCATTGATGGTGAAATGAAGGTCTATCACCCTGATGCTGCGAGGGTGGGTGTGGGTTCTCAAAATCGTGCTGCACAGGCAGTATCAGTGGAGCGTAGAACTGAAATTCTCCTAGGAGAGTGCCGTGAGGAAGTAATTGGCTATATGCAGCAGCTACAGGGTAAAGAAGTAAACTTATCTCAGAAAATCAGTGGCCTCCAGAGAGAGTTAAGTGCGACAGCTGCCACAGGGTGATCCAAAGGAACCGTTGGTGTTGATCTTGATGTTCTGGTTGCACGCAACCACAGTCGTGATCAGTTGTTGCAAAATCTTGTAGCTATAGTAGAAGAACGAGGTAAAGTTTTAGTTGAGCTGTCTTGCCTTTTCATTTTGGAAAGTCGCTTCCATCCTGGTAGTGAAAAGAATAGAGAATACAGAGAGTCTGGGCAGGACTTTCAAGGCTCCCATACTGCCATAGAAATATCTGCTAACATAGAGGAAGGTAATGTGAAGAGCGACAGCGTATCTCAAGATGGACTTTCTAGTCACCAAGGTGGATTCATTTTAGAATAAAATCCAATCGAAAAGGAGAAACAGTTAAATGAGGCTTCATTGAGTGAAAAAGTAATGTCAAGATGGAATGAAAATCATGATTTACAGCCACCAGTACTAAAGGTGAGTACTGATTCCTAGATACCTGAAGAGAATGCAAATCGTGATTCTGATTGACATCCAATACCTTCACCCAGAAAAATGAAGCATTTCTGAGCGCCTCTAACAAGCAGGTCGTCCAACTATGATGTTATCTGTTCTGTATCGACTGCGTCCTCAATCTGGGATTCTCCTTCAAGGTGACAGATCACACCCACGAGCACAGGAGATCTATGCAATGTTGGAGAAAATGTCTTGGGAGACGAAGGTAGTAGGATATTTTTTTTCAAATCCAGATCATATACTGAGTTTGTATCTTCAAAAATCGGTTATGTGACAGTGAGGGTGTTACCAGCAGACCTGATGAAATTTATGTACAAAGATTCTCTATTGAGATCTTACTTGTTGTACGATGTAACTCATGGAAGAGAACCTCATAGAGGCCGATCTATTTCATATCAGAATATTCATGAAACACAATTTGCTTTGCCATTATATGAGCTTTTTCAACGAGTCACCAGGTTGGCAGGCATAAAGTTTTCTGTTGGAATTATCACACCTTACAAGCTACAGCTGTAATGTTTGCACCGAGAGTTTGATGTTGTCCCCAATCTGATGAAGGAAAAGGTTTATTTATCTTTACGGAAAATTCCTTTCAGAGCCAGGAGCATGATGTAATCGTTAGGTCTTGTGTCCGAACTCGCAGAGCACTTTGGGTTAAGGGCAAGCAGCGGCATTGAAACAATCATATGCATATGGAGATGGCGTTTTAAACCAGGCATGTTAAACCTGCCCCTTGCAATCTTCTGCTACCCTTTTATTATGTCATGAATTGAATGTCCTTCTATTTTATTTTTTTTATCTGTTATGGCTTTTAGAATGGGTTTCTGCTTTTTCCTTGTGAATCGACCCAAATTGAAGGAAAGGAAGGACTGTTGGGAGTTGTTTTTTTTTTTTCATACCCTGGTAGCAACTGTGATAGCATGTATACACTCCTTTCTGCCTCGTTTTTTTCTTTTCGAAATAAAAGAGTTCAATCGAACTCTGTAGTAGCAGATGTTTTTCTTTGGAGCGACTATGAGGATAGGTCGAGTAGACTGTCGTGAAATAGATGGGTATGCCCAAACTATTCATATGTTGTTTTAGAGATGGAAGAGAAGGCATAGTTCGTAGGAAGAGTATTTTGCTTTGTATTCCTCCTTCGCTAACTGTTAACCTTGTGATTGGTGACTCGAGTTGGGTCATGGTAGAGGATCTTGTGTTGATTCACTTATATTTTCAACAGACTATCCCTTGCTTGTGTAAATTCAAGTATCGAATGAAATGGGTTTCTATTAAATCCATTTTGTAGCTTAGAAAACCTTCAATAATTCAGGTAGGGACTTTCTGAGTAAGTGTTGACTGAGGCATGTATGGAAATATAATGGTTACCTTTCTTCGATTTGGGTTAGACTTGTATGAAAATGGAAAAGGTAGGAATCGACTCAGTTACATATTTTAGTGAGCTAAGTTCTTAACTCTTGCAATGATCATACGAGTGGTGGATTACAGGTTTATTACTGATTATGTGATGTAAGATAATAACAACCTTTGGTGAAAAGACTTCTTCTTGATTCTTGCTTGTGTAATCCAACTATAGTTGTTGAATGTAATTTAGTTGGATAGAATCTAATTTATTTAACTTCTTGAAAAAAAAAAAATTAGGTTCGGTGAGAATTACTTGGTATATTGAATCTTCAAATTCAGTTATTGTGTTGTGAGTATTATATGTATGTTGGTTTATTCAGTCGAGTGAAGTTAACTTTAATCTTTGACTGAATTGTGTTCATATATGGTTGGGGCCTTTATTCTTCCTAAAACAAGGATGTGTGTCAATGCAGTCTTGTTACCAAGCGATTTTGAATATGTTAAGTCATTTGACTAATCTTTATCCTTTTGGTTAATAATAATATAATGATGTTGGGTGTTAGATTTCAATCACGTAACCCATAGAATTACATGACTAAAATCTCAATACTCTCAGCCTTGTTGCCTTCACCAATAAGGTCTCACCTTGATTATCTTTGGAATATCTCTCTCACTTGAATATTGGGATTCCTCCTTGTTGGCTGGTATAAATCTCATCATCTTGTGAAACATATTGATTAGTGGTTTGTGATTTGATCCATTCTTGAGTTTAGAATTTTTACTTTCATGAGATTATAAAATGTTAGCTTACTGTTGCAATGGGTAGTCTTAACATGCTCAATTCTAGCGAACTGACTCTAGTTAATATTTGTGCAGATGGATTATGCGAGTAGACTAGAGGAAAAGAGTGTTAAAGGTTCATTTGTACAATTTATGAAGTTCCTTGTAAAAATGTCCAATGTGTCGTAAATTGTGTAACATTGCTTGTAAAGAGAGTTTATATGACCTCTTGCCTGGAATTGTTCGGAGAATTACGTGAAGTAGTAGTTTTGTCCTTTCTTTTTGTATTTTGGCTGATAACTCTTCTTATTGAGAAATAATATTCAATCTCTTCACTGGCATAAGCATTGTAAAACTTTGATCTTGAGAATTAAGTGTTAATTTAAATCTTTCTAAGACTTTGTATTGATGGGTTATATGTAAGCTTTAATGGGGTGGCTTATCCTTACAGAAGTTACCTAAAAGTTTTATTCAAAGAAATATGTTGTGGTTTAGATCCCCTTGTAAACAAACAATACCTTAAGTAATCAAGAGTGAGACTATCCCTGCAAAGTGATTTTATATAATGTGTTATCCCTAACTGAACTAGTAAACACTACTCTTTTGGTGAACGCTAAAGACAAGTTTAAAGGAAAACAATGGTTAGTTTCTAATAAGATTTAACAAGTAAGAGAGGATAATTTTGATACCACTCAATTTATCTCTAATACTATTTAAAAGTAAGTGGCTTCCTCTTGATAAGCTCTTTCGGTGAAGCCTAAGTAAGAGCGCTAATAATTACGTATAAAACCTCAAGCTTCAATTAAACCTTAGTAAGAACTAATTATGTCTTAAGGGTGAACTCATTTGACCTTCTTCCTTTAACCTTATCCATGGTACCTTGTAATTTTCTCTGAAGTTGTTGAACGTGAACCCATGTTGTCTTGTGGGCAAGAAAGAATCTTAGTAGCGTTAGTAGTGAGCAGATGGCCTTGTGGAATTTAAATACTCCCTTTTCTTGATAAACGAATTAAGCAAATAAATGTCAAAATAGAGAAGATTTAAAGATAAATACTCTACAGTGTATAAGAACATAACTCAGTTGGTAAAATGAATTTGTGCGAATCAATAGTGAATCCTTCTGAAAACTTAAGTCATGAGTTAAAGGGTGTCTTATCAAAATAAATAACCTCCAATCATTTCTTACTGTGGCTTGCCCTAGCTGTGAGAGTGTCATGTGGTTGGGCTTCAATGTTGTTCTGTCAAAAAAAAAGTATATTGTCCTTGATAGGTGTGAACGTTTCTGTGCTGGCTTTATGGCCATCCTTGTATCAAGTTGTTCACAGTGTTAGTTGTGTCCTTGGTGACGACATGTTGCGTCATGTTATGTGTCAAGCAAGTAAAAAAAAAAAGTTATCCCATATTTCATTGTGTTGTTCGTGTGTGTGATTTTGGGTCGTTACATCCACCTTTTATTGATCTCATTGTGTAAGACTGAATCTGGACTCAAAATCTAGATTTCGAAGGTTTTTCTTTCACATGTCGAACTTGTTTTTCTCTAGGTTGCTTAACCATGGATTTTCAGATGGGGAAAAAAAGTTAGAAATAGATCTTCGTAGTGGAATAATTCATATCGAAGTGAACTAGTGGTTGATAGTCATTTGATAACGATTTAGAGGTGGAATCAGAGAATGAAGTTGATCCTGATCCGTTGACTATGGAGGTTATTATGTCTCCTAGTTATGTAGGTAAGGCTACCCCTGGGTGTTCTGATGTGAAGGTTCCTATTTCCCCTCCTCTTGGGACTGAAAGTCACGAGGACATGGAGAAAATAGAAATCATCATCCCGGTCCACACTTAGGAAAATGTGAATCCGAATATTGGTGAAGGTGTTTTGAGACAATAATAGAGACAATAATTGACCAAATTGTCTCAAATAGAGACAATAAAAAAGTTGTGTATTGTCTCTATTATTGTCTCAAAGCGGGTGTCTCTAATATTGTCTCTAATTATTGTCTCTTTAGAGACAATATACATTGATACATATTTTGTCTCTCTAGAGACAATATCATTATTGTCTCCCTAGAGACAATAATGAATACTAATTTTGTGTCTCTCTAGAGACAATACTAATTTCAATTTTTATTGTCTCTCTAGAGACGATACGAATTTAAAGAATGAAAAATATGAATTTCAAGAATAAATAATAACCAAATATTATATAGTGCAGTCAATGGCTACATATCGTCTATGATGTCAGAGTGGACTAGTAATTAATATTATAAATTAAGAACAATTTGATTTGAATCTTGTGCCCAACAAATGGGTCAAACATTTTATTAATATCAAATAAAATAAAATACAAAAGGGTGTCTAAATGTTGTTAACCCTTGAAATACAATGATAAAATACCAAAGGGTGCCTATATGCCGTTAACCCTTGACATACAATATTCACACCACCTCTCCACCACCAGCTTCAAGCGATCCGTTTGCTTCCCTCGTGTTACTTCGATGTTCTTTTTTTTAACTTTTATTTTGAGGAACTGCCTCTCCGCCGACAGGTGTCATCTTCATGTTCTTTCCATATTCTTCAAAATACCTACAGGGACATTATACAAATTTAAATAAAGCACATTTTTGAGATAATTATAGGAAGCAAGTGAATTCATAAATGTTGCAACACCGCAAAATAATTTGAGAAAACTAGTTCATAGTTAAGGAACAAAACTGACTTTTGAAACATCTCCTCAGTAACAGAGAGTGGAATTCTTGCAATAAATATTCATGTAATCTTCTTGGAAGAAGGTTTCCTTTCCCCCTACAAAAATCATGTTTAATATAAAAGAGCATATCGTATTCTGATATAAATTAAAGATAACAGCTGTACAAATTGTAAAAAGGGTGATCCATTTTTTGGCACACTAAGTTCCTCCCATGGGAATTAAAACAGATGCTCATACAATTCAAGTCATACAGGAGTGACCAATTCCAAGAGTACTACCATCAACTTGCATATACTCTAGCATAAAATGCCAAAGCAGTTAAACTTACATCAAAAGTTCTTCCAAAGGCAACATCAGTATCTATTCTTAGCAAATGAAAGTACAAATTTGCATAAAATTAAATGCCACAAGACAACATTAATGCCTCAAAAAGAATAATAACATCTAGTCTATTTTTGACACACCAGATTTGAAATCAATTGCTTGTGATTGACATAGATAAATAGCAAATGGTGAAATAAACAAATTTAGAATTGGGAATTCAAAGAGTAGTGAATACCATCAAATTTTTCCAGCAGATGAGCATGACATTTCTTTCAGCATTAAGTCAACAGGTAGCTTGAAGCATAACACCATAATACCAATTATCAATCCTTTGAATACACTGAACTAGTTATTTGCATAGCACCATGATAGTTGACCACAGAAGTTGGCTTATAAAGTCAATGAAACCTTTTTCTAAAGCCCACAAAGATGATTTCGTCAACATTTACTTGCTTAATGATAGTACTTGTTCCTCCAAGACAATTCTGGTGTAATCACAGTTGTTGTCATAACATGATCTGGTATAATAGATCTTTTTATTTGAAACAACAAACAATTTCTGATTTCAGCTTTCACCCCTTGTGCATTGCAAGTTGGCTCTCAGCCTTGGGAAAACATATCCAACCACTAGTCATGACCTCTAAAAATTATGCACTAATTTGTGCTAATGCAACCCAGAATAGACTTTTGCTTAACTACGAAGTCATCAGTTACATCTTACAAGCGATGAGAAACAATCTCAAGCCAAAAATCCAAGAGGGCATTCAACCGAGGAGACATAAGAAGATATCACGATGAGATCATTTAAACATTTTTGACAACATCGTTGTATCCATTTAACAACATTTTATGTCGATGACACCATCAGGTCAAAGTCAAAGTGAATCCAAACCCCGATTTTCTCACTCCTATCCAACCTAATTAAGATGCATGTTTTACCTGCTTAAGTTGATAGACCTAGCTGCTTAATTTTCCAATTTCTAAATTAGCCTAGGACAGACTCGGTGAAAAACCTACATGACATTATAGTGCTTGACTTACATAAATTTATAAGAAAATGAATGACCTATTCAATTTAAATCCCATATTCCCAGCACAAACATTGAAGTAAAATCTACTCTGACCAGCAAGTTGACATTTTTACAGCATTGACAAGTTATGACATCAACATTAGCTCTACAACAATTTGACTATTTTGACCTGAAATTGCAGTGTTGATCAGTATAGCAGCACTGAATTTTCTGGCAGTAATTGGACTGAAGGATGGAATTAGATTTCCATCTTTGACTGATCAATTGACTACTATAAAAAGCATAAGAACTGTGTCATTAGTTTTAACTAAATGTTTACTTTAATACAAACTGTTGAATATTGTACTAGCACAGTTGACATTGACTGAATGGTGCGGTTAAATACTTGTTCCTAGAAGGGATGAAACTATTTCCAATGAAAAGTGGGACATCTATGCTATTTGGATACAATAGCCCAAAATAGCAGATCAGTTCTTTGGATACAATAGCCCAAAGTTGATAAGTGGGGTGTGTTCTTGTATACAAAACTGTGTTTTCTGTGCATGCCATTCTTTGGATAACTGAACTAAGGATTTTGTGAAGTAGCAGGAACCGTTTTCTAATTCAACCAAATTCCTTTTGTTCTAGAAAGAGGCTGTTGAAAGTTTAAAGACATTTTATGAGATTGCTAAAAAATAAAATAAAAAATTACAAAATCTCAGTATTTTCATTTCTGTAGTTGGGGTTTTCATACCTTGTCTTCCCGCAAGACCGAAGACAATTCATCCGCATTTGTAAGTCAGTTGTCTTTTGACTTGTTACGCCCAACTTGCAGAAGTAGATCGTGAATGCTTATCTCACTTACTTTTCTTTTGATTAGAGCTGCTTCTTCTAAGCATTTCATATCTTCGTCTCCTACAATGCATTCAACTTCATCCCACTTCATCCCAGGCCAATAAGAGAAGAATGAGCATATGTCAAGGAATGCCTCCTGAGCACTTTGTTCAAGCTCATGATATGCAAACATAATCCTGTCCTCATTGAAACTGTACTCCTTGTCACTGCTGAAAGGCTGATCTCCATGCTTAAGCCAATCAGATACTTTTTCATAAGCTTCAACTTTATTTTCTCGTTTACGGATATAGCCTCCAATCACTTCCAAAAACAGAGGACAGCATCTGCAAATAGTCTCTGCTATCTCCTTGACCTGCGGTCTTTCTTCCAATATGGAGGATGCATCCCTTTCTGTATCTATTTTTCTGCATAGCACCTGAATGGCTGCTTCAAGAGAAAGGGACTCCATGGTGTAATTTTTACAAGATTTAATCCCGACATCTTTCATTACTTCGGAGACATTTGTTTTCCTCGCTGTAAAAAAGCAACCTGAGTTTCTTAGGAGTTGATACTTCCTTGGGTAGAAGCTCTTGTAGGGGCTCTATGTACAAAGCGTTGTCAATGTATAAAAAGATGGATTCTTTTTCCATAATTTCTTTCAGGCTCTGTCGTCCACTCTCCAAGTCTCTTACTCTTTGTTTGAAACCAGTCAAATCCTCCAAAATCAGGGACTGTAGCTCCTCTACATTGGGATGTCTTTCAAGATTTTTGATAAGAATAATTTTTGAATATCTCCAACCTTGGAGTTTGTCTTTCAAGTTGCTCCAAACTCCATCTGCCAATGTGGTTTTGCCGGATCCACCAATTCCATGCACAACCACTGCTACTG
The DNA here is from genome assembly GCA_019776745.2 of Taxus chinensis. Classification (NCBI taxonomy): domain Eukaryota; kingdom Viridiplantae; phylum Streptophyta; class Pinopsida; order Cupressales; family Taxaceae; genus Taxus; species Taxus chinensis. The sequence goes on from JAHRHJ020003477.1 coordinate 1,401,456, forward strand.
CAGGCTTCTCCTCATCCAATTCAAGGAGCTTAACCACATCAACAACTTGCTGCTCTATGCCAACTGCCAGATATTAAATCCCATGAAATGTGAGAAAATAACAGTGTATGCCGTGAAAACGAAATAGGCCATTACTAATTGAGTGGCTGTAATTTACCTGCATAGCTAACAGTTGGGAAATGGGGAGGATTGCGTTTCAGATTGTTCTCCAAAATAGAAAGGTTTTGGACGCCTGTTTGTAAGGTAAGGTTATTATACATCCCTTTCACTTCTGAGCGAAGTTCTTGTAGGTCGCTTTTATCCTTTGAAGCCTTGTAAAACCTGCAAATGACATTTAATACGCATGAAAGTTACTAACTGAATCGAAGGGCGCAGGTTTGATTTTCATTTACATTACTTCACTCACTAATCAGTACAACAGGTGGGTGGAAAATAAACTTGATTTGAAACAAATCAATGTCCTTAATTTTCTTAAGAACCCAGCAAAAGAACTCATTATTCACCAGAATTTTTTTTCTTTCGCATCAGTGCAAGAGTTGTGGAAAGTTAAAAATGGTTTGAAGCAAAAGAAGACCCAGAGTTTTTTCCTAAAATTTCATTAAAATCCAGTGGAAAAAAAGTCCAATATTTGTGCAAACGGACTACTTTCTATATGATTTTATGAGTTGAATTTAGAAGCGAAACCGTAACACTCTGAATGTAATGGAAAGAAACGATGAGTGTGAAAAGGAGTGGGCCAAAACAAAAGGGGAAAAAATTAAATTAAAAAAACATTCCTTACTTTTTAAATCCCTTACTCTTGTTTTTGCACAACATAAGATGGCTCCATCCACTATTAAACCAATAGATTCCTTGATTTCCGTCTGCAACTTAACCTTTGAGAGAGGAAATCCCCTGAGCTGCAGGATTACTTTAGCTAACTTATTCATAGATTTAAGAAGCTTCAAGCACTCCTCCTTATTTTTGTTAATAGTGTCGAACCTCTCCAGAACTGCAGCCACCAGCAGGAAACCAAGGCCCAGCCAATGAACATTACCAGCTGCATTTAACACTGATATAGCTGTGGACTGTTTATCTCCGGAGTATTCTGATATCTGCACAACATGACACAGAAAATTGAAGTGAGAATTTGCAATAATTCAGAGAGGACATAAACTGGCCATACACAAAAATAAACCGTTTTTAATTAATTAATACCCTCACAAGATTCCGCACAAAATAGCAGAGAGGTTAGGGAAAAACATTTATCTAAGCTCATATATGATATTTTTCACTTTCATTCCACAAAATTACTTCACTAAATGTTAAAGGAATAATATTTACAACTTAAGGGTAAAGGGAATATATGATTTCATATTTGAGAACGCACCTGGGTGGCAATTATTTTGACATTATTTGACACGCCTTCTGAGAAAGTAAGCCACACCAGATGCAGTGGCCAACTTCTCAGCAGATGTAAACTCTTTTTCCCCTGCATCAGATATCTTGTTAATTCCCGTATTATATACTTGTTCCTAGAAGGGAAAACTATTTCCAATGAAAAGTGGGACATCTATGTTATTTGAATACAATAGCCCAAAATAGCAGATCAGTTCTTTGGATACAATAGCCCAAAGTTGATAAGTGGGGTGTGTTCTTGTATACAAAACTGTGTTTTCTGTGCATGCCATTCTTTGGATAACTAAACTAAGGATTTTGTGAAGTAGCAACTCTTGTCAAGAGGTAAGCTTGGTATAAAGGTTTAATTGATTTGTAATAACATTCTTGGAGTTCTTAGAACGTCTTAAAGTTAATAAAGTTGAAAAACTTAGGAGATTGTCCTTTGGCGGACTGTACCCTGTCCTAGAGGATCTATGAATGAAATTCTTTCTTAAGTTGCACAAAGAACTCTTAACACTAGTCATTGGAAGGAGTATGATGGTAACTGGTGTACTCAGAGAAAATTGAAAGCTTTTAATTGCTTGTGGTAGAAATCCTATAGTGAAAAATTTGAAGAAACCCTCATAAACTATGAAAATACCCTGTTTAGAGCTATTTGAGAGAGTTGAAGGTAAATAAGTAAAAGAAAGACCATTATTGTGTGGCAAATAAATGTCTAGGAGGTTTCCAATGAGTATCTTTGTTTGTGCTACAGGATCAAGAAGTATAAGAGTGTTAGCAATCAAAACTCAGGGCTAGTAAAAGTAAGGAAACACATTCGTAACTGTGAATGTTCAAATTTTTGCTTGGAACCATATGACAATGGACTATTTCAGTGATATCTCAATCTTGAAGGATAATTCCACGTGAAAGGAGTGAATGAAGGATCATTGCATGAATTAGAAGTACCATCCTTTGTGATATTCTATTGCCAATGGATAAACTAGTTGAAATCTGTACTGTGACTGTGCCTTGGGTTGTGGGATCAAACTTTGATTTGCTTTTCTGATGAGTATAAGCACGAATGAAATCTGTAGGAAGGATTAGATGAAGTGTATCTAAGCCATGGTTGAGACCTATACAAGGAAAGAAGTCTTTGTTATTTGAATTGAGAGTAAGGGTTTGAATTAACCTGACAATTTTTATGAGTATGTATAGACCCCTCCTTAACGGAAATCAAAATTATTTGTATTGCTAAACATTACTGGTAGCTCAGGATCCTAGAGAATTGTAGAGAAATGTTTATATCTTATGAAATATGATGAACTTAATCACCAAATCTGGAACTAATCATATTTGTACTCCCCTCAAGCATTTAGAAAGGGAATCAGGTCCTTAGGGCTTCACACAAGTGAACTGGGCATGACAGTTCTAGGAGGAGTATGAAAAATACAGTATTTAGGCGTAAAAGGAGAAGAACTCAAGAGAGCTGGCAGTGATTGGTGAAGAGGAATTGCATGAAACTTCCTAGGATAAATCTCAATAATGGGTATCTAAATTTTTTTTGAAGTTACTGAGAAATTTCAAATTTTGCATTTTATAAGAAAAACTCTGTCTGGATGGTGGAAATTGTGCAAACCCAGTTTTAGGACAGCGTGCATAAATTTTTATGGAAGAATCATAAAGAGATAAAATTCGGAAAGTAAGAGAACCTTGGAAATACAAATCCAACGAGTCTATTATGAGGTCGATTGGGTATGTATAGAGAAAGTTATGACCAAATTACCGACCTGCACTTCTGAGACAACTCAAAAGAAAAACATATTTCAGTAAGTGAAAAATCATCAGCCAAATCATCTAAAAATTTGAGATGATTTTTGTCTGATAGAAAAGAACAAGTTTGCAAAAATTTGGGTCTCGATTTTTAAAGACTAATTTTCTATCCTTAGGGGCTCCCAAACAGTATTTTCAATGCCTCGGAAGGATCAGCAAACAAAAATCAAAGCACTATAAAGATAATTTGGACTGAGTTTTTCAGAGGTTACTTGAAGGCTAAAAATACAAAGCATCTTCAAAATATGTAGGAACAGAACATCCACCATTTGTGAGAGAACACTAGTAAGTGGAAAGCATGAATAAAGAGGAGATAAGAAGGACGTCACCTTCAAAGTGATACCAGAAAGCAACACAGACCCCGATAATGGAGAGGGATGCATCAGGTATTTAAAAGCACTCATTCTACAACTTAAGGAAAGAAGAGAGATTTTTCAAATATGAAGCTTTAGTTTTAGTTGGAAAATTTAGAAATGTGGGCAACAACACTTCATTGCTCGCATTCACTTCCCATAGATGACAATGTTAGGATGAAAATGGGAATTTGCATTTGTAAGCTTGTTTTGCTTGTGCCAATTCAAATAGCTAGTGCAGAGAAGAATGAAATGGTTGCATTGAGGGATGGGATTCAAATCCCCCCTAATGTTAGGTATGGGGACATCGTGTCTCTTGCAAATCTAATACACTTTGGGTTTTATGATGTTGTTCTTAACAGTTGGAACGGGAAAATTAAGGTTATATCCTCCATGGGGAAATAATGTAGTGGTAAAACTTATTTGTTGAACCATCTATTAGGGTATTTCCTTGATGTTGCAGGTAGCAGGTGCACTGAAGGTGTTTGGATGACCATTACAGCAAGGGAAGAACATGGTGAGGGTGATGGTAGGTGTCTCTCTGTTTTCTTAGACTTCAAGAGACTGTGCAGTTTTGAGCAAAGTGAGTAAGAGGATACGCTTCTCTCTGTTCTCAATGTTGCGGTTAGTAATCTCACAATATTTAAGAAAAAGGAAGGTAGTCTGAACATCATACTCTCATTTGATTTAGATCTAGATTTAGATTTAAGGTCTTGTTGAGAATGGGCGGTAAATCCATATTTGAAAATTATTAATTTTTCTTCGGTGCAACAGGATTTTCACTTAGATAAGGATACAGAATCTTCTTTCAGGCGCTTTCAAAGTGGGATCAATTTAGTGGAGCATGACAAAAAGTTTTTCAAACTCTTCTACATTGGCATTAAGGATGAGGATGCATCTAACGTAGAGGACCACATAAAATAATTTGATGAGAAAATTTATTAAATATGCAGTAATTCCAAAGAAAATTTCATTGTAAAAATGTATGGGGGGAAGGCGGAGATCGCAACTATGGCTCCTTACAACAGATCCAAATAATATCAGCATACCATAAGTGAACTAGCACGAATAGTTAATAAAATAGATTATACCTATGATAATCTAAAACTCGTCATTTCTCAAATTGCAGCCAAAGATTGGTCTCCAATCGATACAAAGCACATGGCTGTGATAGTAGATATTCTAAGGAGAAATCTCATGCATGCCATTTGTATGTGACGCCTTTCTATCACAAATGCAAATGAAGCATAGACGCTTGTTAATTTCAATTTTCAACACATAGGATTCAAAACATATCATAAACATGTTGAAGCAGAGCGGGAAGAGAGATCCAAAGCCTTTGTTGCCTCCTCGATGTCCAACAGCAGATTGTTGCTCAAATAGAATGAACCAGTTGATCCAGTCTTCGCCCCTAAAGCAGAACCGCACAAGAAAAAATAACGAATTATTTTCATCATGTCGCCGCTGGCAATATGGAAGCCTCTCAGAACAACCAAATTTCGATGCCTAGTTGTTGATGATCTCCACCTCATTTATGAATTCACAATGCCCCTAAAAACTGTAATTAGTGATTCTCTTCACAGCGATCTAGTGGCCGTCAAGGAGGGTACCCTTATACACAGTCCCGAAACTGTTATGCCCAACGGCGCTGAAATTCCCCATTACTGCCTTGATTTCTTGTATGTCAAACCACACTGCACCGGTGTTGGGCTTCACAGCGCAATTCAAGAGGCTTCTGTTCCTCTTCACGAAATACTTTTGCTTTGTGTTGCCATGCATCTTCGCCCACAAATAGTAATAGAGCCCAAAACTACAGAGCAGGATGAACCCAATGACAGCACCTATAAAACTGTAGAGGAGAGCCCATCAGCAACTCCAGGATGCCCACGCACATATTCCAAAATGGAAATCTCATTGCGGAGAAAATCCCTATCCAAGGAATCATGCAAGTCAGATTTCTGTATGGTTTTACAGGCAAAAATATATGTTGCAGCATTTCACCGTTAAATGGAGGAATTCCACCCAGCATTATGTACAAAATGATCCCTGCACTCCACATATCCACTTTCTCTTCATACTCTCTTCCTTGCAGATGCTTTGGAGCAATGTAATAGGGGGTCCCCACTATTCCTCTTATCCTTTCGCCTGCAACATTTTCATTTCCCCCAACTATTATCTGAAAAGAGAAGAGAAGATGGCTTACAATGATACGTAAGTATCAAATACTCCGCTTTATTCGATTGTAAAATCTTACATCTCGTGCATTCCATCTGTTTAACTTATTTTTCCTATGTTGCATTTTGATTTCGATTTTTTGTCGCAAATATTAGGGATGAGGGGAGATTGCTTAAGAATATTGTGAATTGTGTAATGTGAGCGATGAAAAAAGTTTGATTGGAGGTAGCCAAACATTCAATTGGGTTGGATGAGCTTGTACAAAACTTTGAGCGAACAGCTACACTTCAATCTGTCCACATCGACCAAAATGTAAAAATCGTGGGGATCGTTGATCAACATGGGAGGTGCTGGGAAAACCACATTGTCCAAAAAGTTGTTCAACAGGAAATGCTCGTCCTTTGATTGCGGCAGTTTTGTTTCCGAAGTGCGAGATGCAGCTTCGAAAAATGCTCTGTATGAAAAGCAGAAAAAACTTCTCAAGGATCTTGGTGCCAATGATTTATCATTCGACTATGTAGATGAAGGCAATATAATTTTGGCAAATCGTTTGAGCTCTCTTCGGGTGCTTATCATTTTAGATGACGTGGACCACAGAGACCAACTGGATGCTCTATTACCGAATATCAACGTCCTTGCACCGGGCAGTCTTGTGATTGTTACATCTCGCGAGTTGGGCGTCCTTAAATCATGGGGAATATCCTGCAACTATCATATGCCACGGCTGAATCCCTCACATGCCCAGCAGCTTTTCTGCTGGCATGCTTTCTTAGAGCCCTTTCCTCCTGTCGGGTTTGAAAGTCTAGTTGAAAAGTTCTTAATGGCGTCCAATGGATTGCCTTTATCCCTTCAAGGTCATTAGGGGCACAGTTATATGGCACGAAAATCCAGAAGATTACTAGAATCTCAATTAAATGTAAATCTCTAGAATACTTGCCATGCAAGTAACATTCAGATTACATAAGGCTACAAGTTAGTTACATATGCCCTAGATGAAGAGGAGAAAGAAATATTCTTGGATGTATCTTGCTTTTTCATCTGGGAAGCTTTAGAAAAGTGTGGGATGGATCCGGTTGGAGTGGTCTGCACTTAGCTGGGAAACACTATGTGAATAAGGTAGTCTTGTTGAGTTGGATGAGAAGAACCATATCCGAATGCATGATCATGTATTCGTGATATGGGAAGGGAAGTTGCATCTACTCATTTCCCCATTACATCCTTACTTCGATTTTTAGTACCCAGAGTACAGAGCAGAGTCCTCAACAGTAATTCAGAAAAGCTCTCAGGTGAGGTTAATATTTGCGCCTTCCCATTTAGGAATGCACCTGCAGCTTTTGATAAGCGCAAATAATCAGCTCTATAGAGACTCACATTTCTTGCCTCAAATTGGCTACATAGTGAAGGTGCCTGGGTCTATCCCGAGCACATGCTCTCCATGAATCATAATTAAAACTTTTTGGATTGCTTTTTTTCGCATTCAGGAAAGAATGCTGATTCGGGACACCCTATCACAAATGCTGAATGTGGTTCGGTGCCCGTAAATGGAAGCATATTCTTCAAGCTGTATAGGAAACTCAAGGCCAGAAAATGGCTTAACGCCTCGGTTCCTCACTTGGATGTACAAATTCTTCATATGGATAGAAATGAGTTCACGGAAGAATTAGCCCCACTATCAGAACTCTACCTTGTGTGGCTTCGCTGGTATGATTTTTGGCCATGCAAAGAAATCTTCCATCATGGCTGTCATTAAGATTTGGAAGCTAAATTAGGGTCCCCAACATAAGCTGGAAATAACTGTGGGAGGACCTCTCATTTTGTTTTGTGACCTTGTTTAAGAAGAGTACATTCCAAACATATAATTGATTTTTTAATTCAATGGTGAAATGATTATTGCTTGCCCGCAGCCTCCTTTGCAGTTGAGAGAGTTGATAATTACTGAAAGCGGGAAATTTCTAAGACTTCCAAGTTCAATAGGGCGTCTTAAGCATTTGAAGGAAAGATATACTTAGGAGGCGGCTTCGATGGTAGCAGTTTGCCAGAAGAGTTCTGTGATCTCCAATCACTGGAGCACTTGGAGTTGCTCGCATGTGATAGATCTATCTTCACTACCTGCTCGTATTGGGGATGTTAACAAATCTGAGGCATATGGTTCTGTGAGATGTTGCAGGCAGTTGAGGATGTTGCCAGATTCTTATTAAGTTGTTGTTACACTATGGAATATCTGAATTTATCATACAGCGTAATGCTATCTTCACTATCTAATAAGTTGCCTATATAAACTTTAAAAATTAAAAACAAATAGATTTGAGGTATTTCAGGACACATATTAAATTAGTACCTAATGTACTTATCCTAGGCAAATGACACTTCTAATTCTTTTTTAGTGCATGTGAACATATTAATGATATTATTAAAAACTAATCTATTTTAAAGAATTATCCAATGTCATGCGCTTGGAAATGATCACATGAGGAATCATTATTAATATTATTTTTTTCCAATATTTTATTTATGCTAAACAATTACAATGCTAGGGGAAATGACCCAGTTGTCATGAATCATAATGTCAAAGGTTGTTATTGCCACCTAACAATCATAAAATTTAAATTAAAAAAAAACCTTTAGTAGATCATGATTTTTTTAATATGCAGATTTTCTTTCAAAAATTTACATTAAGTGGAGAATATATTTTTAGGGGATTTAGAATAAGTACTTTTGAATACAAAGGAATTTAAGGCAACCCATTAATTGAGAAACCTTTTATGGTTTTGTATGTGTCACCATTTCATTGGTTAATTTATTGATGTGACTTGCTTTATTGGCTAGTTTTTATTTCAATTTAAATTTTAATTCAAACAACTAATGGCACTTTATTTCACATATATACTCACGGTCATTGGCCCATGCACGATCATTGGCTCATTTCCCCTAGGCATCCACATGAAGGATTCCTAAGCCACACCCTTTGCTTCCTCCTTGGCTCCCACGTGGTATGGAATCCACCAACTAACTCTTACTCCTAGTGTTTTAGAATAAGGAAACATGTCCCCTCCTCAAACTTGAAAATTCTCTCCCCTTCTTAAGCAACCACGTGGAGATCACGTGATGTGGTAAGCGGTCTCAAGACTATGTTATATTTTTTTTACTCTACCACATTTTTTAATGTATATTTAGTCCCACACTAGGGACATGGGAGTAGTGGGAAGGCTTTATAACCCTTTTTTGCACATATGTTTAATGTGGTTGTGGCCACATCCACACTCCTTTTTCCAAGTATAAGGACTTGTCCCCCATGAGATATATGTCTCAATTAACTCACCGCTTAGCTCGGTAGTCACTATGACTTGGCAATGTAGATGGGCTTGGCCGCATTAACAAGGTGGTCGAGTTGGGGTTTGAAGCGGCTTCGCCGCACTAACATGATAGTAAGGTAACTCGTCGAGTTACGAAAATAGCTCGGCCGAGTTGATACATATACTTATAGTTATAGGAGCTCGACTCCACCAATTTTTTATTTATATAAACATTACAATTATTTCTTTAAGCTTATTAAAAAAAATTAATCTTCTATTAAAATTCAAACTATTCTTGATATAGTGAGGAAATGTTTTTTGTTTGTTTTGATAATTAATGTTTTTTTAGTTTTCTTTTCGAAATGAGAAGTAATTGTTCTTGTATTGACGACAACTAGGTCAATATCTTTTGAAAACTAAAAAAACTTTTGTTTACATTTCGATTGAATGTGTCAAAGTTATAGTCAAATTTAAATATTGTATAAGCATTCTTTTAACAGTCAATTTCGACGTGAATAAGAGCAAAATCATTGAAATACAACCAACATATTCACTTGAAAAACGATAGGGGGACTTCCTAAAACTACTTTACGAAGAACCTAGTTTGTTCTCATTTTGAATTATTTACGTAAAAATGGGGTCTAATCATTTTACTATTGACAAATAGCAGATGTTGAATGGATCAAATTACAGCATCTAGAAGATCAGAATGCAGGCCGAATTCATGGCATACAAGCTCTGAACGGTCGTGAACGGTACGAAGAAGGCTACGACCGGAAAACAGATGACAAGAGACAATGTATTTGCATATCAACATAAGGTGCAAGAGGCAATGATCATAATATTGCAGAGCATGTAGGATGATTTCCTACTTCACATTAGGAATCAGGAAAGTCCAAGTGCGGCTTGGACACAACTAGAATCAATGCATGAACGTGTTCATCAAAAATTATAAAGTTGATTCTTGAGTTGATGACGAATCCCATGAAAGGAGATAAAAAGGTAGTTAACTTTCTAGCAAAAATTAAATACATTAAATCTCAATTAGATGGATGTAACAATAACTTGATTCATGATAAACTATTGTATTTCATTATTCAAATGAACATCCATGAAAGATTTAGGAATTTCATTTCAATTCTAAATTCTAAATATCAAATTGAACAAGATATCCCTGATCTATCTACACTAAGTGCTCTCCTAATCCAGGAAGAGCAGGTCATGTCTAATTTTGATTCAAAAGAGAATGCCACTCAGGAACTTCTTGCAAATAGAAATTTAAGAACAATCCTTCTAAATTTAACAAGAATCAAAAATCAAATTTTAAACCCCTTAGTAAAGAAAATAAATTAGGGAATTTAAGAATCAATTTTGATGGAAAATGTTACAATTAATGGGAAATTTGGACACAAAAAATAAGACAATAGGGTAAACAAAAACTAACCAAATTTCAAAAATCAAAAAGGGGATAAACCAAATCAAAATAAAAACAAGAATGAAGAGAATAATCATAAATCTAATGTAGTTACCTTTTAAACTGCATTAGTCACTACCAAAGAAAATGAATAGAGATTAGACAATGGTGCATCTAGGCACATGTCATATAAATCTAATATTCTAACGGATATCAAAATGATCTATCTAAGTGATCATTTCATTCTCGATATTCAGGGTCAATGAAAAGCAAATGTTTTTAATGGTTTTATTAACGATGTTTTATGTGTTCCTAAATTAAAAATGAATTTGCTTTCTTATTCACAACTAACTCAGAATAATTATAGTGTAATTGTGTTAAAAATAAATGAGTTAGATGTTACTAATTTCTGAAGGCATAAAAACGAATAGATTATATGTGTTTAAAGGTTTTGCTTATGCTTCGTGTTTGTTTACTCAAAAATAGAAGTGATGTTCAATTGTGGCATTAGTCATGTTAAATTTATAAGCATGTATGACATGTCTCGACTTAACCTAGTTCCCAGTCTGCCACCTATCTCTCATGAAATGTGTGAAGGTTGCTTACATGGTAAACAGTCACCAAAACCCTTCCTCGGTCATCTTGAAGCAAACTCCACATAATCCAAGGAATTTGTCCACAGTAATATTAGAAGACCTTTAAAAATTCCATCCCTAATGGCTAAGTGTATGTTGTCACTTTCATTATTGATTATTCTGGCATGATTTGGTCATTCTTGCATATATGTTATCTATATGTCTTATCACAAATTTAAAGGCTTAAAGTAGATAATGAAGATATATATGTTGATAAAACATTTCTAAAACTCTAAATCAGTATGTGATTATTAAAAATAGTATTATATGCACAACAAATGACATTTGGGGATACCTTTGTGTATGTATTGGAATGTCCAATACTGATTGCATCTAATATATTTTCAATATTGAAATGTTGAAATTGTTTGTTTCAAAAATTCAATATTTTGGTAAATGACATGGTTAGTATATTGTCATTTAAGTTGAACTTGTATTTTAACCTATTAATGTAAGATGTATAGATGGTTAAAAATGTAAAATCATCAAATGATTTATATTATGTATTATTATGATAATGCATCTAATATGTTTATATGGATATTGAAGTGAACCATTTATTGGTAATATGTGATAGATAGAAAATATACAACTGGATATGTGTTCAAATTTGGTACAGTGAAGTCCATTACTTGGAGCAATAAAAATGTAGCCGATAAGTATTCCATCTCTTTAGTGTTAAGGCAGAAAATATAGAAGTGCAATGGAAGCACTTGAAACAAGAAAATCTCCATGTGGCTAAAGTGTGATGTTGGAAGACTATTCACATGGAAGTTAAAGGAAGTACTCCTCTTTTGTGATAATCATAGTTGCATTGCTCTTGCTAAGAATCCAATTCAACATCAAAGAACGAAGCATATAGAGATTCATATGCATTTCATCCGAGAGAAGGTGCTCTGTGGTGATATAGATCTCCAATACTGCCCGACTAAAGATCAAGTTGCAGATATGTTTACAAAGCCATTATGTGTTGTAAAGTTCTACAAGTTTCATGCAATGTTTGGCCTTTCTGAGTTGTCATTGAGGGGGAGTGTGCATGGCAATGTCACCTCCTAATGGTCGTCCATGTGTTTTCTCCTTCTCCTCTATATTTTTGCTCCAATGTAAAGCATTGTAAAATATATTTTTATGATCTTTGTAAACTTATAACTCTAAGTTTACTGTGTACAATCCAGTGTGTTGCATTTGTTATAAAGGAGGTCCTTACTTTATAAAAGGCTCCTAGAGATGCTAGTAGAGATTTTCCATGAGAAATTGTGAGATGTAGTCTCACAAATCATGTTTAGCCTAAATTATAAATTTGGATTTATGGATTCTAAATCCTTTTATACCAAAAGGTAAGTTAAGCATGATGAAGGTGTATAAATCCTTCAAAAGTGATATACTATCATAAACCTTAACTATGCTTTTATGGATTTGTAAATCATGTTGTATAAACAGGTAACTTTGGCATATGTTCCCCCCTTAATATTAAGGGGGTGTTAGAACATTTAATATTAAGTGTTCTTATATAAACCATAGTTTATAATTAAATAATTTAGAATATTATGTATTTAAATTATTTAATATAAACTACATGTTTATAGGTTAATTGGTTTGTTAATAAATCAATTATTAATTAAGTGGGGTGCTTCGCGAGAAGCCACACCCGATCAATTTATTTATATAAGACCCATAGGGTCAGGTGAACAAATAAATCAATTATATGGTATTCACGTTGTGAATTACCGAGGGAGAGAAGTGAGGAGATTGGAGAATTTATTGTGCTGTGTAATTATTTCTCCGTTAAATGGAAATCTTACCTTCTTCTACATATTGGAGCATGTCCAAACTTCAAAAGGGAGGTTTACATTTAACATTATATTTATAATTTATGCAATTTAGTTATCTTTCCCTTTTAAAGCTCAATCTTGATGTATTTGATTAGAGAACTAAGTTTTCATTTATTTGGCATTAAATATTTCATTTATTTAGCTTAGCATTTCTTTAGCATACATGCACTCATTAATCCTTTCTAAATATATATTCCACAATTTTACCACTAATTATTTTAATTTGGGTGTTCATGTTATGGGGCACTACATGACCAGTCCAAATTTCTCAAAAGATTTCTACCTATATTCCTTCACTTTTAAACATACAATTATAGTTGTGCTCACTCAAAGACATGCACGGGAAGAATATCTCATTTATTTTATGAGCACCAATCTGAAAAATTATGATTTAAAATACTTTACCCTAGGAAATTAGGCATTTTCTTTGGTGAAGGTAGTCAAGAAGTTCATACATTACATTCTAATAACCAGAGTACATGTTACTATTTCAAAACTACCAGTGAAGAAAATTTTGGTGAAAAAAAAATTAGGTGAAAGGATAGGAAGATGGATGGGAAAATTTTAGTAATATGACATTGAAGTTCACCTAGCCAAGATAGTAAGAGGACAAGGTCTTATATAATTGATATCATAAGAGAATCCTCAAGTCTCAATCTCGATGTTATAGCTACTAAGTGGTATGATCACATCCTTTATTTTCTAATTCACACTAATTTCCCCTAGGATTGAATAAGGAACAATGAATAGCATTAAGACTGAAATTTTCTCATTACATGCTTAACCAAGGATTTTTATAGAAATAATAATGAATAAATACACCTCATATGGTTTCAAAAGAAAAAGTAGCTACAATCATTAATAACTTTAACCAAAACTTAGGGAGTGGTCATCCATGAGGGAACACTACAAGTCATATGATAGTGGGAGCTATATATTACTAGCCTACAGTTTTCAAGGATGTTCATCATCATGTAAGAACATATAATCAATGTCAAGTATTTACAGGAAAATAAAATAATGCAGCAATGTCCTTCCATCCTGTTTTTGTAGACAAAGTATTTGTATAATGGGGTTTGGATTTTTAGGGGAGATCAATCCTAATTCTTTAAAAGGTCACAAATTTTTTCTTACTACCACATATTATTGCACTAGATGGATTGAAGTTATGGTAACCAAAAATAGTATTGCTAAAGAATTCATAAAATTCTTGGAGGAAAATATCACTACTATCTTTAGTATCTCATCTTACTTAGTGTGTGATAATGGAATGCCATTTCAATCAGTAAAATTCACTGAATGGGCTTATGAAAATCAATTTATTCTTAAGTTTTCATCAAATTATTACCCTCAAGGAAATGGTTTGGCTGAATCTACAAAAAAAAATATAGATGCTATTAAGAAATATGCAGAGGATAAAACAAGTTGGCACTTATTATTGAAATATGTACTTTGGGTAGATAGAACAAGACACAAGAAAGCATTAAAGGATTCCCATTTTTTTTATTATATGGGACAGAACCAACTTTACCATAACGTTGATGTTTCCTAATTACAAATTCATGCAAGATTACATGGGAGAAACCGATGAGGTAATGTCAATATTGTTGAATATCTTGAAAGTAGAGGATGTTAGAGACCAATCACTTCAAAAATTTAGTAGACATCTAATTTTGGTTAAAATATGGCTTGACAAAAATTCCAAAGTTAAAGCATTTTGGATTTCATATTTGATTTTACTGTGGGGAAAAGTACATGAAAAGGCTATAAATCATGTTGAATTAGATCCCTTATAGATTGTGTCATACCAAATATAAAAAAAAAGGTAACAATGCCTTCAGATTGAAATATTTGGAAGGAAATGGACTACCACTGCCATTCAATGATCATCATTTAAAGCATTACTTCTCTATTGTACCATCCACTATTCATCAATACTAACTATGAGTTTAGGTTAGTCTAGGTAGGATTATGTTAGTTTTATTTACCATTCATTTTCCTACTTTATAGAATAGTTTTCTTTCCAAGTAGTGTTATATTAACTGATGTTTTCATTAGATTAGATTCTACACTTTCAATAAGTCTTAAATTCATAAAGATAGCCTAGACTTTATTTTCCTTATGAATTCAAAGAATCAAATTTTTGAGTCCCCTTGAAGAGGAAAAGCAAGTAATTGCTTCATGTGCATGTTCATTGTTAAAAATATAAATTCAAAACAAAGTTTTTTATTCCTAAAAATTTTGATCAATTTTGACAACAAGATTTATGTTTGTTGGGATGAGAATTAAACTCTTAAAAAATATGAAGAAAGGTTTTTAAGATAGGATTGAAGGAAAAGTTTACAATTTAAATCAGATAAGTATAATTATGGTAAATTGGTTTTATTACTAAACAAATCAATTGACAAAAAAAATATTAGAAATCCTTCACCCATGGATTATTTCTCAACCTTATTTTAAAAAATAAACATTTGCATTTAACAATAAAATTCAAAGAAAAAAAGAATAAACAGAAAACCTTCATGCTTAGAAGGTGATTTTGGTAATCTCCATCAGGAATATGGGTGCCTGATTAGAAATGAAGTAAGACCTTCAGAAGAAAAAGAGATAACTTTTTCAGGGATATGAATGTCTTGCTAGAAAAAAATTAATACCCATGTCATTTCCCCCCAACCATCTTTTCATTCATTTAACAAAACAAGAAAATATATTTTGCATACATAGTGACCCTCTAGTGAAGTCTCAGTTTACAATAAAGAAAAAAAGGCTAGTTTCACATGATGAAAAGATGAATCCACTTTATAAACACAAAAACTTGCTCATGTATATTATTTTATAATTTAGTATGTTTCCAAAAAAATTTGGGGTTCTATTTCAAATTTATCGCAAGGATAAGTTTATTGACATTTTTCTCATCTAGAACAAGAAGAACAGAGTTCTGGGTTCTAATGTTTGACAATGTTTCACTGCATAGTTGTCATTTATTGTGGACAACACACCCCCCATGATTTATACAAAAGTATGGATCCCTCTTACATATTTTTTAAAATATTCAAGAACCGTTTTACCTTGTGATGAATAATTGTGTTACTTGGATGCAAATTTGTCACATTGTTTTGTTGACATTTTTTAGACTAACAATGCCTTAGCAAAACTATGGTTTTAAGTATGAAATTGCAGGCTTTCAAGTTTACAAAAGAAACATGGGAATTTTTGTTTTATTATTTCCTACAGACTGTCACCACGATTGTTACTCAAACCATCAATGTTTGTTTGTACAATCCATCTTACAGATTCTAATACTTTTCCAAAGTAGTGTGTCAGTTGTTTGTTCACTCATTACATGCCTTAATAGATAGTCTCGCAGCTATGACAAGTTTTGGCAAGTTTTGATATGATGTGGATTTTTCTCATTGGTTTAAAAATCATAAATTAACTAGGACAAGTATTTTAAAGATCTTAAAAGTTCTGAACTTTTGCGAAGGAATTACTTTACATGGATGTTGCTCATTTGTTCCTTTTTTGCATCACTGCATCTTTTAAAGAATTACATCCTAAGGAATGACATTGTGAATTTTTAAAACATGTGTGGATCATTATCATTTATTCATATCTGGCTAAATAGGACTGATAGCAGATAACAAGGTTTACTTAAGGGCTAACATTGCAATATTCCAGAGTGACATGGATCCTTTCTCATTAGATCACACTTCTCACTTCAGTATACTTGACAGAGGTATCTTTGCGGTATTAATAATTCCTAAAATTATACATATGTGGATCTTTTCCATTAGCTTGCAACTGGAGGTGACTAAAAAAAAGGTATACCCAAGGACTAACATTGTGATATTGTGAAGTGACAAGGAACCTTCTCACTATGGCTCAAACTTTGTGTTTCAGCATTAATTAGGATAGAAGAGTTAAATAGATCAGTTATGAGGCCTGAAAGACCATACATATGTGAAAATTTCTTATTGGTTTTCTCTTCACCCCTCTAACACCATTCTTAAAAGGAAAACAAGATGTGAAGCTATTAAATCTCACCACATGGCAGTAGCAAGGATTTGAAGATGAAAAGACTATACATAATCTATGGGAATGCATGAAAAATCATGAAAAATGGCTAATTAAAGCCACATCAATCTGTAAAGATGTGAGTAGCTCAAATTCAATGTCAAAAATGCATAAATGGCCAAGAATAATTTAATGTTGTAATGGTATACCACCATTTTAGCATACATAATAGCAAGATTCAAATAGGCCAAAAAGAATTTCATAATCAAGCACCTTACATTTGAGCTATTACAGAGCATCTAAAGTTCAAAATCAATCAATTATGAGAGAAAACATAATATTTCTATCTTTCAGATATTAAGAACTTTGAGTATGCCTACAATTGTTCAAGAGTGTTGCTTAAGCTAGTTATCAATGGAGGCTCATCTGCATACCTTTTTCTCAAACTTGCTCTTTAGTGACATGGTTTTTTACAAGCAAGTCATTGGATCATATCATTATTCAGCCTTGAAAATCGGAGGTTGAAGAGGCCATATTAATATATGATGATGATGAAGATGATGATGATAAAGCACAATGTATGGCTGACTTGGTGGTTATTTGACAAACTAGACTATATATTCTAATGGGAAAACTAGAGGTGATGTCATGCATTGATTTACCTTGGGGCATATTAGGTTCCAATGTAGAGTTGCAGAAGTGGGATCCTAATATCAAAAGTAGGTAATGTAATTGGAAATATTATTGAGGATTTCATTTCTAGTTATTATCATCTTCCTCTAGTAAATATTAAGTTTGATCAAGAGACTATGGGGAAATAGGGACAAAAGAATAAGGTCAAAACAATGCTTAAATATTGGGAAGAAGACAAAACTCATTTCAAATTCAAAGTCTCCACATACGTTATGAAAATTAGATCCTTTAGGCAAGGGTTTAGAGTTGGAATGGCATTAATGAATAGGTTATTCGGTGCACCATACATTATACATGTCAAGCAAACCTAGGTACCATTTCTAGAAATTATCATTATTGATGAAAATATTCGTGTTTTAGATGGAGTTTTATCTTAAAACCTTACTATATCCTTTTAGAAGTGAAGAAATAAAGCAAAAGTTTATATATGATGTACTACTTGATGTCATGTGTTTAGTTCTACAATTTCAGGGGGTTCCTAGTTGGATGCTTCAACATTTAATATAGTTCCCATGGTCTTCAATAACCTTCACCTACATAAATATATAAAAATCATTAAGCTAGTTTGTAATCACTACTATCTTGTTATTTTTAATGTTATTTATGATATCATGATGCCTAGAGTTAGTTAGAGGATAATCAACACATTAAGTCCTTGGGCAGATTTCTAGAGATATACATATTTTATTTTGATCAGAGTAAAGGGGATCCTCTCCACCCCATTAAGATTACCTAAGTTTTTCTTTTACAAACTAGATGAGAAAGAGATTGCATATAATTTTTTCCATGGCATTAGCCATGTTTAAAAAGAATAGAAGAAGAAGACGTCTACTTATCCTCCTTTGTCCATCCCAATTGGTTCCATAATTTTGAATGATCTGAAAAAATTATAAAATAGTGGAGACATATAGGCCTTCCTTTCATTTAGAATATCATACTTCAAGACTTTTTTATCATGTAGGAAGAGTACCAAATTTTTTTAAAATCCCTCGAGCATTCATACTTTCAATTACATGCATAAGATATAAAGATGACCTAGTTTATAAATATGAGAACAATGACCAATTTGTGGTCATCAACATGAGAAATTTTAAGGTCACTTATGCACCACTTGGGAAACATGCTAGAGTTGGTGGGATAGAGCTTAGACCAGGGAAATAAGAAGAATTAAAAGAGGAAAAAGACACATATGAGTAGGGTAAACACCCTAGGCAAACCAAGAAACTTATTTTCGGAGTTCCTCCTACACTCAAGGAAAATGGTGATAATTCCCATTCTAGGGTCTCTCCAAGAGTAAGATTTTTAGGTCCTTTCAACATACAATTGGCTAGCCCTAATCCAATTTCCCCTGTGGTAAGTACAATGACAATTATAGTTTCTTTCCTTTATCCTACTTAATATTATCCTTCAATAGTTGTTATCTTTGTGGCTATGGCATATTCTTCCATTAAATATTCCTCAAGACCTTAAAAATAAATATTATCATTTCTTCCACTTCTTCTTATGATGATGATGCAGGAGGTGATCATGGGGCATTAGATCCCACGAACTTCCAAATTCATCTTTCATCTCCTATTTCAGGTAGTCCTATTGTTTCTCCTTCTTTGTTTACTTCCATTTTGGCACAAGTTTCCATTCCCCTGCCTACTTCTTATACACTAATTTATTTAGTTGCATCACCTCTTTTTCCATTCCTCATGTCCTCATCTATTCCTCCATCAAACACGATTCCTCTCTCTTTTTCTCTTTGAATCACTACAATAGCTCCTCAACCAATTGTATCCACTACAATAATATCATAAGTAACAGTTATAGTCCATACAGCTATTTTTTCTGCTCCTATAGCCACTATATCCTATTTATCTCCAAATTCATCTAGTACCATTGTCATAAGATTTGCCAAGACCGAATTAAAGGCACATATGTAGCCTTTTCCCTCTTTTCAGTCCATTCCTCCAATTCCTCCATCATCCAATTTTTTTTTAATCCAAAATTTCTTCCTCCCATCACTTCCTATGTTTCTCAAACTTTCCTAATAGGCATTCCTATGCCACTCCTTCTACTCCCTTCCTACATTTATATTTCCTCTTTCTAAACCCCCATGGTTACTCAATGTTTCATGAGTCATATCTTGGCCCATATAAAACCTATTCAGCCTACCCTTCACTTGACATCACAAACTTCACCAAAAGTGGTGAGGTCTTATTTTGTTTTGCCTTCCATTACCACAGTTGCACCTACTACCCCAGGGGGAACATGAAATCCTCCTAAGGGGAATTAGGAAATGGCTTCTCCTATGGAAAAATTTGAAGATCCTAAGGTGGCTCTCGAGTATGATTCTCCTACAATAATTGTAAAGAGGGTGACCAAGAGGAAGTTGGCCCAAGAGACAACTCCTATATACATTGATATTGAACAAGATATTTTGATAATCTATAAACGGGATCATACTAGAGAAGAATTCATGGATGAAGATCCACAATCTCTCATTGATGCTACTCAACAAATGACAGTTGATTTATTCAAAATAATGCATTTCAAGATAGATGTTATTAATGCCCAAAATCATTTGATAGTGTCAAATAACACCCTCCCAGATGTGCAAATGGCCCTTAGAAATTTTTTTGAGCTTTTGGTAGGTATAAAAAATCATAAAGACATAGCAAAGAAGGGATTTCTTTAGGTACAGAGCCAATATAAGTGTATAAATAAAATGATATCCATGATGGATAAGTTACTAGTTGTTATAAATATAAGTATTTTCCTAAATGTATTGCACATCAACAACCAAGATTTTAATACAGGAAAAATCTACATGGGCCACATCCTAAAAGAGTTGAGTGATTGGATGGCTACAATGGGAGGACTGCTAAATGAATTACAAAGAGAAGTAAAGAAGGCTACTGATATTTTTGTTGAATCTCAAATTACTTCAATGTACCAACCAAATGGGAGTTTTATTCAAAATCCTTTATTTAAGCAAAAATTTCAAGCATTCATTTCCACTCTAGCGGCTAATTTTTCACAAGCTAACAAGGTTAGGAAAACATCCACCATCATGGCACTGGTCACCTCTATGAATGGTAAAGTGCAGAAAGCTCAACTTCTAAGTGAATACGCTAAATTTATTTACAAAAAAGTCTTAGTGATAACTCAAGAAGTTATTGATTTAATAATGCCACCTATTTTAGATTTTTTGTAGATATAAAATGAACTTAATTAATGTGTAGCAGAGCTCCAATAGAATCAGACACAATCAACTCATCCAACTACAAGTTGGAGCTCTAAGTAAATTTTTTACATGTAATTTTTTTGCTATTTTTAGGATCTGTTATCATAAAAACATTCAATAATAAAATTAGGAAACACAAGCTTTGTTGCATGAAAGAACTTTTCTTTAGTTTTTTTAGGCGCTCAAAGAATTGTTTGTGTTATTTTTAAACTAGTTATTTTTAAGCCCCAAGCGGTGGAAATTTTTGTATAAATATATCAGTTATATACCCTTTAGGGAGGAAGAATTTCATGAAGAAATCGCTTGGAAAGGATAAGGATTGTTCAGTGAGTGTTTTTCTACACATTTTTTATTAAGGATAAAAAATTTCTAGCTGGGACCCTACCCATTTACAAAAATCCCAATGCCCAGATAATCAATACAAAACATATAAGCCAAAACGAGATTGGAAAGACATTCAGTCAACATACATCCCAAAAATAGCATGGATCCAGCAGAAGATTAGCACAGTATCATCAACTTTGAAGTAGAGGGACAAAAACTACCTCGTAAACCCAAGGAGAAAGGAAAGACAAAACATTATTTCATGAGCTTATGGAATCTCTTCTTTACATTATCAAGCCATTTTTTGATGTCACTAAAACTAGTACCATTTTTGGTTTTATCTTTCCCTTTTGAACTTCAAAATTGAGAAATGAAGAGGGAAAGGATGTCCATAGTACTCTTTTACATGTTAAGGATATTAGATTTTTTGGCCCTTACATTTTCCATTTCTTTCTCAATTTTAGTAACACAATTTCTAAGATCCATCACCATCTTCTTGTCGACCATGCCATCGATGTTGTCAATCCTACAGGATTAAATTTTTTGGTAAATTACTTAGATTAGTTATTTCAATTAATTATTATATGGGTTGATTTATTCTAAAATTTGTAAGTGTGCAGTAGCTACTTAAATAATCATAAGTTTAATTAGTTTCATGTCAATTAGAAAATTTTTAATGTTCAAATGCAATTGGATATTTTGTTAATATATTATACGGTTGATTCCCTTTGTTGTTTCATGATCTCTAGCAACATCAGATTGAATTGTGCAATAGCAAGTTCAATTATTGACATGAATTGATATTGTTTCAAATCTTCTCTATAATAGATGTTTGTTAAGAATATTTTACAAGATATCATGGATTAATTAGAGTTTCTAACAGGTGTTTACTAGAGTAAACAACCATAGACTTATTTCCCTTGTCACCCTAAACATTTATTAAGCTAGGATTAAGTTGATATAGGTATCCTTAGTGAATCATACGATGGTATTTTTGAGATAGTAAACCTTTAGTGTTTCCAAACAATTCTCTTTTCTATCTTACCCTACCTTACCCTTTTTACAAAAAAAAATTAGTCAAGCCCTATCAACATCAAAATTATCCTTTTAAGGAATCACTACCAATAAAATATGGGAAATTGTAATTATAGTGAGAATCGTTTAGTGTTAACAAGCTACATGTATGTTATTCCACCACCTGGTTATCTATAAAACCACATGCCCACAAATTTTGCATTGATTCAACCCCCTACATGCTCTAAAACGAGTAGGGAATGTAAATATTCCTCGAGCAGATGATCCCATAATTTTTATTTCTGTACAAATTAGCCAAAACACATTCAAGTGTTCCCTTATTGATGAAGGTTTCAGCACTTGTGTGGCATCTTTAGAATTCATAAATTCCTTGGATACTCAATAGATAATCTCAAGACCATGTGTACTACTTGTCAAGGGTATGATCATCGGTAAATGCTGCCCATGGGTTGTATTTGGTTGCCTATCACCATCCCTCCCAGGAAAGTACGTATGAAGGTTATGGTATTCAACTTTCCCTTATCCTAAAACATTCTCCTTGGTCAACCTTGGACCTATCGCATGTGTGTAGTCTCCTCTTTAGCATATTAATGTGTTAAGTTCATGTACCAAGGTGAAATCTATAAAATCCAAGGTGACCCAAATCCTTGGAGTTATGATACTCTCCAACAAAAGGGAATATATAAATCCACAAACCTCCAAGAATTGTTGCCTATTTCATTCCACAAATATCAACATTTGAATTATCCTATTGAGTCTCTTTGCAGTAATGTGGGTCATCTAGAGTTGGTTGGGTGCATGCCTCCCAATCTCTTGGATTCTGATGATGAAAAACCTGATGAGATTAATGTTAGTGTCAACACATCTGACCTACTAGATCTTGTCATATCACAACTTCCTCCTAACTTGTGACCTCGCAAGAAGGAGCCATATATTTCCTCTACTATTTAATGAATGACTCAACCTACACCCAAACAAAAGGTTCAACTTGAAACTACAATTGATTCTGGAATGATGGATACTATAAACCCTAACTATGATGATGGTTACACTTTGGATGGTCCCCATTTTTCTAGTTACACCAAAATTCAAGATAGAGAGGTCTGACGTTACCAAATCTCCCTCCAACGCACGCTCACTCATGATGTGAATGTCATTATTGTACAAGAAGACCCTTCACATTTGATTGAGCCTCCTCCTAGTAGACTGGTACCTGAGCCTCAATAGTTTGGTCTAAAAATTAGAGGGATGAATCTCAAACACCTTTAGTCTCCAACTTGAGAGGTGGAATGAAATGAATTATGGTTGTGGTTTTCTCATGAATTGAAATTATGGTTTTAAGGGTGAACATGTTTGATATGGTCACTATTCTGTTGATGATTATGCAATTATATGGTGATTGTCTTCCTATCTTTCTTGAAGGAGGATTGTTTAAGTTGAATTTTGTTGGTTTCAACTTTTGTAAATATTATTTGTAAGATAATTAGTTAGTCATTTCTCTACTAAAAGTTTTTATAAGTAGGGTTATAAATGATACTAGCTAATTGTGATGATTTACCTCATAGTTGGAAATATGTGGTGTGTTCTTGAGATAAATTTGTTTTATGGATTTATGAATGTTTAGTTTAATATTTACCATGATATAAAGTATTATATATAGGGGAATTGATATTTTTGGGTCTTTCAAGTATATTAGTCTCATATTATTCAATTAATGAATTAGAGGCATGTTTTTTACTTGTAAACAGTTAACATAAATCTATGTTTATGTTTTGGTACTTGGGGCACAAAGGTAGGTTCTATGAGGTATTATTCGACCTCCTTGAAGCCACCCTCCCACTCCTATCTATTCTTATGTATAGTTGTGTATGGACATGGTTGTGTGTGAACTAGTGACCATTTTTCTTGAGTTAATACCTTGATATATTGAGATTCCAAAATAATTAGAACACTTTGGCCAAATAATGCACCTAGAGTGGCAAGTTTTCATAAACCATTAGATAGTGAGGTACACTCGATTCTTTTGGTTGATTTGCATGTGGTAGTGTTAGCATAGATTACACGTGGTATTCATTATCTAATTTTTTTGGGGTTTTGAATTCCCTTGTCTACTTTCTTCATTGAAGGGAAGGTCTACCACCCATTTAGGGAGTTGAAGAGAGATATTTTTCAATATGATATTGGAGGTAAAATACTCCAATGACACTCTCCCTCACTTAAAACTACATTGATTACTCCATATACATACACAGAGATCTTAATCACATTTTTAATCATATATTGATGAGTTTTACTATTTTTTGGCTACTCGATATGGTTGTTTCCCATTCTACTTTTGATTTACATATTGTTAGTGAGCTGTAGATGCACATTTATTAGTGGTGATATTTCTAGTAGAAATTTGTAAACTATGTTGTGGAGATGGAAATTTATGTTGTACATATAGTTTTATTACGGTTAATATTTCTAGTAAATAGTTGTAAACTACATTGTGGAGATGGAAATTTATGTAAATGGGATACTTTTGAGTTTATGAATAAAATTCATAATTGTGTATGTTCATGGATTATTTTATTATTGTAATAAAACTGTAATTAAATAAGATTTTTGAGTGTATACACCTAATTCCAACCACATGATTTTAATACTAGAATTACACTAATTGTCTTATTTCTATCATTTCTTTGTAATCAGTGATTTTTTACTAATTAGATAATATTTCCCATCATCTCGGTCAATTAATGGAATTTCGTCAATTAACTAGCTTTGTCCCTCGTCTTGGATGTTAATTAGCATCGCTTTGTTAGTTAAAATCATATTTTAATTAATTAATTAACCATTATTAATTAATTACCCTTTCACAATCTTGTATTTAATTAATAAACCCTCTTATTAGTTAAATCCCCCTCTTAAACCCTTCAAATTCTAATAATTTCTCTCCAAATCATCTCCAAACAGCTTCTATAAGCGAAGTTTGGCCTATTAATCATTCCCAATTGATTAATTAACTTTCCCAAAATCTCATGAGTTACTAATCTCTAATTAATATCTTCTAATCATGTTTATCTTTTTCTAATTCTACATTCACTTTATCCCACATTCACTATGTTGTAAGATTCTCCCAAATTTGAAATTTATATAAGAAACCTAGTACACCTTGTCACACCATACACCTTGTCCTTATAAGACATCACATATCTCAAGAGAGCATTTTTGTCACAAGAAAAGCTTGCATAAATTGAGAAACCTATTTACTAAATTTAGTAGGAGAAGTGTCAAAATGGCACTTAAGCCATATTGATGAGATCTCTTCCACTTTAGTAAACCCTTTGATTGCACGTAACTTGTGTTCGGTTCATATAAAGGAAATATCTACATATCAAAGCACATCTAAACATCAAAAAGGGTGTTTGCATTTACTGTTAGATTTAGATTTTGTGCAATTTAATTAAGCTTTTCCTTTTTAGCTCAATCTTGATGTATTTTTTTTACTGAACTAAGTTAGGATTTACTTGGTGTTAAATCCCTTATGTTAGCTTAGTTTACTTTTAAATGCATACATTGAGTCATGCTTTTAGTAATATTTGAGTTGTGATCAATGGACTTTCATTTATGACAAAAAATTGAACATTATTTAGTTTAGACTAACGGTTAATCTAATTATGATAAATTATCATAATTAGTGTATGTTAGTTATAAACTTGAATTGAATTATCATTAGTAAAATAAACACTAAACAAAAATATATATGTTTTTCATTCATTGTAAAAAGAGATTGTTACTTAATATATTAAAAAAAAATTATTTATATTTTTACAAAAAGGATGTTATGGTGTGCAATCCACATTCAATTTTGCATCCTAATAATAGATCACGTAGTTTAATCCAAAACATTTATCACATAGCTCATTACACATTTAAATACATAAGATTCTTTTCTTCAACAAGTCTATTTTCTATACCCACCAGAGGCATCAAGTCACCAAACTTGGTTGATTGAACATACCACTAAGATCTTTATATAGCACATGGTCAAAATTATATTAAGAATTCCAAAATATTTTTAAAAAAAATGAATGTGCTATGGTATAAGGAATCAACACTATGTAGGTCTTCAAGAATGGTGAACAACCCTCTACTTGGTGTAAAAAGTGATTGTTGGTGTATAAATATTATGATCTTCACATCATTTTAAGAATGCATGAGTGAAAAACTTGGATGTATGTATGTACTTGTTCACAATACAAGGTTCACAAATTCTAACAATGTATTTTAGTACATCTAAAGGTTTTCCAATCATCTTGTAATAACAATAATACATTATTGAAAAAGATCATCAATTATAACATGTTCATATCAAGTAGTTTTAAAGTCCTTAGTAAACTTATCATAATTGTTGGTTTTAATACTTACTGCAGATAAGGATTTATTCTGCATAACTATCTTGGTTCTAATTAAGAGCAACCACTCTCAACAAGTTAATTCTGACACAACCTTACTAAAAAAATTAATATTTTTAATTAATATCAATGTTAGACATAGGTGTTTGTACTAATACTATATTTGAATAATAGTTATACTTCCAAGCACAATATAATTGGTATCACTAACAACCTACTAAATAATTGAATAATGATTGTCGCAAACACCATAAGGGCATCACAATGGTCTTGAAAATTTCTAGTGTATTAAATCTTTGCAAATATTCATTGCAACAAGACTTGTTTCTTAGAGTGTTATGTAGGGAAATATTATTTTGGCAAAATAAAAAAAATACCATAACTTGGGTATATTGTGTGGTGTTTCTTTTAGGAAATACTACTAGCATGCCTATCTTAGAATAATCTATGTAAGAGATGTTGAGAGGTATCATTCTCGAGGCACCTATTTCACTTAAGTGAAATAGGTTCCTTGAGAATGATACCTCTCAACATATTTTACATAGATTATTCTAAGATAGGTATGTTATTTGATATTCTCTTTATTTTTCTTCATTTTATAAATTTAATTTATTTCAAACTTAATAAGTATATTTAGAAAATTTTGATAACTATATTTTACATTAACTCTATCTTTGACTAACCTTATTCAAAAACATGTGTATAACATTAACTTTTGTACTTCCTTAATATAAATGTAACCGCTTAATATTGTTGTTGAGTTTAGTACTCTCTTATAGATTCATTTGGATTAATTTTCGGGTCTTTAAAAGGAGTAAAGAATGGATTTCTCTTATGGATAGTATTTTGTTTATTCTTCAGCCTTGGGACTATATTGTGTACTCCTTTCTATTCGAACTTGTAAAATGGAGTAAAAGAACTAGGTTGTATTGATTTATTAAGGGAAACTTGAAGTGTTTTTTCCTTTAAACTATGTGTTCATTTTGTGTTCTCTTTAGGGAACTTGTAAAAGAACTTCTGAGTTTGGAAATAGAAATGGGAATTAATTTGATTGTATAAATGAAATGAATTCTTGATTGGATATTTTCTATTTAAGATCCTTTAACTTTTGTAAGATAAGTTCTCTTGATCGAACTTCTTTGTAGCTTGAATCTCTTCTTGGCTGTAGAGTGATTGTTATCTTAGGCTTACTCAAATTCTTGGGTTCGGCTTTCTGTCCTTTGTCTTATAGGGAATAGTGAGAAACCACTCTTTTGAGATGGAAATTTCCTTATGGATTGTTTAGGCTACTTTGTACTAAGTCATTTTTTGTATTGAAGTGGATAGAGAATAGCTGAGTTGGTTCTATTGAAGAGAAAGTGTAAGTGATGTTTTGACCAACTGCTTTGTTTGATTGAGTCATACTCCATTTGGATTTGTTATTGGAAGATTTTCTGTTTTTACACTTTATCTTATTATGAATCCTCCTTGGATGGACACGAGAAGAGATTAAAATCGTGTGAGTCTTGCTTTGATTTGTGGAACATCTAGTTTCAAAACTTTGAATGATATCTTCTAAGAATTATAGGTAGACTGTTTTTAATATCTATCCCTTCTTGGATTGATTTGAGATTTTTGTTTAGACATTGTCTCTTTAATGTTGAATCCTTATATTGTTATCCTTGAATTGAAGTAGTTATGTGTGTTCTGATCTTGTTTCTATCTTTTAGATGATTAGTGAATGGGGGATAGTATGTATTGATTCTTCTTCTTTTTGATTAATTTGAAGGATGAAGCATCCTAATATGATCTATGTTGTAAATAACTTCTTTTACTACATAGTAAAAATAAATATTGTGTTTTTAGTTAGATAGAATTATGAAACAATTGGATGACAAGATCTGTTGTTTGTTCAAAAGTAATGGATTGGGTCAATTAAACTATATTTATCATGCAGATGTAGCTGATTATATTATGATCTTTTCTTAAAAGTTAATTCAGACTCCTTATTTGTACTTCTGTTCTGGATGTTATTACTTATGCTTATTTGTATGATGTATTAATTATTTCATTAAAGCACAATTGTTTTAATGGAATAATTAGTGGAATGCACTTCATTTTAGTGTTTAGTGCTTATCATGCTCAGTTCATTGAACTGACATGTGCTAGCAATTTTTACAGATGGACATCGTAAGTGATAAAAGAAGGTAGAATTTTTATGATGCATTGGCTTATTTAATTCTAGATCTTATGTAAAGAATTTTGATTCATTTTTGAGTTGTATTGGAAAAGAAAATTGATGTTCTTTTATGATTGTAATGCTGATTGACATGCAGTATGTCTGAAATGCATAGTCTTGTAAATGTATATTTAATCATGCTGAACTGAAAGGTTTGGAGACTGACTCTAATTTGTGGTGTAAATTCTCTTGTACTTTATATGATGGAAATAGTAGTGATATCTTGTCGATATTCTTATATCTGTTTGTATACTATTGTTATCAATTAATAAGTTGAATTAAGGGGATACTGCAATCTCCCTGACTAAAATGAAACTTGTTAAATTATAAAGATATCATTCTCTAACTAGACAACTATAGTTTAAATAATGCAATATGCTTTGGTCATACAATTAATCTATATGATTGATGATTGATAAAAAGTTTATGTTAACCCTAACATCTATCCATGTAGAGGAAGACTCTTCCTCTTTTTTAAGAATGAAAAATAAATGGAATGGTGGTTATAATATTTAAACCTTGTGATTCGTTTATAAAAAGTAAACACTAGCTGAATCTAGGTGAATGAAACACCTTCTTTGGATAGCTATGTTACATTAAAATTAACTGATTGATGTTTGCTACCATGTTTTGGGGATAACTACTTGTTAGAACATGTTAATGAACATCAATGTAAGCATTGTTAATGAAGTTCTTAATATCAAATCCGATTAATTAAGGATAAATAACTTAATGAATGTTGGAATTAGGGTTAGGATTGGTTTTTGCAATCTGAATCTTAATCCAATTTAATTAAGAGTTTAATGACCTCTAAGGGGTATGTACATCTTGATGAATCAGTTCTAACGGATGTTGGCACACATGCCAACTACACGACTATACCTTCGAGAAGTCCAGGGGCTTCTCAAGGATACAGTGTTGCAGTTGACATGTGCTAACACCCTTCCATATTTGTTCATCTTGATCTACACACATATAGACTTGAACTTAGTTTCTCTCTAGGTCAAGTTAGTAGTATGTTTAGAATAGGGAGTGGATTTCTATGACTCAGGGTACCTTGGCACATTTTGTCGACTTAGGTCGATCGAGTATGCCCATATACCCAAAAGTCATCGTGAGCGTCTTCCTATAACAAAATATGATGCTAACATGGTCTAGGGTCAAACCTTGGGCAAGTGGACTGACAATAGTCAGTAAAGACCATTCTAGATAACAAAAGAGTGAGGTGAAGGACGTATTCCAAAATGACGAGTATGTCGTCTAGGAATAGTAACATGAACAGTATGTTGAAAATATTTTTCCAAAGTATCGCAAGATATTGGTTGCGTTGTCCTATGTCACCTAATTTAAAGTAACGTGATGTCATATGAATATTGGTAACAAACATTCAGATAGGTTCTTTAAATAGATAACTCATTACCCAGAATAGGGTAGGAAAACCAAGTATATGTAGTATACATAAAGTATTCTATACTTTAAGACAAACATGAGAGATTGGTTGGTAACCAAGTCATGGAATGAGACATTGGTAAATTAATGAGTCATTACAAATGCATATGGTTATCTGTTATGAGATTGATTGGCATGGAATGTGTGTTCTAAATGATGTCTTATTTTGAACAGAGAACATTTTGTTGTAAAAATTTTTCCCTTGTTTCTAAATTCTTAAAATGGGAATGTTACACCATCAATGGGTGACATCATTGTGGCATTAATAGAAAAAGTCAAAGAGTTAGAGCTTACCCAAAATACTCAAAGTTCATACACAGGGAAAGCAAGAGCTTCTTCCTATCCATAGAATTATGGAAAAGTATCTACTACTAAGAATTCTCTAGTTTATACGGGCACTCCAAACAATGGAGATTTACTAACTGGAAAAATCACTTTGAGTATGCCCCCTCATGCCACATATGGATATCTATAACGGACACCAGCTGAAAGCACATTCTCAAACACCATACCAATTGGAAATGCAACTTTACGATGTAAAAGTGACAAGTGAGCATGGGAATATACAAGTAGCTCTTCCTCGCACCCGACCTCCCAAGGTCATGCCAAGACATCCGGTGGGGATGGACTATACGTGGGATGTAGACAAGCTAATTAGGAAATCTTATGTCTTCGATGCACACTAATGGAATCTATAAATCTAAGGCAAAGAAGGCCCTCCTAACCTAAACTGGCATGATAGATCGGTCGGCGAGGATGACTGCTCGAAGGCTCCAATCAATATCAAGCTCTGGCGTGATCCGATCTATAGGTTGTGGGATATGGGGAAAATGACCTGGGATTGTTTCATGTATATCTCTAGACAAGGTCATAAGATGGATGATGGGTACAACAGATTCTATGGTCGATTCTTTGGTCTAGTCTAGAAATCTTTAGCTTTGTTAGCTGTTATGTCTAACAAGGATAACTGTGTGATGATGTTAGGTGGAAGTGGAGTGGATATGAATACTGATGTGTGTATACCAACATCAATGTCAGATTACCACGTGGGTCTGTTGGGTTGTGGGATTTGTGGATCACAATTATAGATTCGTGGTTGTTATGGACCTGCAATGGTCATATGTAGAGTCAATCTCTAATCCCTAATATCTAGTAGTCGTATGATTTTTCGGCCTCTATATTTAGAACTGCAAGTTGTGTAATCTTCTCAAAGTACCTTACAGGCATTCTGGCAACTTGAATTCTTAAGATAGTGTCTTTGTCAGTGAGAATGTCTCTTGCATCTAGCTGTGGGACCAAAGGGTCATAGCAAAATGTTTGCGCTCTTTCAAGCCCTTCTACGGTCATGTAGATATTTGTCTAGGGTAATATGTAGTTTGGCTGGTTTGACCAAAATGTGTGCGCTTGGTCGTCTTCTATGTTTAACCCTCTTAACTGTGAGCTGATTTGTTGTAAGTCTGTTGTTGTTCAGAAGACTTGGATTCTAAGATTATGATATATATCAGCTATTGCTATAACAAGATTGGGTTGAGGCACAATTGGCTCGAATACGTATTCTCTAGGATCTCTAGGTCCCGTGATTGTCATGTAAAAGAAACAATGTAAATCTAACTACAGTAAAGTAAAATTAGTTACGTAAAGTATATCTACAACATATATGACTTCTCTATTTTTGTGTTTTTCTAATGAACTATTTGAACGATCTTGAAAGAGAAACTATTTAAGATATCTAGAAATTGACAACTAAACTAATAATGAAATTAAAACAAACAAAGCAGCTGAGTATAGCTACTTGCTTGTGCAGTTGTAAATCTATTCTAAATTACTAGATAGCTAATCTAATCTATTTGAAAGACTCTCGATCCTACCTCAGAAGTGAGGAGTGAATCATAGTTTCTCAAAAACTATCAATCCCCATAGATTCCCTGGCAATATCGAAAGTGAGATTAACTGAAATGAAATGATTGACTACTCTATTTGATATGTTTTAACTAGAACTTTGAAAGCTTGAACCTGGATTTTGCAGAACAGTGGTGAATCAGATGGTGTGTGGCTTTGTCTCCTCAATGAGATCTCCTCATTCCTTTGTGCTCACGTGAATATAGAAAAGCATGTGATGTTAGAATGAACAGAAGTTGGTATTGAAATAATGGAAGCTTAGGATGCAAACTGAATACAATGTGAGTAGGAGAGGGATAGTGCAAGAGAACAAAGCTTGGCTTATACAATTCCTAGTGGGATTTATTGTGAGTCATACAACATAATATGTCCAGAACCTGAAACTAATCCTTTTTTACAAACAAAACCTGCAACTTTAATGGCTTCCTACTGAAAACCAAACTATCCTACTCCAATTGATTAGATGAAATAGTAACAACACTAACGATACATGCAACAAATAAAACTATGAATCCTAAGCAAAATTGAAAGACTAAGCTATTGAAATGAGAATTTGAGAGGAAAATTTGAGGGACCATTTGCTTGAGTACAAGCCAACTATTTATAGAATTCTCATTTACCCAAAGGTGAAAACCAAATTGAACTCTTTAACCATAAACAATGCAAAAACACTATTCTAGGGAACCAAAATCATAAATACAAGCAAAGGCAGTGAAAAAAATTTGGTAAACGTTGAATTTTTATGAGGGTCATGTTAAAAAGAAAATTTTGGAAAACACGTGAAGGACTGTCGCCCTAAGTAGGGCGGCGGTTACAAGACCGCCGCCCTGCCTGGGCAGTGGTTACGAGACCGCCACCTAGGCAAGGCGGCAGTTTCATCACTGAAGACCAAAACATGAAGAAAAGGAGGGGAGAAGAGAAAAAAAAGCATGCAGGGGCTAAGCATGGCATGCGGGATGTTAACACATACTTGGAGGGATTTTTCGGATCCTAAACACCTTGCAAGGAGACCTGTGTCATCATTGGGGCACGTGTAACAATGTTCTGGCGGTGTAGTACCCTACAATTTTCGGTATGTACATATTCACCCCTCGGAGAAGTGTTTTAGCCATGAAGAGGCATAAAATGGTGGGTCCAAGTATAACAATCCCAAAATGGGAAGTTAGAATTTATACCTGACACGTCCGTGTGTCGAAATGATGCCCTCCAAGATTCCCGCTACCTACAAAATGAAAAGAGGAATCAAGTGCAGATAGACAAAATAGATCAGAAAATAAATACTAAAATAATATGAAATGAGGACGTACCCTTTGTGCGGGGATAGGAACTTACCTCCGTTGGCACTCCAAACCTGCGAAAAGGGGCATTCAAAACAAGTCAGGATGCTATATATGTAAAAGTGGGCCCATTTTCCTATTCATTTGCGCATGTTGATTTGATTGATTTTGAGCTTTGGGACCCACGGTGATGGTTTTTGATGAGAGTATAGTCAAAATGTTTGGGACGAGATTGTGATCATGCCTCTACGAGTGGAACAACAACCTGCAGGATCACAGGTTAGTTCTTCTCGATTTATCGTTTTTATCCCCAAAATGTTAAAATGATGAAATCTTTGTCATGGGGGGATTGTTTTTTAAAATGTCAGTTTTAATAGGGTCACTTAGGGGGGGCACCTAATGGGTAGGCTTCTTTTTGGTCAAAATAGTTGTTTTTTGTGTTTTTAGGTGTCATTTAGGGCACGTGACCCATGTGGAAATTTGGGACACGACTGTCGCCCTGAGCAGGGGGGCCGTTACACAACTGCCACCCTGCTCAGGGTTGCGGTTAGAAGACCACCCTGCTCAGGGTAGTGGTTCTTCACATAATGCTAAAATAATACTTGTTTGAAATTGTTTTTACATTTCTAGCATTCTTATATGTCTTAATGATTTTTCTAATGTCATTTTGAATACTAACTTACTCCTTTTATATGTTTTTGGGTGTATGTAGGTGAAGGAGGAGTATATCAGATGGAGTCGAGAGAGAGAGAGAGTGTGATTGGCTTCCAACAGTATTGGATGCACTTTCTCAGGATGAGCAGGACACTCTTCAGAGGCCCGGTATATTGCGTATATCACGGGTCTCACATGTTGCACCTTCTAGTCATATACTTTGTGACTTGCTTTCATATTGGGATGCTGATCGGAACACTTTCTGATTTCCACGAGTCAGGGGTGAGTGGACCATTACTTTGGAGGATGTTTACCACATTTTGGGGGTCCCGATCATTGGGAGATGGCTCACACTTGAGATAGCAGGGTCATGGGATTAGATATCATAGTGGACTTCATATATAGGAGACGTAGTTATCTCCACTAGTTCGAAGAAGGGGGTGAGGGTCCGATCTATTCCTAGCCTACCTATCCCCTTGATTCGCTAGGCCATTATGGGGATCCTTACCTCGAGATTGATTAGGGATAAGGGAGGAGACACTTTACTTTATTGTTGGTCCCCCCATCATTGTACAGATTGAGGGACATGGCTAGATTTACGCCTGGGGAGCCCACATTCTTGGGACCACTTATCATGATCTGTACTGGGTGGTTCATTTACAGGGGCAGTCATTAAGCCATCCAACCCTAGTTATGAGCTAGGTCTATAAGCATTTCATCCCCTATGGGAGAGGTGTAGATGTGGTAGATCCCAGAGTTGTAATGTGGTAGATCCCAGAGTTGTGAGGGTAGCTAGATGGACAGATATGTCAGTGCTCAGAGCACCCCACCAGCCAGTCACCTCCTTGACTATTGATGATATGGAGGCCACACCCTATTAGGCCATGGTAGGGTTATGGGGTGAGGAGGCCTTTACTTTGATCTCTTTCTCTACCAAAGGGCAGCTTGTGGACAGGATGGGGAAGGTGGAGACACATCCTTTTGCTTGAGTGCCTCAGTAATTTGGCCTTCCTTACATTGATATGCTTCCACCAATGGTGCCAGTGTTTAGATTAGTCTAGGAGGCTAGAGGATTTCCTAGAGGCCGGGGTTAGACAGTTGTTACCCCTGGCATCCCTTTTGTAACACTTTGAACTTTTGTTACTTCCTCCTAAGCATTCAAGTGTTGATATATGATTTCTTCTGTAAAAGGATGTGTTCCTTTGAATGTGAAGTCATGCTTGATATGTACTGTATCTTATTTGCAATTAAATATCTTTGACTGAGTCGGAATATGATTGGACTCTTTTATTTATTTCATTTTTGCACCTGAGTTTAATCTGATCTTGGAATGAATTGTGAATTTATCCATCTATAAGACCCAGCCTTGGATCAGTGGCATTGATCCAAGAGATGCTTTAAGTTTATTCGGGATGAAAAAAATTATAGACCTTACGCAGGTTGCAAGGTGTGAATGCATTGAGTAAACTATTCTGGAGTCTAACTTAGGCTGATCATGTTAAATGAATTGGTTCCCGATATCGTAATATCAGGAAGGTCTTGATCATGGGCCAGGTAATAAATTCAGATACATTTATTCAACTAGATTATTGGCCGTGCTGGAGTGAATCCTTTTTGTGAATGTAAATCTATAGGTTCTTATTCTGAGCATTTTTAAATGTTAGACCTAAACTGGACTTATTAAGGTTAATAACCTAAGTGATGGGATTAGTGTTAATCTAACCTAGCCCTAAGCTTTAAGCTAAAAGTTCCTAAAGTTAGTAACCTAGCGCTAAGGAGGTTAGACTAAGTATCATCTTAAATCCTAACCTATGTTTCTAACCTAACAAATGTTAGTGAAGGAAGGGGACCTATGAAGGGGTGCGAGCCATGGGCGGTAGTTTCTATGGCATTAAATGGGATGGATAAGCATGAAGGACAGGGATATGGTGGAAGTTTCAAACGGCTAGCAAAAGCCGACGTGGCAGAGTCGCCAAAGCTAGAAATGGTCTTTCATTTTTTTTTGTCCATCGCCAACTATGGCGGTCGGTGGCAATGGCGATTAAATGGGAATTTTGGAGTTAATGCAATTAATGAACTCGGTCTTCGAGCTTAGATTTCTCGGGAAGACATGCAAAATGGAAAACTAGTAGTTTGTTTGGTTTTTCATGCGCTCTGGTTTTCTCTCTGTTTGATCACTAGTTCTTCACACCAGTCTACTTGGTGTTGCATGGCAAATATGAGAGTAACTAGCTCTTTTCTCTGGCAAGGAAAGTTTATAAGGCATGGAAATAACAAATTATTGTTGTTGAATCTAACGTGGAAAAAGAGGAGAATGCTCGAGCTCTTTCAGTGGTCTTCCTCAGATTTTTAAGCAACATTACTAGGCATGTTACGCCCTAACCTTTAAAAAATCTTGCTTTCTTTCAAATGATTTCATCAGAACAACTCTGTTTAGATGATTTTTGGGTTCAGTTGGTTTTTATGGTAGCTTGTGTGATTTAGTTGCTGTATCTTCTTACTGGCTTGATTTTTCAAGTAAACCCTTGATGGGTGTGTATTGTGTTTCGAACTGTTGCACTATCTTGCTGTGTATTGCATTTCGGTTAGATTTTGAAGAAATGATTGCAAGGAAAATACACGAATTCGGTCCTGTGGGAGTCCATGAATTGTTCTCTTGTTTGGTTCAGACTTCTGTCGATACCTTGCTGTTTTCACTTGTTGAAAAGGATACTGTTGGAATTCTTGAATGTACATGATATTTCGACTTCTGTATAAGTTATGTCGTGAGTAATATATATTATTGATGCTGTTGAACTTCTTGAAATGAAATTATGTCTTGGTTTCTGAAGAAGTACATTCGTGAATACATTATGTTATTGAATCCTTTTGGAATCCTTGAGTTGATAGTATTTTGACTTCTGAAGGAGTTTTTGATTGAGATTATTACTTGGGTTTGACTCTTTTTGAACTATTGATGCATATATTATGTTTTCCTTTCTGAATAATCTCAATTGTGAATACTGTTATGACTCTTGAGTTGTGGTCGCATGAAAGTAACTTCAATCTAAACCTTGTTTTGAGCATTAGTGGTATGGATACTGTTGGATATTTGAAATGTTGCGAGTTGGCTTGATTATCGGTTTAAACCCTCGCTATGCGTGCATAACGTTTAGACTCCTATTTTATATTCTTGTGTCCCTTTCTGTCCGCTTCTGTGGAGAGTAAAGGAAGGGATTTCTTTTCAAACTTTACTTGGTTTGAGACTTTGTTGTAATCTGAAGTAGCTTGGCATAGGATGAAACTTTGAGGAAAATACTGTTATGGAATTTCAGCTTCTGTGAAGACCTTGTTGAGATTATTTTCTGGAAAACGAATTCTAATATAAGTTCCATTGGCTATATTATCAAAAGAATTTGTTCCAGTTAAATGAGGCTGTGCATGTTGTGTTAGATTCGGTATGAATGTCACTATATATGCATAAGGAAACATCATTGTATTAATGTTATGGAGTCTCTTGTTTGACTGTGATAAAGAGGTTATTCTTTGATTTCGGCTTTTGATCTAAGTCCTTGCAAAGTTTTAGTAGGGACTAGATTGAGCTGTATGTTGCTGAGTGGGATTGTTGTCGTGTTTGTGCATGATTACGTCTTCTGTTAGTATGAATATCTAGTCGTGAGCTTGACTGAACTAAAGAGCTGTTAATTGTACCTCGACAAGCGATGGCATTGGATATTTTTCTCATTTTTTGATTAATATGGAAGGTTATGTGGAGTCTATTTGATAGATTATTCATCACTGCCTCGGCGCGAGAGCTACTGTATTGCTAGTAAGCTACAGGAAGTTGTTATATTTAAATTTTAACAAAACTGTGGTTCTTCTTGTGGTCTCGTCTGACTTATTCATATGTGTATAAGGTGAATGCTTTACTCTTGAGGAGACGGTACAGTCATGAGCTTGATTGGAAGGGAAATATGAATGACTCATTTTCTTTCTCTTCTGTTGTAAAGTATTTGTTGATATATTTTTATCTAACTTTTGGAATTGTTTTAACATACTGATGGAATCATGAATTTTTATGATATTCATTTTACTATGTTGAATGTAATGGTCTGTCTGATGTTTGTTGTCCTTAGGATTT